>CP106732.1:160768941-162002742 GCA_025506655.1 Gossypium rotundifolium | reverse complement strand
TAAAAAGTTTGGACCTATAACCACAAGGGTAAACCATGGTGTGGGAATTTCTCAACAGATCCTTGTATCTCTCCCATACATTGTACAATGTTTCTAAATCCATCTGGACAAAAGAAGAGATATCATTCCTTAATTTGGCCATTTTGGCCGGTGGAAAATATTTTAGTAAAATTTTTCGATCATTTGGTCCCATGTAGTGATTAATCCTCGTGGAAGAGAATGTAACCATTGTTTGGCTTTATTCCTCAAAGAAAATGGAAATAACCGAATACGAATGGCATAATCAGAAATGCCATTTATTTTTGAAGGTGTCACAAAATTATAGAAAATTAGCTAAATGAGTATTTGGGTCTTCATCCTGCAAACCATCAAATTGAACAAACTGTTGAATCATTTGTATAGTGTTAGGTTTTAATTCAAAATTACTAGTGGCTATAGCAGTGCTAACAATATTCGATTCAGCTCCTGTTAAATTAGGTTTAGCATAATCATACATAGTTCGAGGAGCATGATGATCAGCCACCTGATGTGGCGGATTATTCTCAGCCATCCTTTCGGTGGTATTGGTTCCATCTTCTTGCTCTTCTTGTATGTAGTCTAAGCCTTGCCTTACTTCTCTACAATTTCTGTGTATGGTTCCTTCAATATCACTATCGTAAAGTAGTGGTCCGATTGGGTTCTTTCTAGTCATAAACTAGAGGTACCTGCTAGGAAAAGAGAAAAAGAAAAAGAAAATTTAGAAAAGTAAAAATAATATTTAATTGTAAAAATAAAATATAATATGGCTAAAGTAATAAAAAATGAGCGTTCTTAATATTTCAGTTCGCCGGTAACGGTGCCAAAAACTTGATCGTGTCTGTCGAGTCTTAAAAATTTATAAAAAGAATGATCGAACCTGGAAACTAACTAAGACAATGATGGAGGAAAGTGCACTTATCGACCAGTAGTATAGCTAGTGAAAAGACCGGATTGTCGAACCCAAAGGAACCAAAAGTACTAATATTAACTCTCTTTCTATTATTTAGCCTACGAATTAAGGGAATTTTTTATCTAATCTAAAATTAACTAATCAACTAAGCTAAAGATGCTAAGACAAAGAGGAAATTAAGGAAGGATTTGAGAGAAAAAACCGATTGATTTAGACAATACCTGAGGAAGAATCCACCTAGACTTCACTTGTTATCTAACTCTGAACCGGATGATTTATTCACTTGACTTGATCCATAGGATTCCCTAATTTATATTAATACCTCTCTTCAAGGCTACTAACGTCTAACCCTAGGTTGATTAATTGAAATCTCTTTCTAATTAAAACCCCTAGAATTGCATTAACTCGATCTATGGACTCCCATATTAGGTTTGACCCTAATCCGGTAGATTTTTGTCACCCTATCTCTAGGTGCATGAGCAACTCCGCTTAACTATGCTAGATCTACTCTTAGACAGGGTCTCTTCCTCCTCTGCCTAAGCACATCACACTTGAACCAATATCCCAGAAATACCAAAATAAGAATTAAGAACACATAAGTTAAGAACAAATCAAGTATTTATCATACAGTTCAGATAACAACAAGAAGATTCATCTTAGGTTTCATCCCCCTCAAGTATATGAGTGTAACATCTTGAATTAATGGGCCTTTGCATTTGATGTGTGTTATGTTCAATATGATAATTAGAGTGTTTAAGGGGTTCAAATTGGGCTCAGGTTTGGGCTGAGGCCTTAATCAAATTTTTTATTTGGGCACTTTAGTGGGAAGCTAGATAGGTCCGGGCTTAAAAGATATTGTTCACGAATTAAAACATAAAAATGGGCTAGTGGCCCAGTGGACAGTGGTGTGAAATGCAGTAAGGGGATCCAAGGTTCGAGTCGCATTACCCACTTATTTATTTTAATTGTTTTTAGCATTAAAAGGAGAGGAGAGTGGGGGTGGCTAGGATGCTTTAGAATAGGAAGATTTATCTGTTGGATAATGTGGATATTGTGCTGATAATAGTAGGGAGAGGTGGTGTTATTTAGGCCTCTCCTAAAGGTGAATAGATCAAGATAAAGAAGAAAAGATAGGAGCTATCCGCTGAGAGCAGAGTTGGCCAAAATTCCATCTCCTAGAGGGGGGAAGGAATCGATTTCTTCATGTTAAAGGGGTGCCGAAATTTCCCCTATTATTTGATTAATTATTATTAGTTATCAGGAAGGGCACTTTTGGGTTTTGATAAGCAAGTGCCAAAATTCTCTATAAATAGGGGTGGTATCTCTTCAATTTCGGCATTTGAACCCTATTCTTTTCCTCATTCTCTGTGCCAAAATTCTCAGTCTTTATCTGCAATTTCTATTCTCTTTTTTTTTTAAAAGCTGAAACCTCTCAATTCTTTCTCTCATCTTCACTTTCTTCAAAAGTCGAAACCTCTCACTTTACTTTCTTTTTCCATTCTTTTCTCTTGTGTCGATTTCTCCATAAAGCCGGAATCTCCTAGAAGTTGCCGAATTCCCTGTAAAGGTAGGTGCCAATTTTTTTTGTTCTTTTTCCCTTCTTTTTCGATTTTAAGACTATAGCCGAATGGCTAGTTGATTGATATGTCATCTTTAGTTTAAATTTTCTCTAATCACATGTTTTTTTGGGTGGCACTTCGGGAAATCATAGTAGATCGAATCATCCAGATCTCAAAAAGCTGGAAGCCATTAATCTCTAAGTATCCTATCAATTTTGGGATTTCAAGGTAAGGGTTTCCTTTAGATTCCTATTAGATTCACTATCATATTTGAGATCTTAACTCATATATGGTTTAACAACCCTATTTTGCTATAGTAATTCTGACAAGGACTTTTTGGATGGAATCAAATATGGATCAGGCAAAGGAGAGGATTGGGTCCGTAAACCCAATCCCTAAGTTTAAGAAACAAGTAGTGTCTGCTGTTCGAGATTGGCCGCCGGGTTGTGGATCTGCTTCGAACAAAGATCTTAAGCGATAGCGATCGTGTCGGCTTCTGACAATGTTGACATAGAGGGTGTCGTCTTAACCTTAATAAGGTGTGTAGATTCTTGACACATAAGCTTTGTTATGTTATATGTATGCTATGGGCTAAAAGTCAAAAGAGAGGTCAGATGAATAATGTGTTACCCAGATAGGGTAGGCAAGGGATGCAGTGCGTAATCATAAAAACTTTTCTATGTGTATCGAAGCATGTGAAAGTATGAGATCTGTTAGATGGCTTGATGTTTTGATTCTTGTATGTGTGTATACATGGGATGGGATTGATTGATCGATTTATGGAAGGGGAGCGGGTCGCGAGGCGATCGGTAGCTTTGCCACAAAGGTTCGCATTAGCGATCGGTCTTTATGACAGGCAGCACAACTGTCAAAATACTAAATGTATTTTCTAAGGTTCACATTAGCGATCGATCTTTATGACAGGCAGCACAGCTATCGACGTGGTGTGTAGCGGATGGAGGGTTGATTGTAGAAATCCCCACGGTGTGATGGTTGGTACTGGGGTGTGTAGAGGATGGACTCTTAGGTTTTGGGATGGGCCTTGTTGCATGACATATTTTGTTACCATTGTCTATGGGCCAAGGCCCATAATGTGTTTGTGGGCCCTAGGCTTTTATGTGTTTTCAAGTTTTGCACACTGAGCCTTTGTGACTCACTCATTTATGTTTTTCCCACTCTATAGATAAGCAGTAGACCGTGGACATGGGAGCCAAGGCGGACTCGAAGGGCCATCAAGACTATTATTATTTTTATAGACTATCTTTGACTTTTCGTTTAAAATATAAATTTTTGGGAATATTTTTTGTAATAAGGCCCCATAACTTAGGTTTCCAATTTATGTGTTACTCGCTTTATTTTGTTTTCACCCTTAATAAGTCACATGCTTATAAACCTATGTTTTTCCAAAGTCTTATTAATAAAATGAAATGATAAATGGGCTTTTCAAACTCAACCGACGCAAATGACAAGTTCTTCAAACTTTTTCACAAATATCACGATTAATGAAAAAACTGAGACTTTTCAAAACCCATCGAAGCAAAGTTTTTAAGATTTAACCTATAGCATACCAGATCCGATAATGACGTATGGGTCGGGTTTGGGGTGTTACATTTTTGGTATCAGAGCCCAGTTCAAAACTCGGGCTATGAAATGGGTCTAGTAGGAATTTATGAAAGTTATGTAAGTTGAGAAAAGTTTTGGAAGATATGGCCTTCGAGTCCACCGGCACCCAATCCACCCAGGCAAGTACTCTAACCTTTGATGTGATATATATGATGGGCTTGATGGGCTTTATGGACGTAGACTAGTAGGATAGTGTTGATGGACTTTAGGTTTAGTATAAACACTTATTCAAATCTCATAAGACTTAATTTTTCTTAATTAAACATGTTTGTGAACAAGTCACAGGGTTAAGGTGTTGAAATAGGCATACACATGTCTAGGATTGGATCCAGGAAGAGCTTGGTATTTAAGCGGTCCTAGTGACTCACCTCCTCTTTTTTAGAATCCTACCTAGTGCGTAGTGACTGTTCGCCTTAGCCATGAGGACTTGTTGACAAGCCAAAATTCATAACTAAAACCCGAAAGGGACCAGTACCCTATTTTTGTAAAATTACTTGTATGTTCCTGATTTTGTAAATTATACAAAACACCCTAGGTTAAAGAAATTTACCAAAATACCCTTGTTTGAAAATTACCAAAGTACCATTGTTTGAGAAATTACTAAATTACCCCTAATTTACAGAAGTTACCAAAATTTGCAAAATTACCAAAATACCCCCAGATTATAAATTACCAAAATACCCCTATTTTGTAAAATCACCAAGATACCTTATTTTGGAAAATTACAAAAATACCCATGTAGGTTAAACTTACGAAAATACCCTTGGGCAGTGAAATGACGAAAATACCCCTAGGTGATTAAAGTAAGTTCAAGGATGTTTACTTGCGTGTTTGATGCATGTATGTGGTGCTCTGTTTGATGTTGATTGGATGAGAACTCTAGAACTAGGAAATATAGACCTGAGAACTGAACTTTGTAGATAGAATTCGAATTCGAAAGAACTACTGTTAAAACTACTTTCCATAAGACTATCCGTTATTAATCAATGGAAGAAAGAATTATTACTCCATAAAATTTCTAATCAGATAAATCGCGAACAGCAGAATGAGCACTAGAGGACGTGGTGTACGTGGCTGAGGTAGAGGCAAGATTGTTGTGTCAGAACCCGTAGGGTCTAATCGCGAGTCAGGGAATGATGTACCAGTGCCACCAGCTGTGGAGGCAGAATTTCAAGATCAGATGGCCGGAGATGATGCTGTATCTCAGGCAATGTTAAGGGTCTTAGAGAGGGTTACTGGGGCAGGCATGGGCAGAGGAGCCCGAAGTCTGTGCCAGAGAGGCTTAGAGCCAATTGGGCAGAGGTGTTTAAGGGAATTTTTGGTGTAGCTCCTAGTACAGCTGAGTACTGGCTGGAAGCAATGGAACGTATAATGGATGATCTTGACTTCACAAAATAAGAGAAGCTGAAGGGAGTGGTGTCTCTTCTTCGGGATGAAGCGTATCAATAGTGGCTTAGATTAAGGATGGTGCCGTAGCTAACCATATCACTTTGGATCACTTCAAACGGCATTCTAAAGTAAGTACATTGGAACGAGCTATATGGATGTGCAGCGTAGAGCATTCTTGAATCTGGTTCAGGGAAGTAGGTTAGTGGCGGCGTATGAAGCGAAATTCTTATGCCTTAGTTGTTATGCTCGAGGGATAATGGCCACAGAGCATGAGCGATGTGTTCATTTTGAGGATGGCCATTAGGACAATCTGTGGTAGTAGATAAACTTTTTCGGGAGGTACCTTTAAAAGTTCAGGGAATAGTTTTCCTGACGGATCTGATGGAGTTACCGTTCAGGGAATTTGACTTAATTTTAGCATGGAATGGCTAGTAAAGTATTAGGCCAATTTGGATTGTGCAGCGAAGCGAATGGTGTTAAGAACCCCCGAGGGAGGTGAAGTGTTGGTGATAAGAGAGATGGGGAACTATCTGTCGAACGTAGTGACTGCCCTAAGAACAGAAAGAATGGTGAGAAAATAATGCGAGGCTGTTTTAATGTTTGTACGGGCTCTGGAAGCCAAGGACCTAACTGTTGGGGATGTTAAGACGGTAAAGGAATTTCCTGATGTTTTCCCAAAAGAGCTTCTGGGATTACCTCTGGATCGAGAAGTGGAGTTTGGAATTAATCTTCTTTCGGGAACAGCAGCGGTATCTATTGCTCCATATAGAATGCCACCGAAGGAGTTGGTGGAATTAAAAGCGCAAATCTAGGAGTTGTTGGATAGAGGGTTTATTTGACCAAGTGTGTCGCCTTGGGGAGCACCGGTGTTATTTGTTAAGAAGAAGGATGGCTCAATACGTATGTGCATTGACTATCGTCAATTGAATAAGTTAACCATCAAGAACAAATACCCGTTGCCAAGGATCGATGACTTGTTCGATCAGTTGAAGAGGGCCTCAGTCTTTTCCAAGATAGATTTGAGGTCAAGGTACCATCAAATTAAGGTCAAAGAGGTGGATATTCATAAGACGGCCTTTAGGACTCGCTATGGTCATTACGAGTTCATGGTGATGCCATTTAGGTTGACCAACGCACTAGCAGCATTTATGGATATGATGAACTGAGTGTTCCAACCCTACTTGGATCGGTTTGTCGTAGTTTTTATAAATGACATCTTGGTTTACTCAAGGTCAGAGGAGGAGCATGATTCACATCTGCAAGTGGTTTTGCAGATTTTGAGGGAGAAGCAGCTTTATGCCAAATTCAGCAAGTGCAAATTTTGGCTAAAGGAAGTTACTTTTCTAGGTCACGTGGTGTCGGCAGAGAGGATTAGGGTTGACCCTCGAAAAATTGAAGTGGTGTTGGATTGGAAGCCGCCTAAGTCGATGGCAGAGATTCGAAGTTTCCTTGGTTTAGCCGGGTATCATCGAAGGTTTGTTGAAGGATTTTCTTTGATTGCGGCACCATTGACTAAGTTGCTACGGAAAGGAATTTCGTTCGTTTGGTCTGATAAGCAACAGGAGAGTTTTGAAAAGTTGAAAATGATATTGACGGAGGCTCCGGTGTTGATTCAACCGGAGGCTGGGAAGGAATTCGTGATTTACTATGATGCGTCACACACGGGACTAGGATGCGTGTTGATGCAAGATGGAAAGGTGGTTACGTATGTATCACGACAGTTAAGACTGAACGAAGCAAACTATCCCACCCATGATTTGGAGTTAACGGCGGTGGTGTTTGCCTTGAAGATTTGGAAGCATTATTTGTACGGGGAGAAATCTGTCATTTACACGGATCATAAGAGTTTGAAGTACCTTTTGACATAGAAGGAGTTGAATCTAAAGCAAAGGAGGTGGATCGAGTATCATCCGGGTAAGGCTAATGTGGTGGCAGATGCTCTAAGACGTAAGGTGATCTCTGACTTGAGAGCAATGTTTGCTCACCTTAGTCTGTACGACGATGGGAGTTTATTGGCAAAACTTCAAGTAAAACCCTCATGGGTCAGTCAGGTTAAGGAAAAGCAGCAGACTGAATAGTTACTGAAGGTGAAGTTTTAGTTGGAGCAAGTGATGAATCAACGAAATTTAGTGTGAATGAGGAAGGGCTGTTATGTTTTCAAGGGAGAGTGTGCATGCCGAAAGATCCTGAATTAAGGCATAGGATACTGCAAGAAGCGTATGGTAGTCCATACACTATGCATCCTGGAGGGAGTAAGATGTATCGAGATTTACGGGAGCAGTTTGGTGGCCAGGCTTAAAACGAGAGGTGACTGAATTAGTGGGGAAATGTTTAACCTCTTAACAGGTAAAGGCGGAGCATCAGTTACCATCAGGGTTATTGCAACTGGTGAAAATTCCTTAATGGAAGTGGGAAAGGATCACAATGGACTTTGTTAGTGGGCTACCTCTCACGCCTACTAGGAAAGATTTAGTTTGGGTAATTGTTGATCGATTGATGAAGTCCACTCATTTTTTACCGGTTTGGGTCGATTATTCCTTACAAAAGTTGGCTAAGCTGTATATAGCAAAGATTGGAAGGTTGCATGGAGTACCTATGTCGATTATCTTAGACCAAGATCCTAGGTTTACGTCAAGGTTTTGGAAGGCGTTGCATCAAGCGTTGAGTGCAAAGTTGGATTTCAGTACAGCGTTTCATCGTCAGACCGATGGACAGTCTGAGTAGGTGATTCAGATCTTGGAGGATATGTTAAGGGGTTGTGCCATTGATTTCAGAGGTAGTTGGGAGGAGTTTCTGCCATTGGCAGAGTTTGCATAGAACAATAGCTACCAGTCTAGTACTCAGATAGCGCCCTATGAAGCATTGTACAGGCGGAAGTGTCGTACTCCTACCTGTTGGACAGAATTAAGGGAACGGTGGATTTTGGGTCCGGAGTTGGTTATCGAGATGGAGGAGAAGGTTGAGCTAATTCGGGCTCGACTAAAGGAAGCGTCGGACAGACAGAAGTCCTATGCTGATTTGAAGTGCAAGGACATAGAGTTTGCAGTGGGTGACAATGTGTTCTTGAAAGTGTCTCCATGGAGGAAAGTATTAAGGTTTGGACCGAAGGGTAAGTTAAATCCCAGATTCATCGGACCTTATTAGGTGCCGAAACAAGTTGGACCAGTAGCGTATCAGCTTAAGCTACCTGCTGAATTGAATCAGATCCACGATGTATTTCACGTCTCTATGTTAAGACATTATTGTTCGGATCCGTCTCATGTAGTACCTGTGGAGGAAATCAAGGTAAGACCTAACCTATCCTTTGAAGAGGAACTAGTGGAAATCTTGGATCGTGATGTCAAAGTATTACGAAGGAAGAAGGTTCCGTTGGTTAAGGTTCTATGGCAGAGTCACGACTCTGAGGGGGCTATGTGGGAACCGGAGGAAGCTATGCGACAGTAATACTCACATCTATTCGGATCAGGTAATTTCGAGGATGAAATTCCTTTAAGGGGGTAGAACTATAACATCCTGGATTAATAGGCCTTTGCATTTGATGTGTGATATGTTCAATATGATAATTAGAGTGTTTAAGGGGTTCAGATTGGGCTCAGGTTTGGGCTGAGCCTTAATCAAATTCTCTGTTTGGGCACTTTAGTGGAAAGCTAGATAGGTCCGGTCTTAAAAGATATTATTCGCGAATTAAAACACAAAAATGGGTTAGTGGCCCAGTGGACAGTGGCGTGAAAAGTAGTAAGGGGATCCAAGGTTCGAGTCGCATTACCCACTTATTTATTTTAATTGTTTTTGGCGTTAAAAGGAGAGGAGAGTGGGGGCGGCTAGGATGCTTTAGAATAGGAAGATTTATCTGTTGGGTAATATGGATATTGTGCTGATAATAGTAGGGAGAGGTGGTGTTATTTAGGCCTCTCCTAAAGGTGAATAGATCAAGATAAAGGAGAAAAGATAGGAGCTATCTGTTGAGAGCAGAGTTGGCCAAAATTCCATCTCCTAGGGGGGAAGGAATCGGTTTCTTCATGTTAAAGGGGTGCCAAAATTTCCCCTATTATTTGATTAATTATTAGTTATCAGGAAGGGCACTTTTGGGTTGTGATATGAAAGTGCCGAAATTCTCTATAAATAGGGGTGGTATCTCTTTAATTCTGACATTTGAACCCTATTTTTTTCTCATTCTCCGTGCCAAAATTCTCAATCTTTCTCTGCAATTTCTGTTCTCTCTTTTTTTCCAAAAGTCAAACCTCTCACTTCACTTTCTTTTTCCATTCTTTTCTCTTGTGTCGATTTCTCCATAAAGCCAGAATCTCCTGGAAGTTGCCGAATTCCCTATAAAGGTAGGTGCCGATTTTCTTCTGTTCTTTTTCCCTTCTTTTTTAGTTTTGGGACTATAGCCGAATGGCTAGTCTATTGATAGGTCATCTTTAGTTTAACTTTTTCTCTAATCACATGTTCTTTTGGGCGGCACTTCGGGAAAGCATAGTAGATCGAATCATCCAGATCTCAAAAAGCCAGAAGCTGTTAATCTCTAAGCATCCTATCGATTTTGGGATTTCAAGGTAAGGGGTTTCCTTTAGATTCCTATTAGATTCGCTATCATATTTGAGATCTTAGCTCATATATGGTTTAACAACCCTATTTTGCTATAGTAATTCTGACAAGGACTTTTTGGATGGAATAAAATATGGATCAGGCAAAGTTTACGGACCCAATCCCTAAGTTTAAGAAACGAGCAGTGTCTGCTATTTGAGATTGGCCGCCAGGTTGTGGACCGGCTTTTGAATAGCATCTTAGGCAGATAGCAGTCGTATCGGCTTTTGACAATGTCGACATAGAGGGTGTCGTCTTAACCGTAATAAGGTGTGTAGATTCTTGACACATAAGCTTTGTTATGTTATATGTCTGTTATGGGCTAAAAGCGAAAAGAGAGGTCAGATGAATAATGTGTTACCCGAAAAGGGTAGGCAAGGGATGCAGTGCGTAATCATAGAAACTTTTCTATGTGTATCAAGCATGTGAAAGTATGAGATCTGTTAGATGGCTTGATGTTTTGATTCTTGTATATATGTATGCATGGGATGGGATTGATTGATCGATTTATGGAAGGGGAACGGGTCGCAGGGCGATCAGTGGCTTTGCCACAAAGGTTCGCGTTAGCGATCGGTCTTTATGACAGGCAACATAGCTGTCGAACTACTAAATGTATTTTCTGAGGTTCGCATTAGCGATCGGTCTTTATGACAGGCAGCACAGCTGTCGAGGTGGTGTGTAGCGGATGGAGGGTTGATTGTAGAAATTCTCACGGTGTGATGGTTGGTACGGGGGTGTGTAGAGGATGGACTTTTAGGTTTTGGGATGGGCCATGTTGCATAACATATTTTGTTACCATTGTATATGGGCCAAGGCCCATAATGTGTTTGTGGGCCCTAGGCTTTTATGTGTTTTCAAGTTTTTCACACTGAGTCTTTGTGACTCACTTATTTATGTTTTTCCCACTCTACAGATAAGCAGTAGACCGTGGACATGGGAGCCGAGGCGGACTCGAGGGGCCATCAAAACTATTATTATTTTCATAGTCTATCTTTGACTTTTCGTTTAAAATATAAATTTTTGGGAATATTTTTTGTAATAAGGCCCCATAACTTAGGTTTCCAATTTATGTGTTACTCGCTTTATTTTATTTTCACCCTTAATAAGTCACATGCTTACAAACCTATGTTTTTCCAAAGTCTTATTAATAAAATGAAATGATAAATGGGCTTTTCAAACTCAACCGATGCAAATGATAAGTTCTTCAAACTTTTTCACAAATATCAAGATTAATGAAAAAAAATTGAAACTTTTCAAAACCCATCGAAGCAAAGTTTTTAAGATTTAACCTATAGCATACCAGAAACGGTAATGACGTATGGGCCGGGTTTGGGGTGTTACAATGAGGGTTTAGTTCATAATTGTAAAAGAAAACATCTTAGAAGAAAAGATAAAACAAAACATAAGAAACCCCTAAAACCCCCTAAAAGAATTGAAGGAGAGTTCCTCCGTCTTGAGTATGATTCCATCTTCTTGAGATGAACCAACTGGCTTCCTTCGAGTAAATCCCTGAATTTAACTACTCTGGCTCGACTCTTTGGCCTAGCTAAACGCCCCCTTAAAGGTTGGCCTCTAGGGTCTTTATATAGGCTTTTGGAATATGTTTCTTTGTCTCCAAGTACCCTAATCAGAATAGAATTCTTCTTATTTGCAGCAGAGACAGGCCCATGGCACACGCCTTGTAATCGTGGCCAGGCCGTGTTCTAACCTGTTGATGAGGCACGACCATGTTTTTCGGGGTCCAGGCCGTCGACTTTTCTTGCGGGGCACGGCCATGTGGTCTTGGGCCCAGGCCATATAGATTTCGTACTTTGGCCCATTTTCTTCGTTTTTGGCCCGTTTCTCGTTCTTTTCATCCTTTGGTAATTTCCTGAGTATAAAACATGAAAACAAAGGATTAGGAGCACCTATTTTCATAATTAAAGGGAAAAATCATCCAAAAGTATGCTAAATGTGGGATTAAAATATGTTACTATTACGGTCTATCAGTTATTATATGCAAATTCAATCAGTGGTAAATACTGTTCCCACGTAACGTTAAACTCAAGTATGCAACATCTTAACATATCCTCAAGAATCTGAATGATCCGCTCAGACTGGCCATCTATTTGCGGGTGAAAGGCTGTACTGAAGTGCAATTTAGTACCTAAAGCCTCTTGCAATTTCTTCCAAAACTGTGAAGAAAACCTTGGATTTCTGTCAGAAACAATAAACAAAGGCACTCCGTACAATCTGACAATATCAGAAATGTAAAGCTCAGCTAACTTATCAAGTGAATAGTCAGATTGTACAGGAATAAAATGGGTAGATTTCGTCAATCGATCAACTACAAACCAAATCATATCTTTCTTTCTCGGAGTCAAAGGTAGTCCAGAAACAAAATCCATCGTTA
Source organism: Gossypium rotundifolium (assembly GCA_025506655.1). Taxonomy (NCBI): domain Eukaryota; kingdom Viridiplantae; phylum Streptophyta; class Magnoliopsida; order Malvales; family Malvaceae; genus Gossypium; species Gossypium rotundifolium. The sequence goes on along the minus strand of CP106732.1, from coordinate 161,990,264 downwards.
CTCGATCCCATTTCCACCCAGGAATCAGAATTGGTTGTAACAAACCGGACAGAACCTGATGTTCAGCTTTAACTTGCAGACAGACTAAACATTTCAACACAAGGTTAGAAATGTCTCGTTTCATTCCAGACCTCCAATAGTGGTGCTCCAGATCATGATACATCTTTGTACTTCCCGGATGAACAGATAGGCTACTATTATGAGCTTCATTTAAAATCAACTATAATAATTCAGAATTTCTCAGAACACAGGTTCTATCTCGAAATCTCAAGCAATCATCATTGTCAACTCGAAATTTAGAATCAGAATTCAAATTACATTGAGCTCGTTTCTCCAGCATTTCATTATCAACTTTCTAAGCATCGCATATTTTTTATAAGAAAAATGGTTTCACTTCCAAATTACCTACAACTGAACCATCATCAGACAAGTCTAAATGAGCATTCATAGCACGTAATGCAAACAGTGATTTTCGACTCAGTGCATCAACAACAACATTTGCTTTACCCGATTTCAATACAATTTCATACTCACAAATTACTGTAGTCTCTTTCAAAATTACCATATAAGTTTCAGATCTCAATCCAAACCAATGATGACTAACACCATAGACAGACTTACCAACACAGAAATGGATAACTCAACTATTTTATCAAAAGAGAAAATCTATAAGGATAGAGAGATTTCTTCAGACAGTTAATCACATTTCAGATAACTTTATCTTTTTCAATGATAAAGATAATCTTGATCTGTAATTCATCACCTTCCATTTCTATAATCAATAAAGTCGAATATATCACATTTCACACTTATCGAATCATAGCATCTTGTTATTCCCATATGAACAAATGAATTATCACTGAGATTTTCTTGTAGCAGTTGTTGTATATTCATAGAACTTTTCAGCATACACACTCTATCTCAAAATAACAAATAATCATCAATACCAAATCTGAGATTTTGAATCAGAAATCAATTTATGTTGAACTTCTTTTTAACTTATAGTTTGATGACACATTTCTGAATTACACGACTTCACTAAATAAACATTTATTTAACTTCTAATTCAACTAATAACTGTTCATTATCTGATAAAATCAATCATGTATTCATTGCCAAATCAAAATATTCAAAACCATAATCATTTTCCTCGGACAAGAATCACTTACAGACTCAAAAGTTTTTCGACGATTGGAGCTAACCTTGCAGTGCCAAGTTTAGATCTTTCATTCATTTTCACTTTATCAATGTCAAACTTTCACGAGAACTAGAAAAGAATTTATAATAAAGCTTTCTCATTTATTAATCATCGAAGTTCTGAATTATACTGTAGTCACCTTTATCAGATAGAAATCAATTGGCCTTAATAAGAATGATGTCTCAACCCTATAAATAGATATTATCCCGACTATTAATGAAGCATTTGAACACCGAAAAGAATCAAATATGATTTTAATAGTAACCTCTGCAGAAACACAACTTCTATAACTCTGAGAATGGTACCACTGTACTCTCACATTTCAAGCCAAAAATTATAATTATAAATGATATAACCATTTCTGTCAAATAGATATCTCTTACAGATAATCACATAGATTCATAAGAAAACCAGAATAGCAAAATTTCAAACATAAGATATCTGAAAATTACAACCCAAATAGTATGATATCGATCTGATGATATCCCAGAAAATGTCCAGAAAGAACAATGTCACTCATAAATATTGGAATCCACAGTAACAGAAGCAATATAATCTTCACATAAAGTCAGCAGAGCAATAACCAGTAGAAATAGAGTATTAGTATCATTCAGATTTTACAGTTGATTTCCATATCCACACAAGGAATAAATACCAGAGAAAGACATAGCAATATCGAACGTAACCCAAATAGATAAACCATACTTTCGTCTATCAGTACATTTAGCTAGTGTTCTCACATGATAAGAATCTTCTTTCTAGAATTAAACAGACACATATGCTTCTGAGGATAAATGTACACATAGAATGCCCAGAAGGAATCATAGTAATTGACCAACTATAACTATTGCACTCAGTCATCAATATAATATAAACATTATTCAATTGTCTAATTCTGTCATCAGAAATTTTAACAGTATCCCATCGCTAACAAAAGTAAATTTTAGAAAAGCTTCCAGTTAATACTTTATTTAGATAACATACCTGGATACATCATTTAGTCGGAATTAACTTCTTATTTACCAGTGACTCTGCATAATCTGAATAATCTTCAGAACTATCCAATATCTCTTTTAGTATTGTCTTCACTTGCTGATTCATTCTCTTTTCTGACTACATTACTAATCTTTCAAACACGGACTTCTGTAACTCACACTCGTGAGCTTTTTCATCCCAAATCCTTATAGATTTCATTTTAACATTTCACTGATAATGGGGTAAGGTTGTGAAATAGCTAAATTTGTTCTTATGTACTGAGTGAACCACTCGTTCATCATTTGGAAGAAAGCTTGCTTCGCTTCTCCCTCTTGATTGCTCGTAACCGGTCTCAAATTAGATGGCGTTGTTCCTTAAATGAGAGCAGGTGCATTGCTTTCAATATCATCAACTACGGCTCTTTCGAGATCCATTACTATAATTAAAACACATTTTACACGTCGTGATTCATCACACTATCACATTTCATATATATGGCATGTATAGCTAGACTCTCTCATGCTACGTTAGTCCGAGAATCGACTAAACTGTAGCTCTAATACAAATCAAATGTAACACCGCTAACCTGTATCCGTCGTCAGATTAGGATTAAGAGGCATTACCGGACAAACATAATCTTTTACAGACATATCATAGTATAATTTGCCAAATCCAATCAAAGTGTACCTTAGATAGGTCAATGAGACCTCAACATGCTTTAGAATAGGCTCGGGACTAAACCAAACTCATACGAAAATTCTTGGAAGTTTAAAACTTTTTCTAAGTTACAGAGGTAACACGCTCATGTGGGTAGGCCGTGTGCCTCCCACGGCCTCAACCACGCCTGTGTAACTAGGCCGTGCTAAAACAGGGCATACATACTGACTTGTCTACACGGCCGTGGATACGCCTGTGTGCCTCACCCGTGGTCGATGTTGACTTGCACCACACAGCCAGTCACACACCCGTGTGTCCAGCCTGTGGTAGATCCTAACTTATTTTGAATTTCAACTATGAGGGACACGGTCGAGCCACACGCCCGTGTGCTCAATTGTGTGGGCAATTATAGGCCATTTTCAAGGCCAAATTTCCACCACACATTGGGATATCCCTACAAGCAACAAATCAATTCATTTTATACACAATTGGCAACCAAAATCATGTCAAATATTCAACACATCATCCCACTCAATCTCATTTCTAAAGATACAAACTTATATACAAATTTGTACAACTAAATCATATATAAACAAACATGATTCATCCACAATTTCACCAATTCCATAAGGCATCAATCCATCAATAAGCTTACCATTCACTAAACCATTTCATTGCCATTAAGTTATACCAAAATATGCATCTTATGCTATGATCACTCATGCATATTACCAACATTTATCTAGCCACATCACATGGCTATTTACACCTCTCAAACATACTCTAAAACAACTAGCCTATACATGCCATATTTATCTATATACATTTCCAAAAGGTACCAAAATGAGTTTAAGTAGTGTGATGATGATCCTCAACGGTCCCCGAGCCTCTCGTAGCTTTAACGATATATAAAACAGAACAAACACACATAAAGTAAGCTTTCCAAAAGCTTAGTAAGCCATATACAAATGAAATTAACATATAAGCATTCAAAACATATAATCAATAGGAATTTACTAATAGCTCAATTGCATAGCCATAGTTCTTCTTGGCACATTCACTTAACCATTCATCTATCAATCTTGCATATCACCATATACTTTATTGGATCATAGCTTGTTCACTCATGTAACACATTTTACTTTCTCAAATCCAAATACATAACTCAACTAGGTAAGTGCATGAATATACTTACCTTCTTATACACACAATGTGTACATATCAAACGTACCTGAAACAAATATACAAATAACATAGTCATTTGTTTCTCAGACTTGCCCGGTGAATCGTTCGGAACTAAATAGGATACTTAGAGTGCTCAGAATAGTCGTACAATGCTAACGTCCCAAACGTGGTCTTACATGTAACTAGATATCGATGCCAATGTCCCAGACAGGGTCTTACACGAATCAATACGATGCCAATGTCCCAGACATGGTCTTACACGTAAATCTCATATCGATGCCAACGTCCCAGACGTGGTCTTACATAAATCAATGCGATGCCAATGTTCCAAACATGATCTTACACGTAAATCTCATATCGATGCCAACGTCCCAAACGTGGTCTTATATGAAATCTCTAATCAATGCCAATGTCACAAACGTGGTCTTATATGATATCGAATATCAGACACCTATGTCATGAGATATACTATCCTATCTATCCCTAGGTTCAAATGGGACTTCTCGGACATTGATAACTTGTCGATATATGCATAAACCCAGATTTCATATACATTCCATCTCAATAGATATTCATACCAAATTCAAATCTCATATATGTACAAATAATTCAATTCAAATACATTTATTTGTATATCGACTTACCTCGGATTCGGTTATTTGACTGCTTTCGATTTCCCGCGATCTAAGATCGTTTTCTTTGGTTCTTGATCTAAACATATTCAAATTTAATCCTTTTATTCATCAACTTATTCAATTCAATCCAAAAACACATATTTAGGATAATTTACAAATTAACCCTCATATTTTCACATTTAGACAATTTAGTCCCTATTTCACAAAATCACAAAATATATCGAATTTCATATTACCAATGCCTAGCCGATTGTTCATGTAGCTAATACAAATCCATACATTTCTTTTATTTCACAATTTAGTCCTTCAAAATATTATTCTTTCAATTTAATCCAAATTACTCAAAATCACCAAACCTCCAAAGACAAAATATGTTAATCAAACACATATCTTTCATAATTCATCCTCAAATATCATATAACTCATGAATTCATCAATGGCTTATTTCAAAATCATCATCAATTCACACAATTGAGACATGGGTTTTGAAGTATACGAAGCAACGATTACGAAAACATAGAAATTATCAAAAATCGAAATCGAAACATACCTTAATTTGCTTGAGCAAGGGCCGAACATTCAAAGGTTTTAACCTATTTTTCTTTTCTTCTTTTTCGGTGGAAGAACATGTAAAATGAGCACTATTTCTAAGATTTGTTATTATTATTATAACATATATTATGTTATTTTTATTAACTAAACTTTTATAATTTATATATAAAACAACATATTATTCATTATGCCATCCACTACTCTCACTTTTGGCTAATTTGCAACATAAATTCTCATATATAAGAAGACACATCAATTAGGCCACTCAATCAAATAGAAGGTCACTTTTACCTTTTATGTGGTTTAGTCATTTCCTCAAATTAAGCACACAAATGACAAAATTAAATCACAGAAATTTCATACATGCTTAATCACATACCATAGGCACAGAAAATAATATAAAAATATTTTTTTCTAACTCAGATTTGTGGTCCTGAGACCACTATTCTGACTAAGGTCTAAACCGGACTGTTACACATACCCTATATTATCACATATCAATATCCAAATTCTGTCAATTGCATCTAAACATATATTACACATAATCTTTGCTATTATTCTACTTCCATTCAATAGATATAGCACCAATCACTTCTTTCAATTCAATTTTGTAACATCCTGAAATTGGGCCTAGTAGAATTGGGCCCGATGGGCCTTGGGCATAGTAACGTTTAAAATTTTTGAGAACAAGAGAGTGGCTTAAGTGCTAGTTGGACCTATTATGTGAGTGATTTTGGAAGGTGAAGGGGCTTCTATGAAGTCCCGGGTTTAAACTTGGGCTTAGGAAAAATCTTGGTTTTAGGTGAATAAAACCCTGGGGGTTAGTAAGTAGGCTTTAAGAATAAAATGTGGAGAAAATGACACAAAAAGAGCTTGTGGTGTAGTGGCAAAGTGGCGCTACATAAGAGACAAGAGGGTGACGTCACAAGAAAGGAAGGAGGTCCAAGGTTTAAGTCTTGGCTCTTGCATTTTGGTTTTCTTTTTAAATAGACTCTAGAATTTTGCCATGGGGTTATATTTAGTTGCGCATGATTTTAGACACAAGAAAGTGAGTGGTCTAGTGGTAAGGCGTCATTAAGGGTGCAAGGGAGCCATGGTTCGAATCTCATAAAAAGTAAGGGAGTATTTATTTTGCGGATTGGACGGCAAGAGTTTGAGTTGGATTTAAACTCTACTGACCCACATCGGAAAGATACAAAGAAGGAAGGTGAGAAGCTAGCTATATATAGAGCAATCAAGGAGGAGAAGGAACATACCTTGGTGGGCGTTGGGCATAGGAGCATTGGTCGTGTGATAGCGACTTGGACTCTATCGGTGTGTATTCTCTCTACACTAGTTGTAGACTGGAAAATGCTGAAATTTTAGTCACACAGCGATGGTAGCCACACTGGCATGCGAGCACACGTGTGGAAGTCTCGACGCGATAGTCGAGGCCACCATGAGTATTCTTGTGGGTGTGGGCTGTTGGGCCAAGTGGGCCCAATGGGCCCGGGGGACCATATGAGTAAATTGTATGATTGAGTAGTAAATAGTGAACTAGACTATGTGAATTTCATATATGTGGCTAGGCTTGGGCTGAATGGGCCACACGGGTGTGTGGGCCCATTGGCGAGAATGGGCCTTAGGCCCATTCGTATCATTATCTCTGTTTAAAATACTTAAGTCGTTCGAGGCGACAGTGGACCTTCTGTTGGGTCGTTAATACCCTGATTTGTAAAATGACCAAAATACCCTTAGTTTGTAAAATTATCGAAATACCCCTGGTTTGTAAAATTATCGAAATACCCCTAGTTTGTAAAATTACTGAAATACCATGGTTTGTAAAATTATCAAAATATCCCTGGTTTGCAAAATTACAGAAAAAACCCTGGTTTACAAAATTACCAAAATACCCCTGATTTGTAAAATTATCGAAATACCCCCAGTTTGTAAAATTATCGAAATACCCCCGATTTGTGAAATTACCAAAATACCCCCAGTTTATGAAATTACTGAAATACCCCGATGTAACATCCTGAATTAAGGGGCCTATGCGTTTAATCTGTGGATATGTGTAATGTGTTAATTAGAGTGTTAGGGTCCAATTTGGGCTCAAGATAGGGCTGAGGCCTTGGTTAAATTTTTTGTTTGGACACTATAGGGTTTAAAAGATGGTATTTGTAGTTTAAATTACAAAATGGGCTTGTGGCCCAAGATGTGCAAGGCTTACCGCAGGAACTATAAGGTGGCGTCATTAGCAGGTGAAGAGGCCCAAGTTATAGCCACTTGGAGCCCATGTATTTGGGCCATTTTCGGTACTTAAAGAAGGAGCAAGTGGACAGTAATAAGGCTTAAAATTAAGAGGGATTAAATGACTTGGATAATATGGATAATGTGCTGATAAAGGAAGGAAGTGGTGGTGTTATCCATGACACTGAGGATGAGTGGTAGATAAAGATAATGGAGGAAATTTAGGATTTATCTGTTGGTCACAGTGGTGGCCGAAATTCCAACACTGAGTGCAAAGGGGGAAAACGGCTAGATAGGGCTAAGGGGGTTCCGAATTCTCATTATTTTCCTGAAGCATAGCTTTTTAATTTTCTTTCACTTCTTCTTTTCTCCTCCTAATTTCGGCAACTAAGGGTTCTTCTTCTCTTTTTCTGCCTAAACTGAAAACTCCTAACTCTACTTTCCTCTCCACTTCCATATCATAGCCGATTACTCTTGAAAAGCTGAAACGTCTGAGCCTCTCTATTTTTCTTTTCGGCATTCTCATCTAGTTTTCCTAATCATTACTGAATCCTGTCCACTATTAGGCTAATACTGAAATCTCTTATGTATCATTCGGATCAACTGTGATAAGGTAAGAGTGTTCTCTTATTCCTTTGTTATTTTTTGATTTTTAGAGATCATAGCCAAATGGCTAGTAGGTTGTAAGGCCATCATTAGTTGATGTTTGTATTCACTGATCTTGTGTTCTTTTGGGTGACATTTCGGGTTTTTGAAGGGGATCTAATCGCCTAGGTTTCTAAGCTAGAAATCGTTAGCCTTCGAACCATATTACTTTTTTAGGATTTCAAGCAAATTAAAGGAAGGGGTTGGATCTGTAGTCCCAACCCCAAAGTTCATGAAACGCGCGGTGTCAGCTGTACGGGATTGGCCGTCGGGTTGTGGACTAGATTCGAGCAAAATTTTAGGCAGTTAGCAGTCGTATCGACTTCTGATAGTGGCGACATAGAAAGTACTGTCCTATCGATAATCAGGTGTGTAAATCTCTATCACACTAGTTAATCTGTATTATATGTATGTTATGGGCTAAAAGCCAAAAAATGAGGCTGTATGAATAGTCGTATTACCTAGAAAGGGTAGGCAAGGGATGCCAGGTACGTAATCATAAAAACTTCTCTGTGTGTATCGAAGTATGTGAAAGTATGTGATCTTTTTAGATAGTATAATGTTCTGATTCTTGCATGTATGTATACATGGGATGGAATTGATATGATGGAGGGGAAGAAGGTCGCATAGCGATCGGTGGCTTTGCCATATAGGTCACACAGTGATTGGTCTTTATGATAGGCAGCACAGTTGTCGAAATACCACAATATATTATTAAGGTCGCATGGCGATCGGTGGCTTTGCCACATAGGTCACATAGTGATCAGTTATTATGACAGGCAGCACAGCTGTCGATATGGTGTGTAGCGGATGGAGGGTTGATTGTAAAAATCCCCACGGTGTGATGGTTGGTACGGCGGTGTGTAGAGGATGGACTCTTAGGTTTGGGATGGGCAATATTGTATGTAAATATATATTCTGTTGCCATTATGTATGGGCCAAGGACCATAATGTTTTTGTGGGCCTCAAGGCTTTTATGTGTTTTCGGGATTTCCACACTGAGTCTTAGTGACTCACCCTTTTATTTTTCCTAACTTTTCTGATGAGCAGTAGATCGTGGACATGGGAGCCGAGGTGGACTCGAGGGGCCATCAAGTCTTTTATCTTCATAGACTATTTTTGATTTTTCTTTAAGTTTTAATTTTGGGATTATTTTTGTAATAAGGCCTCCATAACTTAGATTATCGAACCTTTTTTGTGTTACATCTTATAAACTTATGTTTTCAAAGTCTTAATTATAAAGTGAAATGAAAATGGGTTTTTCAAGCATGATCAACGCAAATGTTAAAGTTTCTTAAAAAATATCACAATTAATGATTAATCGATTAAAATAAACTGAGATTTTCAAAACCCTTCAAGGAAAAGTTTTCAACATTCAACCCATAGCATACCAGATTCGGTTATGACGTATGGGCCGAGTTTGGGGTGTTACATTTTGGTATCAGAGCCCAGTTCAAAACTCGGGCCGTGAAATGGGTCCAGTAGTGATTTGTAAAATTGATGTAAGTTTGAGAAAAGTTCGGTTGAGATATGGCCTTTGAGTCTACCGGCACCCGATCTACATAGGTAAGTATTCTAAACTCATTATGTGATATGCATTTGGGCTTGAGGGGCTCTATAGGGAAGTAGGCTAGTATGCTAGAGTTAATGGACTTTAGGTTTAGTACAAACAATTCTTCAAATCTCATAAAACTTAATATAAACATGTCTGTGAACAAGTCACAGGGTTAGGGTGTGGTAACAGGCATACGCATGTCTAAGATTTGATCCAGGGATAGCTTGGTATTTAAGCGGCCCTAGCGGCTCACCTCCTCTTCGCTGGAATCCTACCTGGTGCGTAGTGTTTGTTCACTTTAACTGAAAGGGCTTGTTGACGGGCCAAAATTTATAACTAAAACCTGAAAGGGACCAGCCACCCTATTTCACAAAATTACTAAGATACCCTAGTTATGTAAAATTTCTGAAATACCCAAGATTTGTGCAAATTTCCCAAGATACCCTTAGTTTGTAAAATTATCGAAATACCCCCAGACTGTAAAATTAGCAAAATACCCCTATTTTGTAAAATACCAAGATACCCTATTTTGGAAAATTATGAAAATACCCCTGTAGGATAAAATTTTAAAAATACCCCTATGTAGTGAAATGAAAAAAAATACCCTTATGTGATGAATATGAGTTCATGGATGCTACTGGTATGTTGATGTGTGATGGTTGAATGTATGTGGATTCTAGAGCTAGAAATACAGACCTGAGAACTGAACCTTGTAGATAGAGTTCGAATTCGAAAGAACTACTATTAAAACTACTTTCTATAAGATTGTTGTGGTTAATCAGTGGAAGAAATTAATAATTCATAAAATTCCTAATCAGATAAACGCGAATCGGTAGAATGAGCACTAGAGGACGTGGTGTGCGTGGTCGAGGTAGAGGCAGGATTACTGTGTTAGAACCGGTAGGGTCTGGTCACGAGTCGAGGAATGAGGTACCAGTGCCACCAACTGTAGAGGCAGAATTTTAGGATCAGACGGTCGGAGATGATGTGGTATCTCAGGTGATGTTGAGGTTTTAGAGAGGGTTGCTGGGGCAGGCATGGGCATAGGAGCCCAAAAATCTGTGTCGGAGCGACTTAGAGCTAATAGGGCAGAAGTGTTTAGGGTAATTTCTGGGATAACCCCGAGTACAACTGAGTATTGGTTGGAGGCGATCGGACGCATAATGGATGATCTGGATTTCACGGAAGAAGAGAAGCTAAAAGGAGTAATGTCCCTTCTCCAGGACGAAGCTTATCAATGGTGGCTTACGATTAAAGATGGTACAGTGGCTGATCGTATCACCTGGGATTACTTCAGAACGACGTTCTAGAGTAAGTACATTGGAACGAGTTATGTGGATGCGCAGCGTAGAGCATTTCTAAATCTGGTTCAGGGAAGTAGGTCGGTGGCGACGTATGAAGCGAAATTCTTATGCTTGAGCCGCTATGCTCGAGGGATAGTGGCCATAGAACATGAACGGTGTGGTCGATTTGAAGATGGCCTGAAGGATGATTTACGTGTTTTGATAGCTCCACAGCGGGAGAGGGAATTTGCTGTGCTTGTGGAGAAGGCTAAGATAGCTGAGGAGGTAAAACGAATGGAAAAGCTGAATCGAGATAAAGATAGAAGTGGAAGTAGGAGGAATTTTGGATTGTCGGTGCGGTGGGCGTACTTTCGAGAAAAGACCTAGGTCGGATGGGTGAACAAGGGTGGAGACCTGCGCTAACTGCATACACGGAGGTGTGTTCAACGTGGTAAATTTCATGTAGGTGAGTGTTGGGCAGGCAGTGGAAAGTGCTTTAGGTGTGGATCTTTGGACCATCAGATTAGGGATTATCCACAGCCACGGAGCGATGTAAGACCCACAGGGTAGGGAAATGCTTAGCCAGGTAGAGAAGGTCGTGACCGCATGGGGTCGTGGTCCATAGAGGTGGTAACGATTTGGTCGGTAGTAGAGCACCAGTGAGGCGAGAAACATTGAGGCGAGACAGTCGAGGTTAGTCTATGCTGCCAAACATCGAGAGGAGGCTGACACACCGGATGTTATAACTGGTACGTTTTTAATATTTGGTTTACCTTACACTGCATTGATTGACATTGGGTCGACATATTCATATGTTACTAGTAGTGTGTCTGGAACTTTAAGTTTAGATTTCGAGATTACCCCTGGGGCGATGTCTATAATAAGCCCATTAGGACAATCTATGGTAGTAAATAAACTCTATCGGGAGGTACCCTTAGAAGTTCAAGAAATAGTTTTCCAGACGAATCTGATGGAATTACCGTTCGAGGAGTTCGACTTAATATTAGGCATGGACTGGCTGGTGAAGTATCAAGCTAATTTAGATTGTGTAGCCAAGCGTATAGTGTTGAAAACCCCCGAGGGTAGTGAAGTGTTGGTAATAGGAGAAAGGGGGAACTGTCTGTCGAATGTAGTGAACGCCCTAAGAGCAGAAAGGATGGTGAGAAAAAGATGCGAGGCAGTTTTAATGTTTGTTCGGGCTCTAGAAGCCAAGGACCTAACTGTTGGGGACGTTAAGACGGTGAAGGAGTTTCCTAATGTTTTCCCAGAAGAGCTTTCGAGACTACCCCCGGATCGTGAAGTGGAGTTTGGTATCAATCTTTTTTCAGGAACAGTGCCAGTATCTATTGCTCCATATAGGATGGCGCCAAAAGAGTTGGTGGAATTGAAAGCACAGATTCAAGAGTTGCTGGATAGAGGGTTTATTCGACCAAGTGTGTCACCGTACGGAGCACCGGTGTTATTTGTCAAGAAGAAAGATGGATCAATGCGTGTATGCATTAACTATCGTCAGTTGAATAAGTTAACAATCAAGAACAAATACCCGTTGCCAAGGATCGATGACTTGTTCGATCAGTTGAAGGGGGCCTCAGTTTTTTTGAAGATAGACCTGAGATCAGGGTACCATCAACTTAAGGTCAAGGAGGAAGATATTCATAAGACGGCTTTTAGGACTCACTATGGTCATTACGAGTTCATGGTAATGCCATTCGGATTGACCAATGCGCCACTAGCGTTTGTGGACATGATGAATTGAATATTCCAACCCTTCTTGGATCGATTTGTCGTGGTATTCATAGATGATATCCTGGTTGATTCAAGATCGGAGGAGGAACATGACTCACACCTTCGAGTGGTTTTGCAGATCTTGAGGGAAAAACAGTTGTATGCCAAATTCAGTAAGTGTGAATTTTGGCTAAGGGAAGTTACGTTTTTAGGCCATCTTGTGTCAGTAGAGGGGATTAGGGTTGACCATCAAAAAATTGAAGCGGTATTGGATTAGAAGCCGCCTAAATCCATGGCGAAAATTTAGAGTTTTCTTAGACTGGCAAGGTACTATCAAAGGTTTGTTAAAGGATTTTCTTCAGTAGCGGCACCATTGACTAAGTTATTACGGAAAGGAGTTCTGTTTGTTTGGTCTGATAAGCAGCAAGAGAGTTTCGAGAAGTTAAAAAGGATTTTGACAGAGGCTCCGGTATTGATTCAACCGGAGGCTAGAAAGGAATTCATAATTTACTGTGATGCATCACACATGGGACTAGGATGCGTGTTGATGCAAGATGGAAAGGTAGTTGTGTATGCATCTCGACAGTTAAGACCGCACGACCCCACCCATGATTTGGAATTGGCGGTGGTGGTTTTTGCTTTAAAAATTTGGAGACATTATCTGTACGGGGAAAAATCTGTTATTTACACCGATCATAAGAGCCTAAAATACCTTTTAAACCAGAAGGAGTTGAATCTAAGGCAAATGAGGTGGATCGAGTTGTTAAAGGATTATGATTGCTCAATCGAGTACCTCCCTGGTAAAGCTAATGTGGTGACAGATGCTTTAAGTCGTAGAGTAATCTCCGACTTGAGAGTGTTGTTTGCTCACCTTAGTTTATGCGATGATGGGAGCTTATTGGCTGAACTTCAAGTCAAACCCTCTTGGGTCAGTTAGGTTAAGGAAAAGTAGCAAACCGATGATTTGCTTCAAGAGAAGTTTCAGGTAGGATCAAGTGATGGATCGACAGATTTCAGTATGAATGAGGAAGGACTGTTATGTTTTGAAGGGAGAGTTTGCATGCCAAAATATCCGAAATTGATGCACAGGATTTTACAAGAAGCGCATGGAAGTTCATAGCTATGCACCCTGGAGGGAGTAAGATGTATCGGGATTTGCGGGATCAGTTCTGGTGGCCGGGCTTGAAGTGTGAGGTAACCAAATTGGTAAGTGTTTGACCTGTCAGCAAGTAAAGGCAGAACATTAGTTACCATCAGGGTTGTTGCAGCTGGTGAAGATTCCATAATGGAAGTGGGAAAGGATCACAATGGACTTTGTTAGTGGGCTACCGCTCACGCCTACTAAGAAAGATTCAGTCTGGGTGATTGTTGATCGCTTGACGAAATCTACTCATTTCATACTAGTACGGGTCGATTACTCTCTGCAAAAGCTGGCTAGGTTATATATAGCGGAGGTAGTGAGGTTATATGGAGTACCAGTATCGATCATATCGGACAGGGACCTTAGGTTCGCATCGTGATTTTGGAGGGCGTTGCATCAAGTGTTGGGTACAAAGTTGGATTTCAGTACAGCATTTCATCCTCAGATAGATGGACAGTCTGAGTGGGTAATTCAAATCTTGGAGGACATGTTGAGAGGATGTGTCATTGATTTTGGAGGTAGTTGGAAAGGGTTTTTACTATTGGTGGAATTTTCTTACAACAACAACTACCAGTATAGTATTCAGATGGCGCCCTATGAAGCATTGTACGGGCGGATGTGTCGTACTCTTACATGTTGGATGGAATTAGGAGAACGTCAGATTTTGGGTCCGGAGTTGGTTATCGAGACAAAAGAGAAGGTTGAGTTAATTTGAGCTCGACTAAAGGAAGCGTTAGACCGACAGAAGTCCTATACAGACTTGAAGCATAAGGACATAGAGTTTGCAGTGGGTGACAAGGTGTTCTTGAAGGTGTCACCATGGAAGAAAGTGCTGGGGTTTGGAGGAAGGATAAATTAAGTCCCAAATTTATTGGACCTTATCGGGTGTTGAAATGAGTGGGGCCGGTAGCCTATCAACTAGAGCTATCTTCTGAGCTAAGCCAGATTCACAATGTATTCCATGTTTCTATGTTGAGACGATATCGTTCAGATCCGTCTCATGTGGTGTCTGTGGAGGAAATTGAGGTAAGACCTGGCCTATCCTTTGAAGAGGAACCATTGGAAATCTTGTATCGTGATGTCAAAGTGTTGCGAAGGAAGATGGTTTCGTTGGTTAAGGTTCTATGGCAAAATCACAGTTCTAAGGAGGCTACATGGGAACCAGAGGAGACGATGCGACAACAGTACCTGCATCTATTCTGATAAGGTAATTTCGAGGCCGAAATTTCTTTAAGGGGGTAGAACTGTAACATCCTGAATTAAGGGGCCTATGCGTCTAATGTGTGGTTATGTGTAATGTGTTAATTAGAGTGTTAGGGGTCCAGTTTGGGCTCGGGATAAGGCCGAGGCCTTGGTTAAATTTTTTGTTTGGACACTATAGGGTTTAAAAGATGGTATCTGTGGTTTAAATTATAAAATGGGCTTGTGGCCCAGTAGCAAGGGGCGTTACAAAGGAACTATAAGGTGGCATCATTAGCAGGTGAAGAAGCCCAAGTTATAGCCGCTTGGAGCCCATGTATTTGGGCCATTTTCGACACTTAAAGGAGGAGCAAGTGGGATGACAATAAGGCTTAAAATTAGGAGGGATTAAATGACTTGGACAATATGGATAATGTACTGATAAAGTAAGGAAGTGGTGGTGTTATCCATGACACTGAGGATGAGTGGTAGATAAAGATAAGGGAGGAAATTTAGGATTTATCTGCTGGTCACAGTGGTGGCCGAAATTCCAACACTAAGTGCAAAGAGGGAAAACGGCTAGATAGGGCTAAGGGGGCGCCGAATTCTCATTATTTTCCTGAAGCATAGCTTTTTGATTTTCTTTCACTTCTTCTTTTCTCCTCCTAATTTTGACAACTAAAGGTTCTTCTTCTCCTTATCTTTCGGATCTGCTTATCTTAAGTATCATTCGGATCTGCTGTGATAAGGTAAGAGTGTTCTCTTATTCCTTTGTTGTTTTTCGATTTTTAGAGATCATAGCCGACTGGCTAGTAGGTTGTAAGGCCATCATTAGTTGATGTTTATATTCACTGATCTTGTGTTCTTTTGGGCGACATTCTGGTTTTTGAAGGGGATCTAATCACCTAAGTTTCTAAGCCAGAAATCGTTAGCCTTCGAACCACATTACTTTTTTGGGATTTCAAGCAAATCAAAGGAAGGGGTTGGATTTGTAGTCCCAGCCCCAAAGTTCAAGAAACTTGCGGTGTCAGCGGTATGGGATTGGACGCCTGGTTGTGGACCAACTTCAGAGCAAAATCTTAGGCAGTTAGCAGTCGTATTGACTTCTGATAGTGGCGACATAGAAAGTCTTCGTCCTATCAAGAATCGGTGTGTAAATCTCTATCACACTAGTTAATCAGATTATATGTATGTTATGGGATAAAAGTGAAAAATGAGGTCAGTATGAATAGTCATATTACCCGTAAAGGGTAGGCAAGGGATGCAGTGCGTAATCATAGAAACTTCTATGTGTATCGAGTATGTGAAAGTCCGTGATCCGCTTAGATAGTATAATGTTCGATTCTTGCATGTATGTATGCATGTGATGGGATTGATATGATGAAGGGAAGAAGGCCACATAGCGATCGGTGGCTTTGCCACATAGGTCACATACGATGATCGGTCTTTATGATAGGCAAGACAAATTGTCAAATACCACAATATATTATTAAGGTCGCATGGCGATCGGTGGCTTTGCCACATAGGTCACATAGTGATCGGTCTTTATGACAGGCAGCACAGTTGTCGATATGGTGTGTAGCAAATGGAGGGTTGATTGTAGAAATCCTCACGGTGTGAAGGTTGGTACGGGGGTGTGTAGAGGATGGACTCTTAGGTTTGGGATGGGCCATGTTGCATGTAAATATATATTCTATTGCCATTATATATGGGCCAAGGACCATAATGTGTTTGTGGGCCTCAAGGCTTTTATATATTTTTGGGATTTGCACACTGAGTCTTGGTGACTCACCCTTTTATTTTTCCCAACTTTTCTGATGAGCAGTAGATCGTGGACATGGGAGCCGAGGCGGACTCGAGGGGCCATCAAGTCTTTTATCTTCATAGACTATTTTTGGTTTTTCTTTAAGTTTCAAATTTGGGATTATTTTTGTAATAAGGCCTCCATAACTTAGGTTATCGAACTCTATTTTTTTTGTGTTACATATTATAAACTTATGTTTTCAATGTCTTAATTATAAAGTGAAATGAAAATGGGTTTTTTAAGCATGATCAATGCAAATGTTAAAGTTTCTTCAAAAATGTCACAATTAATGATTAATTGGTTAAAATAAACTGAGATTTTCAAAACCCTTCAAGGCAAAGTTTTCAACATTCAACCCATAGCATACCAGATCCGGTTATGACGTATGGGCCGGGTTTAGGGTGTTACACCCAATTTGTGAAATTATTGTTTTACTCCTCAACGACAAAATGGCTGTTGCACCCTCGTGGTGGTACTAGCATTTTATGTGTTATTTGTATGATTGATTATGTTTGAGATACACTGCATACAAAAATTAGTTATGAGTAGAATTACCAAACTACCCCTACAGGGTAGGATTACCGAAATACCCTTACAGGGTAAAATGACTGATTTGCCCTTGTAGGTAAGTGATTGGCTTGTGCTATGATATGACTGATTTGGCTGTGGTTGTATGACTGATATGCTTTTATTACATGTTTAAGTGATTGTTACTGAGCATGGCCATTCTGCATACACGTGTAATGATTGAGCATGACATACACGACATATTGCATGGGGTTGGGATATTGATGATCGGGGAAGTATATCGGTGGCTCTGCCACATTGTTTTGATGGCTTGGTGCCACATATATCGGTGACTCTGCCACATTGTTTCGATGGCTTGGTGACACATATATCGGTGACTTTGTCACATTATATCTGCTTTGAGTAGCATGACTGTCAGCATCACTGCCAATGAGGAGTGTAGCGGATGAAGGGTTGATTGTAGAAATCCCCACATGTGAGTTGAGGTTGGACATATGGAGCGGAGTGTAGAGGATGGAATACTAGGCTGGGCTGGGTTGCATTGCATTTACTATTTATGCAATGTTGTTAGGGCTACGGCCTAGTTCGACTCGTATGGCCTTCGGCCAAGTCCATTACTATGAGAGCTAAGGCTCAATATGCTTCTGTGGGCTTAGGCCCAGTTGTCGTTCGTATAGGGGATTACACACTGAGTTCTCGTAACTCACCCCTCTGCTTAATTTTGTAGGTAATTCCTAGCTTTGCGGATTTGGAGCCAAGGTGAACCCTGTGGTGGCCATACATCGTAGCTTAATAAATTCTGTTTTGCGGTACTATAGATTTTATTTAAATTTGGGATTTTTTTTTGTAATAAGGCCTTTGGTATTTTGTTTTGGTTTTAGCTTTTAATTCGATTACTGCTTATTAATTTTGAATGCTCAATTTGGGATTTTCTAAAACATTAATAACGGTTTTTCTATAATGCTAATATACGGTTTACAAACTATAATGGATAAAACTCTGGATTTTCTTAACGTTGATAACTCTTTTCAAAATATCGCATGTCTATAATAATTTAAATGTCATTTTTCTGAAACTCATTGATTTGGATTATGAAACACCCCAAACCCGGCCCACGAGCCTTGACCGGATCTGGGATGTTCCTTGAGTAAAAACTTTTCAAATCTTGTTTGTTGATTTGGAAAATTTGGATGGCTTTGAAGAACATTTGATTTGTGTTGGGTTCAAATTGGAAACGGTGTTGTTTATGTGTCAAAACATTTAAATGTTTGTTTACATTTTTAAGAAAATTTATTTAGTCTCAATTTAATAATAATCTTATCATAATAAACCAATATTAAACACTTACTTAAAACAGTTAATAATAATGGCCATAATTACATCAAAAACAAATCCCGAATAAATCCGAAATACTTAAGTATAGAAAGTCCAAAATAAAATAAACGCTGAGCCGAGCATGGCCACCACTAAGCTCCTGTCGACCCGGTCCATTACTGAGTGTCACTTGAAACATATCCCACAACGGGGTGAGTCAAACGGACTCAGTGTATAACCACCATCACTAAGTCTCAACAGTTTAGGCATATCAGTTCATACATGTACATATAGTAGAAATATAGATAATGATGCAATTCCCGAACCCAAACCTATATAACCATCCGCTACACATCACCCGTACCAACCATCACACCGTGGGGACTACTAAGTCGACCCTCCATCCGCTACACATCATCAAAGGCAGTCGCTACAGGCGACTTGCACATCGCCCTTATAAATTCGTGGCATAGCCACCAGATAATATTTTGTGACGTAAGTCACCACATTCAGATTTCATGACATGAGTCACCACATTCAGATATTGTGGTATAAACCACCAGATCACTTCCCCTTTTCAGATCACCCAAATGCCCCATGTCATACAAATCATGCCAATAGCTTATCTTATGCCTTATTCACATTCGTTATAGTTTCACATATGTGCCATAACAGATATTCATAATATTACAACCACAGTAGTAGTAGGTTTACGTACCTGATTACTTTGTACTATTGCATGGTACCCTTAGCCACATTTTACATATTCTTATTAACACATTTATTAAAAACATTACCATAAATCTATTAAGACTCAGGCTAGGGCTACGCACCTGATTTACTTAACTAGTTCACTAAAATCCCGAAAATCCCGATCTAATGCTTTAGATCCTTAGTTCCTACATTCGGCCAATCACTTAGTGTTTTAGCAAAAAGCCTTTCGTCTAAATAATCAAATCCCGAAGGATCATTGCAACCAAAATCCTTACCTTGATGTCGATTTGATTACTAATCAAATCCCAAAACTTTGTGATGTTCCCTCTCGCAATCGGCTAGACACTAAATCACTTAACTAGTTAGTTTTTGGCTTTTTGAATAAATACGAAATAGATCTGAAACACCAAATATGGCCTTGGCCGAATATCATTTGTACTTACCTTGCGATTCTAAATCCCGAAAGTGGTTACTTGCTTTGAAGTTGTCGAAATCCCTACTTGTCAATTGTTAGAATCGGTTTTAATACATGAAAACTATGAGGATGGCCTTGGCCGAATATTCACTTACCTTGTTTGACTAGATCCCAAATTTAACCCTTGCTGTTGATGATGCCAAAATCCCTATAAATATAGGTTAGATTCGGTTCTAACACTTAAACACAATAGAATGGCCTTTGGCCTAAAATCACACCCGCTTACCTTAGATCTTGAAATCCCAAAAACCTCCTCCTTTGTAGTCGACAATAGCAGAATCCCGAAACCCTCCTTTAGAGTTTCGTCCAAAGTACATTAATAGGATTAGTTCTTAAGTTTCGGCTAAAAGAAAAAGAAAGGAAACTGAATAGCATTTGATCTTACCCTTACTACAGAAATCGACCGTACTCCTTGCCTGACACCACTGAGATATTCGGCTATAGGCTAGATGTTTGATCAATCAGGTTTCAGCTTTTGGTGTTTGGTGAACAATTGGCTATGGCTAGGAAAAGACTTACTTTCGGCTTTTGATTAATGGGGAAGATTGTGAAAAAGAAGAAATCGAATGGTATAGAGGCTTCAATAATGTTTCGGTTTGAGTGAGAGAGAAGAAAAAGAATGATCTTAGAAGAAGAAAAGAAAAGGAAAAGTATGGGTGAGGCTAATGATGCATTCGGCCTAGGGGATTTTGGTGACCGAATTTTATCACCCAAGGAGTCCCGTGGCCAGCCAACTCTCCCTCTCTCCATTCAATCCCCCTTTTCACTCTACCTTAGCCGAATCTTTAAGTTTTTAGCCTGATCTACACTTCATTTTTGAAGTGTCCTTGTGCCGTCCACTACCTCTCCTCCTTATAGCAAAATAAAACTCCCATTTGCTTCCCTTGCTGCTTGAACCTAGTCCCTTTTACACATCTTGTGGCGTCACTTCCTAGGGCTTTTAGTGGCGCCTCCTTGCCACTTTGCCAAGC
This sequence comes from Gossypium rotundifolium, assembly GCA_025506655.1. NCBI lineage: Eukaryota > Viridiplantae > Streptophyta > Magnoliopsida > Malvales > Malvaceae > Gossypium > Gossypium rotundifolium. The sequence continues at coordinate 161,969,499 of CP106732.1, read as the reverse complement.
CCATTTCCATGTCCAATTTCCCTTATAATTTTTCTTAAGGCCTCATTTGCCTAGCTCCTTAAAGGCTTAAAATACAATATTTCTAAGGCATACATCTACACTCTAAAGTTCTCAAATTTCATAAAACACATTCACCACACATATAGGCATGCTACTTCATACAATTTAAGCAATAATGCACAAGCCCTAATTTCTCGGATATTACAGTTTTACCCCCTTAAAATAATTCGACCTCGAAATTACCTGGCTAGAATAGGTGGGGGTATTACTGTCGCATTGCTTCTTTTGACTCCTAAGAAGCTTCTTCCGATCCATGGTTACGCCACAACACTTTGACCAGAGGAACTGATTTTCTTCGAAGCATCTTCACATCTCGTTCCAAAATCTGAATTGGCTCTTCCTCATAGGACAGATCTAGTCTCAGCTCTATCTCTTCAACTGGTATTATGTGAGATGGATCCGATCGGTATTGACGTAGCATTGAGACATAGAACACGTCGTGCATCTGCTTCAACTCTGGTGGCAACTCTAACTGGTATGCCACTGGTCCAACTCGTTTTAATACTCGATAAGATCCTATAAACCTTGGGCTTAACTTCTCTTTGCGACCAAATCTCATCACCTTCTTCCAAGGTCAAACTTTAAGAAACACATAATCTCCCACAACAAACTCGATCTCCCTCCGTTTAAGATCTGCGTATGACTTCTGCCTGTCAGATGCCTCCTTCAACTGTGTCTGAATTACCCTAACATTTTCCTCCGATTCTGCCATAATTTTCGGACCAAAAATCTGACGTTCTCCTAATTCCATCCAACATGTGGGAGTGCGACACTTCCGTCCATACAGTGCTTCGTACAGTGCCATCCGAATACTTGCCTAATAGCTGTTGTTGTACGCAAATTCTGCTAAAGGTAAATAGTCTTCCCAACTTCCTCTGAAGTCTATTACACAGCCCCTCAACATATCCTCCAACACTTGGATCACTCATTCGATCGCTTTCGTCTGATTTGTGGATGAAAAGTCTTCAAGTCCAATTTGGTGTCTAAAGCTTGATGTAGCGCCTTCCAAAATCGAGATGTGAACCTCAGATCCCTATCCGAGATAATCGACACTGGCACTCCGTGCAACCTCACAATCTCAGCTACATATAACCTTGCCAATTTTTGTAGGGAATAGTCAACCCGCACGGGAATAAAATGTGCGAACTTTGTCAATCGGTCCACTATCACCCATACCAAGTCCTTCTTAGTAGGCGTAAGGGGAAGCCCACTAATGAAGTCCATGGTAATTCTCTCCCACTTCCATCATGGAATCAGATTGGTAAGCAACCCTAGCGAGTAACTTGGTGTTTAGCCTTAACTTGCTGACACGTTAAGCACTTTCCTACAAGTTTGGTAACTTCCCGCTTAAGACCAGGCCACCAAAACTATTCCCTTAGATCTTTGTACAACTTACTACCTCCAGGATGCATAGCATAAGGACTACTATGCGATTCCTGAAGAATTCTCTGCCGTATCTCCTCATTCTTTGGCATATAGACCTTACTCTTGAAACACAATACTCCATCGCCATTAATACCATAGTCCTTCAACTCTCCGCTTTGCACTTGCCGAAGCTTAGCACTTAGATCATCATCCGCCAACTGACCCTCTTTCACCTCATTCAGCCATGTCGGCTTAACATGTAATTCTGCCAATAAGCTTCCATCATCATATAAGCTAAGATGTGCAAACATCGCCCTCAGATTCGACACTACTTTCCGACTTAGGGCATCTGCCACAACATTCGCCTTGCTCAGATGATACTCTATGGAACAATCGTAGTCCTTCAATAATTCCACCCACCTTCGCTGTCTCAGGTTCAACTCTTTTCGAGTCAGCAGATACTTAAGGCTTTTGTGGTCTGTGTAGATCACTGACTTCTCTCCATAAAGATAATGCCTCCATACCTTAAGAGAAAAGACCACTGTCGCCAACTCCAAATCGTGTGTCGGGTAGTTAACCTCGTGTGGCCTTAATTGTTGAGACGCATAAGCAACTACCTTCCTGTCTTACATAAGAACACCTCCCAATCCTGTATGGGAAGCATCACAGTACACCACAAAATCCTTCCCTGCCTTAGGCTAAATTAAAACTGGAGCTTCAGTCAAGACTCTCTTAAGCTTCTCAAAGCTCTTCTACTACTTATTAGTCCATACGAAAGGTACCTCCTTCCTCAGCAGCTTTGTCAAAGGTGCTGCGATCGACGAGAACCCTTCTACGAATCTTCTGTAATAGCCTGCCAAACCCAAAAAGCTACGAACCTCAGCCACAGACTTGGGTGATTTCCAATCCAATACTGTCTCAATCTTCCGAGGATCCACCCTTATTCCTTCAGTCGACACCACATGTCCCAAAAACGTAACTTCCTTCAGCCAAAATTCGCACTTGCTGAACTTGGCATATAACTTTTTCTCCCTTAACACTTGCAACACGACTTGGAGGTGCTCATCATGTTCTTCCTCAGACTTCGAATACACCAAAATATCATCTATGAACACAACAATGAACCGGTCCAGATAGGGTTGAAAAACTCGGTTCATCATGTCTATGAATGCGACTGGGGCGTTTATCAATCCAAATGGCATTACCAAGAACTCATAATGCCCGTACCTTGTCCGAAAAGCTGTCTTATGGATATCAGCCTCCTTCACTTTAAGCTGATGATATCCATACCTTAGATCTATCTTCGAAAATACTGCGGCCTCCTTAAGTTGATCGAACAAGTCGTCTATTCTTGGCAAAGGGTACTTTTTCTTGATGGTCAGCTTATTCGACTGACGATAATCTATGCACATGTGCATAGTTCCGTCCTTCTTCTTCACAAACAAGATCGGTGCTCCCCATGGAGACACACTGGGTCGAATAGACCCATGATCAAGTAACTCTTGGATTTGAGCCTTGAGCTCAACCAACTCCTTCGGTGCCATTTTGTACCGGGCAATTGACACAGGAGCTGTACCCGGTAGTAAATCAATTCCAAACTCCACTTCCCTATCCGGGGGTATTCCAGGTAATTCCTCTGGAAAGACGTCCATAAATTCCCTTACCGTTCTAACTCCACTAACGCCCCCTTCTTTTGCATCCAACGCACTAACGAAGGCCAAAAATGCCTTGCACCCTTTTCAAAACATCTTATCAGCCTTTAGAGCAGAAACTACATTAGACAAGTAATTTCTTCTTTCTCCTATCATAATTATCGCCTTATCTTCCGACATCCTTAACTCCATTCGCTTAGCTGCGCAATCTAATACAGCTCGATGTTCCACTAGCCAGTCTATGCCAAGGATGAGATCAAATTCTCCGAAGGGTAGCTCCATCAAATCGGCAGGAAATACCACTCCCTGAAGCTCTAGGGGTATACTCCAAAATATCTTATTCACCACTACAATTTGTCCTAATGAGCTCACTACAGTCATCTCCCTTTTAGACAATTCAGAGGCTATGCCTAGTGTTTCAACTACTCTACATGCAACATAAGAGTGGGTAGAGCCAACATCAATTAGAGCAAAGTAAGGCTTGTCAGCTATAAGGAACATACCAGTTATGACATCCGGTGCGTCCCCATCTTTCCTCTGACGAACCGCATATACTAGACCCGGCTGCCTCACCTCTGTGTTACCAACACCTCTGCCCCGCGTTTCCCATCCTCTACCAGAACCATTACCTCTGCTAGCCGAACCACGACCCCACTGAGGTTGCTGTCCACCTCTTCTAGTCAGATTATAACCCTGACCTAATGGTCGACTCCCGTCTATCTTTATCAGATAGTCCTTAATCATGTGATCCTTGGACCCACACTTAAAACATTCTCATGTCTTCTTCCAACACTCTCCTAGGAGCATTTTCCCACACTGAGCACAAGTACGATACTGCCCTCCTTTCACAGCCTGCTGACCTCGCGGCCCATCAACTCTAGGCTTCTTTTGCACATTCCCAGACGACCCTGCTGATCCAAAGCATCTCTTCTACCTATTCCGATCCGTGCTCTGCCTCACAGAGTCCTTAATTCCTTTGGCTACCTTAGCCTTCTCTACCAACACAATAATTTCCCGCTCTTACTATGGGGCTATCAATAACCTCAGATCATCCCTTAGTCCGTCCTCAAACCGGACACACCGCTCATGCTCCATCGACACAATACCTCGAGCATAACGGCTCAGCCTTAGAAATTCTGCCTCGTATTCCGCTACAGACTTATTCCCCTGAACCAGCCTCAAAAATGCCTTCCTCTGCGCATCCACATAACTAGTTCCAATGTACTTCTTCTGATATGCCGTCTTAAAATATTCTTAGGTAAGATCATCAGCGGCAGCACCATCCCGAACTGTGAGCCACCATTAGTATGACTCATCACGGAGTAGCGACACTACCCCTTTCAGTTTCTCCTCGGCAGTCAGGTCCAAATCGTCCATAATCCGTTCCATCGTCTCTAACCAATACTCAGCCGTATTGGGCGCCACACCAGATACTCCACGAAAAAACTCAACTCCATTGGCTCGAAGTCGCTCAGGTACCGACTTTCGAGCTCTCATGCCTCCACCTACTCCAGCCACCCTTTCCAGGACTCGCAGCATTGCCTAGGACACCGCATCATCCCGTCTGATCCTGATATTCCACATCAGCAGCAGCTGATGGTGGTGGCATTTTATTTTTGGACCCTTGTCCTGACCTAACTGGCTCTGACACGATCATTCGGCCTCTACCACGGCCTTGCACGTTACGACCACGTCCCCCAAAATTCATGCTTCTGAATCGCGTTTATCTGATTAAAGAATTTTATGAATTACTTTTGTTCCACTGACTTATCACGAACAGTCTTATGTTTAATAGTTCTAAGGAGTAGTTCTTTCGAATTCATACACACACACAGTCTCAAATTCATTCAGTCAATCATGAACTTGCGTTCATTACAGAAAAGTGTTGTAGTTGTTATTTTTGTTGTTTTCCACTACCCAGGGGTATTTTCAAAATTTTTATCCTATAGGCGTATTTTGGTAATTTTGCAAATTAGGGTATTTGAAAATTTCACAAAGTAGAGATTTTTGGTATATATATATTTCAAAAATTGAAAAACTTGGTAAGAAAATTCCAAGGGTAAAATGGTAATTTTATAAACTGAGGGTATTTTTGTAATTTTTCAAACTAGGGGCATTTCGATAATTTTTTACAAAATATGGTTCCTGGTGACTTTTCAAAACAAAGGTATTTTAGAAATTTTAATTTTGAGGATACTTTGGTAACTTTCCACACTGAGGGTATTTTGGTCATTTGTACATGTTAGGGGTAATTTGGTCAATTTACAAATCAAGGGTATTTTGGTCATTTTTTTAAAAATGAGGGTACTTTTGGAATTTTTAAAATCACGATTTGTCTTTAGAATTTCACAAAACAAGGTGAGGGTCCCTTTCGGGTTTTAGTTATTAAGTTTAGCCTGCGACTGAGTCCTCTTGATTAGGGTGAACCGTCAATACGCACTGTAAGATTCGAAGGTGAGGAGGTGAGTCACTAGGACTGCTTAAATACCAAGCTCCCATCAATCCAATCCTAGACATGCAACTTTGGTTAGACTTAAGTTTTATGTAACTTGGTGTTGAAGTAGGCTAATCCTAGGTTTAATTCCTAATTTACTTGCCACACACTTTAACTCGACGACTTAGGTGTCATGCCGAAAACTGTTTGTTTGGTTAGACTTTAAGTTTTATGTAACTTGGTGTTGAAGTAGGCTAATCCTAGGTTTTTGGAATTCCTAATTTACTAATCTGTTGTTTATGTCCAAGACATATAAGTCCCAATTTAATAATGACCTTATCATAATAAACCAATTTTAAACACTTACTTAAAACAGTTAATAATAATGGCCATAATTACATCAAAAACAAATCCCGAATAAATCCGAAATACTTAAGTATAGAAAGTCCAAAATAAAATAAATGCTGAGCCGAGCATGGCCACCACTAAGCTCCTACTGACCCGGTCCATTACTGAGTGTCACCTGAAACATATCCCACAACGGGGTGAGTCAAACGGACTCAGTGTATAACCACCATCACTAAGTCCCAACAGTTTAGGCATATCAGTTCATACATGTACATATAGCAGAAATATAGATAATGATGCAATTCCCGAACCCAAACCTATATAACCATTCGCTACACATCACCCGTACCAACCATCACACCGTGGGGACTACTAAGTCGACCCTCAATCCGCTATACATCATCGAAGCGATCATTGCAGCATTTACTTGCACATCGCCTTATAAATTCGTGGCATAGCCACCAGATAATATTTTGTGACGTAAGTCACCACATTCAGATTTCGTGACATGTGTCACCACATTCAGATATTGTGGTATAAACCACCAGATCACTTCCCCTTTTCATATCACCCATATGCCCCATGTCATACAAATCATGCCAATAGCTTATCTTATGCCTTATTCACATTCGTTACAGTTTCACATATGTGCCATAATAGATATTCATAATATTACAACCACAGTAGTAGTAGGTTTACGTTTTTGTACCATTGCATGGTACCCTTAGCCACATTTTACATATTCTTATTAACACATTTATTAAAACATTACCATAAATCTATTAAGACTTAGGGTTAGGGCTACACACCTGATTTACTTAACGAGTTCATTGAAATCCCGAAAATCTCGATCTAATGCTTTAGATCCTTAATTCTACATTCGCCAATCACTTAGTATTTTAGCAAAAGCCTTTCGCTAAATAATCAAATCTCAAGGATTATTGCAACCAAAATCCTTACCTTGTCAGTCGATTTGATTACTAATCAAATCCCAAAACTTTGTGATGTTCCTCTCTAATCGGCTAGACACTAAATCACTTAACTAGTTAGTTTTCACTTTTGAATAAATACTGAAATAGATCTAAAACACCAAATATGGCCTTGGCCAATATCATGTGTACTTACCTTGCGATTCTAAATCCCAAAGTGGTTACTTGCTTTGAAGTTGTCGAAATCCCTACTTGTCAATTGTTAGAATCGGTTTTAATACATGGAAACTATGAAGATGGCCCTTGGCCGAATATTCACTTACCTTGTTTGACTAGATCCCGAATTTAACCCTTACACTTGATGATGCCGAAATCCCTATAGATATAGGTTAGATTCGGTTCTAACACTTAAACACAATAGAATGGCCTTTGGCCTAAAACCACACTCGCTTACCTTAGATCTTGAAATCCCGAAAACCTCTTCCCTTGTAGTCAACAATAGAAGAATCCTGAAACCCTCCTTCAGAGTTTCGGCCAAAGTACATTAATAGGATTAGTTCTTAAGTTTCGGCTAAAAAAAAAAGAAAGGAAACCAAATAGCATTTGATCTTACCCTTACTATAGAAATCGACAGCACTCCTTGCCTGACACCACTGAGATATTCGGCTATAGGCTAGATGTTTGATCAATCAGGTTTCGGCTTTTGGTGTTTGGTGAACAATCGGCTATGACTAGGAAAAGACTTACTTTCGGCTTTTGATTAACGGGGAAGATTGTGAAAAAGAAGAAACAAAATGGTATAGAGGCTTCAATAATGTTTCAGTTTGAGTGAGAGAGAAGAAAAAGAATGATCTTAGAAGAAGAAAAGAAAAGGAAAAGTGTGGGTGAGGCTAATGATGCATTCGGCCTAGGGGATTTTGGTGACCGAATTTTGTCACCCAAGGAGTCCCTTGGCCGGCCAACTCTCCCTCTCTCCATTCAATCCCCATTTTCACTCTACCTTAACCGAATCTTTAAGTTTTTAGCCTGATCTACACTTCATCTTTGAAGTGTCCTTGTGCCGTCCACTACCTCTCCTCCTTGCAGAAAAATAAAACTCCCATTTGCTTCCCTTGCTGCTCGAACCTAGACCCTTTTACACAGCTTGTGGCATCACTTCCTAGGGCTTTTAGTGGCGCCTCCTTGCCACTTTTCCAAGCCCATTTCCATGTCCAATTTCCCTTATAATTTTTCTTAAGGCCTCATTTGCCTAGCTTCCCCTTAAAGGCTTAAAATACAATATTTCTAAGGTATACATCTACACTCTAAAGTTCTCAAATTTCATAAAACACATTCACCACACACATAGGCATGCTACTTCATACAATTTAAGCAATAATGCACAAGCCCTAATTTCCCGGATATTACAGATTAATTATAAACAAGATCATAAGAAATAGCAACGAAAATGTTTTTGCAAAGAGAACTATAAAACAAATTGGATTTTCCACAAGCAACAAAACTTGATATTTTTAATGAACGTGTAGATTCTTTAACAACCTTTCCACGTGACATGCCAAATCCAGTCGTAACGTCTAGGCCAGGTTTGGGGTGCTACAAATTTCATTTACTAGCCATGCATGCCAATTTTTATTAACATTTAAATTTATGTTCAAATATAGATAAAATGGAAATAATAAAAACAAACTTAGGGGTGAGCAAAACTTAATTCAATTCAAAAAAATCGATTTTTTTAAATTTCGAGTTAATCGAATCAAGTTATTCAAGTCAACTCAAATAAGTAATTCGAGTTTAAAGTTCGAGTCAAGTTGAATTTTACAATTCAAATAACTTGAATAATTCGAATAACATATCGGTGTAAATACTCTTTCGGTCCCTGTCAATTTGAAAATGAGCAAATTGGTTACTCTCTCAACAAAAATTACAAAAAAAAAATTCAAAATTAATTTTAAAATTCAAAATATTTATAAAAATTTCAAAATTTATATTTTAAAAAATTATAAAATTATAAAAAACTAAAAATATTTAAATAAAGTTAAAAATTTAAAAATATTCTAAAATAATAATTTTGGGACCTTAATAAGTTAATTAATGATTCAAGTTGATCATACAAAGTATCTTATTTATTTTATTATTTTGCATTGAAAAAGTTTTTAAAATATATTTGATATTAAATTTATGTGCTCTAACTTAGAATTAGTCATACTTGTAAAAGATTTTAATTAGACATGTTTATTTTTATTATTTAACTCGAACAATTTCACTCGATTCGAATCAACTCAGATTTCATTTCTCTCGACTTGATTCAAAAAAATTCAAATCGAGTTAGGATGATAAAATAGGACTCGCCAGCTCGGAATTTTTTCACTCGATTTGACTTGATTCAGTCGAATGCTCACCCCTAAATAAACCTATTAAATAGGAAGGGTAGTAAGTTCCATAAGAACTTACCTTTCAAAACACAACCAAGTAGTTTATCAAGGCTTATTTTATAATTTTAGCTTTTCCTCTACTATCTCCACTTTTATCGAGTTTTGGTTCTATACAATTATATTTATACACCAACCAATATCACATATTAATACACGATAGCCATTCATTGGCTCACAAAAACAATGCCATGAAATGCATGATTCAACTAATCTCCTTTTTTATTATATACATATTTTACATTTTACTCAATTTCGTCCCTAAACTCGGGATAAACATATCTTTTGATTCCTCTAATTTCACATTCTTTCATTAAGGACCTTATACATTCTATTTATAGCATAGTTTTATGATAAGTTTTACATTTATTCAATTTGGTTCCTAATGTTACAAAGCTAACAAACAAGCTTAACCAACTTTACAATTTAATCCTTTTCATAATCTAAGCTTAATATCTATCAACTCCAGACCAATTGACCAGAAAAGGCCCATTTCCAAAAAAAAAAAAAAATTATGGAAATGGGCCATTTTTTTCAAAAATAACGGGAATGTCCAGTTTTACTAAGACACGCTAAGCTGGCGTTGTTTTCAGGGGATAGTCAGAAAAGCAAATTTAGCTCAATGCATTTTCCCCCCTGATTTGTAAAACGCATCCAGGTCAGGGCATTTTATTAAAGTGCTTCTAGGTCAACACTCTTTTTGTAACAGCCCGATTTAGGGGCTAGTCAGAACAGTGGTTTCAAAATCACTAATTTGAGGTCGAGAAAATTATTTTCATGTTATTTTATGAGTTATAGCACGATTATATAGGTGTATGAAAATTTTGGTGCTTTAATTTTAGCGATTTAATGCTTAATCGCGAAAAAGGACTAAATTGCATAAAGCGTGAAAGTTCAAAATTACAAGCTAAAGGTGCCAAATAGCTATGGAATATTAATTGGAGGCCTTTAAAGGTAAATTAGACCCTTAAATGATGGTTGTCCGGCCATAGGGGACAATAGAGGTCAAAATTTGGTCAAGTAGGTGGATTAGGTGGACTAAATTGGGATTTTATATTGAAATAAAGAAAGAAAATGTAACACCCCTAACCCGAAACCGTCACCGGAATAGGGTTAAGAGGCATTACCAAACAATCGAAACATTTCACCTTCATTTTACAACACATAGTCAATCATTATTAAAACATATAGCAATAATCACTAGTCCCTTATTGAGGCCTACGAGACCTTAAACACGTGTTAGAAAGAGGTCGGGACTAAAACGATCACTTATGAAAATTTTTAGAAATTTAAAGATTTTTCAACACTGCAGAGGTCACACACCCGTGCAGTCAGGCCATGTGCCTCACACGGCTACCAGACACAACCATGTGTCTAGGCCATGCCAAAATAGGGCAAACATTCTGACTTTCCACACGGCCACCAGACACACCTGTGTGCCATGTGTAACACCCCAAACCTGGCCTAGAAGTTAGGCCCGAATCTGACGTGTCACATTGAAGGAAGTTGAAAAGCTAAGCAATTGTTTAGAAAAGTTTTATCAGATTTTTGAACTCCGAGTTAATTGTTTGTTTGTGAAAAACGCGATTTGTTAAATGACCGTTCAAAAGTTGTTATTATTTTGAAAACTGCTTTTTTATGAAAATAGAATTTGAATAGTTCCGAAAACATGATATTTTGAAAAATAGGTTATTAACATTTTAGGAAAAACCCCATATTAAACAATTAATAATAAATGCTAATTGAAAGGAAAGTCTAAAAGAAAATTTAAAGTTAAAAGGCCTTATTACAAAATATTAAACCCAAACCAAATAACCTTAAAATAAAGAAAAATGGAAGTTTACTAAAGTTCACGAGAATTAACTCCTATATATGGCCACCACCGAGTCCTCCACGGCTCCAAATCCTCTCTCGCTGGGGATTACCTGAAACATTTAATAAATAGAGGGGGTGAGTTTACGAAAACTCAGTGTGTACAATCCTCCTCGATCATAAAACATGCATCAAATTAATTTGGGCCTAAGTCCATTACAGTAACGGTGGCAATTAGGCCTTAGCCCAAAATAGCCTCAATTAGGCCTTAACCCATATCATATGTCACATGCCATAAATTGTTGGAACGCCGGCACCCCCAAGGCGCAGCGAAATAAAATTAATCCCGGCGATCCAAACCATGAATCCATGTGTGAGGAACGAATCGGGGTGAAATAAAGGTTTCGAAATTACCAAATGTTCAATCTGAGTAGATAGCGATGCCTCGGTGACAAGATATCTGATCTACTGTCGAACCAAGCCACAACCTTTACGATGTCGGCCTCTACGTAATCCACCTGGTTTGACTATGAACGGCAGAAATCTCCAAAAACTATTTTTTTAGAGAGGTGTTTTGCTTGACTACTGCTAGACCTTTTTAAGAAAAATTCTTAGGTTTTTCTTCACTTATTACCCTTTTATAATCAAGATTTCATTTATGAATAATAAAATTAAATAAATATAATAATGTTTTAACCGAAAATTATAATTACATTAATTATACCCAAAAAGTTATAATTACATTAATTATAACATGGATTTCTGAAACTATATTTATTTAAATTTATATACTGAACCAAATTCATATATTAATTCTCATTATGTGTACAACATCCTTGTACATATAATATATTCAATATTTGATTGCGAATTAAATTAATTCTTTAATTAATTTAATTCATGTGACAATCAAACACAATACCAACTATGTTTCATTCCGCTCATTTCAACCATAGGGTGTGACCTCAGAGGTTCTTGTAACGTTAGTAGTAATACTAGAACGATTCTAATGTCACAAACAATGAGTGGCATCTAGCAATGCATCATTGCTACCTAAGATACAAGAAGTCATGATTCGACATAACTTTTGTGATTAACTTTTCATGCATTAATCCTTAAGTCTTGGAATAGATACAAGTCATGGAATAGTCACACTTGTATAGTCCATCCCATGTTTCTTGATATCTTGAGTAGACTATGATATACAAATTAGTATGACATCTCATGTCAACTTATTTGAGCATGGCCATGCATTTCTAGTCTCACTCAATCAAGTGGCCTAAGATATTACTCCCATTATGTGGGAGGGACTTATCCTATATTGATCAACAATATCCTCTACATTGATTGTGATATATCCAACATCACCCTTTATAGAACAACTAGTTACTGTTACGCTTGATCGTATCAAAATATACGACTCACGATGTTGGGATAATGATTATCTCAAGTCTAAGGATCATATACATATTAATCACTATGAGTAATGTTGTGACAATTACATAATAATCCAAGAAACATACTCATAGCGGGTCACCCAATATGTTGTTCTCTAACACACATATTCATGCATTGATTTTGACACTCCATATCAATGATAACTCTTTATCATCAATCAACTACATGTTAGTCTTAATGCATTATTGTTGTCCTAGTCAACAATAATACTTGACTAAGGATATTTTAAGAATAATCATATTATTCTCGTGACATTATTATAAAATAGTTTATTTGTACACACGTATGAAAACCGAAATAATAATGACAACGCTTTATATTAATAAACATGGTAAATCAAGTATGTTATTACAACCATCTCATGATTGATCTTTGGGCATACTCTTACATAAATATCTGGGCCAAAGCCCATCTCAATAACATAATCTATATATGCAATGCATTAATGCCCATACCATCTGTACACTCCATCTCCTATCCAACCGTGCACTCCTGTGGGGATTTAATCGACCCACCCATCCGTACACTCCTTATGTAGCACTGGTTGTGGCACTAACATTATCGATGCAGCATGGCTGGTCGGTGGCTAAAAAGCCTTCAGTAAATATTATTGACACAGAGTCATCAATATATATGTTAGGCACATAGCCACGATGAATATGATTGGCACAAAGCCATAATAATGGCACAAAGCCTTCGGTATTGGCACAAAGCCCATAATTACGGCACGAAGCCCATATTAATAGCACACAACCCTTGGTAACATTATCGGTGCAGCATGGCTGCTCAGTGGCTAAAAAGCCTTCGGTGGATCCACAATCGTCAAGCGACCATGCGATCCTATTAGCACTTCCTTCGTATTAATAATCCCAACCCCATGAAATATGTCGTGTATGTCATGCTCAATCATTACACGTGTATGCAAAATGGCCATGCTCGGTAACAATTATTTAAACATGTAATAAAAACAAATCAGTCATACAACCACAGTCAAATTAGACAACTCATTGCACAAGTCGATCATTTACCTACAAGGGCAAATCTGTCATATTACCCTATACGGGTATTTCGGTAATCTACTCATAACCAATCCGTGTATGCAGTGCATCTCAAACACAATCAATCATACAATTAACACATACAACGCTAGTACTACCACGAGGGTACAACGTTCATTTTTTCATTTAGGGGTAAAACGATAATTTCACCTTTTAGGGGTATTTTGGTAATTTTACAAATCGAGGATATTTCGGTAATTTTGCAAACCAAGGGTATTTCGATTATTTCACAAACTAAGGGTAATTCAATAATTTTACAAACCAAGGGTATTTCGCTAATTTTACAAACCAAGGGTATTTCGATAATTTTGCAAACTAGGGGTATTTCGGTAATTTTACAAACCAAGGGTATTTTGATAATTTTACAAACCAGAGGTATTTCGGTAATTTCACAAACCAGGGATATTTCAGTATTTTGCAAACTAGGGGTATTTTAGTAATTTTGCAAACTAGGGGTATTTCGGTAATTTTGCAAACTAGGGATATTTCGATATTTTGCAAACTAGGGGTATTTCGGTAATTTTTTCCTTTAATGGCTTTTTCGAAGGCCTACTGTTGCCTCGAGCGACACGGATACCTTTTTTATCGAAACGGTGCAATTGGGCCTAAGGCCCACTCTCGGCCTGGATGGACCCACACGCTCGTGTGGCCCATTTAGCCCAAATCTAACTACAGATATGAGATTCGCATAGTCTAGTCCAATTTCTACTACACAGTCATACAATTTATTCATATGGGCCCACAGGCCCATTAGGCCTAGTCGGCCCAACAGCCTAAACCCACAAGAACACTACTGATGGCCTCAAATCTCGCGTTGAAGCCCCACACGTGCGCTCGTACGCTCGTGTGGCTTCTATCGCCATGTCACAGGTATTTCAGCATTTGCCGCTCTACAACTAGAGTAGAGAGAAATACACACCTGTTAGGAATCTAGTGCTAATCCGCGTTCCGACCACTCCTATGCCCAAATGCCCACCAAGGTATCTTCCGCTCTTCATAGACAGCTCCATATATAGTCAGCCTCTCACCTTCCTTATGGCCAAAGTCTGAGTTCACTTAAAAATAAATCAAAAAGAATTGCAAACATTATGACTAGAACATCGGATCCCTTACCTCCCTATGGCGTCACTCCCTTGCTCCTTAAGTGGCGTCACTTTGGCACTACACCACACACTCCATTTGTGCTATTTTTCTCCACATTTTATTCTTAAAGCCTACTACTAACTCCTAGGGTTTTTTTTCACCAAAAACCAAAATTTTTCCTAAGGCCTAACTTGAACCCGGGACTTCATAGAAGCCCCCTAACCTTCCAAAATCACTCATCTACCAGATCCAACTTGCATTAAAGTCGTTCTCTTGTTCCCAAAATTTTTAAACGCTCCTACGCTTAAGTCCCATTGGGCCCAATTCTACTAGGCCCAAATTCGGGCCGTTACACCATGACCGTGTGAAATTAAGCTAGCTACTGACTTGGTCACATGGCCACCAAGCACGCCCGTGTACCACGACCGTGTAACCTACCCAGGCACACTTCGAAGTGGCCCTTGGACCACATGGCAGAGACACACGCCTATGTCCCTTGGCCGTGTATGCAAATTAGGCAATTAGCAAGGCCAAAATGCCACCCACACTTGGGTCATACCTACAATCACATACAAGTCTATTTTCACACAATTTGGCAACCAAATACATGTCAAATGATCAACATACCATCCCATCAAATCTCATTTCTAAATAAATCAACTTATATACCAAATTGCACAACTAAAACACATGTATAACCAAGCATGATTCATCCACAATATCACTAGATCACAATGGCATCAATCCATCACTAAGCTTACCATTCATAAGACATTTTCATTTCCATCAAGCCATACCAAAACATTTATCTAGCCACATCACATGGCTATTTACACATCTCAAACATGTTTCAAAATAACTAGCCTATACATGCCATAGTCAAATATACATATCTTCAAAAGTATCCAAAATAGATTGTCAATAGTGTGATAGAGATGCTAACAATCCCCGTATCCGAGCTAGCTTTACTAACACTGTAAAGTAGAGAAACAAATCACACAGTAAGCTTTCAAAAGCTTAGTAAGTTCGTAACACAATACATACTACTCAATAACACCACATCAATATATATTTATACCATCATAGATAAAGGCACTACTAGGCACATTATCAATCTCAACCACATACTCAAATATCTATTCATTCAACTCTTAAAACTATCATCAACCACATAAGTTCAAACGTACCTTGATCAACACATAGTTACTCACCATTCATGCTACTCAATTGCTCGATATTACATCTTGTTCAACTTTTGCTATTATTTTGATTTATTCACACACTTAGTGCCAGTTTCATAACTGAAACATAATCGTCATCGCACATTTAGTGCCTATAAGTTAAATCAAACTATATCAGTATCGCACAAACAGTGCCAAATCAATAAGCCGAAGCTTCAATCTTTTCGCACACAGTGCTAATCATTTCTGTCCCATTTCTAATTTCACACACTTAGTGCCATCTAATTCAATTCCGCACATAGCATTTCTATTTTCTTAGTTATATATATTTTCATTCAATTCTCATCACATAGACATCATTTAACAACTAGCATTATATCCAAACTTATCTCGGACGTCGAAATACTGAAACGGTCGATTAATCGAGCACTTTATCTTTACCTCGATCTCGATCCGAACTTCTCCTTTCTTGGTATATACACATTCAAATTCAACTCATTCAATCACCAATTCATTCATTTTACTCACCACACACATATTTAGGGCATTTTACAAAAATAGCCCTCACATTTTCACATTTTGACACTTTAGTCCATAATTCACAAAATCACAAAAGACACCAAATTTCTACTCACACAAGCTTAGCCGAATTCTTTCCATGCTAATACAAGCCCACACATTTCATTTTTTTCACAATTTAGTCCCTCAAATAATCATTTTCTCAATTTAGCCCAAATTACACAAATTCATCAAAACTTCAAAGACAAACTATATTAATCAAACATATATCTTTCATTTTCCACCATCAAACATTCAAGAACTCACATGTTCATCAATGACACATTTCAAAAACATCATCAATTCACAAAATTAAGACATGGGTTAGCTAGAGCAGGAAGCAACAATTACGACAACGTAGAAATTATCAAAAATTGAAGCAAAACATACCTTGAATTAATTCAAGAACTAGCCGAAACCTAAGTGTTCTTCCTTCTTTTTCTTTTTTATTTTTTGATTTTCGACAATATAAGATGTTAATGGCTTGTTTTTGTGTTTTGTTTTAATGTAATATACATTAATATCCATTTTACACATTTAACCTTTAAAACAAAATAAGAAAACTATATATACAATGTCCAAAACTATCCATTAGCCATCCACTACCTTAAAAATGGCTTAATTGCCTCATAAAGCCTCCCTATTATAACGACAACAATAGTTAAGCACTTAACAATCAGCACACAACATTTTACATTTTATGCTGTAACATCCTTATAATTAGGGGTTATGCATCTCTACTTAATTGAATGTTGTTGCATGCCTAAATATGATTGAGTGTGTTTTGGAAGTTTATTTTTGAACTTCAATTATGTAAGTGAATGCTTAGTGAAATATTAAATTTTTAATAATTAAGATGGAGCTAAGCAAGATAGGCTTTAAGAAATATTGACAAGAGGTTTTAAGCATAATAAGTAAATTGGCAAGGTGGTAAGGGCGCATGGATGAATGCTTGAGGAGAGAGGTTCGAACCCCCTAGTTAGCAAGTGAAAGGATTTTTAATTTTTTTTATTTTCTTTCCTATAGTGTCAGCCAAGATTATTCTAGAATGGATGGTCATCTTCTTATTTTTGGTCAGTAGACCATATGAAAAAGGCAAGCTAGAAGTTATGGCATGGGATCATGAAGATATGGTAAGATAGGGGGACAAAGGCTTGAAGAAAGGAGGGTGTTTTGGAAGCTTTTTCATGGTCATTTGACCATGAACCTAGTCGGCTTTAGGGACTAAGGGGAGGAGGTTTAATTGTGTTTGGAATCAAAGGATTGATGGGGAAGAATTGAGGAGGAAAAAGGGGATTATGTTGGTAAGGTTGGCCGAATTTTTGCATAGGCATTAGGGTGTTAGTTGGCCAAAATTTTTAACCAATTTTCTCTCTAAAACCTTGTTCATAGCCGAATGCTTATCTACACAAAAGAGAAGCCTTTTTCTCTTCTTTTGGTCTTTTGCAATTTGCCATTTCGGTTTGAGAAGTCTTTCTAGTTTCTTTTCTCCTAAACATAACATCTTTTTCTTCCTCTTTGTAACCGAAAGTACCAAAGTTCAAAGACCTATTTTCTTCACTTTTTCCCTAATGGCCGAATGCACATAAGTCCCTAAACTCATCTCTTTTCTTTTGGAAATTATCATTTTCATTATCTTTTTCTTCCTTTTCTCTTTCTTTCTCCTTTCATTTTTTTTTCTTCACTTTCAACCGAAACCATTTTTACCAAAAAGCAAATCATCCCTTTCTCTCAAATTTCTCTTCTCATTTACCTTGGTAAGGCCGAAACTTTCATTCTCTATTTTCATCTTCTTCTTTCTTTTCTTTTGTTAAAAACTCGAAACCACCATAGCCAAAAACATCATATTTTTCTCTTCTTTTTATTCAAACCGAAAGCATCATTTCTTTTCTTCTACTTTGACAAGGCGGAATCTTCAAGTGGTTAAGTAAGGATTTTTGTTAAGTGTTTTCATTATTTCTTTTAGAATAGTCGATTTGGAAACTTAATTCTCTCATTTTCTCCTAGGCCGAAACTTTGGAAGGGATTGTTAAGAATCCTTTTTGAAACCAACATTTAAGGAGAGATCTTTCGAAATCATCCAAGGTAAGGATTATTACTTTCGATTATATCGTTTCTTTTAGATAGTTTATTAATCAACTTTATTTTAGGGGTGATTTGAGACTAACAAGATAGGTTCAAAAAAGCTGATGCGGAGTGTTTGGAAGAGAGGAGGCTCTGTTTTACCCTCAAACTTCAAACGAAGGGCTGTATCGGGTATACGAGATTTTCCATCGGGTTCTGGACCCTCTGCTAACGAAGTCGTGCGTACAACCGAACCACTTTTTGTTAGTGGGTTGTCAACGGGTTTTGATCCATCTAGCAGAGAAAAACCACAAATAACGGTTGTTCGAGAATCCGAAGGTAAGGATTTAGATCTCTCATCAATAGTATAGTTTTATAAGTAATAGTGTATTCTAATCAAGTGTGATAATTAATTAGGTGTTGGCGAGCGAGAAGGTATCGTTCTCACTGTCATAAGGTGTGTAACATTATATTAAAATCTCATAGATCTATATTAAATGTGATTTGTATGAAAATATGTGTAATAATGGTTGCGGGTACCATTCAATGGTATGCGATATTCAGGTATGTTTACCCCAATACTTCGTTAATTTTGCTATATGCATAAATGTGAAATAAGTATGGCTATGTTATGATTTTGGGGTAAATAGCATGAAAACTGAATAATATGTGTGTGCATGGGCATATGGGTGAAATTGATAAAGGGGAAGTGTTCCGGTGGTTTTTACCACAATATCCGCTGACTTCGGTCACATATTTTGAATCCGGTGACTTCGGTCACATATGTGAATCTGGTGACTTTGGTCACATATTTGAAATTCGGTGACTTCAGTCACAGTTATCTGGTGGCCATGCCACAAAATTATAAGGGCGATGTGCATGTTGATCGAAAGCGCCTTCGATGGTGTGTAGCGGATGGAGGTCGATTTAGTAATCCCCACTGTGATTGGTTGGTACGGTGGTGTGTAGCGGATGGATATTTAGGTGGGCTTGGGTTTGCATTTCATTATATAAATATCCATGTGACTTCTAAATGATTTTTATTTGATTTGCTATAAAAATGGGCTTTTGGCTAAATATGACTAAAAATGGGCCTATGACTATATGTGTTATTAATGGGCTTGAAGGCTATGATCAAATGGGCTTTTTAATGTATGTGTTACACATTGAGTTTATGACTCACCCCTTTTGTGGGATAATTTTTCAGATGATTCTTAGCGCGATGGATCGGGTCAGCGAGGACTACGTGGTGGCCAATGTTCAAACAAAGTACTTTGGAGATTTTCCTAATTGAACTTATTAAGCTTATTTTTACTACTTAGAATTTATTATGGGTTTTGCTATTTTTATGTAATAAGGCCACTATGAACTGTTTTTTAATTTTTGTGTTTGGATTTATTTTTATTCGCCATGAACAATTATTAATTAAATAACTAAATGGTTTTTGATAAATAATTTAAACTGCTTTTGAAAACAAAATATATTTTCACAATATTAATAAATTTTTCATTAAATTTGGTTTTCTTTTAACTTATTAATTTCTCTTAAAAATAATGTTTTGAGAAGATACAAATTTACTTTACAATTTGATTTCAACCCGATCTTTAAGTTAACTGCTTTTATTCAAAAATCATCAAGTTTTTCTTAAACAAAGCGAGAATTTGCTAAAGTTTTACTCGAGGAACATATCAAATCCGGTCAGGCTTTTTGGGCCGGGTTTGGGGTGTTTCAACTTGGTATCAGAGCCAGGTTTTAAACTCTCGGCTTTGGGTTTTGAAGCCCACAACGTTTTCAAAATTTAGCCCAAAAGACTTTTTGAAAGTTTTCTTAAGTTAAATGGTTTTATAAAAGCATGGCACCCGAGTTCTCGGCCCAGATCCATCAGGTAAGTACTTTTATTGATAAAGTGAAATGAATGTATGATAAGCCTAAGGAAACTATACTTTAGAGACATGGACCCTAGGTGTATGTGTACTACTACGGAAAAACCACTGAATAAATATCTGTTGCATAAAACTTTCTTTTAATAAGAAGTGAAAAGACTATAATACATAAGACTTTTTTGTAAAAACAGATAATACGCATAGTAAACATGAGTTCTAGGGGACGTGGTCGTCACAGACGCGGTAGAGGAAGAATGACTGTGTCAGACCCAGTGAGATCTGGTCAAGGTTCTGAAAATGAAGCTCATACCTACCGTTGGGGTGGAATTTCAAGAGCAAAATGGAGGAGGTGATGCAAGATCACAAGCTATGCTTCGAGTTTTGGAATGAGTAGCGAAGCTAGTACGGAAATGGGTCTCAAAGTCGAGTCGAGAGACTTAGATCGAATGGAGCCGAGGTTTTAAGGAGTATCTGGAGTAGCTCGAACGTGGCGAATCTTGGTTGGAGGCGATCAAGAGGATCATGGACGATTTAGACCGCATCTTGAAGAAAAGTGAAAGGTGTTGTTTCACTACTCGTGATGAGGCCTACCAAAGGTGGCTCACTATCAAGGAGAGTACCTCAGAGATCGAGTGGATTGGGGTATTTCAAAGTTAAATTTGAAGGGAAATATGTTGGAGCTAGCTACATCGACTCCAAGAGAAAGGCGTTTTTGAATTTAGTACAAGGAAATAAGTTGATAGCTGAGTATGAAGCAGAGTTTTTGTGACTTAACCGATATGCTAGAGGAATAGTAGCAACTAAATATGAGCGGTGTGTCAGATTTGAGGATGGACTTAGAGATGAACTGCGAGTGATGATTGCTCCGCACCGGGAAAGAGACTTTGCAATCTTAGTAGAGAGGGCAAGAATAGCTGAAGAAGTTAAGCGGACTGAGAGACAGAACTGGGACAGAGGCCAGAATAAGAATAAGAGAAGCTTTGGGTCTTCAGGGTCATCCGGGAATTTTCAAAAGAAACCAAGAAATGATGGGCCGCGAAGTCAGCAGACTGCGACGAGTGGACAACATCGTGCATGTGCTCAATGTGGGAAGATGCACCTGGGAGAATGTTGGAAAAAGACCGGGGGATATTTCAAGTGCGGGTCTAAAAATCATATGATCAAAGATTGCCCGATGAATTCGGATAAGAATCGCCCAGAAGGACAGGGTGTTAATTAGGCTGGCAGAGGTGGACAACAACCGATAAGGGGTCGTGGCCCAAATGGAAGGGGTAATGGTTCTAGTAGAGGTCGCGGGACTTCAGGCAGAGATAGTGGTAGCTCTGAGGTGAGACAGCCAGGTCTGGTATATGTAGTTCGTCACAGAGAAGACAGTGACGCACCTGATGTTATCACGCAGCACGCGTTTTGATTTTTGGGTTGCCCTTTATTGCTTTGATAGATATAGGGTCAACTCACTCATATATCGCTAGTGAAGTATCTTGAACTTTGCATGTGACTTCGAGATCTGTACCTAAGAAGATGATCGTATTTAGTCCTTTAGGATGATAAGAGTAATAGACAAACTTTTTAAGGAAGTGCCTTTAGAAGTTCAAGGGATACAGTTTTCGGCTGATTTAATAGAGTTGCCATTTGGGGAATTTGACCTGATCTTAGGCATGGATTGGCTAGTGAAATATCGTGCAAATGTGGATTGTGCTGCTAAGCGAATGTCCTTAAGAACTATTGATGACAAAGAAGTTGTAGTGATGGGCGAGAGACGGAACTACTTATCTAATGTAGTATCCGCTCTTAAGGCGTAAAAGATGGTTAGAAAGGGATGTAGCCTTTTGATGTTGGTGAGTGCCTTGGAGGCTAAGGAGGCAACTATTGAAGAAGTCGGACTGTGTGAGTGAATTTGTAGATATTTTTCCTAAGAATCGCCGTGATTGCCTCCGGATCGAGAGGTAGAATTCGAGATTGACTTATTGCCCGAACGGCAGGCTTCTATTACTCCATATAGAATGGCACCGAAGGAGTTAGTTGAGCTTAAGGCTCAGATTCAGGAGTTACTTGATCGTGGATTTATCCGACCTAGTATGTCTCCATGGGGAGCACCGGTCCTATTCGTGAAGAAGAAGGATGGAACGATAAGGATGTGTATAGATTACCGACAGTTGAATAAGCTGACCATCAAGAACAAGTATCCTTTACCGAGGATTGACAATTTGTTTGATCAGCTTAAAGGAGCTGCGGCATTCTCAAAGATTGATCTAAGGTCGGGTATCATCAGCTTAAGGTGAAAGAAGTGGATATCCATAAGACGACTTTCCTAACTAGATATGAGCATTATGAATTTCGGTAATACCATTCGATTGACGAACGCCCACCAATGCGTTCATGGATATGATGAACCGGATTTTCCAACCCTACTTGGATCAATTCGTCGTGGTGTTCATAGACGACATCCTGGTGTATTCTAAGTCCAAAATGGAACATGATAAGCATCTCCGGATTGTGTTGCAAGTTTTAAGGGAGAAGAAGCTATATGCCAAATTCAGCAAATGTGAATTTTGGCTTAAGGAAGTCACGTTTTTAGGCCACGTGGTATCGGTAGAGGGGATAAGGGTGGATCCTCGGAAGATTGAGGCTGTGCTAGATTGGAAACCACCTAAGTCCGTAACTGAGGTTCGCAATTTTTTGGGATTAGCAGGATACTACAGAAGATTCGTCAAAGGATTCTCATCGATAGCTGCACCTTTAACGAAATTGTTGAGAAAGGAGGTACCTTTCGTGTGGACTGATAAGCAACAAGAGAGCTTTGAGAAGCTCAAGAGGGTTTTGACTGAAGCTCCGATTTTGATTCAGTCTGAGGCAGGGAAGGATTTTGTCATGTATTGTGACGCTTCTCACACAGGATTAGGATGTGTTCTGATGCAAGGCAAAAAAGTAGTTGCGTATGCGTCTCGACAATTGAGGCCACACGAGGTCAATTACCCGACGCATGACTTGGAGTTGGCAGCAATGGTCTTTGCTCTTAAAGTTTGGAGACATTATTTATACAGGGAAAAGTCAGTGATATATACGGACCACAAGAGTCTGAAATATTTACTGACTCAGAAGGAACTTAATTTGAGGCAGCGAAGGTGGATAGAATTGTTGAAAGACTACGACTGTTCTATTGAGTACCACCCGGGCAAGGCAAATGTGGTGGCAGACGCTCTAAGTCAGAAAGTGGTGTCAGATCTAAGGGCGATGTTTGTACATCTTAGTCTTTATGACGACGAAGCTTGTTGGCAGAATTACAAGTAAGGCCGACATGGTTGAGTCAAGTGAAAGAGAAACAATTGATAGACGATGATCTAAGTGCAAAGCTACGGCAGGTACAGAATGGGGAATTAGAAGATTTTGGTATTAACAACGATGGGGTATTGTGTTTCAAAGGCAAAGTCTATATGCCGAGGGATCAGGAGTTGAGGCAAAAGATTCTTCAGGAGTCGCATGGTAGTCCATATGCTATGCATCCTGGAGGAAGTAAGTTATACCGAGATTTGCGAGATCAGTTTTGGTGGCCTGGACTTAAGTGAGAAGTTATGGAGTTTGTAGGAAAGTGCTTAACATGTCAGCAAGTCAAGGCTGAACATCAAGTACCTTCGAGATTGCTACAGCCGATAAAGATTCTTCAATGGAAGTGGGAGAGAATCACCATGGACTTTGTTAGTGGGCTTCCTCTTACGCCTACTAAGAAAGACTCGGTATGGGTGATAGTGGACCGATTGACAAAATCTGCACATTTTATCCCAGTTCAGGTTGATTACTCTTTGCAGAAATTGGCGAAGTTATATGTGGCTGAGATTGTGAGATTGCATAGAGTGTCGGTGTCGATTATTTCGGATAAAGATCCGAGGTTTACGTCTCGATTTTGGAAAGCATTGCATCAGGCTTTGGGTACCAGATTGGACTTCAGTATGGCATTTCATCCACAGTCTGACGGCCAATCTGAACGAGTAATCCAAATTTTAGAAGATATGTTAAGGGGATGTGTGATAGATTTCAGAGGAAACTGGGAGGAGTTCTTACCATTAGCAGAATTTGCGTACAACAACAGATTACCAAGCCAAGATTCGGATGGCACCGTATGAAGCACTATATGGATTTTAAGTGTCGCACTCCTACGTCTTTGGGCAGTAACTAGGGGAACGACATGTTTTGGGTCCAGAAATAGTGGCTAAATCCAAAGAAAAGGTTAAGGTAATTCGGGCTCGATTAAAGGAAGCATCCGATGACAAAAGTCGTACCACGATCTTAAGCGGAAAGAAATAGAGTTTGCTGTGGGGGATCAAGTTTTCCTAAAGGTTTCACCTTGGAAAAAGGTGATGAGATTTGGTCGCAAAGGGAAGTTAAGTCCCAGGTTCATTAGACCTTATCGGGTTGTGAAGCGGGTCGGACCTGTAGCATATCAGTTAGATTTGCCTTCGGAGTTGAAGCAAATGCACAATGTGTTCCATGTTTCAATGTTACGTCGTTACCGATCGGATCCATCTCATGCAGTGCCAGTTGAGGAGGTGGATTTAAGACCAGATTTGTCATGTAACACCCCAAACCCGGTCTATGCATTGAGACTAGATTTGGTTTATTACATGAATCGAGCTATCTTAAAATCTTCAATAAGTTGAAAACTACAATATTATTTTTATTTACGGGGTTTAATAAAAATCAGAAGAGTATTTTAATTTGATGAATATTAGAAAACATTAGTTGAAAAACATTATTAACTTTGTATTATCAAAACCCTTAGGTAATTTGTTTAAGAGTTAACAATAATAAAATATTTATAAAGGAATTTCATATATTTGAAAACCCAAATTTATTTTAATAAAACTTCATATAATCATAGCCCATATTTAAAAGTCCAAAATATAGTTTAAAACCAAACACACATAAAAATCCATAAATTATTTATAGAGGCCCTTATTATATTAACCCAAAATGGTAAAATACTTATTTAAAAGTTTAGAGTTTAATAAACCCATGTTTTGCAGTATGGCCTCCACGAAGTCATCCTCGGCCCAAGTCCACATCAATTTCCATTACCTGAGATGGAAAATTTAAGGGGGTGAGTTACTTAGAACTCAGTGTATAACTCACTTACTTTGTTCACTGGGCTAGATTTTCAAATTATGGATTTGGGCCTTGAGCTCATAAGCAGAATTAACAACATGATTAATAACATAATAAATAGCATAATGAAAACATAATAAATAACATGCATGTGAAAATATGAAATTTTCCTCCCAAACCTAATTTCATCCGCTACACACCCCGCACCAACCATCACACCTGGGGATCAAGTCAACCCACCCCATCATCACACCAAATGTGGCTTTAAGCCATTTTATAATTGTGGCAGAGCCATCGAACTAGATTGTGACAAAGTCACCGAACTAGAGGCATTGAGCCAATTGTTATTTTGTGGCAGAGCCACCGAACTAGAGGCAAATAGCCATTTATTGCTTTTGTGGCAGAGCCACCGAACTAGAGGCAAAAAGCCATAATTTTGTGGTAGAGCCACCGAACTAGATTTTGGCAACAGGCCTTTTTCTCTTCATCATTTTCCCAGCCCATGCAATATGTATGCAAAGTAAACTTGTGATTATACAATGATTTAATCAAAAAGGCCCATTAACAAGAATCAATATTTCCAAAATTTTTATTAATTAATTAAGGCCCAAAATAACATTTGGCCCAATTAACAATTTAACAACTTATGCCCAAATTTATGATTTAGCGAATTTGGCCCATTTATCAATCTAGCAGGGATTTCAGCTCGTTTAACAATTTTAACAGAGATTACGACCCATTATGATCTAATGAGATTTCGCCCAATTATCAATCTAATGAGATTTCGCCCAATTTATCGATCTATCGAGGTTTCGCCCAATTATCAATCTAACAGAGATTTCGGCCCAATTATCAATTTAACAGAGATTTTAGCCCAATTATCGATCTAACAGTGGTTTCGGCCTAATTATCAATCTAACAGAGATTTCGGCCCAATTATCAATTTAACAGAGATTTTGGCCCAATTATCGATCTAACAGTGATTTCGGCCCAATTATTACGAGATATACAATTTTACATATTTACAATTAATCTCTCGAGGGCATTTTCGTAATTTTTACAATTTTGTCGTTTTCATGTATTTTCGTCGAAATACCAATTATTACATTTTAAACCGATCTAAACGTTTTTACGATTTCACTTAATATCGCAATACATCCAAACCTGAGAAAAAGTGTGAAGTTACACACCTCGATATCGAGAGTACTAATCCTTCTCGCTCCTCGACACCTAAAACATATTTCGATCCGTTAGAACACTATTTTGTATAAAAATTACATTATCGATATTAGATCCAAAACCTTACCCTCTTGATTTTGAATCACTTCGATTTTCGATTTCTCCTCGTTTATTGGTTCGTTATACGTTGAGAATCCACCAACGTATAAAGGCTCGGAAGTTCGTACCACTTCAAATAATTGACTTCCTTCGGAAGATGGTCCGCAACCCGGTGGAAAATCTTAGACTGCCGAAACCGCTCTTCGTTTAAACTTAGGGGGAATAGTGGATCCGCCCCTCTTAATATAACTAAACACCGCCCTTTTCTTCCCTATTTTGAAAGTCTTCAAGATCAAAAGAACATTAATCCAATCTAAAATAATATCGAAATAATACTAAAGGTTTTAAGGATGTGATTTCCTTACCACAATAAATCGATTCCAACGTTTCTACGATTCTCTCGAACACTTGAGTTTCGATCTTCCGTTATTGCACTATATTATAACGAATAAAATGTTAATAGAATGAACGTTTATTTCGATCCAAATGGTCCTTCATGACACCATCAATATTCGGCCATATCACTATTAACTAATCAAAAACGAAAAAGAATCCTTTACCTATATTTCCACGGTTGAAAAAAATCGATTGATAAAGATGTTTGTGATTAAAGAAAGATTCGACTATGTATGATCAAAGAAAAGAAAGAAAGGTTCGGCTATGGGCACTCTAGCATTCGGCCATGAGAGAGTTTAATGGAAAAACTTTGAGTGAAAAGAAATAAAATATGAAAGAAGAGATGGTGATGATGTTGTTTTGATTTCAAAGAAAAGAGAAAAAAAGATGGGTTTAGGAACAAGGTACATTCGGCAATGGTAAAAGAAAAGAAAAGAATGGTTTTTGGTATAGGTGATTTGGCACTCAAAGAAAAGGCACAAAACAAATGCTAAAGAAATAAACAAAAATAACCAAATGGTCACAAAATTAGAGCTTTACCAAATGCACAATTCGGCCAAGGGAGAAAAGTTGAGAAGAGAAATTGCAAAATTTTGCACAAAGTTTCTATGAATGACCAAAACAAAAGACTTCAAATCCTAGCCAACTAACACCAAAAATTCGACTCCCCCTTTAGTCCACATTGTCGTCCCTATGCATGGTCAAATGACCATGATATTGTTTCCATAACTTTTCCTTGAACCTTAATTTCTTGATTCCCTTCCTTAAGTTAACAATTTCCTTAATCCTTTGATATGCTAACCAAAAATAACATGGTCAACACTTACCATATATGCACTTGGCCGACACTTGCTATACATGTGCGTAAAATTAAAATAAAAATTCATCTAGATGCTAAACAAGGGATTCAACCTTCTCCCTTATGCACTAACTCATGCGCCAACACCACTTTGCCATATACTCTTCTTATGCTACACTTTGACACTTTAATTAACTTATGTGTCAATGCCACCTGCTCCACTTCAATAAATTTTAAAAACTAAAAATTATTCTATACCCAATAAATTCTAATTCTTCTTCAGGGCTATAATAAGCACTAATAATAATAAAAAAATTTTCCTTCATAATCTAAACACCAAATCATGCAATATATCAATACTCAGATTTTTAGGGTGTTACAACTCTACCCTCCTTAAAGAAAATTTCGTCCTCGAAATTTACCTGATTGAAAGAGGTGAGGGTATTGTTGCCGAATTGCATCCTCAGGCTCCCACGTAGCTTCCTCCACTCCGTGATTACGCCATAGAACTTTGACCAACGGCACGGTTTTCTTTCTTAGCACTTTGACATCTCGGTCTAAGATTTCCACTGGTTCTTCTTCAAATGACAAATCTGAATTCAACTCTAATTCTTCTACCGGTATAATGTGCGAAGGATCCGATCTATAACACTTCAACATGGAAACATGAAAAACATTATGAATTTGATCCAATTCTGGAGGTAACTCAATCTGATAAGCCACGGGACCAACACGCTTGACACGATAAGGTCCAATGTATCTAGGACTTAGCTTGCCCTTCTTTCCAAACACAAGATCTTTTTCCAAGGAGAGACCTTCAAGAAAACCCGATCCCCCACATCATACTCGATATCTTTTCGCTTCAGATCTGCATATGACTTCGCTCATCTCGAGTCTTCTTTCAATCGTGCTCGGATAACTTTTACCTTTTCCTCTGCTTCAGATATCATCTCAGACCTAACATCCGCTGCTCACCCAACTCACCCAACAAATAGGAGAACGACACTTACGACCATACAATGCCTTGTAAGGTGCCATCTGAATGCTCGATCGATAATCTTTGTTGTTATACGCAAATTCGCCAATGGTAGATAATCCTCCCAACTACCCTTGAAGTCGATTGCACATCCCTTAACATATCTTCAAAAATCTGAATTATTCTCTCCAATCGACCATCGATGAGGATAAAAAGCCGTACTAAAATTCAACTTTGTCCCCGAGGCTTCATGCAGAGCTTTCGAATCGTGATGTAAATCGGGATCCCGTGCGATATAATAGATACTGATACCCCATGCAACCTCACAATTTTGGATACGCATAATTTTGCCAACTTCGCAATGAATAATCCGTCTGTTCGGCGAAATGAGCGGTCTTAGTCAAGCGATCAACAATTACCCACACGTAATTTTTCTTAGTAGGTGTTAAAGGTAACCCACTAACAAAATCCATGGTTATCCGTTCCCATTTCCAAAGAGGAATCTTTATCGGTTGTAACAATCCAGACGGTAATTGATGTTCTGCTTTCACTTGCTGACAAGTCAAACATTTTCCCACAAATTCTAAAATTCCACGCTTCAACCCTGGCCACCAATACTATTCACGGAGATCTCGATACATCTTATTTCCTTTGGGATGCATAGCATAAGGGCTACTATGCGCCTCCCGTAGAATCATTTGCCTCAGATCTGAGTCCTTAGGCATACAAACTCTTCCTCGAAAGCACAACACACCTTCTGCGTTTACTCTAAAATCCTCGATTTCACCATTTTCAGCTTGCTAAAGTAAAAGTCCCAACTTCTCATCTGATGTCTGTTTTTCCTTGATTTGTTCCAGCCACAGAGGCTTCACCTGAAGTTCTGCTAACAAACTACCATCCTCATACAGACTCAAATGGGCAAACAATGCTCTCAAATCGACATCGCCTTACGACTTAACGCATCACCTACCACATTAGCCTTTCGGGATGATATTCAATTGAGAAATCATAATCCTTTAATAATTCTACCCATCTTCTTTGTCTCAAATTTAACTCCTTTTGGGTAAGGAGGTATTTAAGACTCTTGTGATCCGTGTAGATTATTGACTTCTCACCATAGAGATAGTGCCTCCAAATCTTTAAAGCAAAGACCACAAGACTAACTCTAAATCATGAGTAGGGTAGTTTACTTCGTGTGGTCTCAATTGACGAGAAGCATAGGCCACTACCTTTCCATTTTGCATCAACACACAACCTGCACCCGTGTGAGACGCATCACAATAAACAATGAATTCTTTTCTAGCCTCCTATGAATCAAACCGGAGCTTCATCAGGGATCTTCTTCAATTTCTCAAAACTCTCTTGCTGCTTTTTAGTCCAATAATACGGAACTCCCTTCCATAACAGTTTAGTTAGGGGTGCAGCAATCAACGAAAACCCCTCTACAAAACGTCTATAGTATCCAGCTAAACCCAAGAAACTCTGAATTTCACCACCGATGTTGGTGGTTTCCAATCCGAATAGCCTCAATTTTTCGAGGATCCACCCTTATTCCTTCTACCGACCACATGACCAAGGAAAGTCACTTCCTTTAGCCAAAATTCGCATTTACTAAATTTGGCATACAATTGCTTATCACGAAGTAGCTGTAATACTATCCGCAAATGCTTGTCATGCTCCTGCTCATTTCTCGAATAAACCAATATGTCATCTATGAACACTACCACAAACCGGTCTAAATATGGTTGAAAGACTCGGTTCATCATGTCCATAAATGTGGCTGGTGCATTGGTTAATCCAAACGGCATCACTACAAACTCATAATGTCCGTAACGTGTCTGAAATACCGTCTTATAAATGTCCGCTTCTTTCACCTTGAACTGGTGATAACCCAACCTCAAATCAATTTTGGAGAAAACTGAAGCTCCTTTTAATTGATCAAACAGGTCGTCAATTCTCGGCAAAGGATACCGATTCTTGATCGTCAATTTATTCAATTGTGCGTAGTCAATGCACATACGCATCGATCCATCCTTCTTCTTGATTTAACAAAGCGGGTGCTCCCACGGAGACACACTTGGTCGAATAAATCCCGATCCAACAATTCTTGAATTTGAGCTTTAAGCTCACCAACTCTTCGGTGCCATTCTATAAGGAGCAATGGACACTAGAGTCGCCCCGCAAAAGCTCAATGCCAAATTCTACTTCCCGATCCGAGGTATACCGGAAGTTCTTCGAAATAGATCGGAAATTCCTTCACCGTCCTCACATCATTCACAGATAACTCTTTGGCATCCAAAGCACAGATAAAGGCTAGGAATGCCCCATATCCTTTCCGAACCAACTTCTCTGCCTTTAATGCAGATACCACTTTTGCCAAGTAGTTCCTTCGCTCACTAATCATTATGACTTCCTTATCATCCGAGGTTCTTACTGACATTCGTTTTTCATCACAATCCAATTGCGCCCGATGGTTAACCAACCAATCCATGCCTAGAATGAGATCGAACTCGTCGAAAGGCAATTCTATCAAATTCACCACGAATACCTCCTCTTGAATTTTCAAGGGCACGTCTTTAAACATTTTATTTACAACTATCGACTGTCTTAAAGGACTAATTACTGTCATCCCACTATCGGTAATTTCGTGTTCTAAATTCAGGTTTCGGATATGGCGCTAGCAACATATGAGTGGGTAGAACCAATATCTATTAAGGCAATAACAGTACATCAAAATGAGGAACGTGCAGTTATCACATCCGGTGCATTGCCGTCCTCATGACGCCTAACCGCATAGACCGATCCAGTACGTCTTACATCTGCATTTCCTCTAGGACCATTGCCTCGACCCGGTGCACCTTGACCACGACCAACCCCATTACCACCGCGACCGGTCCACGACCTCTCGGTGGTTCTTGATTACCTGGTCGGTACATGCATCATTATTACGAACTTCTTGAGTCGTATCCATACGTCGAGGTAATTTTGTCTTGATGATCCATTGAACCGTATTTGTAACATGTGCCCGTTTTCCTCCAACACTCTCCAAAATGTCTTTTCCCACACTCAGCGCAATCTCAACTTCGATTATTTGCTACCGGGGTTCTACCTTGAACTGGTTCATTATTCCGAGGTCTCTTCTGGAATCTCTTTGAAGAACCAGACTGCTATGTCTCTCTCTTGTTTCAAAATCTTTCTCAGTTCTGCCGTTCTGAATTCTTAGCCTCTTCGGCTATTTTGGCCTTCTCCACAAGAGTGGAAAAATTTCTAACCCTCATGGCCCATCCTCATTAAGCCCATCCTCTAAGCGCATACATCGTTTATGATCTGTTGCTACAATTGTCCGCATAGCGGCTCAGACGTAAAAACTCAGCTTCATATGCTGCCACTGTCTTACTTCCTTGGACAAGATTCAGAAATTCTTTCCTTCGAGCATCTACATAACTCATTCCAACGTATTTTCCTTGGAAGGTAGCTTTAAAGAATTCCCAATTAATCAGTGCAGCTTCGGTGCCTTCACGAACAGTGAGCCACCATTGATACGCCTCATCTCTTAACAAGGATATAGCTCCTTTCAGTTTTTGCTCAACAGTGCATTCCATATCATCCATAATCCGTTCCACGACTTGAGCGAAGATTCACCACATTCGAGCTACACCAAAACTCCTCCAAAACTTCGCATTATTGGACTTAAGTCGTTCAAATTGACCCACGAGTTGTTGGCCCAATTCTAGTTCCAAAGACCCTTTCCAAGACTCGCAGATTGCTTGAGTCAATGCATTATCTTCTTCCATGTGATCGCGTGATCCGTCTCACTCTCAATTGACGCAAAAGGTCCATTTCCGACATATGATTTGGTGCTTGATTGTAGCACCTCGGCCTCTACCACGCCACGCTCATCGTGCCCACGACCACGCCCTCTAGTGCTCATGATGGCTTGTTCGTTTTATCTAATTACAAGTTTTATGAATCGTAAAATTTGTTTGGTGTTTATTAACGATGTTTTATGAGATTTGAGAGGTAAAGTTATTTTTCGCAACATATCCTATAGTCTCAATCTCTACGATTTTCACGTCTAAAACTAGAAGTTCTAGAGTAATCCTATGATCATCATAGTAATTATTAAGCAATAAATACTTACTTGACTTGTTGCCGGATGCTTGTGGTGCCATCTTGATCTTTAAATATAATTGAACAATTTCATACAAAATTTATTTATAACCCAAACCACAGTACCAGTTTTTGAAATCGGCTCGATACCATTAAATGTAACACCCCAAACCCGATCTATGCATTGAGACTAGATTTGGTTTGTTACATGAATCGAGCTATCTTAAAATCTTCAATAAGTTGAAAAATACAATATTATTTTTATTTACGAATTTAATAAAAATCGGAAGAGTATTTTAATTTGATGAATATTAGAAAACATTAGTTGAAAAACATTATTAACTTTGTATTATCAAAACCCTTAGGTAATTTGTTTAAGAGTTAACAATAATAAAATATTTATAAAGGAATTTCATATATTTGAAAACCCAAATTTATTTTAATAAAAACTTCATATAATCATAGCCCATATTTAAAAGTCCAAAATATAGTTTAAAACCAAACACACATAAAAATCCATAAATTATTTATAGAGGCCCTTATTACATTAACCCAAATTCCCAATTATCAATCTAATGTAGATTTACGCCAATTATCAATTTAATGAGATTTTGGCCCAATTATCGATCTAATGTTGATTTCGCCCAATTATTACGAGATATACAATTTTACATATTTACAATTAATCTCTCGAGGCATTTTCATAATTTTTACAATTTTGTCGTTTTCATGTATTTTCGTCGAAATACCAATTATTACGTTTTAAACCGATCTAAACGTTTTTACGATTTCACTTAATATCGCAATACATCCAAACCCGAGAAAAAGTGTGAAGTTACACACCTCGATATCGAGAGTACTAATCTTTCTCGCTCCTCGACACCTAAAACATATTTCGATCCGTTAGAACACTATTTTGTATAAAAATTACATTATCGATATTAGATCCAAAACCTTACCCTCTTGATTTTGAATCACTTCGATTTTCGGTTTCTCCTCGTTTATTGGTTCGTTATACGTTGAGAATCCACCAACGTATAAAGGCTCAGAAGTTCGCACCACTTCAAATAATTGACTTCCTTCGGAAGATGGTCCACAACCCGGTGGAAAATCCCAGACTGCCAAAACCGCTCTTCGTTTAAACTTAGGGGGAATAGTGGATCCGCCTCTTAATATAACTAAACACCGCCTTTTCTTCCCTCTTTGAAAGTCTTCAAGATCAAAAGAACATTAATCCAATCTAAAATAATATCGAAAT
Organism: Gossypium rotundifolium; assembly: GCA_025506655.1. Lineage (NCBI taxonomy): Eukaryota > Viridiplantae > Streptophyta > Magnoliopsida > Malvales > Malvaceae > Gossypium > Gossypium rotundifolium. Next base: position 161,935,268 of record CP106732.1, on the reverse strand, counting down.
AATACTAAAGGTTTTAAGGATGTGATTTCCTTACCACAATAAATCGATTCCAACGTTTCTACGATTCTCTCAACACTTGAGTTCCGATCTTCGTTATTGCACTATATTATAACGAATAGAACGTTAATAGAATGAATGTTTATTTCGATCCAAATGGTCCTTCATGACACCATCAATATTCGCCATATCACTATTAACTAATCGAAACGAAAAGAATCCCTTACCTATATTTCCACGGTTGAAAAAATCGATTGATAAAGATGTTTGTGATTAAAGAAAGATTCGACTATGTATGATCAAAGAAAAGAAAGAAAGGTTCTATGGGCACTCTAGCATTCGCCATGAGAGAGTTTAATGGAGAAACTTTGAGTGAAAAGAAATAAAATATGAAAGAAGAGATGGTGATGATGTTGTTTTGATTTCAAAGAGAAGAGAAGAAAAGATGGGTTTAGGAACAAGGTACATTCGGCGATGGTAAAAAGAAAAGAAAAGAATGGTTTTTGGTATAGGTTATTTAAGTCACTCAAAGAAAAGGCACAAAACAAATGCTAAAGAAATAAACAAAATGACCAAATGGTCACAAAATTAGAGCTTTACCAAATGCACAATTCGGCCAAGGGAGAAAAGTTGAGAAGAGAAATTGCAAAATTTTGCACAAAGTTGCTAGGAATGACCAAAACAAAAGACTTCAAATCCTAGCCAACTAACACCAAAAATTCGGCTCCCCCTTTAGTCCACATTGCCGTCCCTATGCATGGTCAAATGACCATGATATTGTTTCCATAACTTTTCCTTGATATGTGCCCCATATCTTCATATCTTTCCTTAATTTCTTGATTCCCTTCCTTAAGTTAACAATTTCCTTAATCCTTTGATATGCTAACCAAAAATAACATGGTCAACACTTACCATATATGCACTTGGCCGACACTTGCTATACATGTGCGTAAAATTAAAATAAAAATTCATCTAGATGCTAAACAAGGGATTCAACCTTCTCCTTATGCACTAACTCATGCGCCAACACCACTTTGCCATATACTCTTCTTATGCTACACTTTGACACTTTAATTAACTTATGTGCCAATGCCACTGCCCACTTCAATAAATTTTAAAAACTAAAATTATTCTATACCCAATAAATTCTAATTCTTCTTGAGCTATAATAAGCACTAATAATAATAAAAAATTTTCCTTCATAATCTAAACACCAAATCATGCAATATATCAATACTGAGATTTTTAGGGTGTTACAACTCTACCTCCTTAAAGAAAATTTCGTCTCGAAATTTACTGATTGAAAGAGGTGAGGTATTGTTGCCGAATTGCATCCTCGAGTTCCCACGTAGCTTCCTCCACTCCGTGATTACGCCATAGAACTTTGACCAACAGACGATTTTCTTTCTTAGCACTTTGACATCTCGGTCTAAGATTTCCAACGTTCTTCTTCAAATGACAAATCTGAATTCAACTCCAATTCTTCTACCAAGATAATGTGCGAAGGATCCGATCTATAACACTTCAACATGGAAACATGAAAACATTATGAATTTGATCCAATTTGGAGGTAACTCAATCGATAAGCCATCGGACCAACACGCTTGAAAGACATGATAAGGTCCAATGTATCTAGGACTTAGCTTGCCTTCTTTTCCAAACTCAAGATCTTTTTCCAAGGAGAGACCTTCAAGAAAACCCGATCCCCACATCATACTCGATATCTTTTCGCTTCAGATCCGTGATATGACTTCATCTATCCGAGGCTTCTTTCAACCGTGCTCGGATAACTTTTACCTTCTCCTCTTTTCGATATCATCTCAGACCTAACATCATCGTTCGCCTTTCTCACCAACAAATAGAGAAGCGACACTTACGACCATACAATGCCTCGTAAGGTGCCATCTGAATGCTCGATCGATAATCGTTGTTATACATAAATTTCGCCAAAGTAGATAATCCTCCCAACTACCCTTGAAGTCGATTGCACATCCCCTTAACATATCTTCCAAAATCTAAATTATTCTCTCGATCGACCATCGACCGAGGATGAAAAGCCGTATTAAAATTCAACTTTGTCCCCGAGGCTTCATGCGAGCTTTCGAATCGTGATCTAAATCGGGATCCCCATGCGATATAATAGATACAGTACCCCATGCAACCTCACAATTTCGGATACGTATAATTTCGCCAACTTCGTAATGAATAATCCGTCTGTTGGCGAAATGAGCGGTCTTCACAAACGATCAATAATTACCCACACGAATTTTTCTTAGTAGGTGTTAAAGGTAACCCACTAACAAAATTTAACTCCTTTTGGGTAAGGAGGTATTTAAGACTCTTGTGATCCGTGTTTAGATTATTGACTTCTCACCATAGAGATAGTGCCTCCAAATCTTTAAAGCAAAGACCACAAACAATGCTCTAACTCCTCTTGTCAAAGTATTATGGCGTAATCATGGATCGAATCCTTTAAGAAGCTACGTGGGAGGGTGGAGGAAGCGATGCATCCGTGTAGATACCCTCACTTGTTCTAGCCAGGTAATTTTGGGGTCGAAATTATTTTTAAGGGGGTAGAACTGTAACATCCTAATAATTAAGGGTTATGCATCTCTACTTAATTGAATGTTGTTGCATGCCTAAATGTGATTGAGTTTGTTTTGGAAGTTTATTTTTGAACTTCAATTATGTAAGTGAATGCTTAGTGAAATATTAAATTTTTAATAATTAAGATGGAGCTAAGCAAGATAGGCTTTAAGAAATATTGACAAGAGGTTTTAAGTATAATAAGTAAATTGGCAAGGTGGTAAGGGCGCTTGGATGAATGCTTGAGGAGAGAGGTTCGAATCCCCTAGTTAGCAAGTGAAAGGATTTTTAATTTTTTTTGTTTTCTTTCCTATAGTGTCGGCCAAAACTATTCTAGAATGGATGGTCATCTTCTTATTTTTGGTTAGTAGACCATATGAAAAAGGCAAGCTAGAAGTTATGGCATGGGATCATGAAGATATGGTAAGATAGGGGGACAAAAGGCTTGAAGAAAGGAGGGTGTTTTGGAAGCTTTTTCATAGTCATTTGACCATGAACCTAGTCAGCTTTAGGGACTAAGGGGAGAAGGTTTAATTGTGTTTGGAATCAAAGGATTGATGGGGAAGAATTGAGGAGGAAAAAGGGGATTATGTTGGTAAGGTTGGCCAAATTTTTGCATAGGCATTAGGGTGTTAGTTGGCTAAAATTTTTAACCAATTTTCTCTCCAAAACCTTGTTCATAGCCGAATGCTTATCTACACAAAAGAGAAGCCTTTTTCTCTTCTTTTGGTCTTTTGCAATTTGCCATTTCGGTTTGAGAAGTCTTTCTAGTTTCTTTTCTCCTAAACATAACATCTTTTTCTTCCTCTTTGTAACCGAAAGTACCAAAGTTCAAAGACCTATTTTCTTCACTTTTTCCCTCATGGCAGAATGCACATAAGTCCCTAAACTCATCTCTTTTCTTTTGGAAATCATCATTATCATTATCTTTTTCTTCCTTTTCTCTTTCTTTCTCCTTTCATTTTTTTTATTCACTTTCAACCGAAACCATTTTTACCAAAAAGCAAATCATCCCTTTCTCTCAAATTTCTCTTCTCATTTACCTTGGTAAGGCCGAAACTCTCATTCTCTATTTTCATCTTCTTCTTTCTTTTCTTTTGTTAAAAACTCGAAACCACCATAGCCAAAAACATCATATTTTTCTCTTCTTTTTATTCAAACCAAAAGCATCATTTCTTTTCTTCTACTTTGACAAGGCGGAATCTTCAAGTGGTTAAGTAAGGATTTTTGTTAAGTGTTTTCATTATTTCTTTTAGAATAGCCGATTTGGAAACTTAATTCTCTCATTTTCTCCTCGACTGAAACTTTGGAAGGGATTGTTAAGAATCCTTTTTGAAACCAACATTTAAGGAGAGATCTTTCGAAATCATCCAAGGTAAGGATTATCACTTTTGATTATACCGTTTCTTTTAGATAGTTTATTAATCAACTTTATTTTAGGGGTGATTTCGAGACTAACAAGATAGGTTCGAAAAGAGCGGTACGGAGTGTTTGGAAGAGAGGAGGCTCTGTTTTACCCTCAAACTTCAAACGAAAGGTCAGACGGTATACTGAGATTTTCCATCGGGTTCGGACCCTCTCGCTAACGAAGTCGTATGCATAACCGAACCACTTTTTGTTAGTGGGTTGTCGTGGTTTTGATCCATCTAGCGAGAAAAACCACAAATAACGGTTGTTCGAGAATCCGAGGGTAAGGATTTAGATCTCTCATCAATAGTATAGTTTTATAAGTAATAGTGTATTCTAATCAAGTGTGATAATTAATTAGGTGTTGACGAGCGGGAAGGTATCGTTCTCACTGTCATAAGGTGTGTAACATTATATTAAAATCTCATAGATCTATATTAAATGTGATTTGTCTGAAAATATGTGTAATAATGGTTGCGGGTACCATTCAATGGTATGCGATATTCAGGTATGTTTACCCCAATACTTCGTTAATTTTGCTATATGCATAAATGTGAAATAAGTATGACTATGTTATGATTTTGGGGTAAATAGCATGAAAAACTATGTTATGATTTTGGGGTAAATAGCATGAAAACTGAATAATATGTGTGTGCATGGGCATATGGGTGAAATTGATAAAGGGGAAGTGTTCTGGTGGTTTTTACCACAATATCCGGTGACTTCGGTCACATATTTTGAATCCGGTGACTTTAGTCACATATGTGAATCTGGTGACTTCGGTCACATATTTGAAATTCGGTGACTTCGGTCACAATTATCTGGTGGCCATGCCACAAAATTATAAGGCGATGTGCATGTTGACCGTAGTAAGCGCCTTCGATGGTGTGTAGCGGATGGAGGGTCGATTTAGTAATCCCCACAGTGTGATTGGTTGGTACGGTGGTGTGTAGCGAATGGATATTTAGGTGGGCTTGGGTTTGCATTTCATTATATAAATATCCATGTGACTTCTAAATGATTTTTATTTGATTTGCTATAAAAATGGGCTTTTGGCTAAATATGACTAAAAATGGGCCTATGACTATATGTGTTATTAATGGGCTTGAAGGCTATGATCAAATGGGCTTTTTAATGTATGTGTTACACATTGAGTTTATGACTCACCCCTTTTGTGGGATAATTTTTCAGATGACTCTTAGTGCGATGGATCGGGTCAGCGAGGACTACGTGGTGGCCAATGTTCAAACAAAGTACTTTGGAGATTTTCCTAATTAAACTTATTAAGCTTATTTTTACTACTTAGAATTTATTATGGGTTTTGCTATTTTTATGTAATAAGGCCACTATGAACTATTTTTAATTTTTGTGTTTGGATTTATTTTTATTCTGCCATGAACAATTATTAATTAAATAACTAAATGGTTTTGATAAATAATTTAAACTATTTTGAAAACAAAATATATTTTCACAATATTAATAAATTTTTCATTAAATTTGGTTTTCTTTTAACTTATTAATTTCTCTTAAAAATAATGTTTTGAGAAGATACAAATTTACTTTACAATTTGATTTCAACCCGATCTTTAAGTTAATCTGTTTATTCAAAAATCATCAAGTTTTTCTTAAACAAAGCGAGAATTTGCTAAAGTTTTACTCGAGGAACATATTAAATCCGGTCAGGCTTTTTGGGCCGGGTTTGGGGTGTTTCATGTGCGATTAAATCCTTTTTCATAATTCTAACACACAGTCGATAAAATTACCACACAGAATTTTCAAACAGGCTATATCACATATAATAAACACCAAAAATAAGATTAAATTATTATTCTAACCTCAAATTTGTGGTCTCAAAACCACTGTTCTGACTAGGGTCTAAACCAGGCTGTTACAAAAAAGATATCATCTTTTCTTCTTCATTCTTCCACCAAAAATTAGCTGCAAATAAGGGTTTGAAAGCTTCAAAAATTTTCGCACACGCTTCTCTTTACAAGTAAGTGTTTTAGTGATCATTTCTTGATAATAATTGTATTTTTGGAACCCCTAAAGCTTAAGCTTTCTAAAAAGATGACTATTTTGTAAAATGGTAAAGAGCTTAGAGTTTTTCCATGGGAGTTTTTAAGTAGTTTTATGCATTTTTATGGAAGAAAATGGGTCTTAGTTGTTAGATGAACAACTTTTGTGAAAGGTGTTACCATGAAAACACCTAAAAGGACCTTTTTGCAAAGGTTGTAAAATGTGAGGTAAATATGTGAAATAATGATTTTTGATGGTTGGCATAAGAGAAATAAATGTTCACCTAGGCTCGTTAAAGGTAGAAATTTGATTAGATTGATTACAGAGCCTAGGGGTAAAATGGTTATTTTGCAAAAGTCTAAGGGCAAAATAGTAATTTGCCAAACATTGATTATTGAAATGAAATTGTTAATGTGATTATTAAATGAGCTAATTTGCTATTATAGATCAAGAAGAACCAAGAATTAACCTCGACAGGGAAAGAACAAAGTATCAGACTAGATTGACGATCTAGCTTATTTTGAAATCGAGGTAAGTTTGTATGTGGTAAATTCAAAATTTATGCTAGTATGTTTGAGAATGTTTGATATTATAATGATACATGATATTATATGAAATTGAGTATTGGTGTTGGATGAGAAAGATGATAAAAGTTGAGATGTTGAAGTTTCGGTTAGACTATAATGAATGTGAATGCTATCATCGAGACACTATCATCGAGACATGAGATGGATAAGGTCCCGTGTAAGACCATGTTGAGAGACATGGCCTCGACACCGAATTAAGATCCCGTATAAGACCATATCTGGGATATGGCTTCGGTATTGAAAATGAGAATCGTATAAGACCATATTCAAGATATGTCATCGATACTTGATATGAGATTTCGTATAAGATCATATTCGGGATATGGCATCGACACTTAGAGATGACCCCATGTAAGACCACATCTAGGATGTGGCATTGGTTTCGTGTTTTTGTTAATGATGATGAATATGTGTCTTTGAGTATCCCTAGTGATTTGGTGGGATAAATAGATAAGCTTGGAAATAGAAATGAGACTAGTACTAAAGCCATGTGATTGAGTGAACATAGGTACCCATAAGTAATTTATGAGGAATGTTTACGGTATGTGGCATGGTTTGTGCTAGATAAGAATAAGTACGAGTAAGTTATTGCAAAGTGCTTAAGATTTTGGGTGATTACCTAATACCATGGATTGATGTCATCATGAGCTTATTGTTGCTATTTATCTTCATGCAAACTTACTAAGCTTTATGCTTACCCCTCTCATTTCCCTTTTCCTTGTAGTATTGCCAAGATAACTCGAGGATCGTGGGACGTCGGAGTTCAGAAATCACATTATCGTCATCTCTTTGGTATAACAAAGTTAGATTTATTTTGAGTATGGCATGTATAGAACTTGGGTATTTTGTTATGTCATATTGATAGCCAAAATGTTGGCTATTTATGTTATCAAAGTCATTTTGTAAATGTTTATTGGAATTCGGCTAATACATGACAAGTTTATTTATATTCAATGAAGATGAAATTATGAAGTTTATGCTTGTGTGGATGCTTTGAATTGAGTTCCTGGAAGTGCCTTAGGGTCATGGGTTATTTTGAAATGAATTGGTATAAGTATGGTTGCTATGTAGGGTGGCATTTGGCTTGGAATATAGCCTTTTTAATGTCCACACGTGTAGACACATGGGCGTATGTCTAGGCCATGTGTGACACACGGTCAACCCCATGGGCGTGTTGACCGGTCCTGTGTTGATAAACCGTAAAAGTAACATATTTTAGGCCCACATTTAGTATGCTTTTGGATGATTTAGCCCTTGATTTATGTAAAAAGGTGCTCTTAATCCTTTCTTTTCATGTTTTTACTCAAGAAAGCACCCGAGGATGAAAAGAACAAGAAACGGGCTTAAAATGGGCCAATTTAGGCCAAAGAAGAAATTGGCACAGCCTGGATTTCAAGCCACACGATCGTGCCTCGACAATTAACTAAGACACGGCCACACCATGATTTACACGACCATGCCCCAATTGACAAAATTGAGACACTGCCTAAAAACGATTTACACAGGCGTGTACCATGGCCGTGTCCCTGCCCGGAAGAGAGTAATTTCACTCAGATTTGGATACTTTCAGGCAAAGAAACACATTCCAAAGCCTATTCAAACACCGAGTAGGAAGTGTACTTGAATCGGGACACTTAGAGACCAAGTAAAGCATTCCAAAAGTCTATATAAACACCCTAAGTGTAACCTGATAAAGGGCAGTTAGCTAGGCCAAGGAGCCGAGCTAGAAAGGCTAGATTTGTAGGAATTACTCGAACATAGCTAGTGGATCCATCTCAAGGAGCAGGAATTATATTCAAGAAGGCGGATTTCTTCTTCAATTCCTCCAGGGGGTTTTAGGGATTTCTTATGTTTTGTTTTATCTTTTCTCTTGAGATGTTTTCTTTATTTGTTACGAATTAAACCTTTCAGATATCTGAAGGGGATGAAACCTTGATGAATTTTGTTATTGATTTTTGAATTATATGATAAATACTTAGTTTTTTTCTTATTTATGCATGCTTAATCCAAATCTGATGTGCTTAGGTGGAGGAGGAATAGACCCTGCTTAAGAGTAGATCTAGCATAATTAAGCGAAGTTGATCGCACGCCTAGAGATAGGGTGATGAGATTTTTTTGGATTAGGGTGAAACCTAATAAGGGAGTCCATAGATCAATTTATTGCTATTCTAGGGGGTTATTATAAGAGAATGAGAGTTCCACTAATTAACCTAGGGTTAGATGTTATTCACGTCGAGAGAGGGTTTAATATACTTTAGGGAGTCTTACAGATCAAACTAAGTGAATAAATCATATGGTTCAATGTTAAGTAACAAGTGAAGTCTAAGTGGATTCTTCCTAAGGGTATCATTGTGATCAATTAAGTTTTCTTCAAGTTATTTTCCAAGTTGTTCTTTTTGTCTTTGTGTCTTTAGCTTAGTAGTCGTTAATTTAGGTTAAATCAGCCAATGGCTCCATATTTTAGGCTAAATAATAAAAAGAAAGTGAGTATTAGTACTGTTAGTTCCTTTGGGTTCGACAATTCGGTCTTGCCTAAGCTATACTACTGTTCGATAGGTACACTTACCTTAAGTCGTTGTCAGAGTTAGTTTCCAGGTTTGATCATTCTCTCTACAAATTTGAAAACTCGACAAAACAACGATCAAATTTTTGGCACCATTGTTGGGGAACTAAAATATTGAGAAAGCTCTATTTTTATTACTTTAGCCATTATTTTTATTTTTATTTTTTATTTCAAAATTTATTTTATTTTATTTTTTTACTAATTTTATTTTTTCTTGTTTTTTTCCTAGCAGGTACCTCTAGTTTATGACTAGAAGGAACCCGACAGGACCCCTAGTATACGATAGTGAAATTGAAGCTACCGCTCAGAAGAATCGCAGAGAAATTAGGCTAGCCCTAAATTACACGGAAGAAGAGCGAGAAGACAGATCCAATCCTACTGAAGGGATGGACGAGAATAATCCACAACGAGATGTGGAAGAAAATAATGCTCCGCATACTATGTATGATTATGCTAAACCTCATTTAACAGGAGCTGAATCTAGTATTATTAGGCCTGTTATAGCTGCTGATAATTTTGAATTAAAGCCTAACACAATACAAATGATTCAAAAATTTGTTTAATTTGATGGTTTGCAGGACGAAGACCCAAACACTCATATAGCTAATTTTTTAGAGTTCTGTGATATTTTCAAAATAAATGGCGTTTCTAATGATGCCATTCATCTTTGGTTATTTCTCTTTTCATTAAGAAATAAAGCCAAACAGTGGTTGTACTCGTTACCATAAGGGTCAACTACTACATGGGATCAAATGACTGAAAAATTTTTATTAAAATATTTCCCACCGGCCAAAACGGCCAAATTACGGAATGATATATCTTCTTTTGTGCAAATGGATTTAGAGACATTATACGACGCATGGGAGAGATACAAGGATCTCTTGAGAAGGTATCCACACCATGGTCTACCCTTGTGGTTACAAGTCCAAACTTTCTATAATGGTGTAAACCCCTTAACGAGGCAGCTAATCGATTCAGCCGCCGATGGAACCCTGAACAACAACTCCTAAAGCAGCCTACGAGTTCATTGAAGAGATGTCACTGAATAACTATCAGTGGCAAGTTACAAGGACAAAACTATTAAAATTAGCCAGAGTTTATAATCTCGATGCAGTGACCATGCTATCAACACAAGTAGAGATGATGAATAAAAAGCTTGATAGTTTGTGTTCTTTGTAGGTACATCCAGTCATCTAGTGCAACGCAAGTGGAACTGTGGTGAATCTTGAGTACCCACCCTACCAACCGGACGCAGAGACCGAACAGATGAACTATATAGGTAATAATTTCAGATCCAATAGTAATCCTTATAGTAATACTTACAATCCAGGTTGGAGGAACCACCCAAATTTTTCATGGGGAGGCCAAGGAAATCAAGGGAATCAAAGACAACAACCTCCTCAAAACTTCCAAAATTAGCCATATCCACAAGAGAAGAAGCCAAACCTCAAAGAGATACTAACAAAATTCATGGCAAACATAGAAAATCATTTCCAAGAAACTGAGAAAACAATTAAAAGCAACGAGAACCGAATCGAGGAACTTACTAAGTCAGTCAAGGAAGCCACTAATGCAGTCAAACAACTCACAAAGCTAATGTTAGAATGACCGCAAGGACGTCTAATGTTAGAACGACCGCAAGGACGTCTACCAAGTAACACCGAGATTAACCCAAGGGAGCAAGTTCAAGCCATCTCAGCTCATAATAGTAAGGGGTTAGATGAACCCAATCCAATACAAAAAAACAAGGTAGACGAAGGTAAGGTAGAGGTAACACAAGAAACGCCAAAACCGATAATCAAGGAATACCAACCTCACATACCTTATCCCGAAGCGATGAAAAGAGACGATTCAGAAGAAAAGTTTGGTAAGTTTCTTAAACTCTTAAAGAAATTACATATTAACTTAGTGAGACTCGAGAAAATTTTAAAACGGCTCTTGACTAACAAACGCAAATTAGACAAAGAACACCACGTGGAATTGAGCGCAGCATGCTCAATAATGTTATAGAATAGACTACCACAAAGCTAAAAGATCCAGGGAGTTTTACAATTCCATGTTTAATTGGTAGTTTAGCTATTGATAATGCCTTAGCTAATTTAGGGGCAAGCATAAATGTCATGCCTTACACATTATTTAAACGACTAGGTCTAGGGAAGCCCAAACAAACTAGGATGAGTATACAATTAGCTGATAAAACTGTTAGAATTCCTAGGGGCATTATGGAAGATGTTCTTGTCAAAATCGATAAATTTGTTTTCCCAGTAGATTTTGTTGTCTTAGATATGGATGAGGATAATACAATCCCCTTAATTTTAGGAAGACCTTTTCTAGCAACTGTCAAGACTAAAATTGATGTTGCCACAGGAGAACTCATACTTTGTGTAGGTGATGAATCAATCAATCTTCAAGCTCTTGACTCAGCTAGGACAACAATTGATGAAGGTAAGAAGGTCAATACAGATGATAAACAAATTGTTCAACCTTTATTACAGGAAACATCACAAAGACACAACCCTGAGCCGACTCATAGATCGCAAATTGACAAAAAAGAATAGGAACCGCACGAAGTAAAACCAGAGGAACTACCAGAAGAGCTTGTAGGAACATCTAATCACTTTAAAATAGGAGTGTAACACCCCGCACCCAAGACCAATACAGGGTCTGGATACGAGACATTACTATGCTTGAACTCACTTAAACATATACTTATGAGCTATAAAATTTCGTTCCAACTTAAAAAAAATTTCACTTTCTTAGTCAACTGATAAACCATAAAAGTAACATATTTTAGCCCCATATTTAGTATGCTTTTGGATGATTTAGCCCATGATTTATGTAAAAAGGTGTTTTTAATCCTTTCTTTTCATGTTTATACTCAGGAAACCACCTAAGGATAAAAAGAATGTAAAACAGGCTTAAAATGGGCCAATTTGGCTAAGAGGAAACCAACACGGCCTGAAGACGATTTACACGGGTGTGTGCCCTCGTCGTGCCCCTGCCCCGAGAGAGAGCAATTTTACTCGAATTTGGATGCTTGAAGCCAAAAAAACACATTCCTAAGTCTACTTAAACATCCTAGGAGGAATTGTACTTGAATTAGGATACTTAGGAGCCAAGTAAAGCATCTTAAGTCCTATATAAACACCCAAGGTAGCAACTAAAAAAGAGAGTTCGGCAGAAGCTGAAACAGGGGGCAAAGTTTTCTGCCAGAGCTTTTATTCAGGTAAATACTCGAAGATAGCCAGTTGATCCATCTCAAGAAGCCAGAGTTCTACTCAAGATGGAGGATCTCTCCTTCAATTCCTTTAGGGGGTTTTAGGGATTTCTAATGTTTTGTTTTATCTTTTCTCTTGAGATGTTTTCTTATTTAGTTATAAAGTAAACCCTTCAGATACCTGAAGGGGATGAAACCTATGATGGATTTTGTTATTATTTTCTGAATTTATATGATAAATACTTAGTTTGTTCTTAATTATGTTGCTTAATTTAATCTGATGTGCTTAGGTGGAGGAGGAATAGACCCTGCCTGAGAGTAGATCTAGCATAAGTAAGCGGAGTTGATCGGGCGCCTAGGGATAGGGTTACGAGATTTTGCCAGATTAGGGTGAAACCTAATATGGGAATCCATTGATCGATTTACTGTTTCCTTAGGGGGTTATTATAAGAGAACGAGAGTTTCACTAATTAACCTAAGGTTAAACGTTATTCGTTTCGAGAGAAGGTTTAATATAGGTTAGGGAGTCTCACGGATCAAGCTAAGTAAAGAAATCATATGCTTTAGGGATAAATAATGAGTGAAGTCATAGGTGGATTCTTCCTGAGAGTATCGTCTTTATCAACTGAGTTTTCCAAAGTCTTTTCCCAATTTATTCGTTTATCTTTGCATTTTAGTTTAAAGTATTTCATTAGTTTTAGATAAATCAACCAATCACTCCATATTTTAGGCTAAATAATAGAAATAAAGTGAGTAGTAGTACTTTTAGGTTCCTTGGGTTCGATAAGATATTCTTGCCTTAACTATACTCTGTTCGATAGGTGCACTTGCCTCTATCGTTGTCATAGTTAGTCTCTGAGTTCGATCATTCTTTATAAATTTTAAAACTAGACTATTTTGCAGCGATCAAGTTTTTGGCGCCATTGCTGGGGAACACTAAAATATTAAGAAAGCTCTATTTCTATTACTTTAGCCAATTTTTTTTACAATTTATTATTATTATTTTATTATTTTTATTTTTATTTTTCTACTTTGCTAATTTTTTCCTCTATTTTTCTTTGAGCAAAAAATTTTAGTCTATGGATAAGATGGCACTGAATAATTATCCGTGGCAAGTCATGAGGACAATTCCTACTAAAACAGCCAGTGTCTTCAACCTCAACGTGGTCACCAGGTTATCTAATCATTTAGAGATGATGAATAAAAAGATTGATGATTGGTATAGTCCCTCGCAGGTACATCCAGAAATACAATATGATTTGAATCTAGGAGGCGTGGCAAATCCTGAGTACCCACCCTACGGATATGGCATGGAAAACGAGCAAGCTCACTATACAGGTAACTATTCTAGATATCAAAATAATTTTTATAGTGACACTTATTATGCAGGTTGGATGTACCATCCCAATTTCTCGTGGGATGATCAAAATAGCAAAAGATCGGAACTTCCTCTAGATTTTCAACAACCACCTCACCAACAAGAAAAGGAGCTGAATCTTGAAGAGATACTGACGAAATTCATGGCAACCACAGATTCTCGTTTCCAAAAGAATGAAGCAGCACTTGATGAACAACAAAAATTGATCAAAGTGATCGAGAATCAAGTTGGAGAACTTACTAGGTCAGTGGGACATCTCGCAAAGCTAATGTCAGAACAACCGCTAGGACATCTACCAAATAACACCGAGGTTAACCCAAAGGAGAGAAATCAAGCCATCTCAGCTCAAGACAGTAAGGGGTTAGATGAACCAAACTCAATGCAAGAAAACAAGGTAGACGAAGTTAAGGTAGAGGTAACACAAGAAAAGCCAAAACTGGTAATCAAGCAGTACCAACCTCGCATACCTTATCCCGAAGCAATGAAAAGAGATTATTTAGAGGAACAGTTCGGTAAGTTTCTTAAACTCTTAAAGAAATTACATATTAACTTTCCTCTCATTGAAGCTCTTTTTCAGATACCAGACTCGAGGAAATTTTTAAGACAGCTCTTGACTAACAAATGCAAATTAGACGAAGAGCACCACGTGGAGCTAAACGCAATGTGCTCAGCAATTCTACAAAATAGACTACCACGAAAGCTAAAAGATCCAGGGAGTTTTACTGTTCCATGTTTAATTGGTAGTTTATCTATTGATAATGCATTAGCGGATTTAGGGGCAAGCATCAATGTTATGCCTTACAAAATTTTTAAACAACTAGGTCTAGGGAAACCCAGACAAACTAGGATGAGCATTCAATTAACTGATAAAACTATAAGAATTCCTAGGGGTATAATAGAAAATGTTCTAATCAAAATTGATAAATTTGTATTCCCAGTAGACTTTGTTGTTTTAGACATGGATGAGGACAACACGATTCCTTTAATTTTAGGAAAACCCTTTCTAGCAACTGCCAGGACTAAAATTGATGTTGGTACAAGAGAACTCATTCTTCGTGTAGGTGACGAATCAATCAGTCTACAAGCTTTTGACTCGGCCAGGACATCAAGTGATGAAGGTGAGAAAGTAAATTAATTTGATAATCAAATTGTTCAACTTTCACCATAGGAAACACCACAAGGCTACAAACTTTAGCCGAATCATAGGCCCCAAGCCGTACAAGCTCATAACAGTGATTGTTAGTGGATCCAAACCCAAGGGAAGAACCTGTGGTAAGAAAATGTAAGGTTGAGGTGTACCATGATTTACCAAAATCGGCAATTACAGAGTACCAACCTCGTGTGCCATATCCCGATGCAATAAAGAAAGACCACACGAAGAAGAATTGGTAAACTCACACTTCGTGTGAGCGACAAAACAATCACTCTTCAAGCTCTTAACTCATTAGGACATCGAGTAATAAAGGTACGAACATTAATTCTATTGATAATTATTTGGTTCAACCTTCTTTACAGGAAGCCTCACGAAATCACTTAGATGAGCTAGATCCTAGACCTCGTGCCAAAAAAGAAGAAATACATAAGGAACAAAGCCTTAGGGTTGACAAACTAAAAGAGCAGGAAACACAAATCAAAGAGGAACAGGAACCGCACAAAGTGAAACCGAAGGAGCCCCTAGACGAGCTAATAGGAACAATGAATCACTTCAAATTAGGAGATCAGGCATTGTTGAATAAGAAAGACCCTCGAATCACAAATTCAGACCTCAAGACAAACGAAGAAATCACTTTTGAGGTACTAAATGTCTTCCTATACGGCACAGTCGAGGTCAGAAATCCTAAATTCGACACTTTTGAGGTAAACATTACTCGACTTAAACTATATATCCATAATCGAAGTGATCGCATGAGAAAGGATTTTCACCTCCTTAAACCACCATGACCATACGAATGAGAGGTAAAGTCTAGCTAAGACTATAAACGAGCGCTTCTTGGGAGGCAACCCGAGCACTAACCCCATTTTTACATTTTTTATTTATTTTTTATTTATTTTTTATTTTTGTTTCTTTTTTTTCTTTTTAGCACCTAACCATAAACTAACCAAAGAGCAGATTTCTAGGCCACACGGCCCTACACACGGGCGTGCCCATGGTCGTGTGGAAGCCACGGGATGAACCATGGGCGTGCCAGTAGCCGTGCACGACATAGAAAAATTTATTCTCCCAACACGGGTGGCGATAATAGTCCACGCCCGTGCCAACGCCCCTTGCAAGGTTACTGACTTGCCAAGCACGGGCTAAACACGAGCGTGCCTTTCAACTGTGCCAACATTCTGACTTATCGAACACGGGAGGAACACGCCCGTATTAAATGACCGTGTGAAGAAAGACACGGGCGTGCCACGACACCTACTGCCATGCCCGAACACCCTGAATGCGTTTAAAATCTAAAATCCCAAAACACGGGCTACATCTCTATTTAAACCTCATTCCCCATTTTTCTAGTTGTCTTTCATTTTCCATTATTTATTTTTATTTTTATTTTATTTCATCATTATTTTTTACTTTATTTTATTTTATTTTCTTTTCCTTATTCTTTATGATATTTAGATTTAGCTTAGGATACAATAAAACCAAGCCGGCAACTTCGAGGATTCAATTTCAAACGGTTCGAGACGCTTCCCCATGTTCACCTCCAATCTTATACGGTTTCTTTTCATAGACTTCATCCAAAAATTCAAGAAGTGTTACTTCTCTGCTTCTCTTGTGATTTTATTATTACATAATTGTTTATCTATCTTTGTACATTGAGGGCAATGTACATCTTAAGTGTGGGGGGTAAAAGTACCTGACTTTTTGCATTATTCTCAAATCCTGAATTTAGTCTTGTTTTCAAGTATTTTTCTCATATTACTAATTAGGATGAAATTTCTGTTGATATATGATTTTTATTGATATGTTTTAGAGTAAGTCATTGATAATTTTGCATTGATGATTAAATTTGAAGAATACCAAAGAATCAAGCATGATAAGCCTACTTTCTAAAAATTAAAAATGATGGGTCGTTGAACTAAATTTGAGTATTACCTTGAAATTTGGAATTTATAAGGATTGATGTCAAAAACACCCATTATTTTTGTGAGATTTTGAGCCTTATAGAGCATATATTCTTTTTCGTACTCACTTTATTAATTATGAGTGTGTCAACTTTGAACTGTTATTCTAGAACTTGCCTCATTTATATATGTCGAGACCACATTAATGATTTGATATACTGAGATGATAAAGGCACCTAGGTTTAACCCACTTACTCCATAAAAAAGCCTACCTTCACAGATTAACCCCTAGTGAACCCTGTTGAATCATAACAACCTTTTTATTGACTCACCCACTAATATTAACCCAAAATCCCTTTGAATTTGTTATCACCATTCTTTTGACTACCCTTTAATCGAGGTTTGATTTGATTAAATTATCGAATTATATTAGTCCAGTAGTTATATTTATCATTTATGATGTAATATTTTAGTTTGTAAAAAAAAATCTGAATTTATTCAATATTAGTAGTATATAAAAGAGCTTAGAGCATTTAAACTCCAATTGTTGAAGAAAAAGCTCGTATTAAAGTATTAGCCAATTTCAAGTGATGAAAGTACTCTTTATTATAGAGTAATTATCAATAGTAGGTATTATTAGTTTTCATTCGATGTAAATATTCATATTTAGTTCATTGTTTCTTGTTAGGTAATTTGTCAAGCCAGTCTTGATTCTATCCTTCTAATTCAGCCTTTATCCACACCTTTTAACCCAAGCCCTGTTACAACCCTGATTAAAGACCTTTTGATTTGTGTATCATCTCATATACAGTGGTGGGGATTTGATTTTCAGGCAAGCCTATGGGATTAACTTTTCAGGTTCGACTTAGAGTGCTTATTCTTGAACCTTAAACACTTCGAGTGATTTGAGTGAACCTTCAGTGAGGATGTCAATCATTGTCGGTTTTGAATCAAAGGTAATTATTCAGATAAGGAGAGGCACCTATGTTTTCGTACTACAAAGGTATTACTTATCATGATTGAATCTTTAGGACTCTTTGAGTTGAATTATCCATGTATAAATTATCTATGAATTACGATGAGACATTGTCGATAGGGATTATGAATTATGGAAAGTTTGTTTTAATTGTAAGTTCAAAATTTTACTTGAGGACAAGCAAAGCTTAAGTGTGGGGTATTTGAGAAACCGTAAAAGTAACATATTTTAGCCCCATATTTAGTATGCTTTTGGATGATTTAGCCCTTGATTTATGTAAAAAGGTGCTTTTAATCCTTTCTTTTCATGTTTATACTCAGGAAACCACCTAAGGATAAAAAGAATGTAAAACGGGCTTAAAACGGGCCAATTTGGGCCAAAGAGGAAATCGACACGGCCTAGACTTCTAGCCACATGGCCGTGCCTCATCAAATTACTTCACATGGCCATGCCACGAATTACATGGCCGTGCCCCAATCGATAGAATCGAGACACTGCCTGAAGACGATTTACACGGGCGTGTGCCCTGGCCATGCCCCTGCCCTGAGAGAGAGCAATTTTACTCGGATTTGGATGCTTGAAGCCAAAGAACAACATTCCTAAGTCTACTTAAACATCCTAGGAGGAATTCTACTTGAATTAGGATACTTAGGAGCCACGTAAAGCATCTCAAGGCCTATATAAACACCCAAGGTAGCAACTAAAAAGGAGAGTTCGACAGAAGCTGAAACAGAGGGGCAGAGTTTTCTGCCAGAGCTTTTATTTAGGGAAATACTCAAAGATAGCCAGTTGATCCATCTCAAGAAGCCAGGGTTCTACTCAAGACAGAGGATCTCTCCTTCAATTCTTTCAGGGGGTTTTAGGGATTTCTAATGTTTTGTTTAATCTTTTCTCTTGAGATGTTTTCTTATTTAGTTATGAACTAAACCCTTCAGATACCTGAAGGGGATGAAACCTATGATGGATTTTGTTATTGTTTTCTGAATTTATATGATAAATACTTAGTTTGTTCTTAATTATGTTGCTTAATTTAATCTGATGTGCTTAGGTGGAGGAGGAGTAGACCCTGCCTGAGAGTAGATCTAGCATAAGTAAGCGGAGTTGATCAGGCGCCTAGAGATAAGGTTACGAGATTTTGCCAGATTAGGGTGAAACCTAATATGGGAATCCATTGATCGATTTACTGCTTCCTTAGGGGGTTATTATAAGAGAACGAGAGTTCCACTAATTAACCTAAGGTTAGACGTTATTCGCTTCGAGAGAAGGTTTAATATAGGTTAAGGAGTCTCAAGGATCAAGCTAAGTAAAGAAATCATATGGTTTAAGGATAAATAATGAGTGACGTCATAGGTGGATTCTTCCTGAGGGTATCGTCTTTATCAACTAAGTTTTCAAAGTCTTTTCCCAATTTATTCGTTTATCTTTGCATTTTAGTTTAAAGTATTTCATTAGTTTTTGATAAATCAACCAATCACTCCATATTTTAGGCTAAATGATAGAAAGAAAGTGAGTAGTAGTACTTTTAGGTTCCTTGGGTTCGATAAGATATTCTTGCCTTAACTATACTATTGTTCAATAGGTGCACTTGCCTCTATCGTTGTCATAGTTAGTCTACAGGTTCAATAATTCTTTATAAATTTTAAAACTAGACTATTTTGCAGCGATCATCAACACATACATTACAAGGGCCTATGAGGCCTTAAACTCTTATCTAAAAACTTTTGGAACTAAATCAAATAATTCATTTTTGAAGCAGGGTTCACACGCCCGTGTACCCTTAAACACGCCCATACCCTTAAACGTGGAAAGCTACTAACTATTTCCGCACAGCTTAGACACACCCGTGTCTTCCAACCGTGGGAGGCTACTGACTAATTTCACACGGCCATGACACGTCCATGGGTTTAGACCGTGTGCTAATCCTTGATATACTTGCTAAATCAGCACGGTCTTGGCACACGCCCATGTCCAACCCGTGTGGATAACACGGCCTATACACACAGTCATGGAATTTACCGTGGCCCATTCTGATTAATAATACTAAGGTGTAGGGTTAACACGGCCTTGACACACGCCCGTGTGTCCAACCGTGTGGGCATTTATAGGCTATTTACCAAGCCGTTAGCCACCCTGAAATGAAGATCATATCCATACACAATTCAACGATGTAATAACAACCCAATTTTATGAACAATACTACATGCTTCATTGATCCCAATAAACAGAAATACTTAGTCAAATTTGGCCAATCACTAGCCATATACAAAAGAATAATAAACTTGATAGCCTTTACAAAGGCCCTTCTAAAAACATGTCCACAAAATGAATGTTTCCTATACATGCCATACTTAGTAAAGTAACTTGGCTATACCAAAATAAGAGTTGATAGTGTGCTACGAGCTCCGACTCCGATGATCCACAAATTAGCTTGGCGGGACTACATAGAAAGAAACAATCAAATACGTAAGCATTTAGCTTAGTAAGTTTGCATGTAAAACACATGTCAATAAGCTTGCTTAATAAAAATCATTTAGCATAACAATAGTATCGTAATTTCAACTCTAAAGCTTACTTACTCATACTTGGTTCTTACATGTCTCATGATGCTCACTGTACTCATTTTTGTATAGTAAACATGATACCTGAGTCACTTGATCACATTGATCAGCGTACTTCAACAATAATCATTATGATCTCTAATTCTTTATTCATAACATGAGTAATATTTAATTCATTTTGATGCTAGCTTTGCTTTCTTAGTCCTCTTGTTACCTCATCATTAATCTTACTTGTTTGCCTGATGAACTTCTATGAATACCCGAGGATACTAGATCTCTTCCTACTTAACATGCCACCAAAGTCATATCTTAGGCATGGTCTTACATGAAAATTCTCATCTTGGCTTCAAGGCCATGTCTTGACATGGACTTACATGAAGTCTTGCCCTTGATAACTTACTCAATGCCAAGCTTACCTTGGACTTATATGATATCTTGATCAATGCCAAGCTTGCCTTGGACTTACATGATATCTTGATCAATGCCAAGCTTGCCTTGGACTTATATGATATCTTGATCAATGCCAAGCTTGCCTTGGACTTACATGATATCTTGATCAATGCCAAGCTTGCCTTGGACTTACATGATATCTTGATCAATGCCAAGCTTTCCTTGGACTTACATGATATCTTGATCAATGCCAAGCTTGCCTTGGACTTATATGATATCTTGTGTGGTATATCGGGTATACTGAGGAATTCATATTCAATCAGGGCTTGCTCATGTTTAATCTCTTTGTTCACAAAAATGATAGGCATTACAAAATAGCAATGTATATTATACTAAGCAATTCAATAATAGTAATCACAAAGCTTAGAAATCATACAAACTTACCTCAATATACAAAATGTAGGGAGATGTGCAATTTAGTCCTCGACCTTGTTCTTGCCTCGATTTCGATCGGGGCTTCATTTTTCTTGATCTATAATCATGAAATTCATTCATTTAGATTTCCTATGATCATAATACATCAATTTCTACACTTGGACAAAAATGACCATTTTGCCCTTGTACATTGGAAAGATTACGATTTTGCCCCTAGACTCGTAATATATTTTTTTAACACATTTTCTCATTAAAAAGCCTAGCTAAACATTTATTTCTCTTAAAACTACTCAAAATTCCAACTATTTCATGCATTTATGACACAATCTCACTCTTTGTATTTAAGTCCTACTTAGGTGTTTTCATGCAAACATCTTTCACAAAAGTTGTTTCTCATCTCCTTAACATTCATTTTCTCCCATAAAAATGCAGCAATTAACAATGATTGCTCTCATAGGAAAACTCTAAGCTTTACACAATATTGCACAATAGTCCCCTCATTTGAAAGCTTAAGCTTTAGAGGTTTCAAAAGTATAACTATTACTAAGAAAATCATCAAAATCACTTACTGAAATTGGAGGAGAGCTTGCAGAAAATTCTTGAGCTTTCAACCCTCCATTTGCTTGCAAAAATCAGTGGAGAAAGATGAAGAGAAAGATGATATTTTTCTCTTTCTTTATTCTAATATTAAACTAGTCAAATTAACCACCAACTCCTACTAACTTTGACTTAATTGTCCATCTTTGTCTCCTACATAGCCCATGACCGACCAAACAATTAAAAGGGATAAATTCTCTTTAAAATCCTCAATTTAACAATCTATGGTTATTTGGTACCCCTGCCTTAAAAATAGAATTTTTACATCTCATGCGATTTAGTCCTTTTTCTCAATTGGTCATGCTATTAGAAAAATTAAGGCACCAAAATTTCTATATAATCATATAGTGACACCACAACACATAAAATAATACTAAAATGATTCTCCTCAACCTCGGATTAGTGGTCCCAAGACCACTGTTCTGACTAGCCCCAAATTTAGGCTGTTACAAGGAGACCAGGTACTATTAGACAAATCAGATCACACATTATCACAACAGGCCTGAAGGAAAAGGGAGAAACCCTTCTTAAGGTATACAATATCTTCTCACATGGAATAGTCGAGGTAAGCGACCCAACATTCAACACTTTTGATGTAAACACTTCTCGACTTCAACTTTGTCATAAAAATAGAACTTTAAGCAAGAGGGAAGATATCCAAGCCTTTAAACCTCCTTGATTCAAGTACAAGGAAAAGTCTAGCTTAAGACTATAAACGAGCGCTTCTCGGGAGGCAACCTGAGCACTAACCCTACTTTTTTTTACATTTGTTTTCTTCTCTTTCTCTTTCCCTTTGTAGCTTAACCAAAAGTGCAGATTTTTAGGACACACGTCCTTACACACGGTCGTGTCCTTGGCCGTGTAGACCACTGAAATCTCCGTACTGACATAGAGGAGGTTGTGCGAATCAAATCCAAACCATTTTTCGACATCACGAATCCAACCACTCCCCCACGGGCACCAGTAAATTGGAACGATTGTGCTCCAAAACCATGTGAAGCCACTGACTTATCAAACACGGGACAAACATGTCCATGCTACCTAACCGTGCCAACACACTACCTTTTCAGGAACGGGTGTAGCACCTGGAAAATGGGCGTGGGTGAGCAAACATGCCTAGACACACGACTGTGCGATGCAACCGTGTAATTCAACACACCCTCAGTCCACGGGCGTGGGAATGTTCTAGAATTGAGACCCTATTTAAACCCCACAGCCCTCCTTCTTCTCCCATCATTCTTATTCCTTCTTTTTCTTTCTTTCTTTAGAAAAAGTGTCCAGACTGTTTAACTACACTAGAATCATGCCGAAGAAGCATAAGAAGGCAAGCATTGTCTCCTTAAAGGAGACCCCAACACATAAGTTCATGCTGGCCACTTCATCCAAACACCAAGCCAAGGGTCTTTTAGACCATTTAAATTTTTCTTTATGTTTATTTTCCCCTTTATCCTACTTATCTATATTTCTCTTCTGCTTAATATATTTTAAATTCTTTTAGTTTCTTGGTTTTAGGTTCTAAAGGCTGCTTGGGAGTCACGCACAACAGCCTTTGAGGTCACACCCACCTCGCGAACCATCCAACAATAACGAATCCTTAGTCCATTAGTCTTTTCTATTAATTTCAGTTTTCTTATTAGTCTACTTCTCTTTATTTCCTTTGTCTTTAATTATAGTATTAGTATATTATTAACGTTTCTTTAGATTTCTTGGCTATATCTTTGCAGGCTACCCAATTTCTTTATCTAGCACAAAGCTCATCGGTAGACACCCCACCAGGCCCATAGAAAACACCACCACCGCCTCCTCCACCCACCTTTCACCACGACCTCTGCCAACTCCCAGAATCATCCAAAATCCAGGAAGTGTTACTTCTTCCCTTCTTTTTTGATTATTTTATTACATAATTCTTTATCTATCTTTGTACATTGAGGGTAATGTACATCTTATGTATGGAGGGTAAAAGTACCTAACTTTTTGCATTATTCTAAAATCCTAAATTTTAGTCTTGTCCCTAAGAAATTTTCTCATATTACCAATTAGGGTGAAATTTCTAATGATTTGTGATTTTTATTGATATGTTTTTGAGTATGTCATTGATAATTGTGCATTGATGATTTATACTTGAAGAATACTAGAGAATCGAGAATGATAAGTCTATTTTTCAAAGAATAAAAAATTTTCTAAGATGTTGAACTGAATTTGAATATTACCTTGAATTTTGGAATCTACAATATTGATGTCAAAAACCCATAATTTTGGTGAGATTTTAGCCTTATAGAGCATATATTCTTTTTCATACTCACTTTATTGATTATAAGCGTGTCAACACTAAATTATTATTTTAGAACTTGCCTTGATTATACATGTTGAGACCACATTAATGATTTGATATACTGAGATGATAAAGGCACCTAGGTTTTAACCCATTCACTCCACTAAAAAGCTTACCTACATAATTAACTCCTAGTGAACCCATTTGATCCTAACAACCCTTTTTATTGAATTACCCACTTAATACTAACCCAAAACCCTTTGTATTTGTTATCACTATTCTTTTTTACTTCCCTTCTATCGAGAATTGATTTGATCAGTTACCAAATTAGTTTATTTCTGTTGATAAAGTTCTTTCTTTATTATGTATTTACTTAGTTTGTTCTTAAAAAAAAACCAAAGTATATTCATGCATTAGTATATGATTAAAGGAGCTTATGCATTTAAATTCCAATTGTTGAAGAAGAGCTCGTATTAAAAGTATTATCAATAGTAGTATTACTAGTTTCAAAGCAACCATTTATTTTCTAGTTCATTATTCTTGTTAGGTAATTGGTCAGGTCAATCTCGATTTCAAACCTTCTAATTCAGCCTTTATCCACACCTTTAACCTAAGCCCCGTTACAACCCTGTTAAAAAACCTTTTGATTTGTGTATCATCTCATATTACAGTGGTGGAGATTTGATTTTTCAGGCAAGCCTATGGGAATAACTTTTCAGGTTCGACTTATGAGTACTTTTCTTGAAACTTAAACACTTCGAGTGATTTGAGTAAATCTTTAGTGAGGACGTCAATCCTTGTCGGTTTTGAATTAAAGGTAATTATTTAGATAAGGGGAGACACCTATGTTTTCGTGCAACAAAATATATGTCTTAGAATTGTTTGAATCTTTAGGAGTCTTTGGGTTAAATTATCCATGTATGAATTATCTATGAATTACGATGAGGCATTGTTGATAGGAATTGTGAATCATGGAAAGTTCTTTTTAATTATAAGTTGAGAATTTTGCTTAAGGATAAGCAAAAGCTTAAGTGTGGGGGTATTTGATAAACCGTAAAAGTAACATATTTTAGGCCCACATTTAGTATGCTTTTGGATGATTTAGCCCTTGATTTATGTAAAAGGGTGCTCTTAATCCTTTCTTTTCATGTTTTTACTCAGGAAAGCACCCGATGATGAAAAGAACAAGAAATGAGCTTAAAACAGGCCAATTTGGGCCAAAGAAGAAATTGACACGGCCTGGACTTCAAGCCACACGATCGTGCCTCGACAATTAACTAAGACAAGGCCACGCCACAATTGACACGGCCGTGCCCCAATCAATAGAATCGAGACACGGCCTGAAAATAATTTACACGGGCGTGTACCATGGCCGTGCCCCTACCGTGGGAGAGAGCAATTTCACTCGGATTTGGATACTTTTGATAAACTGTAAAAGTAACATATTTTAATCCCACATTTGGTATGCTTTTGGATGATTTAGCCCTTAATTTATGAAAAATGTGCTCCTAATCCTTTCTGTTCATGTCTTATACTCAAGAAAGCACCCAAGAATGAAAAGAATGAGAAACGGGCATAAAATGGACCAAATTGGGCCAACCCAAGAAAGTGGCACGGCCTGGACTTTAAGTCACATGGCCGAGCCTCGCCAATCATTCAAAGACATGCCCCAAGCATGAATTACAAGGCCGTGTCCCAATCGACAGACCTGAAGCATGGCCTGAATCCCAACTTACACGATTGTGCCATGGCCGTGCCTCAATCAACAGAATCAACACACAACCTGAAGTCGACTTACACGGGCGTGTTCCATGGCCGTGCCCCTGCTACAGGAATGTGCAATTTTACTTGGATTTGGATGCTTGAAGCCAAAGAAACATACTCCTAAGTCTACTTAAACACCTTAATAGTAATTCTACTTGAAGGAGGTACTTAGGAGCTAAGTAAAGCATCTAAGGAGCCTATATAAACAACCCAAGGCAACCATTCTAAGGGAGTTTTTGGGCAGAGTTTTCTGCCAGAGCTTTTATTCAGGGAAATACTCAAAGATAGCTAGTTGATCCATCTCAAGAAGCCAGAGTTCTACTCAAGAAAGAGGATCTCCTCTCCAATTCCTTCAGAGGGTTTTAGGGATTTATTATGTTTTGTTTTATCTTTTCTCTTGAGATGTTTTCTTATTTTGTTATGAACTAAACCCTTCAGATACCTGAAGGGAATGAAACCTATGATAGAATTTGTTATTTGATTTCTAAATTTTATGATGAGTACTTAGTTTGTTCTTAATTATGATGCTTAATTTAATCTGATGTGCTTAAGTGGAGGAGGAATAGACTCTGCCTAAGAGTAGATCTAATATAATTAAGCGGAGTTGATCGAGCGCCTAGAGATAGGGTTACGAGATTTTGCCGGATTAGGGTGAAACCTAAAATGGGAGTCTATTGATCGATTTATTGCTTCCTTAGGGGGTTATTATAAGAGAACAAGAGTTCCAATAATTAACCTAAGGTTAGACGTTATTCACCTAGAGAGAGGGTTTAATATAGGTTAGGGAGTCTCATGGATCAAGCCGAGTGAAAAAGCCATATGAATTAAAAGTTAGATAACAAGAGAAGTCATAGGTGGATTCTTCCTGAGGGTATCGTCGTAATCAACTGAGTTTTTCCACAATTTTTTCCCCAAAAGTTTCATTCTTTTGTCTTTGCATCTAGTTTAGTTT
This sequence comes from Gossypium rotundifolium, assembly GCA_025506655.1. Taxonomy (NCBI): domain Eukaryota; kingdom Viridiplantae; phylum Streptophyta; class Magnoliopsida; order Malvales; family Malvaceae; genus Gossypium; species Gossypium rotundifolium. The sequence continues at coordinate 161,908,519 of CP106732.1, read as the reverse complement.
TTCATTTGTTTTAAATTAATAAACCAATCATTCCATATTTCAGGCTAAATAATAGAAAGAAAATGAGTAGTAGTACTTTTAGGTTCCCTTGGGTTCGATAAGATATTCTTGCCTAAACTATACTGTTGTTCGATCATTCTTTTTATAAATATTAAAACTCGACTGTTTTACACGATCAAGTTTTTGGCGCCGTTGCCGGGGAACACTAAAATATTAAGAAAGCTCTATTTCTATTACTTTAGCCATAATTTTATTATTTCGCAATTTACTTTTATTTTTAGTTTAGGTTAAATTTTTATTTATACTAAATTTCTTTCTTCTCCTAGCAGGTACCTCTAGTTTATGACTAGAAGGAACCCGAAAGGACCTTCAGCATACGAAAGTGACATTGAAGCTACGCTCACAGAAATCGCAGAGAAATTAGACGAGCTCTAGACTACCAAAGAGAAGAACAACAAAGCAGATTCAATCCTACTGAAGGGATGGACGAAAACAATCCACTGCCAAATGTACAAGAATAGAATGCTCCGTGTACTATGTATGATCATGCTAAACCTAATTTGATAGGAGTAGAATCTAGCGGCTCGTTATAGCTGCTAATAATTTTGAATTAAAGCATAAACAATACAAATGATTCAACAGTTTGTTCAATTTGATGGTTTGTAGGACGAAGATCCAAATACTCATATAGCTAATTTCTTAGAGTTCTGTGATACCTTCAAAATAAATGGCATTTTTGACGATGCCATACGTCTTCGGTTATTTCCCTTTTCATTAAGGAATAAAGCCAAACAATAGTTGAACACGTTACCACGAGGGTCAATCACCACATAGGATCAAATGACCGAAAAATTTCTTTTAAAATATTTTCCACCAGCCAAAACGGCCAAATTTAGGAATGACATATCTTCTTTTGTGCAGAATGATGCAGAAACATTATATGATGCATGGGAAAGATATAAGGATCTCCTGAGAAGATGTCCACACCATGGGTTACCTTTGTGGCTTCAAGTCCAAACTTTTTACAATGGTGTGAATTCTTCAACGAGGCAAATGATTGACTCATCAACCAGTGGAACTTTGAATAACAAAACTCCTGAAGCGGCTTACGACTTTATTGAAGAGATGTCATTGAATACCTATCAATGGCAAATTACAAGGGCTGACCCGACAAAATCACCGGAGTTTTTAACATAGACGCAGTAACAATGCTATCAACTCAGGTGGAGATGATGAATAAAAAGCTTGATAATTTATGTTCTTCGCAGGTACACCCAGTAATGTAATGCGAAGCAAGTGGGAATGTGGCGAATCCTGAGTACCCACCCTACCAACCAGGAACAGAACATGAGGAAACAAACTATATAGGTAACAATTTTAGATCCAATAATAATCCTTATAGTAACACTTATAACGCAAGTTGGATGAACCACCCAAATTTTTCATAGGGAGGACAAGGAAATCAAGGAAATCAAAGGCAGCAACCTCCTCCAAATTATCAAAATCAGCCATATCCACAAGAGAAGCAATCAAACCTTGAAGAAATGCTGACGAAATTCATGGCTGCCACGGATTCTCATTTCCAAAAGACTGAAGCAGCACTTGATGAACAATAAAAATCGATCAAAGGGATCGAGAACAAAGTTGGAGAACTTACTAAGTCAGCGGGACATCTCACAAAGCTGATTTCTGAACGTCAACAAGGACGTCTACCAAGCAACACAGAAATAAACCCAAAAGAACAGATCCAAGCCATCACAGCTCAAGAGGGTACAAAGGTAGACGAGTGCACCACGGCACAAGAAACCAAGGAAGAAAAAGATAAAATAGGGTAGCACACGAAAAGCCAAAACCAATAATCAAAGAATACAAACCTCGCATACCTTATCCCGAAGCATTGAAAGGAGATGATTCAGAATAATAGTTTGGTAAGTTTCTTAAACTTTTAAAGAAATTACATATTAACTTACCCATTCTTGAAGCTCTTTTCCAGATGCCAGACTCAAGGAAATTTTTAAGACAACTCTTGACAAACAAATGCAACATAGACAAAGAACACCACGTGGAGCTAAACGCAACATGCTCGGTAATGTTACAAAATAGACTACCATAGAAACAAAAAGATCCAGGGAGTTTTACGATTCCATGCTTAGTTGGTAGCTTAACTATTGATAATGTGTTAGCTGATCTAGGGGCAAGTATAAATGTCAAGCCTTATACATTGTTTAAACAACTAGGTCTAGGGAAGCCCAAAGAAACTAGGATGAGTATTCAACTAGCTGATAAAACTGTTAGAATTCCTAGGGGCATTATTGAAGATGTGCTTGTAAAAATTGAAAAATTTGTTTTCCTAGTAGATTTTGTTGTTTTAGACATGGATGAGGATAATTAAATCCCTTTAATTCTAGGAAGACCTTTTCTAGCAACTGCTAAGAATAAAATTGATGTTGCCACAGGCGAGCTCATACTTCGCTTAGGAGATGAATTGATTAAGCTTCAAGCTCTCGACTCGGCCAAAACAACAGATGATAAAGGTAAGAAAGTCACTTCAATAGATAATCAAATTGTTCAAAACTTTCATCACAGGAAACACCACATAAAGACAACCCTGAGCTGAGTAATAAGTCCCAAAACAACTAAGAAGAATCCTACAAGGTACAAGACCATATGCTTGACAAGTTTGAAGAACAGAAGATACAAGTCAAAGAAAAGTCGAATCCACACGAAGTAAAACCAAAGGAACCGCCAGAAAAGCTCGTAGGGACATCAAACCACTTCAAAATAGGAGACCAATACTATTAGACAAAGCCGATCCTCACATCTCTTCAATAAACCTGAGAACAAAGGGAGAAGTCCCACTTAAAGTACACGATATCTTCCCCCATGGAATAGTCGAGGTAAGCAATCCAACATTTGGCACTTTTAAGGTAAACGTTTCTCGACTTGAACCTCATGAAGAAAATAAAATCTTAAGAAAGAGGGAAGATATTCAAACCTTTAAACCTCCTTAATTTTTCTAATTCGAGGAAAGTCCAGCTTAAGACTATAAACAAGCGCTTCTCGAGAGGCAACCCGAGTACTAACACTATTTACTTTCAAATTTATTTTTAGTTTCTTTCCCTTCCTTCTTTATTTTCTCTTAAACTAACAGGAAGTGCAAAACTTCAAGGCTACACGGCCTTATACACGGCCGTGTTTATGGCCATGTGGGCACTCTGAATCACTGTACTAACATAGCAGAGGCCGTGTGAATCCTGCCCCAACCAATTGTAGAAGTCACAGGCTAACCTACCCCACCACGGCCGTGCGAGGCGGCCGTGGGTCAACAATGCCATTATAGAAACGGGGGTGGCAACAGAGACAAATGGGCGTGGCACTCTAACACACCTCCAAACATGACTATGTGATACAGCCGTGCAAAGCAGCACGCCCTAGATACACGGGCGTGGGACAACGTCAGAAGCAAAAATCTATTTAAACCCCACAGCCCTTCCCCTTTATCCCATCTTCTTTCCTCCTTTTTCTTTCAATTTTTCTATCTTGCATTAGAAAAGGTGTTCAGACTCTTGAGCTACACTGAAAACATTCCGAAGAAGTGTAAGAAGGTAAGCATTTTAAAGGAGACCCCAAAACATAAAGACATGCCGGCAGCTTCAGCTTTTCGACACGCTAAGGGTATTCGAAACCATTTCGATTCTATTTTTCTTTTCTCTTCTCCTTTATTTTCCTTATCTATAATTCTCTTCTACTTAATTTAATTTCCCTTAATCCTAGTTTCTTGGTTTTAGGTTCTAAAGGCTACTTGGGAATTGAAACACCCCAAACCCGGCCCAAAAAGCATAACCAGATTTGGTATGTTCCTCGAGTAAAACTTTAGCGGAATTCCATTGTAAAGAAATTTTGTCCTTTAAAACATTATTCTTAGGAGGATTTAATATAAAATCAAAAGGAAACCAAACTTAAGAAAATTTCCTTGAAAACATTTACATATTAGAGACAAAAACCTTTTAAATAATTATTAAAACCAATTTAGTTATTTAATGGATATTTATTCATAGCAAAATAAAATAAATCCAAACACGAAATTAAAGATAGTTTATAATGGCCTTATTACATAATATTGGCAACCCAAATTAAAGTCTAAGTAATAAAATTTAACTTAAAGAGTTTAAGTTGGAAAATCTCCACAATACTTATTACGAGCAATGCCACCTCGAAATCCTTCTTTGTCCCAATCCATCGCACTTTCTGAGTTATCTCGAAAAGTTATCCCATAAAATGGGTGAGTCATAAACTCAATGTATAACACATACACTAAAAAGCCCATTTTATGAAATGCTTTCAAACCCAAAAATTTCACATATGACCATAGGCCCATTTAATCAAATATTTGGCCCGAAGGCCCAATTTAGTTCAAATTTAGCCCAAAGGCCCAATTTAGTTCAAATTTAGCCCAAAGGCCCATTTAATTCATATTTAGCCCAAAGGCCCATTTCATAGCAGATCAAATAATAATCATACAATGTTACATGGATATGTATATGAAATGAAATGCAAGCCCGCCCAAACCTAAATATCCATCCGCTACACACCCCCGTACCAACCAAAGACACCGTGGGATTACTAAATCGACCCTCCATCCGCTACACACCATCGAAGGCGATTCTTGCATCAACATGCACATCGCCTTATTGTGGCAAAGCCACCAAAACAGATGTGACCAAAGTCACTGATCAAGTCCAAATTTCAAATACGTGACCAAGTCACCAGAGCCAAATATGTGACCGAAGCCACCAGAGTCAAATATGTGACCGAAGCCACCAGAGTCAAATATGTGACCGAAGCCACCGGAGTCAAATATGTGACCGAAGTCACCAAATTCACATATGTGACCGAAGTCACCAGAATTATGGTAAAACCACCAGAATACTTCCTCCTTTATTATACATACCCATATGCCCATGCACATACATATCAAATCAGATTTTCATGCTATGTACCCACAAATCATAATATAGTCATGCTTATTTCATATTGATGCATATATCAAAATAAACGGAATATTGGGTAACATACCTAAATTTTGTATACCAATGATTGGTATCCGCAAACAAACATATTATCATATAATCACTTTTTAATAATATAAATCTATGGAAATTTTAATGTATGGTTACACACCTAGTAACAGTGAGAACAATACTCTCTAGCTCGTCCACACCTAAATGATTAACACACTCGGTTAGTATAAACTATTGTTAGCAAGAACTATACTTATAAACGATGGATCTAAATCCTTACCCTCAGATTCACGAATGACAGTTATTTGCGGTTTTCTCCACTAGATGGATCAAAACCGCCAATATTCCACCAACGTAAAGTGGTTCGGTTGTACGCACTACTTCGAATAATCGATCCTCGTTTGCAGAGGGTCCACAACCGGGTGGAAAGTCTCTAACCCCCGATACTGCTCTTCGTTTGTAGTTCGATGGTAAAGGAATACCTCCTCTCTTCCAAACACTTCGAACGGCTCTTTTCTTACCTATCTTGATGATCTTAGATCGCTCCTAAAAATAACTTAGATTAGTGATCATCTAAAAAAATTGATATAATCTAAATTAGTAGTCTTACCTTGATGATTCGAATGGTCACTTAAAGGTTGTCTTCAACAAGGATTTTGATAAATCTTTTCAAAAGATTGACCTAAGAGAGAAATAAAAGATTATGATTTTAAGTTTGCTAAAGTAAAAGGAATAATGAAAATAATTGATAGCATCTTACTTTGATCACTTGGAGGTTCGGCTTTGAAAAAGAAGAAAAGAATATGTTGATTCGGCCTTCACAAAATAAAAGAATAAAAATGGTGGTTTCAATATGATGGTTTCGGTTTTGAAGAGAAAGAAAAGAGAATGAAAAGAAAAGGAAGTAAAGAGAAAGAGGAGAAGAAAATGATAATGGTGATTTCGACAATGAGAGAAAGATAAGAGAAAATAAGATGAAAAGAAAAGAAAAGAGAATATGATCAAAGAGAAGGAGATTGACTATGGAACTTAGATGCATTTGGCAAGAGGAGAGAAATGAAGAAGAATAATGGTGCTTAATCTTTGTGGTTTTGGTTTCAAAATGAAAACTAAATGAGAGAAAGAAGGTTGTGTTTGGTTCAAGCAATTGAGGCTAAATCAAAAGCGAAAATGTACCAAAATGACTAAGGTACATTCGGCCAAAATGAAGAAAATTGGTCAAAAGATGAAAGCTAAAACAAAGAGAGTTTTACCTAAACTCTATGGCAAATTCGGCTAGGAGAGAATTTTTGGAGAAAATGAGAATAGATGGACAAACAAGGACTTTTGGTTAACTTTTCCCCCAAATGGCAAAGCATAAATTCGCCACATCAATGCCAACATATCCCCTTTTTCCTCCTTGTTTCTTCCCTATCCACTCTTGATTTACTATCAAAGAAATAAACCTCTCCCTTTAGCCTCCATGCCATCTAGGTTCATGGTCAAATGACCATGGACACATCCCCAAAACATAGCCAAATATCAAGCCTTTGTCCCCTTCATCTTATCACCAACTTATCATCCCATGCCTTAAGTTTTTAACTTCCTTTTTCACATGGTCAACTAGCCAAAAATGGATGAAAGCTCATCCACTCTAGAATATTCTTGGCCGACACTTACAAGGAAGAAAACAAAAAAATTAAAAATCTCCCTAATGTTAGCTAGGAGATTCGAACCTTACACCTCAAGCACACATCCATGCATCCTAACCATTTTGCCAATTACTCAACTTATGCTAGAACTTCTCATCATCAATTCTTAAGGCCTTATTAGCTTAGTTCTCTCTCTAATTAATAGAAATTAAAAGTTTAACAAAGCATTCACTTAATAAATGAAGCTCAAATAACTTCCAAAATTGCACTTACTAATGATTAAGCATGCAACATCATTCAATTATGTAAAATGCTTAGCCCCTAAATATCAGGATGTTACAGTTCTACCCCCTTAAAATAATTTCGTCCTCGAAATTACCTATCTAGAATAAGTGAGGGTATTGCTGTCGCATCGCTTCCTCCGGTTCCCACGAAGCTTCTTCTGATCCATGATTTTGCCATAATACCTTAACGAGAGGAACTGATTTTCTCCGTAAAACCTTTACGTCTCGCTCCAGAATTTGAATTGGCTCCTCCTCATATGACAAATCTGATCTTAATTCCACCTCCTCAACTGGTACTATATGAGATGGATCCGACCGGTAACGACGTAACATTGAAACATGAAACACATCGTGCATTTGCTTCAATTCCGAAGGCAAATCTAACTGATATGCCACAGATCCGACCCGCTTCACAATCCGATAAGGTCCAATGAACCTGGGACTTAGTTTCCCTTTGCGACCAAATCTCATCACCTTTTTCCAAGGTGAAACCTTTAGGAAAACTTGGTCTCCCACTGCATATTCTATTTCTTTCCGCTTTAAATCTGCGTACGATTTTTGTCTGTCAGACGCTTCCTTTAACCGAGCCCGGATTACCTTAACCTTTTCTTCGGATTCAGACACTATCTCTGGGCCCAAAATCATCGTTCCCTAATTACATCCAAAGACGTAGGAGTGCGACACTTTAAATCCATATAGTGCTTCATATGGTGCCATCCGAATCTTCGGATTGAAGCTGTTGTTGTCGCAAATTCGCCAATGGTAAGAATTCCTCCCAACTTCCTTGAAATCTATCACACAACCCTTAACATATCTTCTAAGATTTGGATTACTCTTTCGGATCGACCATCCGATTGAGGATGAAATGCCGATTGAAGGTCCAATTTGGTGCCCAAAGCTTGATGCAATGCTTTTCAAAATCGCGACGTAAATCTCGGATCTCTATCTGAAATTATCGACAACGGCACTCCATGCAATCTCACAATTTCAGCTACATATAACTTTGCCAATTTCTACAAAGAGTAATCAACCCGAATCGATAAAATGTACAGATTTCGTCAATCGGTCCACTATCACCCAAATGGAGTCTTTCTTAGTAGGCGTAAGAGGAAGCCCACTATCAAAGTCCATGGTGATTCTCTCCCACTTTCACTGCGGAATCTTTATTGGTTGAAGCAACCCGATGGTACTTGATGTTCAGCCTTGACTTGTCGACACGTCAAGCACTTTCCTACAAATTCGTAACTTCTCGTTTAAGACCGAGCCACCAAAACCGATCTCGCAAATCTCGATATAACTTACTTCCTCCAGATGCATAGCATAGGGGCTACCATGCGATTCCTGAAGTATCTTTTGCCTCAACTCCTGATCCTTCGGCATACAAACTTTACCTTTAAAACACAATACTCCTTCACTGTTAATATCAAAATCTTCCAATTTCCCACTCTGCACCTGTCAAAACTTTTTACTCAGATCTTCATCTATTAACTGTCTCTCTTTTACTTGACTTAACCATGTCGGCTTAACCTGAAGTTCTGACAACAAGCTTCCATCATCGTAGAGACTAAGATGTGCAAACATCGCTCTCAAATCTTACACCACTTTTCGACTTAGAGCGTCTGCCACCACATTCGCCTTACCCGGGTGGTACTCGATAGAACAGTCGTAGTCTTTTAACAACTCTATCCACCTTCTCCTCCTCAAATTCGCTTCTTTACGAGTCGCAGATATTTCAGACTTTTGTGGTCCGTATATATCACTGAATTTTCTCCGTATAAGTAATGTCTCCAAACTTTAAGAGCAAAGACTACATTGCCAACTCCAAGTCATGCGTCGGGTAATTAACCGTGCGGTCTCAATCGCCGAGACGACACGCAACTACCTTTCCGCCTTGCATCAGAACACATCCTAATCCCGTGTGAGAAGCATCGCAATACACAACAAAATCCTTTCCTGCTTCAGGCTGAATCAAAACAGGAGCTTCCGTCAAAACTTTCTTGAGCTTCTCAAAACTCTCTTGTTGCTTATCAGCCCACACAAAAGGTACTTCCTTTCTCAACAATTTCGTTAAAGGTGCGGCTAACGATGAAAATCCTTCAACGAATCTTCGATAATATCCGGCTAATCCCAAGAAACTGCGAACCTCAGTTACGGACTTAGGTGGTTTCCAATCTAATACAGCCTCGATCTTCCGAGGATCCACCCTTATCCCTTCTGCAGATACCACATGTCCTAAAAATGTAACCTCTTTCAGCCAAAATTCACACTTACTGAATTTGGCGTACAGTTTCTTCTCCCTTAAAACTCGTAACACAATCCGGAGATGCTCATCATATTCCACTTCGGACTTAGAATACACCAAGATGTCGTCTATGAATACCACGACGAACTGATCCAAGTAGGGCTAAAAAATCCGGTTCATCATATCCATAAACGCAGCTGGGGCGTTCGTCAATCCGAATGGCATTACTAGAAATTCATAATGGCCATATCTGGTTCGGAAAGCCGTCTTATGGATATCCGCTTCTTTCACTTTAAGCTGATGATACCCCGACCTTAGATCAATTTTAGAGAATACCACAGCTCCTTTAAGCTGATCGAACAAGTCGTCGATCCTAGGTAAAGGATACTTGTTCTTGATAGTCAGCTTATTCAACTGCCGGTAGTCTATACACATCCTCATCGATCCGTCCTTCTTCTTCACGAATAGAACCGGTGCTCCCCATGGAGACACACTAGGTCGGATGAATCCACGCTCAAGCAATTCCTGAATCTGAGCCTTAAGCTCAACCAATTCCTTCGGTGCCATTCTATATGGAGCAATAGAAACTGGCGCTGCGTGTGCAATAAGTCTATCCCGAATTCTACCTCACGATCCGGAGGCAACCCTGGAAGTTCTTCCGGAAAAACATCTACAAATTCATTCACCGTCCTGACTTCATTAACAGTTGCATCCTTAGCCTCCAAAGCATTCACCAACATCGAAAAGCTTGATCCTTTCCTAACCATCTTTTCTACCTTAAGAGTGGATACTACATTAGATAAGTAGTTCCGTCTCTCGCCCATCACTACAACTTCCTTGTCATCAAAAGTTCTTAAGGACATTCTCTTAGCAGCACAATCCACATTTGCACGGTACTTCACAAGCCAGTCCATGCCTAAGATTAGGTCGAATTCTCCGAATGGTAACTCCATTAAATCAGCTGGAAACTGTATCCCTTGGACTTCTAGAGGCACTTCCTTAAAAGTTTATTTATTTCTACTTTATGCATCCTAGAGGACTAAGTACGATCATCTTCCTAGGTACGAGCCGTAAGTCACATGCAAAGTCCCGGATACTTCACTAGCAATATAGGAATGAGTTGACCCTATATCTATCAAAGCAATAAAGGGCAACCTGAAATCAAAAACGCATCGTGATAACATCAAAAGGCCATCGTTTTCTCTCTTCTCTTTAACGAAGATACACCAAACCCGGTTGTCTCGCCTCGAGTTTCCATCGCCTCTGCCAAAGTTCCGCGACCTCTATCGGAACCATTGCCCTTCCATTGGGACCACGGCCTCTTATCGCTTCTTGTCCACTTCATCGACTTGATTAGCACCACGACTTGTCGGGCGGTTCTTCTCCGAGTTCATCGAACAATCTTTGATCATGTGATCCTTGAACCGCACTTGAAACATCCGCCGATTTTCTTCCAAAGATTCTCCGAGTGCATTTTCCCACACTGAGAACAAGTACGACTTTGCACTCCCGTAGTAGTCTATTGACCTCGCGGTCCATCATTTCTTGATTTCTTCTGAAAGTTTTCGGACGACCCCGAAGACCCAAAGCTTCTCTTATTCTTGTTCTGACCTCTGTCCCGGTTCTGTCTCTCAGTCCGTTTAGCCTCTTCAGCAATTCTTGCCCTTTCCACTAAGATTACAAAATCTCTTTCACGATGTGGGGCAATCATCACTCTTAGCTCATCTCTAAGTCCATCTTCAAATCTGATACACCGCTCATATTCCGTAGCCACTATCCTCCGCATAACGACTAAGTCGTAAAAATTCTACTTCATATTCACTATCGACTTGTTTCCTTGTACCAGATTCGTAAATGTCTTCCTCTCGAGAGTCGATGTAGCTAGCTCGACATATTTTCCTCAAATTTCACTTTAAAATACCCCAATCCGACGATCCACGGGGTACTTTCCTTGATAGTAAGCCACCACCGGTAGGCTTCATCACGAAGAAGTGAAATAGCTCCTTTCAATTTCTCTTCGTCAGTGCAATCTATATCGTCCATGATCCTCTCGACTACCTCCAACCAATATTCAGCTACATTAGGAGCTACTCCAGATACTCCTCTGAAAACCTCAGTTCCATTCGATCTAAGTCTCTCACCATGACTTGAGATCCATTTCCGAACTAGCTTCGCTACTGTTCCAAAACTCGCAGATGAACTTGTGATATGCGTCACCACCTTTATTTTGTTCTTGAAAGTCCGCCCAACAACGGTGGTGGAGCTTCATTCTCGAACCTTGACCAGACCGAACTGGTTCCAAAACAGTCATCCTTCCTCTTCCATGTCCACGACGACCTCGTCTCCTAGAGCTCATGTCTACTACGTATCTTATCTGTTTTTACGAAAAGTCTTATGTATTAGAGTCTTTTCACTTCTTATTAAAAGAAAGTTTTATGAAACAGATCTTCAGTGGTTTTCGTAGTAGTACACATACACCTAGGGTCCATGTCTCTAAAGTTTCCTTAGGCTTACCAGACATTCATATCATTTATCAAATGAAGGTACATACTTGATGGATCTGGGCCGAGAATTCCAAGTGCCATGCTCTTATAAAACCATTTAACTTAAGAAAAACTTTCAAAAATCTTTTGGGCCAAATTTTGAAAATGTTGTGGGCTTCAAAACCCAAGGCCAAGAGTTTAAAACTGGGCTCTGATACCAAGCTGAAACACCCCAAACCCGGCCCAAAAAGCCTAACCGGATTTGGTATGTTCCTCGAGTAAAACTTTAGCGGAATTCCATTGTAAAGAAATTTTGTCCTTTAAAACATTATTCTTAGGAGGATTTAATATAAAATCAAAAGGAAACCAAACTTAAGAAAATTTCCTTGAAAACATTTACATATTAGAGACAAAAACCTTTTAAATAATTATTAAAACCAATTTAGTTATTTAATGGATATTTATTCATAGCAAAATAAAATAAATCCAAACACGAAATTAAAGATAGTTTATAATGGCCTTATTACATAATATTGGCAACCCAAATTAAAGTCTAAGTAATAAAATTTAACTTAAAGAGTTTAAGTTGGAAAATCTCCACAATACTTATTACGAGCACTGGCCACCTCGAAATCCTTGCTGTCCCAATCCATCGCACTACGAGTTATCTGAAAAGTTATCCCATAAAAATGGGTGAGTCATAAACTCAATGTATAACACATACACTAAAAAGCCCATTTTATGAAATGCTTTCAAACCCAAAAATTTCACATATGACCATAGGCCCATTTAATCAAATATTTGGCCCGAAGGCCCAATTTAGTTCAAATTTAGCCCAAAGGACCAATTTAGTTCAAATTTAGCCCAAAGGCCCAATTTAGTTCAAATTTAGCCCAAAGGCCCATTAAATTCATATTTAGCCCAAAGGCCCATTTCATAGCAGATCAAATAATAATCATACAATGTTACATGGATATGTATATGAAATGAAATGCAAGCCCGGCCCAAACCTAAATATCCATCCGCTACACACCCCCGTACCAACCAGCACACCGTGGGGATTACTAAATCGACCCTCCATCCGCTACACACCATCGAAGGCGATTCTTTGCGGTCAACATGCACATCGCCTTTATTGTGGCAAAACCACCAAAAGATGTGACCAAGTCACCGATCAAGTCCAATTTCAAATACGTGACCAAGTCACCAGAGCCAAATATGTGACCGCCACCAGAGTCAAATATGTGACAAAACCGAGTCAAATATGTGACCGGCCACCGAGTCAAATATGTGACCAAGTCACCAAATTCACATATGTGACCAAGTCACCGAATTGTGGTAAAACCACCGAATACTTCCTCCTTTATTATACATACCCATATGCCCATGCACATACATATCAAATCGATTTTCATGCTATGTACCCACAAATCATAATATAGTCATGCTTATTTCATATTGATGCATATATCAAAATAAACGGAATATTGGGTAACATACACGAATTTTGTATACCAATGATTGGTATCCGCAAACAAACATATTATCATATAATCACTTTTAATAATATAAATCTATGGAAATTTTAATGTATGGTTACACACCTAGTAACAAAGTGAGAACAATACTCTCTAGCTCGTCCACACCTAAATGATTAACACACTCGGTTAGTATAAACTATTGTTAGCAAGAACTATACTTATAAACAATGGATCTAAATCCTTACCCTCGGATTCACGAATGAGGTTATTTGCGATTTTCTCCACTAGATGGATCAAAACCCACGATATTCCACCAATGTAAAGTGGTTCGGTTGTACGACTACTTGAATAATCGATCCTTGTTTGCAGAGGGTCCACAACCGGGTGGAAAGTCTCTAACCCCCGATACTGCTCTTCGTTTGTAGTTCGATGGTAAAGGAATACCTCCTCTCTTCCAAACACTTCGAACGGCTCTTTTCTTACCTATCTTGATGATCTTAGATCGCTTCTAAAAATAACTTAGATTAGTGATCTGTCTAAAAAAAAATTGATATAATCTAAATTAGTAGTCTTACCTTGATGATTCTAATGGTCACTTAAAGGTTGTCTTCAACAAGGATTTTTGATAAATCTTTTCAAAAGATTCGGCCTAAGAGAGAAATAAAAGATTATGATTTTAAGTTTGCTAAAGTAAAAAGGAATAATGAAAATAATTGATAGCATCTTACTTTGATCACTTGGAGGTTCGGCTTTGAAAAAGAAGAAAAGAATATGTTGATTCGGCCTTCACAAAATAAAAGAATAAAAATGGTGGTTTCAATATGATGGTTTCGATTTTGAAGGGAAAGAAGTAAGAGAATGAAAAGAGAAGGAAGTAAAGAGAAAGAGGAGAAGAAAATGATAATGGTGATTTCGGCAATGAGAGAAAGATAAGAGAAAAATAAGATGAAAAGAAAAAGAAAAGAGAATATGATCAAAGAGAAGGGAGATTGACTATGGAACTTAGATGCATTCGGCAAGAGGAGAGAAAATGAAGAAGAATAATGGTGCTTAATCTTTGTGGTTTTTGGTTTCAAAATGAAAACTAAATGAGAGAAAGAAGGTTGTGTTTGGTTCAAGCAATTGAGGCTAAATCAAAAGCGAAAATGTACCAAAATGACTAAGGTACATTCGGCCAAAATGAAGAAAATTGGTCAAAAAGATGAAAGCTAAAACAAAAGAGAGTTTTTACCTAAACTCTATGGCAAATTCGGCTAGGAGAGAATTTTTGGAGAAAATGAGAATAGATGGACAAACAAGGACTTTTGGCTAACTTTTCCCCCTAATGGCAAAGCATAAATTCGGCCACATCAATGCCAACATATCCCCCTTTTTCCTCCTTGTTTCTTCCCTATCCACTCTTGATTTGCTATCAAAGAAATAAACCTCTCCTTTAGCCTCCATGTTGTCTAGGTTCATGGTCAAATGACCATGGACACATCCCCAAAACATAGCCAAATATCAAGCCTTTGTCCCTTCATCTTATCACCAACTTATCATCCCATGCCTTAAGTTTTAACTTCCTTTTCACATGGTCAACTAGCCAAAATGGATGAAAGCTCATCCACTCTAGAATATTCTTGGCCGACACTTACAAGGAAGAAAATAAAAAATTAAAAATCTCCCTAATGTTAGCTAGAGATTCAACCTTACACCTCAAGCACACATCCATGCATCCTAACCATTTTGCCAATTACTCAACTTATGCTAGAACTTCTCATCATCAATTCTTAAGGCCTTATTAGCTTAGTTCTCTCTCTAATTAATAGAAATTAAAAGTTTAACAAAGCATTCACTTAATAAATGAAGCTCAAATAACTTCCAAAATTGCACTTACTAATGATTAAGCATGCAACATCATTCAATTATGTAAAATGCTTAGCCCCTAAATATCAGGATGTTACAGGAATCATGCACCACAGTCGTAGAGGTCACACCCACCTCGTGAACCATCCAACAATAAGGACTCCTTAATCCATTAGTCTTTTCTTTCAAATTCAATTTTCTTCTTAGTCTCATTCTCGTTATTCCCTTTATCTTTAATTAAAATATTAGTATATTATTAATGTTCCTTTAGATTTCTTGACTATATCTTCCCAGGCTACCCAATTTCTTCATCTAGCGCAGAGATCGTTGGTAGCCACCCCACCGGGCCCATAGGAAACACCATCACCGCCACCAAAGACGCCAACTCCCAGAATCATCCAAAATTCAGGAAGTGTTACTTCTTCCCTTCTCTTTTTATTACTTAATTATTTATCTATCTTTGTACATTGAGGACAATGTACAACTTAAGTGTGAGGGGATAAAAGTGCCTACTTTTTGCATAATTCTCAAATTAATTGTTCTCAAAATCCTAAATTTTAAACTTGTTCAAAAAGTATTTTTTCTCATATTACTAATTAAGATGAAATTTCTAATGATTTATGATTATTATTGATATGTTTTAGAGTAAGTCATTGATAATTGTGCATTGATGATTAAATTTGAAGAATACTAGAGAATCGAGCATGATAAGTCTACTTTCTAAAAATTAAAAATTAATAGGTCGTTAAACTAAATTTGAGTACTACCTTGAAATTTGGAATTTATAAGGATTGATGTCAAAAACACCAATAAATTTTGTGAGATTTTGAGCCTTATAGAGCATATATTCTTTTTCATGCTCACTTTATTGATTATGAGTGTGTCAACTTTGAACTATTATTCTAGAACTTGCCTCGTTTATACATGTCGAGACCACACTTTTGATTTGATATACAGAGATGATAAAGGCACCTAGGATTTAACCCACTTACTCCATAAAAAGCCTACCTTCACAAATTAGCCCCTAGTGAATCCCGTTGAATCCTAACAACCTTTTTTATTGACTCACCCATTAATATTAACCCAAAATCCCTTTGAATTTGTTATCACCATTCTTTTGACTCCCATTTAATCGAGGTTTGAATTGATTAAATTACCAAATTATATTAGTTCAGTAGTTACATTTATCATTTAGTTTGTTCTTAAAAAAAAAACCCAAGTATATTCAATATTAGTAGTATATAAAAGAGCTTAGAGCATTAAACTCCAATTGTTGAAGAAAAAGCTCAGATTAAAGTATTATAAATTTTAAGTGATGAAAATACTCTTTATCATAAAGTAATTATCAATAGTAGGTATTATTAGTTTTCATTTGATGTAAACATTCATATCTAGTTCTTTGTTTTTTGATTAGGAAATTAGTCAAATCGATCTCGATTCTAACCCTCTAATTTAGCCTATATCCACACCCTTAACCTTAGCCCCGTTACAATCCTAATAAAGACCTTTTGATCTGTGTATCATCTCATATACAGTGGTGGAGATTTGATTTTCAAGTAAGCCTATGGGATTAACTTTTCAAGTTCGACTTAGAGTGCTTATTCTTCAACCTTAAACACTTCGAATGATTTGAGTGAATCTTTTGTGAGGATGTCAATCCTTGTCGGTTTTGAATTAAAGGTAATTACTTAGATAAAGGGGAAACACCTATGTTTTCATACTACAAAGGTATGACTTATCGTAATTGAATCTTTAGGACTCCTTGAGTTGAATTATCCATGTATAAATGATCTATGAATTATGATGAGACATTGCCGATAGGAATTATGAATTATGGAAAGTTCGTTTTAATTGTAAGTGGAGAATTTTGCTTGAGGACAAGCAAAAGCTTAAGTGTGGGGGTATTTGATAAACCGTAAAAGTAACATATTTTAATCCCACGTTTAGTATGCTTTTGGATGATTTAGCCCTCAATTTATGTAAAAAGGTATTCTTAATCCTTTCTTTTCATGTCTTATACTCAGGAAAGCACCCGAGAACGAAAAGAATGAGAAACAGGCTTAAAACGGACCAAATTGGGCCAAGCCAAGAAAGTGGAACTGCCTGGACTTTAAGTCACACGGCCATGCCTCGCCAATCATTCAAAGACATGCCCTAAGCACGAATTGCAAGGCCATGTCCCAATCGAAGACCTGAAGCATGGCCTGAATCCCAACTTACACAGGCGTGTTCCATGGCCGTGCCCCTGCTACGGGAATGAGCAATTTCACTCGAATTTGGATGCTTGAAGCCAAAGAAACATACTTCTAAGTCTACTCAAACACCTTAATAGTAATTCTACTTGAAGGAGGTACTTAGGAGCCAAGTAAAGCATCTAAGAAGCCTATATAAACAACCCAAGGCAATCGTTCTAAGAGAGTTTTTGGGCAGAGTTTTTTGCCAGAGCTTTTATTCAGGAAAATACTCGGAGATAGCCAGTTGATCCATCTCAAAAAGCCAGAGTTCTACTCAAGACAGAGGATCTCCTCTCCAATTCCTTCAGAGGGTTTTAGGGATTTATTATGTTTTGTTTTATCTTTTCTCTTAAGATGTTTTCTTATTTTGTTATGAACTAAAACCTTCAGATACCTGAAGGGGATAAAACCTATGACGATTTTGTTATTTGATTTCTAAATTTTATGATGAGTACTTAGTTTGTTCTTAATTATGATGCTTAATTTAATCTGATGTGCTTAGGTGGAGGAGGAATAGACCCTGCCTAAAAG
This sequence comes from Gossypium rotundifolium, assembly GCA_025506655.1. NCBI lineage: Eukaryota > Viridiplantae > Streptophyta > Magnoliopsida > Malvales > Malvaceae > Gossypium > Gossypium rotundifolium. Next base: position 161,890,767 of record CP106732.1, on the reverse strand, counting down.
TAGATCTAACATAATTAATCAAAGTTGATCGAGCACCTAAAGATAGGGTTAGAAGATTTTTTCGGATTAGGGTGAAACCTAATATGGGAGTCCATTGATCGATTTATTGCTTCCTTAGGGGGTTATTATAAGAGAACGATAGTATACTAATTAACCTAAGGTTATATGTTATTTGCCTCGAGAGAGGGTTTAATATAGGTTAGGGAGTCTCACGGATCAAGCTAAGTGAAGAAGACATATGAATTAAAAGTTAGATAACAAGAGAGGTCATAGGTGGATTCTTCCTGAGGGTATCATCGTAATCAACTGAGTTTTTCCACAGTCTTTTCCCCAAAAGTTTCGTTCTTTTGTCTTTCCATCTAGTTTAGTTTTTAATTTGTTTTAAATTAATAAACCAATCATTCCATATTTCAGGCTAAATAATAGAAAGAAAGTGAGTAGTAGTACTTTTAGGTTCCCTTGGGTTCGATAAGATATTCTTGCCTAAACTATACTACTGTTCGATAGGTGCACTTGCCTCTATCGTTGTCATAGTTAGTCTTCAGGTTCGATCATTCTTTTTATAAATATTCAAACTCGACTGTTTGACACGATCAACTTTGAGGCAAAGAAACACATTCCAAAGCCTATTCAAACACCGAGTAGGAAATGTACTTGAATCAGGACACTTAGAGGCCAAGTAAAGCATTCCAAAAGTCTATATAAACACCCTAAGTGTAACTTGATAAAGGGCGGTTAGCTAGGCCAAGGAACCGAGCCAAAAAGGCCAAATTTGTGGGAATTACTCGAAGATAGCCAGTGGATCCATCTTAAAGAGCCAAGATTCTATTCAAGATGGTGGATTTCTCTTTCAATTCCTCCAGGGGGTTTTAGGGATTTCTTATGTTTTGTTTTATCTTTTCTCTTGAGATGTTTTCTATATTTGTTATGAACTAAACCCTTCAGATACCTGAAGGGGATGAAACATGGATGAATCTTGTTATTGATTTCTGAATTATATGATAAATTCTTAGTTTGATCTTAATTATGCATGCTTAATCCAAATCTGAGTGCTTAGGTGGAGGAGGAATAGACCCTGCTTAAGAGTAGATCTAGCGTAATTAAGCGGACTTGATCACACGCCTAGAGATAGGGTGACGAGATTTTTCCGAATTAGGGTGAAACCTAATATGGGAATCCATAGATCAATTAACTGCTATTCTAGGGGTTTATTATAAGAGAACAAGAGTTACACTAATTAACCTAGGGTTTGACGTTATTTGCCTCGAGAGAGGGTTTAATATACATTAGGGAGTCTTACGGATCAAACTAAGTGAATAAATCATATGGTTCAGTGTTAAGTAACAAGTGAAGTCTAGGTGGATTCTTCCTGATGGTATCGTCGTGATCAATTGAGTTTTCTTAAAGTTATTTTCCAAGTCGCTCTTTTTGTCTTTGTGTCTTTAGCTTAGTAGTCGTTAATTTAGATTAAATCAGCAAATCACTCCATATTTTAGGCTAAATAATAAAAAGAAAGTGAGTATTAGTACTTTTAGTTCCTTTGGGTTCGACAATCCGATCTTGCCTAAGCTATACTACTGTTCGATAGGTACACTTGCCTTAAGTTGTTGTCAGAGTTAGTTTCTAGGTTCGATCATTCTCTTTATAAATTTTAAAACTCGACAAAACAACGATCATGTGTCCCCTTGCATGCTAGGCTTGCAAGTCAGTATGCTTAGTAGTAAACACACGGGTAGAGACACGACCGTGTGTCTCAGTCATCTGGGAGGCACGGTGATACGATCTTGCCTCGGTTTAGTGAGTTGGTCACTTTCGTTGCCTGATCGTCGAATGAAAAGAATGTTCGTTGCATTAAAATTGTGAATTTGGATTAAATGTTATGGAAGCTAACAATAAGGTTTTGAAATGGAAAAGGGTTTTAGAAGAATGTAGTAGGCTCGATTAACAAAGAAAATGAAAATAGATAGTTTTGGATAAGTGGAGAAGATGGAATATCGAACTTAACACTAAGAATGATTGAACACTATTTAGTAGTGTCACCACGGTTCTTATACGGTTAAGGTGGCTGGATGGAAAATAGAATAGGTGAACGCCACATCAAGAGTAGGTGATAAGTTCAAACAAGTTCGGAGATGCCACTAGCAATGCCAGATAAGTCACTCGAGACTCGTATGAAATAGGAGTTGAGGAAAACCTCACAGAAACAAAGTTTCATTAAAAGTTTGGCCAAAAGTCCTTTTCAACATGAAATGAGCTAAATTTATAGCTAATACATAGGGTTAGCTGAATAGGCAATTTGAGAAGCTAAATGGACAGCAAATTAAGGCCAAAGGAAGCTGGAAATTTCCTTAAAGTTTTATGAACATCCTTGGAAGTTTCTTTGAAGTCTTCTAGCATGGGAAACACCATTGGACAGTATCTAGAAGGTGACTATTCAGCATGATATTAATTGAAGTCTTTGAAGCTAAAATGACTTGTCCATGTTCTGCCGAATATAGCTCCAAAATTTATCTCATTTAATCTTATAATTCACTTAATTAAGGAGCTGATGAGTTGAGCTAGATGGTTCAACGTTTATGCAACCAAAAGACTTGAATTTCAGCCCTTAATGCTTCCTTGGGCAGTCGAACAAACAGCAGCCATATTGATGACATTTAAGTGGCATCTTGGGGACACCAGCAGCCTTGAGTGTGAACAAGGGGAAGCAATCGATCATAGGTGTGAAAAGAAAGGTTTTGAACATCCAACAAGTGTGAAAGGAATGTGGGAGCTGAATGAGCTAATATGAACTCTCCTTTGTCCCTTGCAATACACGAACAGATTATTGGGGAAGAGAAATGGCTGCTGACTTTTAATTTCAGCTTAAAACTCCCTTAATGGCCATCCATGCACCTAACCGTCCAAGAGTCATGTACCTGCAGCAATTAACTCACAAAATTAACCTCCCCTTTGGACATATTAAATTCGAAAGCAAGACAACTTAAAAAACTGTACGTTAAATTTAGTTCTAGCAACTAATTAAGTTGTCTTAGATTAGGACATAATAAAGACCTGTAGGAACTAAGACAAATTAAATAAGAGTTTTCTAAACACATTAAAAACATGCAATAAGTTATGACATATTTATGAGCTATAGTAAATTAAACTAAATTAACTTAATTATTTAATTAGTTCAAACACTAATTTAAATAAGCTAACATAAATTTAATCCAAGCTCAAATGAGCTGAAGTAAATTCATGGGACCTAAATCGAGCTCATGTGAGCTGATCCAAGCTACATGGAGCTCGAGGAGCTGAATTCAAGCTGAAGTTAGCTTGCGTTAAGGCCCGTAAAATCCTTGAATTGTTGGCATGAGCTGGTTTCCAAGTTATTTTGCACGATCTCGTAAATTCCTTATTCGAGTTGGAGCACTCCTCAACCGTGCTCGTATCATCCCCCTTATTCAAAATGACTTGTCCTCAAGTCGAGTCATTTGTCCACTTCAAAACCATAGTTCTTACTCGGCTCATTATGGACAAAAGGGGTGAATGGCCTCTCAAGAATCTGTTCAAATAAAATCTTCATGTTCAATAATAGATTAGGCATAAGAGTCAAATCAAAAGGTTTGAAGAAATTATTCGAACATATTACTTGGTCAATTTGATTCAAGCTCACATAACTCATACAGCCAATAACTTGTCATCGAAGAAATTCTTACCAAACAAGCGAATCAAAGGAATTGCAAGCATAGGTGATTTTAAACGTTCACTTGCCTCAAATCTCTTCCGTGCATCTTTGTTTAAGCAAATTAATTTCTCATGAAAATTTAATGAATTCACAGTTTCATCACAATCAAAAGACGATGATTCACTTGAGTCATGATTTTGTACAATCAACCTTTGCAATGGATAATGGATGATTGACTCACCCACCAATGCATCAACATTATCATCATCCAAAATAGATAGATCAATTTTAAACAAAGTAGAATAATTAAACTCATCACGATTTAAGAAACTTGCAAAAGCCAAATCATCAACAAGATGTTTGTTACCAACCGAATAGAGCAGATAGGTTTTAAAGTTCTCGAAAGTCATACCTTGTTTACCTTGAGGAGTAGGGAAGCAAGGTTTGTCTTTACCTGTTTCGATCAACATAAACCTTCTCTTCTTAGAAATGTAATGCAATCGAAGCTCCTTGGTTGAATTAACCTAAAAATATGAAGAAACATGAAGACATTGGTTAATTAAAACATCTTTCTTTTTCTCACTTATTTTTCTTTCATTTTCATTTTTTTTCCTTTTTCAACGCTCTTATTTTTTTCACAACTTGGTTTCTTTTCTCTTAATTTCTCCTCTTTCCTCTTTTTTTTTTGATTTCCTTTATTTTCTCTCATGCTCTCCACGGATTTCTTGAGTCTTTGCTGGTCCTCCAAAACTTGTTGTGGCAAAAGGGGTACCAAGGTGACATTCCAGCCTTGGTGCTTGGAAGTGTATTGATTGGCAAACCCGTCATGCTTGACCCTTTGGTCAAATTGCCATGGTCTTCCAATTAATAGATGACCAGCGTGCATAGGTACCATGTCACAAAGAACTTCGTCTTGGTACTTTCCAATAGAGAATGGAACGAGGGCTTGTTTGGTTACCTTCAATTCAATACCTTTATTGAGCCATTGTAGCTTGTATGGGCTCGGGTGTTTAGCAGTTGCAAGGCTAATTTTTCTACCAAGAGTGTACTCGTGACATTTGTGTAGCTGCCTCTATCTATAACCAAACTACATACCTTTCCATGCACATGACAACAAGTATGAAAAAGGTTTTCTCGTTGGGGTTCACTTGCAGAGCTTTGTGTGCTAAGACTTCTTTTTACGACGAGCATCTCGCCTTCAACCGCAAACTCTAATTCTTCATTTTCTTCGGGAGGGTTTTCATCATCACTTTCATTCTCCTCGTCGTCCAGTTTCAATTCAATATCTCTGTTGGGTCGAATCATCATCGCACTTCGATTCAAACATTGACTCGTGATGTGACCTCTTCCAAGACACTTAAAGCATTTGATATCACGCGTCCAATTTTGATTATTGTCCATGGCTTTGCCTTTGCTAGTTTCAGCCAAAGGCTTGGTTGTCTTCGCCGGCATCATAGGCTCCTTGGCTTCACTTGCTGAAGCATTCTTGTAACACCCCAAACCCAGCCCATACGTCATTACCGGATCTGGTATGCTACAGGTTAAATCTTAAAAACTTTGCCTCGATGGGTTTTTAAAAGTCTCAATTTTTTTCATTAATCGTGATATTTGTGAAAAAGGTTTAAAGAACTTATCATTTGCATCGATTGAGTTTGAAAAGCCCATTTATCATTTCATTTTATTAATAAGACTTTGGAAAAACATAGGTTTATAAGCATGTGACTTATTAAGGGCGAAAATAATATAAAGCGAGTAACACATAAATTGGAAACCTAAGTTATGGGGCCTTATTACAAAAATATTCCCAAAAATTTATATTTTAAATGAAAAGTCAAAAATAGTCTATGAAAATAATAATAGTCTTGATAGCCCCTCAAGTCTGCCTCAGCTCCCATGTCCACAGTCTACTGATCATCTGTAGAGTGGGAAAAACATAAATGGGTGAGTCACAAAGACTCAGTGTGCAAAACTTGAAAACACATAAAAGCCTCGGGCCCACAAACACATTATGGGCCTTGTCCCATATACAATGGTAACAAAATATGTCATGCAACATGGCCCATCCCAAAACCTAAGAGTCCATCCTCTACACACCCCCTTACCAACCATCACACCGTGGGGATTTCTATAATCAACCCTCCATGCACTACACACCACGTCTACAGTTGTGCTGCCTGTCATAAGGACCGATCGCTAATGCGAACCTCAAAAAATACATTTAGTATTTCAACAGCTATGCTGCCTGTCATAAAGACCGATCGCTAATGCGAACCTTTATGGTAAAGCCACCGATAGCCCCGTGACCTGCTCCCTTCCATAAATCGATCAATCAATCCCATCCCATGCATACACACATACAAGAATCAAAACATCAAGCCATCTAATAGATCTCATACTTTCACATGCTTCGATACATATAGAAAAGTTTCTATGATTTCATACCTGGCATCCCTTGCCTACCCTTTCTGGGTAACACAACTGTTCATACAGCCTCTCTTTTCGGCTTTTAGCCTATAGCATGCATATAACATAACAAAGCTTATGTGTCAAGAATCTACACACCTTATTACGGTTAAGACGACACCCTCTATGTCGACACTGTCAAAAGTCGATACGACTACTATCTGCCTAAGATGCTGTTCAGAAGTCGGCCCACAACCCGGCGGCCAATCTTGAATAACAGACACTGCTAGTTTCTTAAACTTAGGGATTGGGTTTACGGACCCAATCCTCTCCTTTGCCTAATCCATATTTGATTCCATCCAAAAAGTCCTTGCCCGAATTACTATAGTGAAATAGGGTTGTTAAACCATATATGAGTTAAGATCTCAAATATGATAGCGAATCTAATAGGAATCTAAAGGAAACCCCTTACCTTGAAATCCCAAAATCAATAGGATACTTAGAGATTAACGGTTTCCGCTTTTTGAGATCTGGATGATTCAATCTACTATGATTTCCCGAAGTGCCGCCTAAAAGAACATGTAACTAGAGAAAAAGTTAAACTAAAGATGACCTATCAATCAACTAGCCATTCATCTATAGTCTCAAAATCGAAAGAGAAGGGAAAAAGAACAGAAGAAAATCAGCACCTACCTTTACAGGGAATTCGGTAACTTTCAGGAGATTCCAGCTTTATGGAGAAATCGGCACAAGAGAAAAGAATGGAAAAAAAAAGTGAAGTGAGAGGTTTCGGCTTTTGAAGAAAGTGAAGATGCGAGAAAAAATTGAGAGGTTTTGGCTTTTGGAAAAGAAGAGAGAACAAAAATTACAGAAAAAGACTGAGAATTTTGGCACAGAGAATGAGGAAAAGAATAGGGTTCAAATGTCGGAATTGAAGAGATACCACCCCTATTTATAGAGAATTTCGGCACTTGCTTATCAAAACCCAAAAGTGCCCTTCCTAATAACTAATAATTAATCAAATAATAGGGGAAATTTTGGCACCCCTTTAACATGAAAAAATCGATTCCTTCCCCCCTCAAGGAGATAGAATTTCAGCCAACTTTGCTCTCAGCAGATAGCTCCTATCTTTTGTCCTTTATCTTGATCTATTCACCTTTAGGAGAGGCCTAAATAACACCACCTCTCCCTATTATTATCAGCACAATATCCACATTATCCAATAAATAAATCTTCCTATTTTAAAGCATCCTAGCCGCCCCCACTCTCCTCTCCTTTTAACGCCAAAAATAATTAAAAAAAGTGGGTAATGCGACTCGAACCTTGGATTCCCTTACTGCTTTTCTCGCCACTGTCCACTGGGCCACTAGCCCATTTTTTGTGTTTTAATTCGCGAATAATATCTTTTAAGCCCGGACCTATCTAGCTTTCTACTAAAGTGCCCAAATAGAAAATTTGATTAAGACCTCAGCCCAAACCTGAACCCAATCTGAACCCCTTAAACACTCTAATTATCATATTGAACATAACACACATCAAATGCAAAGGCCCATTAATTTAGGATGTTACAATTCTTGGTTGGGCCTGGGTTCCACTTAGGCGCACTCGGAGCTGAATAGCCACGAACAGCACTATTCTTTTTGAGTTGCTTCTCAACCTTGATCGCCATATGCACCATATCAACGATCTCTACGTAGTGTTGAAACTCGACAATATTTGCTATTTCGCGGTTGAGTCCGGCCAAAAATCGTGCCATAATCGCCTCGCAGTCTTCTTATACATCTGTGTGAATCATGGCGACTTCTATCTTTTTGTAGTAGTCCTCCACACTTTTCATCCCTTGTGTGAGATTTTAGAGTTTTTGATACAACTTGATCGTGTCTATCGAGTCTTAAAAATTTATAAAAAGAATGATCGAACCTGAAAACTAACTAAGACAACGATAGAGGCAAGAACACCTATCGAACAGTAGTATAGCTAGCGGCAAGGCCTGATTGTCGAACCCAAAGTAACCAAAAGTACTAATATTAACTATCTTTCTATTATTTAGCCTACGAATTAAGGGAATTTTTATCTAATCTAAAATTAACTAATCAACTAAACTAAAGGTTCTAATACAAAGAAGAAATTGGGGAAGGACTTGAGGGAAAACCGATTGATTTAGATAATACCTGAGGAAGAATCCACCTAGACTTCACTTGTTATCTAACTCTGAACCGGACGATTTATTCACTTGACTTGATCCATAGGATTCCCTAAGTTATATTAATACCTCTCTCGAGGCTACTAACATCTAAACCTAGGTTGATTAATTGAAATCTCTTTCTAATTAAAACCCCTAGAATTGCATTAACTCAATCTATGGACTCCCATATTAGATTTGACCCTAGTCTGGAAAATTTTCGTCACCCTATCTCTAGGCGTGAGAGCAACTCCGCTTAACTATGTTAAATCTACTCTTAGACAAGGTCTCTTCATCCTCTGCCTAAGCACATCACACTTGAATCAATATCCTGGAAATACCAAAACAAAAATTAAAAACACATAGTTAAGAACAAATCAAGCATTTATCATACAGCTCAGATAACAATAACAATATCTGTTTTAGGTTTCATCCCCCTCAAGTATCTGAGGGTTTAGTTCATAATAATAAAAGAAGACATCTCATAAGAAAAGATAAAACAAAACATTAAAAAAAAAAACCCTAAAACCCCCTGAAGGAATTGAAGGAGAGTTCCTCTGTCTTGAGTATGATTCCGGCTTCTTGAGATGAATCAACTGGCTTTCTTCAAGTAAATCCCTGAATTTAACTGCTCTAGCTCGGCTCTTTGGCCTAGCTGAATGTGCCCCTAAAGGTTGGCCTCTAGGGTCTTTATATAGGCTTTCAGAGTATGTTTCTTTGTCTCTAAGTACCCTAATCCGAATAGAACTCTTCTTATCTGTGATAGAGACACGTCCATGGCACACGCTCGTGTAAATCGTGGCCAGGCCGTGTTCAAACTTGTTGATGAGGCACGACCATGTTTTTCAGGGTCCAGACCATGGTCGACTCTTCTTACGGGGCACGACCGTGTGGTCTTGGGCCCAGGCCGTGTAGATTTTGTATTTTGGCCCATTTTCTCTATTTTTGGCCCATTATTCGTTCTTTTCATCCCCCAGTGCTCTCCTAAGTATAAAACATGAAAACAAAGGATTAGGAGCACCTATTTCCATAATTAAAGGGAAAAATAATCCAAAAGTATACTAAATGTAGGATTAAAATATGTTTATATTTTGGTTTATCAAATACCCCCACACTTAAGCTTTTGCTTATCCTCAAGCAAAATTATCAACTCATAATTAAAACAAACTTCCTCAATTCATAATACTCAACTCATAACTAAAGATGACCTATCAATCAACTAGCCATTCAGCTGTAGTCTTAAAATTGAAAGAGAAGGGAAAAAGAACAGAAAAAAATTGGCACCTACCTTTACAGGGAATTCGACAACTTCTAGGAGATTCTGACTTTATGGAGAAATCAGCACAAGAGAAAAGAATGGAAAAAGAAAGTGAAGTGAGAGGTTTCGGCTTTTAAAGAAAGTGAAGATGAGAGAAAGAATTGAGAGGTTTTGGCTTTTGGAAAAGAAGAGAGGATAGAAATTGCAAAGAAAGACTGAGACTTTCGGCACAGAGAATGAAGAAAAGAATAGGGTTCAAATGCCAGAATTGAAAAGATACTGATAAACCGTAAAAGTAACATATTTTAATCCTACATTTAGTATGCTTTTGGATGAATTTATCCTTAATTTATGTAAAAAGGTGCTCATAATCCTTTCTTTTCATGTCTTATACTCAGGGAAGCACCCAAGGATAAAAAAGATGCAAACGGGTTTAAAATGGACCAAAGTGGGCCAACCCAAGAAGTCGGCACGGCCTGGACTTCATTCCACGCAGCCGTGCCCCAATTTTAGATTACACACGGTCATACCCTGATTTACACGATCGTGCCTCATCGACAAAAAAGCCCAACATGGTCTGACCTCGATGTACATGGTCGTGCCCCAATTGGCACACCGGAAGCACGGCCTCTACCCAGACATTGCACGGGCATGTCGTAGTCGTGCCTAAATTGACAGGATAGAGACACGGGCTGGACCACAATTTACACGGGCATGTCAAGCCCGTGCCCCTACCGCGGGAAAGAGCAATTTCACTCAAAATTGGATGCTAGGAGCCCAAGAAATGCAATCCTAAGTCCACTCAAACACTTAGGACAAATTTCACTTGAATTATGAGTACTTAGGAGCCAAGAAAAGCATCCCAAACGTCTATATAAACAATCCAAGGTAGCAATTCAAAGTTGTCAGGTCTTAGAAGAGTTTTTTGCTAGAGCTTTACTCGTTTAGGGAATTACTCAAAGATAGCCAGTTGATCCATCTCAAAGAGTTGGAATTCTACTCAAGACGGAGGATCCCTCCTTTAATTCCTTCAGGGGATTTTGGGATTTCTTATGTTTTGGTTTATCTTTTCTCTTGAGATGTTTTCTTATTTTATTATGAACTAGATCCCTCAGATACTTGAAGGGGATGGAACCTATGATGGATTTTGTTATTTGATCTATTGGTTTATATGATAAATACTTAGTTTGTTCTTAATTATGTTGCTCAATTTAATCTGATGTGCTTAGGTGGAGGAGTAATGGACCCTGCCTAAGAGTAGATCTAGCATAATTAAGCGGAGTTGATCGGGCACCTAGAGATAGGGTTACGGGATTTTACCGAATTAGGGTGAAACCTAATATGGGAGTCCATTGATCGATTACTGCTTCCTTAGGGGGTTATTATAAGAGAACGAGAGTTCCACTAATTAACCTAAGGTTAGACGTTATTCACTTCGAGAGAAGGTTTAATATAGGTTAGGGAGTCTCACGGATCAAGCTAAGTAAAAGAAATCATATGAATTGAAAGTTAGATGATAAGTGAAGTCATAGGTGGATTCTTCCCGAGGGTATCGTTTTTATCAACTGAGTTTTCCAAAGTCTTTTCCCAGTTTATTCTTTTGTCTTTGCATTTAGTTTAAGTATTTCATTAGTCTTAGATAAGTTAATTAATCACTCCATATTTAAGGCTAAATAATAGGAAGAAAGTGAGTAGTAGTACTTTTAGGTTCCTTGGGTTCGATAAGATATTCTTCCCTGAGCTATACAATTGTTCGATAGGTGCACTTGCCTCTATTATTGTCACAGTCTGTCTACAGGTTTGATCATTCTTTATAAATTTTAAAACTCGACTGTTTTGCAGCGATCAAGTTTTTGGCGTCATTTTCGAGGAATTCTAAAATATTACGAAAGCTCTATTTTTATTACTTTAGCCATTATTTCTAATTTTTATTAAATTTCTAATGTTACTAATCCTCTTTCTTTATTAAACTTGCAAGGTACCTCTAGTTTATGACTAGAAGAAATCCCAGAGGACCATTAGAATACGATAGTGATATTGAAGCTACCGCTCACAGAAATCGCAGAGAAACTAGACAAGCTCTAGACTACCAAAGAGAAGAACAAAAAAACAGATCCAATCCTATTGAAGGGATGGCCGAAAATAATTACCGATGTAAGATCGAATGCTCACGTACTATGTATGATTATGCTAAACCTAATTTGACAGGAGCAGGATCTAGTATTGTTAGGCCTACTATAGCTGCTAATAATTTTGAATTAAAACCTAACACAATACAAATGATTCAACAGTTTGTTCAATTTGATGGATTGCAAGACGAAGTTCCAAATACTCATATAGCTAATTTCTTAGAGTTCTATGATACTTTCAAAATAAATGGCATTTTTGATGATGCCATACGTCTTCAGTTATTTCCTTTTTTATTAAGGAATAAAGCAAAGTAGTGGTTGAACTCGTTACCACGAGGGTTAATCACCACATAGGACCAAATGACCAAAAAATTTCTTTTAAAGTATTTTTTACCAGCCAAAACGACCAAATTTAGGAATGACATATCTTCTTTTGTGCAGAATGACGCAGAAACATTATATGATGCATGGGAAAGATACAAGGATCTCCTAAGAAGATACCTACACCATGGATTACCTTTGTGGCTTCAAGTCCAAACTTTCTACAATGGTGTGAATTCTTCAACAAGGCAAATGATTGATTCATAAGCTGGTGGAACTCTGAACAACAAAACTCCTGAAGTGGCCTACGATTTAATTGAGGAGATGTCATTGAACACTTATTAATGGCAAATCATAAGGGCAAAGTGTAACATCCTTAAATCGGGGTCTTTGTATTTTTTGTGTTGTATGTGTTAGTCTGATTGTTGTGCTAGTTTAGGGTGTTTTGGGGTCCTGGCATGAGCTTGGGGTAGGCCTGAGCCATAGCAAAAAATTTTGTTTTGGGTACTTGGAAGGGGGAGGCAAGAGAGTTAGGTGTTAAGAGGTGTTATTGGAGTGTTTTGACACAAATAAGCCAGTGGAAAAGTGGCAAGGGAGGCACTACTGAAGGCCTGGAGAGGTGACGCCACAAGGAGCTAAGGCGCCTTGGTTCGAGCTGTAGGAATCTCTCCTTGTGCATTTCTTTTTTACGCCAAGACAAGGGAGGTAGTGTACTCAGGATGGACTCTGGTGGATGAGTGTTGAAGGAGTCAACACATTTGAATTGGATGGAGAGGAGTGAATGTAGGAGCTTGACTCATTCAAATAATTTGAATGAGTGGAAGGGAGGAATTTGAGGAGAAAGGAGGGGGACGGCTTAGTGGTTGAAGGGAGTGGGAGTGTATGGTCAAAATTTGAATTGGTGTGGGTGTGAGAATTTGATTTTAGTGTGTGGAAAGGAGGTGTGCCGAAATTTAAAGTGTGGGTTCTTTACATTATCAGTTTTGGTTGTTAGTCATACGGGGTGACCGAATGTGGTTGTAGGCTCTAGTGAGGTGTGCAAATTCGGCTAGTTGTGGAGCACTTAGAGCCTTCTTTCTTAGTTTCATGTGTGCCAAAATTAAACCCCTCCCATTTGGTATTTTTTTGCATTTCCTTCTCTTTTTTTTGGCCAAAACCGAATGCTCTTCTAAGCTTTTCTCCCTTTTCTTTTCTATATTGTTGGTTAGCCGAATCTGCCTTGCCCATCATCCATTAGTTGTGTTCCAATTGCTATCTCCTTCAAAAGCTTGAAACTTCCTTTTTACTTTTGTTTTCATCTTCTTCCTTAAAACCCTCTATAGCCGAATCTCCCCAAAACCATATCATTCTTCTTCTCTTCTTCCATTCGAGTTAGCAAGAACTGAAACCATCACCCTCCCTCTCTTTTGACTCCTTTCTTTTCTTTTCTTTTGGAGCCATAGCTGAATCCTTTTGAGCCTCACCCTTTGTCGAAACCATTGTTACTCATCTCTTCTCCTTTACTCTCTGGCCGAATACCATTTGTTAAGGATTTCCCTTCGATCTCATCTTTCTCCTTGCATAGGTGGAGCACTTTCGGCATTTGGGTAAGTCTTGCCACTTTGACCGAATCTTTTCTATCCTTATTCCCTCCCCTCTATCATTTTCTATAAGGAAGAAAGTCGAGATTTGGCATCGGTGGTGGGTAGTTCCTTAGCCGAATTCCCTTGGCTATCATAATCATTTTTTCGATTTTTGTAGAGCTGGATCGTCGTTACCTATCCACTCTCAATTGATTTTTCTAGTGCTGTGGTAAGTATCCTTGCCTTTCAATCTTTTCCTACTGTGTTAAATGCCGAAGGCAGTGACTAATCTTGTAGATCTTGGCCGATTGGAGGGGGTTAAAGAAGGCTTGGCGTAATCGACTGAGTATTCAAGTAGTGCTTTTGTCTAAGACACTGAATCTTCAGGATTTGTCAACCTAGGTAAGGGATCTATTTATTCGGGTTTGATATTCTTAGTTATAGTATTCTCTGTGTTAACCTGGCTTAGTGACCAAAAGGTGTTATGGACCCTAATGGCAGCCAAGCATTAGGAGGGGTCAGATCTGAGACCCCAGCCCCTAAGTTCAAGAAGAGGGCCGTGTATGCGGTTCGCAAATGGCCACCTGGGTGTGGACCAGTATCTGAGCAGGAGAGTAAGCAGATAGCGGTAGTGTCGATTAACGATAGTACCAACGTGAAGGGTGTCATATTACGAGTAATCAGGTGTGTAACACTTACACACTCCATTAATTAATTTGCTAATTATGTTTATCGTTAAAAGCCAAAATAACAATTGAAATTAGTGTGTTACCCTTGTGGGTATGAGCGTGGACTCCGGGTAAGTCCCCTGTGGATTGGCTATCGATACATGCTGTTATACTATATGATTATGCTATGCTATGTGATATTTGCATTACAAACATGTTAATATGCCACGAAAAATATGTTCATGATGATGGGTATGTTGAGTGGAGGGGGAAGGATGATTTAGACTGACACCAGTGGTTTTGACCACACAGTGGGTTGGCCCCGCTTTCCTTATTATTTGTTACTAGTCTCAGTGGTTTTGACCACACGAATATTATTTGTGACTACGGTCACCAGTGGTTTTAACCACACATGGATTATTGTGACTCGTCCCAGTGGTTTGGTACCACTGTGGGTTGGCCCCACATGTTGATTATAGGATTGTCATCAGTGGTTTTGACCACATGGTGGGTTGGCCCCACCATATGATTTGTGACTACGGTCACTAGTGGTTTTGACCACACTTATATGATTTGTGACTACGGTCACCAGTGGTTTTGACCACCAGTGGTTTTGACCACACAGGGTAGACACGGGAGTTCGGTTGGTTAGGTTGGGTTGCATGATTTTCTTATTGACTTATGAAATGTGTAAGTGCCTTGCTATTATCGGGATGGGGATTTATACACTGAGTCTCGGTGACTCACCCCTTTCCTTTACATTTGCAGATGAGGCATAGATCGCGAATATGGAGCCGGGGTGGACTCGAGGTGGCCATGCACTATGTTTTTGGGTTTTATTTCAATTACTATTTCGGGTTAATTTACTTTTAATTTTGGTTTTGGATTTGTAATTAGGCCGCTAAATTTTATTATTTCAGGTTTTTGATTATCTGCTTTAAGTTTTATCATACTGTGCTTAAGTTAAATAACATAACATGATCTAATAACCTGTAAAATTAACATTTTCAAAAAGTGAACAACTTATCGGGTTTTTCAAACTTTACCATCGGGTAATAATAAACAAATGAAGTCAACAAACTAACTCAGGCTTTCTCCAAACCAAGTTTTTCTTTATGTCCAGATACAAAATGGTTTTCAACTTTATTATGCTAAACTCACTCGGGTTTTCATAAAATCAAATGGGTTTCCAAAACTAGAAGCGACAAACGATCTTTTCAATGGAGTTTTCTTTCAAACTCAAAATGACAAAAATGTTTTCGATAACAATTTTTCACAAAAGTAAACCAGTAACTTGTTTTCTTCAAAATATTTTCACTCTATAACATACTGAATTCAGTCATGGTGTGTTGACTGGGTTTGGGGTGTTACAATTTTGGTATCAGAGCCAGGTTTAAAAGCTCAGCTGTGGGCCCGAGGCCCAAAAATGTTTTAAAAATGGGTTATGAAAGGTTTTTGTAGGAAAGGTACGGTTGGAAAAGTATGGCACAGAGTCTTCGGCACCGATCCGCCCAGGTAAGTACCCTATTTGTGTTAATATGATTGTAATGATGATGTTATGACTAGTAGTAATAGGGAATTACTTTAGAGACTTAAACCATAGGATTGTGTGAACTTACGAAAACAATCTCTGTATTAAACTATTCATAAGACTATGCTTTAATAACAGTGGAATAAGTCGAATGCATAAAACTGTTAAATCAGATCAATTCGTATTGACAATTATAAGTGCACGAGGACGTAGGCGTAATACACGTGGACGAGGTAGGGGTAGAATAACAGTGTCGGAACTGGTAGGGTCTGGACATGGGTTACAGAATGAGGTACCACTACCACCAGTTGTGGGCGCAGAATTTCAGGATCAGATGAGTGGTGATGACACAGTGTCGCAGGCGATGCTGCGGGTTCTAGAAAGAGTCGCGGGTGCAGGCGTAAGAACAGGAGCTCAAAAATTTGTGTCCGAACGACTCCGGGCTAATGGTGCAGAGGTATTTAGAGGTGTATCTAGTGTGGCTCCTAGTACGGTAGAATATTGGCTAGAGGCGACCGAACGTATCATGGATGACCTGGATTTTATGGTTGAGGAGAAGCTGAAGGGTATAGTATCTCTTCTTCGAGATGAGTCATATTAGTGGTGGCTCACGGTTAGGGATGGAGCAATGGCCGACGACATCACTTGGGATTTCTTTAGGGTAGCCTATTAGAGGAAATATGTTGGGGCTAGTTACATCGATGCGCAGCGTAAGGCGTTCCTGAATTTGGTTCCTGAATTTGGTATTATGGGCACGAAACATGAGTGCTGTGTCAGATTTGAGGATAGGTTGAGAGATGAGTTGCGGATGTTGATTGCTCCACAGTAAGAGAGAGAATTTGCAGTCTTAGTAGAGAAGATCAAAGTTGTTGAGGAAGTGAAACTATCAGTGAGACAGAATCAGGATAAGGGTTGGAATAAGAGGAATTCTGGGTCATCCGGGTCTGTCGGGGATCAGCAAAAAAGGGCAAGGTATAGTGGGCCAAATCAAGCTGCGAGGCCTACTGCTGATACTATTCAGTGGCCACCACGGTGTGCTCGATGTGGGAAGTCTCACACGGGGGAATGTTGGACTGAAAATAGAGGGTGTTTTGTGTGTGGGTCAATGGGACACCGAGTGAGGGTTTTTCCGCATAAGTTAGCTAGGCTTCAGTCTGGGAATCAGGGTCATACACAGTTCAAGAGGGATGGTCAGCAACCACAAAGGGGTCGCAGTTCGACCAGGAGAGGTAACGGTTCTGGACGAGGCCACGGAGCACTGGGTAGAGGTGCTGGGAGCACAGAGATGAGACAGCCTGGGTTGGTCTACGCAGCGAGGAGTCGAGAGGAGGGCGATGCACCAGACGTCATAACCGGTACGTTCTTAATTTTTGGACTGCCTTATACTGCTTTGATAGATGTTGGTTCGACGCACTTGTATGTTGCCAATAGCATAGTGGAAACTATGAACTTAGACTTTGAGATTACTTCTAGGTAGATGACAATAATAAGCCCTCTAGGTCACTCTGTAGAAATAAATAAACTGTAGAGAGATGTACCCTTAGAACTTCAAGGGGTAGTGTTTTTGGCTGATCTGATGGAACTACCGTTCGAGGCATTCGATCTGATTCTCGGGATGGATTGGCTAGTGAAGTACCAAGCCAGTTTGGATTGCGCAGCTAAGCGCATGGTTCTGAGGACAGTTGAAGGTGAAGAGATAGTAATGATAGGTAATAGAAGGGATTATCTATCTAATGTTGTGTCTGCTCTGAAGGCTGAAAAAATGGTGAGGAAGGGTTGTGAGGCATTTATGGTGCATGCTTGTGCCTTAGAGGCCAAGGAATCAGTTGTGGGGAATGTCCGAGCGGTGAAAGAATTTGCCGATGTATTCCCAGAGGAACTTTCGGGTCTGCCTCCGGACCGTGAGGTTGAGTTCGGTATAGACTTTTTACCCAAAATCGCGCCAGTGTCTATTGCCCCATATGGGATGGCACCGAAGGAATTGGTGGAGCTGAAGGCATAGATTCAGGAATTGTTGGACCGAGGTTTCATCCACCGAGTGTATCACCTTGGGGAGCCCCTGTACTCTTTGTTAAGAAGAAAGACTATGCAATGCGGATGTGTATAGACTACTGCCAGCTGAATAAGTTGACGATCAAGAATAAGTATCCGTTGCCCAGGATAGACGATTGGTTTGATCAGCTTAAGGGTGTATCGATTTTCTCTAAGATAGATCTTAGGTCGGGGTATCATCAACTCAAAGTGAAGGAGGCTGATATCTATAAAACGGTATTTTGTACTCGTTATGGGCACTACGAGTTTTTGGTAATGCCGTTCGGGTTGACTAATGCACCGGCAGCGTTCATGGACATGATGAATTGGGTGTTTCAGCCGTACTTGGACCGGTTCGTCGTGGTGTTTATAGACGACATTTTGGTATACTCGAAATCTAAAGAGGAACATGTCGTGCATCTACGAGTGGTTCTACAGCTTCTGAGGGAGAAGCAGCTATTTGCCAAGTTTAGTAAGTACGAATTCTGGCTTAAGGAGGTAACTTTCTTGGGTCATGTGGTGTCAGCTGAGGGGATTAGAGTGGACCCTCAGAGGATTGAGGCAGTGTTGGATTGGAAACCACCTAAGTTGGTAGTAGAAATTCAGAGTTTTTTGGGTTTGGCAGGATATTACAGAAGATTCGTGGAAGGGTTTTCTTTGATTGCAGCACCGTTAACTAAGTTTTTGCAGAAAGGGGTTCCATTTGTATGGTCTGATAAGCAGCAGGAAAGTTTCGACAAGTTAAAGAAGATTCTGACAGAAGCTCCAGTTTTGATTCAGCCTGAAGTAGGGAAGGAATTTAAGGTTTATTGTGATGCATCGCATACTGGTTTAGGGTGTGTGCTGATGCAAGGGGGAAAGTGGTGGCGTATGCATCTCAGTAGTTGAGACCTCATGAAGGTAACTACCCGACACATGATCTGGAATTGGCTGCAGTGGTCTTCGCCCTGAAGATTTGGAGGCATTACTTGTATGGGGAGAAGACGATAGTCTACACGGATCACAAGAGTCTGAAGTATCTCCTGACTCAGAAGGACTTGAATTTGAGGCAGCGAAGGTGGATCGAGTTGTTAAAGGACTACGACTGCTCGATTGAATACTATCCAGGTATGGCTAATGTAGTGGCTGACGCGTTGAGCCGTAAGGTGGTAACGGATCTAAGAGTAATGTTTGCTCGTCTCAGTCTGTATGACGACGGGAGCCTATTGGCCGAATTGTAGGTAAAGCCAACATGGGTGGATCAGGTTAAGGAGAGGCAGCTGGTGGATGGGGTTTTGAGTGCTCGGAGGTTGCAGGTTCAGAATGGTGAATTGGAGGGTTACAGCTTGGGCAGTTATAGAGTGCTATGTTTTCAAGGAAAATTATGTATGCCGAAGGACGTTGGGTTGAGATAGCAGATTCTTCAAGAAGCTCATAGCAGCCTATATGCTATGCATCCTGGAGGTAGCAAGATGTATCAAGATTTGCGAGAACAGTTTTGGTGGCCCGATCTTAAGTGGGAAGTAACTGAGTTTGTGAGTAAGTGTCTGACATGTCAACAAGTCAAAGCTGAGCACCAGTTACCGTCAGGTCTGTTGCATCCAGTAAAGATTCCGTAGTGGAAATGGGAAAGAATTATGATGGATTTCGTCAGTGGGTTACCCCTTACGCCTAGCAAAAAGGATTTAGTCTGGGTGATTGTTGATCGTCTGACAAAGTCGTCCCATTTCATACCAATTCGGATTGATTATTCACTCCAAAGGTTGGCTAAGTAGTATGTAGCGGAGATAGTACGGTTACATGGAGTGCCAGTGTGATTATTTCAGATAGAGATCTCAGATTCACGTCAAGGTTCTGGAAAGCTTTGCATTAGGCATTGGGTACAAGGTTGGATTTCAGCACGGCTTTTCATCCGCAGTCAGACGGACAGTCAGAAAGGGTAATTCAAATCTTAGAAGATATGTTGGATTTCAGCGGTAGTTTGGAGGAATATCTACCATTGGCAGAGTTCGCGTATAACAACAATTATCAAGCGAGTATCCAGATGGCACCATATGAGGCATTATATGGATAGAAGTGTCGTACCCCTACGTGTTGGACAGAACTGGGTAAACGTCAGATGTTGGGTCCAGAGTTGGTTGCTAAAATAGAGGATAAGGTTAAGTGATTTGGGCTCGTCTGAAGGAAGCTTCGGACAGGCAGAAGTCTTATGTCGACCTCAAACTTAGGGATATAGAGTATGCACTAGGTGACAAGGTCTTTCTGAAGATATTGCCGTGGAAGAAAGTGCTGAGATTTGGTCGGAAGAGCATGTTAAGCCCTAGGTTTATTGGGTCGTATATGGTGTTGAAGCGAGTAGGACCGGTAGCTTACCAGCTCGAGTTACCGTCAGAGTTGAGTCATATTCATGATGTATTCCATGTCTCCATGCTTAAGCGCTATCGATCAAATCCGTCGTATATTGTGCCGGTAGAAGAAATTGAGGTGAGCTCAGACCTATCTTTCGAGGAGGAACTAGTGCAAATTTTGGATCGGGATGTCAAAGTTCTGCGTAAGAAGTTAGTTCCTTTGGTGAAAGTATTATGGCGGAACCATGGTACGGAGGAGGCCACGTGGGAACCAGAGCATGTGATGCGGCAGCAATTCCCTCAACTTTTTTGACCAAGTAATTTCGAGGTCGAAATTATTTTTTTAGGGGGTAGAACTGTAACATCCTTAAATCGGGGTCTCTGTATTTTTTTTGTGTGTTGTATGTGTTAATATAATTGCTGTGCTAGTTTAGGGTGTTTTGGGGTCCTGGCATGAGCTTGGGGTAGGCCTGAGCCATAGCAAAATTTTTTGTTTTGGGTACTTGGAAGGGGGAGCCAAGGGAGTTAGGTGTTAAGAGATGTTATTGGAGTGTTTTGACACAAATAAGCCAGTGGAAAAGTGGAAAAGGAGGCACTACTGAAGGCCTGGAGAGGTGATGTCACCAAGAGCTAAGAGGGCCTTGGTTCGAGCTATAGGAATCTCTCCTTGTGCATTTCTTTTTGACGCTGGGACAAGGGAGGTAGTGTACTCAGGATGGACTCTGGTGGATGAGTGTTGAAGAAGTCAACACATTTGAATTGGATGGAGAGGAGTGAATGTAGGAGCTTGACTTATTCAAACAATTTGAATGAGTGGAAGGGAGGAATTTGAGAAGAAAGGAAGGGGACGGCTTAGTGGTTGAAGGGAGTGGGAGTGTATGGCCAAATTTGAAGTGGTATGGGTGTGAGCATTCGATTTTAATGTGTGGAAAGGAGGTGTGCCGAAATTTGAAGTGTGCATTCTTTACATTATCGATTTTGGTTGCTAGTCAGAGGGGGTGACCGAATGTGGTTGTAGGCTCTAGTGAGGTGTGCAAATTCGGCTAGTTGGGGAGCACTTAGAGCCTTCTTTCTTAGTTTCATGTGTGCCAAAATTAAACCCCTCCTATTTGGTATTTTTTTGCATTTCCTTCCCTCTTTTTTCTGTCCAAAACCGAATGCTCTTCTAAGCTTTTCTCCCTTTTCTTTTCTATATTGTTGGTTAGCCGAATCTACCTTGCCCACCATCCATTAGTTGTGTTCCAATTGCTATCTCCTTCAAAAGCTTGAAACTTCCTTTTTACTTTTGTTTTCATCTTCTTCCTTGAAACCCTCTATAGCTGAATCTCCCCAAAATCGTATCATTCTTCTTCTCTTCTTCTATTCGAGTTAGCAAGAACCAAAACCATCATCGTCCCTCTCTTTTGACTCCTTTCTTTTCTTTTCTTTCGGAGCCATAGCCGAATCTTTTTGAGCCTCACCCTTTGCCGAAACCTTTGTTACTCATCTCTTCTCCTTTAATCTCTGGCTGAATACCATTTGTTAAGGATTTCCCTTCGATCTCATCTTTCTCTTTGCATAGGTGGAGCACTTTCGGCATTTGGGTAAGTCTTGGCACTTTGATCAAATCTTTTCTATCCTTATTCCCTCCCCTCTATCATTTTCTATAAGGAAGAAAGTCGGGATTTGGCTTCGGTGGTGGGTAGTTCCTTAGCCGAATTCCCTTGGCTATCATAATCATTTCTTCAATTTTTGTAGAGCCAGATCGTTGTTGCCTATCCACTCTCAATCGATTTTGCTAGTGCTGTGGTAAGTATCCTTGCTTTTTAATCTTTTCCTACTATGTTAAATGCCGAAGGCATTGTCTAATCTTGTAGATCTTGGCCGATTGGAGGGGGTTAAAGAAGGCTTGGCGTAATCGGCTGAGTATTCAAGTAGTGCTTTGGTCTAAGACACTGAATCTTTGGGATTTGTCAACCTAGGTAAGGGATCTATTCATTCGGGATATTCTTAGTCATAGTATTCTCTGTGTTAACCTGGCTTAGTGACCAAAACGTGTTATGGACCCTAATGGCAGCCAAGCATTAGGAGGGGTCGGATCTGAGACCCCAGCCCCTAAGTTCAAGAAGAGAGCCGTGTCTCATGTTCGCGACACACCGGTGTGGACCAAAGATCCGAAGTAGGAGAGTAGGCAGATAGCGGTAGTGTCGATTAATGACAGTACCGACGTGGAGGGTGTCATATTGCGAGTAATTAGCTGTGTAACACTTATACACTCCATTAGTTAATTTGCTAATTATGTTTATCGTTAGAAGCCAAAATAACTATTGAAATCGGTGTGTTACCCTTGTGGGTATGAGCATAGACTCTGGGTAAGTCCCCTGTGGATTGGCTATCGATACATGCTGTTATACTATTTGATTATTCTATGCTATGTGATATTTGCATTACAAACATGTTAATATGCCACGAAAAATGTGTTCATGATGATGGGTATGTTGAGTGGAGGGGGAAGGATGACTTAGACTATCACGAGTGGTTTTGACCACACAGTGGGTTGGCCCTGCTTTCCTTATTATTTGTGACTAGTCTCAGTGGTTTTGACCACACGGATATTATTTGTGACTACGGTCACCAGTGGTTTTGACCACTCATGGATTACTGTGACTCGTCCCAGTGGTTTGGTACCACAGTGGGTTGGCCCCACATGTTGATTACGGGATTGTCACCAGTGGTTTTGACCACACGGTGGGTTGGCCCCACCATATGATTTGTGACTACGGTCACCAGTGGTTTTGACCACACTTATGTGATTTGTGACTACGGTCACCAGTGGTTTTGACCACCAGTGGTTTTGACCACACGGGGTAGGCACAGGAGTTCGGTTGGTTAGGTTGGGTTGCATGATTTGCTTATTGACTTATGAAATGTGTAAGTGCCTTGCTATTATCGGGATGGGGATTTATACACTGAGTCTCGGTGACTCACCCCTTTCCCTTACATTTGCAGATGAGGCATAGATCGCTGATGTGGAGCCGGGGTGGACTCGAGGTGGCCATGCACTATGTTTTCGGGTTCTATTTCAATTATTATTTTGGGTTAATTTACTTTTAAATTTGGTTTTGGATTTGTAATAAGGCCGCTAAATTTTATTATTTCGGGTTTTTGATTATCTGATTTAAGTTTTATCATACTGTGCTTAAGTTAAATAACATAGCATGATCTAATAACCTGTAAAATCAACGTTTTCGAAAATTGTACAACTTATCGGGTTTTTCAAACTTTACCATCGGGTAATACTAAACAAATGAAGTCAACAAACTAACTCAGACTTTCTCCAAACCAAGTTTTTCTTTATGTCCAGATACAAAATGGGTTTCAACTTTATTATGCTAAATTCACTCGGGTTTTCATAAAATCAAACGGCTTTCCAAAACTAGAAATGACAAATGATCTTTTCAAGGGAGTTTTCTTTCAAACTCAAAATGACAAAAATGTTTTCGATAACAATTTTTCACAAAAGTAAACCAGCAACTTGTTTTCTTCAAAATATTTTCACTCTGTAACATACTGAATTCAGTCGTGGTGTGTTGACCGGGTTTGGGGTGTTACACAAAGCCGACAAAATCAACCGGAGTTTTCAATATAGACGTAGTAACAATACTGTCAACACAGGTGGAGTTAATGAATAAAAAGCTTGATAATTTATCTTCTTCGCAGGTACATCCAGTAATGCAATGCGAAGCAAGCGTGAATGTGGCAAATGCTGAGTACCCACCCTACCAACCATGAGTAGAAAACGAGCAGACAAACTATATAGGTAACAATTTTAGATCCAATAATAATCCTTATAGTAATACTTAAAACCCAGGTTGGAGGAACCACCCAAATTTTTCGTGGGGAGGACTAGGAAATCAAAGAATTCAAAGGCAGCAACCTCCTCCAAATTATCAAAATCAGCCCTACCCAAAGGAAAAAAAATCAAGCCTTGAAGAGATGCTGACAAAATTCATGGCAGGCATAGAATCTCGTCGTCAAAAGACTGATACAACCCTTGATGAACAACAGAAGTCAATGAAAGGACTTGAGAATCAAGTTGGAGAACTTACTAGGTCAGTGGGACACCTCACAAAGCTAATTTCTGAATGCCAACAAGGACGTCTACCAAGCAACATAGAAATAAACCCAAAAGAGCAAATCCAAGCCATTACAACTCAAGAGGGTACAGAAGTAGATAGACCCACATCAGCACAAGAAAAAAAGGATAAGACCGAGGTAGCTCAAGAAAAGATAAAACCGGTAATCAAAGTATACCAACCTCACATACCTTATCCCGAAGCATTGAAAAAAGAAGATTCAGAGGAATAATTCGGTATGTTTCTAAAACTCTTGAAGAAATTACATATTAACTTACCTCTTCTTGAAACTCTTTTTCAGATGTCCGATGCAAGGAAATTCTTAAGCAAGCTCTTGACGAACAAACGCAAAATAGATGAAGAGCACCATGTGGAATTAAACGCAACATGCTCAGCAATGCTACAGAACAAGCTACCATAAAAACTAAAAGATCCAGGGAGTTTTATGATTCCATGCTTAATTGGTAGTTTGACTATTGATAATGCGTTAGCTGATTTAGGGGCAAGTATAAATGTTATGCCTTATGCACTATTTAAACGACTAGGTCTAGGGAAGCCCAAACAAACTAGGATGAGTATTCAACTAGCTGATAAAACTGTTATAATCCCTAGGGGCATTATTGAAGATGTTTTAGTCAAAATCGATAAATTTGTTTTCCCAGTAGATTTTGTTGTTTTAGGCATGGATGAGGAAAATTTAATCCCTTCAATTTTAGGAAGACCTTTTCTTGCAACTGCCAAGACTAAAATTGGTGTTGCCACAGGAGAACTCATACTTCGTGTAGGAGATGGATCAGTCAATCTTCAAGCTCTCAACTCAGCCAGAACCACAGAAGATGAAGGTAAGAAAGTCGTTTCAATAGATAATCAAATTATTCAACCTCCATCGCAGGAAACATCACGAAGCATCAAAACTGAGCCAACACAGAAGCATACGATCAACAATTTAAAAGAGCAGAGAATATACACCAAAGAAAAGATGGATCCACACGAAGTAAAACCTAAGGAACCACCAGAAGAGCTCATAGGAACATCCAATCACTTTAAAATAGGAGACCAGGTGCTGTTAGAAAAAGCCGATCTTCACATCACTTCAACAGACTTGAGGGCACAGGGAGAAATTCTTCCCAAGGTACACAAAATCTTCCCCCACAACACAGTTGAGGTAAGTAACCTAAAATTCGATAAATTCAAGGTAAATGCTTCTCGACTCCAGCTTTGTCATGAAAAAAATCGCAAGCATGAGGGAAGATATTCAAACCTTTAAACCTCCCTGAAATTTTCAAACATGAGGACAGTCTAGCTTAAGACTATAAACGAGCATTTCTCGGGAGGCAACCCTAACATTAACACTATTTATTTTCAAATTTGTTTTCAGTTTCTTTTCTTTCCATCTTTCTTTCCTAAGTATTTAGTTGGAAACTAACACAAAAGTGCATATTTCCAGACCACACGGCCTTACACACGGCTGTGTCTATGGCCATATGGACCACCGAAACCACCACACTGATAGGAGTAAGGCTGTGCAAGTCAGTCCAACCACTCCCCGACGTCACGAGCCCAACAACCCTAAAGCACGGTATCGACAAGAACAGCACGGGTGTGCCTATGAATCGTGTGAAGCTACTGACTTTCTCAAAACGGGCATGGCCAACTAAGAAGCGAGCGTGTAAGAAGCAACACGCCATTAGCCACGACCGTGCTAGGCAACCGTGTGAATGGACACACCCTCGGCACACGGGCATGGGAACAAGCCAGATTTGAAATTTTATTTAAATCCCCACAGCCTTCCCTTCTCTCCCACATTTCTTCTTCCTTCTCTTCTTTCAAATTTTTCTTCCTATTCATAGAAAAGATCCAAGATACTTGAGCAACACAAAGATCATGCTGAAGAAACATAAGCATCATCTCCTTAGAGGAGACCTCAACATTAGTTCATGCCTACAGCTTCACTTAATTGACACACCAAGGGTCTCGGAAACCTTTTTGGTTCTATTTTTCTTTTCTCGTCTCCTTTATTTTCCTTATCTATACTCTTTTTCTGCTTAATTTAATTTATTTCATAGTAGTTTCTTGGTTTTAGGATCTAAAGGCTATTAGGGAATCACACACCACAGCCTTCGAGGTCACACCCACTTCGCAAACCATCCAACAATAAGGACTCCTTAGTCCATTAGTCTTTTCTTTCAATTTTAGTTTTCTTCTTAGTCTCCTTCTTTTTATTTCCTTAATCTTTAAATTTATTATTAGTATATAATTATTATTTCTCTAGATCTCTTGGCTATATCTTCACAGATTACCCAATTTCTTCATCTAGCAAATTGCTTCTCGGTAGCCACTCCATCGGGCCCATAGAAAACACCATCACCGCCACCAAAGATTCTCAGGATCATCCAGATTTCAGGGAGTATTACTTTCCCCACTTATCTTTTTGATTTGGCACATAAATTTTATTATCTATCTTTGTACATTGAGGACAATGTACATCTTAAGTGTGGGGTAATAGTGCCTAACTTTTGCATAATTCTCAAAACCACGAAATTAGTATTGATCTTAAGTATTTTCTCATATTATTAATTAAGATGAAATTTCTATGATTTATGATTTTATTGATATGTTTTAGAACAAATTATAGTTAATTATGCATTGATCATTAAATTTGAAGAATACTAGAGAATCAAGCATGATAAGTCTATTTTTCAAAAATAAAAATTGATAGGTTGTTGAACTAAATATGAGTATTACTTTGAAATTTGAAATCTATAGGGATTGATGTAAAAAAAAACCATTATTTCTGTGAGATATTGAGCCTTATAGGGCATATATTATTTTTCATGCTCACTTTTATTGATATTGAGTGTGTCAACTTCGAACTGTTCTTCTACAACTTGCCTCGTTTATGCATGTTGAGACCACAATAATGATTTGATATACTGAGATGATAAAGGCACCTAGGTTTTAACCCGTTCACTCCACTAAAAAGCCTACCTACATAAATAACTCCTAGTGAACTTCGTTGAATCCTAACAACCTTTTTATTGACTCACCCACTAATATTAACCCAAAATCCATTTGTATTTGTTATCAACATTCTTTTGACTACCCCTTTATCGAGAATTGACTTGATCAATTGCCAAATTAGGTTATTTCAATTATCAAAGTTTCTTCTATTAAGTTTTTCTTAGTTTGTTCTTAAAAACAAATAAAAAATCCAAGTTTATTCGATAAAAGAGCTTAGAGCAATTAAACTCCAATTGTTGAAGAAAAAGCTCGTATTAAAGTATTATAAAATTTTAAAGTGAAGAAAATACTCTTTATTATAGAGTAATTATCAATAGTGGTATTATTACTTTTCATTCGATGTAAATATTCATATTTAGTTCATTATTTTTAGATTAGGTAATTAGTCAATTCAATCTCGATTTTAACCCTCTGATTTAGTCTTGATCCACACCTTTTAACCCAAGCCCCATTACAACCCTAATAAAGACCTTTTGATCTGTTTATCATCTCATATACAGTGGTGGAGATTTTATTTTCAGCCAAGCCTATGGGATTAACTTTTCAGGTTTGACTTTTGAGCGCTTTTTCTTGATCCTTAAACACTTTGAGTGCTTTGAGTGAATCTTTAGTGAGGATGTCAATCCTTATCGGTTTTGAATCAAAGGTAATTATTTAAATAAGGGAAGACACCTATGTTTTCATGCTACAAAATCATGACTTATCTCGTTTGAATCTTTAGGGCACTTCGAGTTAAATGATCCATGTATAAATTATCTATGAATTATGATAAGGCATTGTCAATGGGAATTATGAATTTTGGAAAGTTCGTTTTAATTGTAAGTTGAGAATTTTTGCTTGAGGACAAGCAAAAGCTTAAGTATGGGGGTATTTGATAAACCGTAAAAGTAACATATTTTAATCCCACATTTAGTATGCTTTTGGATGAATTTATCCTTAATTTATGTAAAAAGGTGCTCTTAATCCTTTCTTTTCATGTCATATACTCAGGAAAGCACCCAAGGATAAAAAAGACGCAAAACGGGTTTAAAATGGACCAAAGTGGGCCAACCCAAGAAGTCAACACGGCCTGGACTTCATTCCACACGGCCCCGTGCCCCAATATTTAGATTGCACACGGTCATACCCTGATTTACACGACCGTGCCTCGTCAACAAAAAGCCCAACACGGTCTGACCTCGATGTACACAGCCGTGCCCCAATTGGCAGACCCGAAGCACGGCCTCTACCCAGATATTGACAGGCGTGTCGTAGTCGTGCCTAAATTGACAGGATAGAGATACGGGCTGGACCACGATTTACACGGGCATGTCAAGGCCGTGCCCCTGCCGCGAGAAAGAGTAATTTCACTCGAATTGGATGCTTGGAGCCCAAGAAAAGCAAACCAAAGCCCACTCAAACACTTAGGACGAATTTCACTTGAATTATGAGTACTTAGGAGCCAAGAAAAGCATCCCAAACGTCTATGTAAACAATCCAAGGTAGCAATTCAAAGTCGTCAGGTTTTAGCAGAGTTTTCTACCAGAGCTTTACTCGTTTAAGGAATTACTCGAAGATAGCCAGTTGATCTATCTCGAAGAGTCAGAATTCTACTCAAGACGGAGGATCTCTCCTTCAATTCCTTCAGAGGGTTTTAGGGATTTCTTATGTTTTGTTTTATCTTTTCTCTTGAGATGTTTTCTTATTTTATTATGAACTAGATCCTTCAGATACCTAAAGGGGATGAAACCTATGTTGGATTTTGTTATTTGATCTATTGGTTTATATGATAAATACTTAGTTTGTTCTTAATTATGTTGCTCAATTTAATCTGATGTGCTTAGGTGGAGGAGGAATAGACCCTGCCTAAGAGTAGATCTAGCATAATTAAGTGGAGTTGATCGGGTGCCTAGAGATAAGGTTACGAGATTTTGTCGGATTAGGGTGAAACCTAATATGGGAGTCCATTGATCGATTTACTGCTTCCTTAGGGGTTATTATAAGAGAACGAGAGTTCCGCTAATTAACCTAAGGTTAGACGTTATTCACTTCGAGAGAATGTTTAATATAGGTTAGGGAGTCTCACGGATCAAGCTAAGCAAAAGAAACCATTTGAATTGAAAGTTAGATAATAAGTGAAGTCATAGGTGGATTCTTCCCGAGGGTATCGTTTTTATCGATTGAGTTTTCCAAAGTCTTTTCCCAGTTTATTCTTTTTTCTTTGCATTTAGTTTAAGTATTTCATTAGTCTTAGATAAGTTAATTAATCACTCCATATTTAAGGCTAAATAATAGGAAGAAAGTGAGTAGTAGTACTTTTAGGTTCCTTGGGTTCGATAAGATATTCTTGCTTGAGCTATACTACTGTTCGATAGGTGCACTTTCCTCTATTGTTGTCACAATTAGTCTATAGGTTCGATCATTCTTTATAAATATTAAAACTCGACTGTTTTGCAATGATTAGATACCACCCCTATTTATAGAGAATTTTGGCACTTGCTTATTAAAACCCAAAGTGCCCTTCCTGATAACTAATAATTAATCAAATAATAGGGAAAATTTCGGCACCCCTTTAACATGAAGAAACCGATTCCTTCCCCCTCTAGGAGATGGAATTTCAGCCAACTCTGCTCTCAGCAAATAGCTCCTATCTTTTCTCCTTTATCTTGATCTATTCACCTTTAGGGAGGCTTAAATAACACCACCTCTCCCTATATTATCACCATAATATCCACATTATTCAACAGATAAATCTTCCTATTCTAAAGCATCCTAGCTGCCCCTACTCTTCTCTCCTTTTAACGCCAAAAATAATTAAAATAAATAAGTGGGTAATGCAACTCAAACCTTGGATCCCCTTACTGCTTTTCACGCCACTGGCCACTGGGCCACTAGCCCATTTTTGTGTTTTAATTCGTGAACAATATCTTTTAAG
The DNA here is from genome assembly GCA_025506655.1 of Gossypium rotundifolium. Lineage (NCBI taxonomy): Eukaryota > Viridiplantae > Streptophyta > Magnoliopsida > Malvales > Malvaceae > Gossypium > Gossypium rotundifolium. The sequence continues at coordinate 161,860,638 of CP106732.1, read as the reverse complement.
CCCGAACCTATCTAGCTTTCCACCAAAGTGCCCAAATAGAAAATTTGATTAAGGCCTCAGCCCAAACCTGAGCCCAATCTGAACTGCTTAAACACTCTAATTATCATATTGAACATAACACACATCAAATGCAAAGGCCCATTAATTCAGGATGTTACAGTTCTACGCCTTAAAAAATTTCATCCTCGAAATTACCTGATCCAAATAGATGCGGGTATTGTTGTCGTATCGCTTCTTCCAGTTCCAACGTAGCCTTCTCAGAGCCGTGATTTTGCCATAGAACCTTAACCAACGAAACCTTCTTCCTTCGTAATACTTTGACATCATAATCCAAGATTTCCACTGGTTCTTCTTCAAAGGATAGGTCAGGTCTTACCTTGATTTCCTCCATAGGTACCACATGAGACGGATCCGAACGATAACGTCTTAACATAGAGATGTGAAATACATCAGCAGGTAGCTCAAGCTGATGCGCTACTGGTCTAACTCGTTTCAGCACCTGATAAGGTCTGAAGAATCTGGGACTTAACTTACCCTTCCGTCCAAACCTTAATACTTTCTTCCATGGTGACACTTTCAAGAACACCTTGTCACCCACTGCAAACTCTATGTCCTTGTGCTTCAAATCAGCATAGGACTTCTGTCTGTCCGACGCTTCCTTTAGTCAAGCCCGAATTAGCTCAACCTTCTCCTCCGTCTCAGTAACCAACTCAAACCCAAAATCTGTTGTTCCCCTAATTCCATCCAACAGGTAGGAGTATGACACTTTCGCTCATACAATGCTTCATAGGGCACCATCTGAATACTAGACTGGTAGCTGTTGTTGTACACAAACTCCGCCAATGGCAGAAACTCCTCCCAACTACCTCTGAAATCAATGGCACAACCCCTTAACATTTCCTCCAAGATCTGAATCACCCGCTCAGACTGTCCATCGGTCTGAGGATGAAATGCTGTACTGAAATCCAACTTCGTACCCAACGCTTGATGCAACGCCTTCCAAAAACTTGACGTAAACCTAGGATCTCGGTCTTAGATAATCGATATAGGTACTCCATACAACCTTATAATCTCCGCTATATACAGCTTAGCCAACTTTTGTAAGGAATAATCGACCCGAACCGGTACAAAATGAGCGGACTTCATCAACCGATCAATGATCACCTAAACTAAATCTTTCCTAGTAGGCGTGAGAGGTAGCCCACTAACAAAGTCCATTGTGATCCTTTCCCACTTCCATTGAGGAATCTTCACCGGTTGCAACAACCCTGATGGTAACTGATGCTCCGCCTTTACCTGCTGACAGGTTAAACACTTCCCCACTAATTCAGTCACCTCTCGTTTTAAGCCTGGCCACCAAAACTGCTCCCGTAAATCTCGATACATCTTACTCCCTCTAGGATGCATAGCGTATGGACTACCATGCATTTCTTGCAGGATCCTATGCCTCAATTCAGGATCTCTCGGCATGCACACTCTCCCTTAAAAACATAACAGCCCTTTCTCATTCACACTAAATTTCGTCGATTCATCACTTGCTCCAACCGAAAACTTCTCCTTCAGTAACTCATCAGTCAGCTACTTTTCGTTAACTTGACTGACCCATGAGATCACCTTATGGCTTAGAGCATCTGCCACCATATTAGCCTTACCTAAATGATACTCGATCGAGCAATCATAATCCTTTAACAACTCGATCCACCTCTTTTGCCTTAGATTCAACTCCTTCTATGTCAACAAGTACTTCAAACTCTTATGATCCGTGTAAATGACAGATTTCTCCCCATACAAATAATGCCTCCACATCTTCAAGGCAAACACCACCGCCGCCAACTCCAAATCATGGGTGGGATAGTTTGCTTCATGCAGTCTTAACTGCTGTGATGCATACACAACCACCTTTCCATCTTGTATCAACACGCATCCTAGTCCCGTGTGTGACGCATCACAGTAAATCACGATTCCTTCCCAGCCTCCGGTTGAATCAACACCGGAGCCTCCATCAATATCCTTCTCAACTTTTCAAAACTCTCCTGCTGCTTATCAGACCAAATGAACAAAACTCCTTTCCGTAGCAACTTAGTCAATGATGCTGCAATCAGGGAAAATCCTTCAACAAATCTTCGGTAATACCCGACTAAACCAAGAAAACTTTGAATCTCTGCCATCGACTTAGGCGGCTTCCAATCCAACACCGCTTTAATTTTTCGAGGGTCAACCCTAATCCCCTCTGTCGACACCACGTGACATAGAAAAGTAACTTCCTTTAGCCAAAATTCGCACTTGCTGAATTTGGCATAAAGCTGCTTCTCCCTCAGAATCTGTGGAACCACTTACAGATGTGAATCATGCTCTTCCTCCGATCCTGAATAAACCAAGATGTCATTAATTAAAACCACGACAAAATAATCCAAGTAGGGTTGGAACACTCGATTCATCATATCTATAAATGGTGCTGGTGCGTTAGTCAACCCAAATGGCATCACCATGAACTCGTAGTGACTGTAGTGAGTCCTAAAGGCCGTCTTATGAATATCCGCCTCTTTGACCTTAAGCTGATGGTACCTTGGCCTCAGATCTATCTTCGAAAAGACTGAGGACCCCTTCAACTGATCGAACAAGTCATCGATCCTTGGCAATGGGTATTTGTTCTTGATGGTTAACTTATTCAATTGACGATAGTCAATGCACATACGCATTGAACCATCATTCTTCTTAACAAATAACACTGGCACTTCCCAAGGTGACATACTTGGTCAAATAAACCCTCTATCCAACAACTCCTAGATTTACGATTTCAATTTCACCAACTCTTTCGACGCCATTCTATATGGAGAAATAGATACCGGTGCTATTCTCGAAAGAAGATCAATTCTAAACTCCACTTCTCGATCCGGAGGTAATCCCAAAAGCTCTTCTAGAAAAACATCGAGAATTCTTTCACCGTCCTAACGTCCTCAGCAGTTAGGTTCTTAGCTTCCAAAGCATGTACAAACATTAGAACTGCCTCGCACCCTCTCTAAGACTTGTAACATTGCCTGAGATACAGCATCATCTCAGGCCGTCTGATCTTAAAATTCTGCCTCCACAGCTGGTGGCACTGGTACCTTATTCCCTGACTTGTGACCAAACCCTATGGGTTCTGACACAGCAATCCTGCCTCTACCTCGGCCACGCACACCACGTCCTCTAGTGCTCATTCTACCGTTCATGATTTATCTGATTAAAAATTTTATGAATTAATAATTCTTTCTTCCACTGATCAATAACGAAAAGTCTTATGGAAAGTAGTTTTAACAGTGGTTCTTTCAAATTCGGATTCTATCTTACAAGTTCAGTTCTCAAATCAATATTTCCTAGTTCTAGAATACACATTCAATCAACATCCATCATACATTAACACACAAGCAGCATCATGAACTTACATTCCTCACCTAGGGGTATTTTCGTCATTTCACTACATAGGGGTATTTTCGTAATTTTAACCTAAGGGGTATTTTTATAATTTTCCAAAATAAGGTATCTTGGTGATTTTAAAAAATAAGGGTATTTTGGTAATTTACAATCTGGGGGTATTTTGGTAATTTTGCAAATTTTGGTAACTTCCGTAAATCAGGGGTAATTTAGTAATTTCTCAAACAAGGGTACTTTGGTAATTTTCAAAGAAGGGTATTTCGATAAATTTCCTCAACCTAGGGTGTTTTGGATAATTTACAAAATCAGGGACATACAAGTAATTTTACAAAAATAGGGTACTGGTCCCTTTCGGGTTTTAATTATGAATTTTGGCCTATCAACAAGTCCTCGTGGCTAAGGCAAACAGTCACTACGCACCAGGTAGGATTCCAGAAAAGAGGAGGTGAGTCACTAGGACCATTTAAATACCAAGCTCTTCCTGGATCCAATCCTAGACATGTGTATGCCTGTTTCCACACCCTAACCCTGTGACTTGTTCACAGACATGTTTAATTAAGAAAAATTAAGTCTTATGAGATTTGAAGAAGTGTTTATACTAAACCTAAAGTCCATCAATACTATCCTACTAGTGTACGTCCATAAAACCCATCAAGCCCATCATATATATCACATTAAAGGTTAGAGTACTTACCTGGGTGGATTGGGTGCCGGTAGACTCGAAGGCCATATCTTCCAAAACTTTTCTCAACTTACATTACTTTCATAAATTCCTACTGGACCCATTTCACAGCCCGAGTTTTGAACTGGGCTCTGATACCAAAAATGTAATATCTCAAACCCGACCCATACGTCATTATCGAATCTGGTATGCTACAAGTTAAATCTTAAAAACTTTGCTTTGATGGGTTTTGAAAAGTCTCATTTTTTTCATTAATCGTGATATTTGTGAAAAAGGTTTGAAGAAGTTATCATTTGCGTCGGTTGAGTTTGAAAAGCCCATTTATCATTTCATTTTATTAATAAGACTTTGGAAAAACATAGGTTTATAAGCATGTGACTTATTAAGGGTGAAAATAAAATAAAGTGAGTAACACATAAATTGGAAACCTAAGTTATGGGGCCTTATTACAAAAATATTCCCAAAAATTTATATTTTAAATGAAAAGTCACAGATAGTCTATGAAAATAATAATAGTCTTGATTGCCCCTCGAGTCCGCCTCGGCTCTTATGTTCACGGTCTACTGCTCATCTGTAGAGCAAGAAAAACATAAATGGTGAGTCACAAAGGCTCAGTGTGCAAAACTTGAAAACAAATAAAAGCCTAGGGCCCACAAACACATTATAGGCCTTGGCCCATATACAATGGCAACAAAATATGTCATGGAACATGGCCCATCTAAAAACCTAAGAGTCCACCGTCTATACACCCCCGTACCAACCATCACACCGTGGGGATTTCTACAATCAACCCTCCATCCGCTACACACCCCGTCGACAGCTGTGTTGCCTGTCATAAAGACTGATCACTAATGCGAACCTTAGAAAATACATTTAGTATTTCAACAGCTATGCTGCCTGTCATAAAGACCGATCGCTAATACGAACTTTTGTGGCAAAGCCACCGATCGCCCCGTGACCTACTCCCCTTCCATAAATCGATCAATCAATCCCATCCCATGCATACACACATACAAGAATCAAAACACCAAGCCATCTAACATATCTCATACTTTCACATACTTCGATACACATAGAAAAGTTTCTATGATTACGTACCTGGCATCCTTTGCCTACCCTTTCTGGGTAACACGACTGTTCATATAGCCTCTCTTTCTGGCTTTTAGCCCATAGCATACATATAACATAACAAAGCTTATGTGTCAAGAATCTACACACCTTATTACTGTTAAGACGACACCCTCTATGTCAACATTGTTAAGCCGATATGACTGCTATCTACCTAAGATGCTGTTCAGAAGCCGGTCCATAACTCGGTGGCCAATCTTGAACAGTGAACACTACTCATTTCTTAAACTTAGGGATTGGGTTTACGGACCTAATCTTCTCCTTTGCCTGATCCATATTTGATTCCATCCAAAAAGAATTACTATAGCGAAATAGGGTTGTTAAGCCATATATGAGTTAAGATCTCAAATATGATAGCAAATCTAATAGGAATCTAAAGGAAACCCCTTACCTTGAAATCCCAAAATTGATAGAATACTTAGAGATTAATGGCTTCTGGCTTTTTGAGATATGGATGATTCGATCTACTATGATTTCCTGAAGTGCCACCTAAAAGAACATGTGATTAGAGAAAAAGTTAAACTAAAGATGACCTATCAATCAACTATCCATTCGGCTATAGTCTAAAAACTGAAAGAGAAGGGAAAAAGAACAGAAGAAAATCAGCGCCTACCTTTACAGGGAATTAGGCAACTTCCAAGAGATTCCGGCTTTATGGAGAAATTGGCACAAGAGAAAAGAATAGAAAAAGAAAGTGAAGTGGGAGGTTTTGGCTTTTTTGGAAAGTAAAAATGAGAGAAAGAATTGAGAGGTTTCGCTTTTGGAAAAGAAGAGAGAATAGAAATTACAAAGAAAGACTGAGAATTTTAGCACAGAGAATGAGGAAAAGAATAGGGTTCAAATGCCGAAATTGAAGAGATACCACCCCTATTTATAGAGAATTTCAGCACTTGCTTATCAAAACCCAAAAGTGCCTTTCCTGGTAACTAATAATTAATCAAATAATAGGGGAAATTTTGGCACCCCTTTAACATGAAGAAACCGATTCCTTCCTCCCTCTAGGAGATGGAATTTCGGCCAACTCTGCTCTCAGTAAATAGCTCCTATCTTTTCTCCTTTATCTTGATCTATTCACCTTTAGGAGAGGCCTAAATAACACCATCTCTTCCTATTATTATCAGCACAATATCCACATTATCCAACAGATAAATCTTCCTATTCTAAAGCATCCTAGCCGCCCTCACTCTCCTCTCCTTTTAACGCCAAAAATAATTAAAATAAATTAATGGGTAATGCGACTCGAACCTTGGATCCCCTTACTACTTTTCACGCCACTGTCCACTGGGCCACTAGCCCATTTTTGTGTTTTAATTCGCGAACAATATCTTTTAAGCCCGGACCTATCTAGCTTTCCACTAAAGTGCCCAAACAGAAAATTTGATTAAGACCTCAGCCCAAACCTGAGCCCAATCTGAACCCCTTAAACACTCTAATTATCATATTGAACATAACACATCAACTGTAACGGCCCATTAATTTAGGATGTTACAATTCTTGCTTGGGCCTAGGTTCCACTTAGGCGTACTCGGAGCTGAATAGCCACGAATAGCACCATTATTTTTGAGTTGCTTCTCAACCTTGATTGCCATATGCACCATATCAACGATCTCCACGTAGTGTTGAAACTTGATAATATTTGCTATTTCACGGTTGAGTCCGGCCAAAAATTGTGCCATAGTCGCCTCACGGTCTTCTTATACATCTGTGTGAATCATGGTGACTTCTATCTCTTTGTAGTAGTCCTCCACACTTTTCGTCCCTTGGGGTGAGATTTTGGAGTTTTTTGATACAACTTGATCGTGTCTATCGAGTCTTAAAATTTATAAAAAGAATGACCGAACCTAAAAACTAACTAAGACAATGATGGAGGCAAGCACACCTATCAAACAGTAGTATAGCTAGCGACAAGACCGGATTGTCGAACCCAAAGGAACCAAAAGTACTAATATTAACTCTCTTTCTATTATTTAGCCTACGAATTAAGGGAATTTTTATCTAATCTAAAATTAACTAATCAACTAAACTAAAGGTGCTAAGACAAAGAAGAAATTGGGGAAGGACTTGAGGGAAAATCAATTGATTTAGATAATACCTGAGGAAGAATCCACCTAGACTTCACTTGTTATTTAACTCTAACCGGACGATTTATTCATTTGACTTGATCCATAGGATTCCGTAAGTTATATTAATACCTCTCTCAAGGCTACTAACATCTAACCCTAGGTTGATTAATTGAAATCTCTTTCTAATTAAAACCCCTAGAATTGCATTAACTCGATCTATGGACTCCCATATTAGGTTTGACCCTAATTTGGCAAATTTTTGTCACCCTATCTCTAGCCGTGCAAGCAACTCTGCTTAACTATGTTAGATCTACTCTTTGACAGGGTCTCTTCCTCCTCTTCCTAAGCACATCACACTTGAATCAATATCTCGAAAATACCAAAATAAAAATTAAAAATACATAGTTAAGAACAAATCAAGTATTTACTATACAGCTCAGATAATAATAACAAGATCCATTTTAGGTTTCATCCCCCTTAAGTATCTGAGGGTTTAGTTCATAATAATAAAAGAAAACATCTCAGAAGAAAAGATAAAACAAAACATAAAAAAACCCTAAAACCCCCTGAAGGAGTTGAAGGAGAGTTCCTCCGTCTTGAGTATGATTCCGGCTTCTTGAGATGAATCAACTGGCTTTCTTCAAGTAAATCCCTAAATTTAACTGCTCTAGCTCAGCTCTTTGGCCTAGCTAAACGTGCCCCTAAAGGTTGGCCTCTAGGGTCTTTATATAGGCTTTCGAAATATGTTTCTTTGTCTCTAAGTACCCTAATCCGAATAGAATTCTTCTTATCTGCGACAAAGACACGCCCATGGCACATGCCTGTGTAAATTGTGGCCAGGCCGTGTTCGAACCTGTTGATGAGGCACGGCCATGTTTTTCAGGGTCTAGGCCATGGTCGACTCTTCTTACGGGGCATGGCCATGTGGTCTTGGGCCCAGGCCGTGTGGATTTCGTACTTTGGCCCATTTTCTCTATTTTCGGCCCGTTATTCGTTCTTTTCATCCCTCAGTGCTCTCCTAAGTATAAAACATAAAAACAAAGGATTAGGAGCACCTATTTCGATAATTAAAGGGAAAAATCATCCAAAAGTATGCTAAATGTGGGATTAAAATATGTTCATATTTCGGTTTATCAAATACCCCCACACTTAAGCTTTTGCCTGTCCTCAAGCAAAATTCTCAACTCATAATTAAAACAAACTTCCTCAATTCATAATATTCATCAATAATGTCTCATCATAATTCATAAATAATTTAAATATGGATAATTCAACTCAAAGAGTCCTAAAGATTCAAACAATCAAAGTCATGAGTTTGTAGCACGAAAAAGATAGGTGTTTCCCCTTGCCTAAATAATCACCTTTAATTCAAAATCGACAAAAGTTGACATCCTCACTAAAGATTCACTCAAATCACTCAAGGTATTTAAGGTTCAAAAATTAAGCGCTCAAAAGTCGAACATGAAAAGTTAATCCCATAGGCTTGCTTGAAAATCAAATCTCTACCACTGTAAAATGAGATGATACAGAAATCAAAAGGTCTTTAAAATGGTTGTAACGGGGCTCGATTAAAGGTGTGGATAAAGGCTGAATTAAAAGGGTTAGAATCGAGATTGAATTGACAATCACCTAACTAGAAAAATGAACTAATAACTTGAATAATTACATCAATTAAAAACTTGTAATACTAATAATACAAGACTCTTCTTCAAGATGCTGAAAGTAAACGTATAGGCTCGCTTAATCACATAACTAATAATGAAGATACTTTGAATTTTTTTTAAAGAACAAATCAATATAAGATTAAACTTTAGTAACTGAAATAATAATTAGGCAACTAATCAAAACAAGTCTCGATGGTTAGATTTTTAGGGGGTACTAATTAATTGATGTTGTTAGGGATTTTCGATGGTTAGACAGCCAGATATAAAAGAAATAAAATTGTAATAATAAGATTTTTAAACAAAAAAAATAAAAAGCTTAAATAGATAAATAAAATAAAATAAAGCAAAAGGGAAAAATAATAAAAACAAAAATAAGATAATAAGAAGGGCCTCAAAAGTCCTCGTCGTCGGCTGGATCGATAGGTGGAGGCAGCGGTGATATGTGGAGGTGATGACAAATCTACTGAAGAGTTGCCTCAATGCCATCGAATCGTCGAGCGGTGTCATTGGATTGTTGAGTGTAGTACTGATCGAACTGAGTCAACCGTCCAGAAATATTTGAAAGTGAAGTCACCACATGAGATGTGTGATGGCTCGGTGGTGGCTCCTGATATGGGTGTGGGACATCGTCAGCAATGTCCTCAGGATCCTCTTCCTCAGTAGTAGGAGCTATTCGATATTGGGGAGGATCTATCCCACATCGTCGTTGGATCATCCTCATGTGTAGCATTATCTGGATGCCCTGTGGGGACATCTGTCCTATCAGTGTGAGTGAGGAGACCTGAGCGACGGTGTTGAGGAGATCAAAATGTCGAGCCAATCATGTGATGTACGGGCCCATAGATATAACCCCTCTCCTGTGTTGCTCTGTTTGGTGTTGGATGGCACGGGCTATGAAATATGCTAGGTCAAAAACTTGTCCGTTTGCCATGCACCATAAAAAATAAGCGTCGTGAGTGTTGACGACGCCGGTGATCTCTCACCTTTCTGTAGATGTGTGGGCTAGTATGGCGTGTAAGTATCGTAGAGATGGGGCAAGAGTTGTTGCTTTCGAGCGGCTAGGGTCATATGAGTTTGAACTGGGGGCTATATTAAACCAACATCTCATTGGAGGGTTGTGAAGGTGGCGATGGAGCTCTGAGAGATTATGTTTTTTCATAAATTCCTCGTTGTAGAGTCCCAATGAGGCTATGAATCGTGGTACATTCAATTCTCTCACGATGCCTCTGAGATGGAATTGGATTATGCCGTGGTCATCATAGTTTGTCATTACCGTTTGGAGGTGGAACGTGGAGCAGAATTCTAGAGTGAGCTCTAGATCTGTGGGCTCGATGATTATGAAGAATTGGTCCCATGGGTCCGTGGTTAAGAGAGCTTGTACATCGTCGGCTAATCAGACCTACTCTAAAGCGGCCCAATCAATGCACCTCCCTGTGTCGAGGGGTCATACGCAGAGTATCCTGTAAAGGTCTTCCTAGGGTCCTTGTAGGAATTACAAGAACGAATGTCGTAGTTCAGCGGATGCATTGGCCGATGACGAGCCGGGTCCCTTTCATTTTGTAGAACTAGGGTGTAACATCCTAGATTGGGGGCTCTGTATTTGTGATGCATTGTGTGTGCATGCCATGATGTGTGTGTGTTTGGTGTGTTTAGAGCTTTCGGGAAGGCTTGAGGTGAAGCCTGAGCCTTGGTAGAAATTTTGCTTTCAGACACTGCAAGGGAGAACTAGGTGAAGTGGGCCTTAAGGCTACTTGAGTGGCAAAATTAACACAAAAATTTAACTGGTAAAGTGGCAAGGAGGCGCCACTAAGAGAATAGGTAAGTTACGCCATGAGGAGGTGGTGAGGGAATAGGTTCGAATCCCATGTCAAGCAAAAAGGAGTGTTTTTTTATTATATACGCCTGAGGAGTTGAGAGGTGGTTTCGGCTAGGACTCTAAAGGAGTGAGTGTGTGATTGAGTCAGAAGATAGGAAGATAAGGATAAGAGGAAAATGTGGGATAGGATTTGAGTGTAGGTGGTGGTCGAATGTGGGATACTGAGTGCAAGAAGGGAAATTGGCTAGATGTGGCTAAGGGTGTGTCGAATTTCCATTGTTTTTCTAATAGCATAGTTTTTTCTCTCCTCCTATTTTTGACAATTGAGGGTTTCTTCTTCTCTTTTTCTGCCAGAACCGAAAACTCCTAAATTTATTCCCATCTCCACTTTCATGCTATCGCCGAATGATCTTGTTCTCAAATATTTTCTCTGTTTCTTCTAAAATTGAAACGCCTAAGCCTCTATTTGAAGTATCTTTATTTTTCTTTGCGGCTCTGTCTTCTAGTTTTTTTCTACTTTAATCATTGTCGAATCCTGTTCACTGTTGGGCTAGTGCTAAATTCCCCTAAGTGTTATTCGAATCTGCTATGTAAGGTAAGAAGCGTTCTCTTTTTCATTTGTTTATCTTTCAGTTTCTGATAGCCAAAGCCGAATGGCTAATTGACTCAGTGAATGACTTGTGTGTTTACACTTTCTTTGGGGCACCTACTCTGGGAAATCCTGGTTAGTTGAAGCAACTGAATTCCAAGTCAAAGGAATCAAGTGAATCTTATCACTTCATTTTAGATCTCAAGGTAGGGTTTCAATTCTCTGTAAGTTGTTCGATCGATTTTCTTTTCGTTATTCGTATCTTAACCCAATATTTCATTAAGTGATCATTGTTTCAATATAGTACCTTCTGACCAAGATCATTCATGGACTCAAATGTCAGTGAATCGAAGAAAGGGGTTGGATCCATAGTCCCAGCCCCAAAGTTCAAGAAGCGTGCGGTGTCTGCTGTTCGAGATTGGCCACTTGGTTGTGGGCCGACTTCTAAGCAGAATAGTAGGCAGATAGTAGTTGAGACGACTAGTGATAGTGTCAACATAAAGAGTGTCATTTTTGCGTGTTACCAGGTGTGTAAACCTTCACACACTATACTATATCTGTACTAATATTTGTGTGGGATGAAAAGCCAAAAAAGGGCTGTGTAGACAGTCGTGATGCCCTTAGGGGTAAGGCTAGGATTGCCAGGTACGTGACCGTATTGTTTCTTTGCATGGCCGAATGTATGTATGGCAAAATGATGTGTTATGAATAGCATGTTGCATTTATTAGGATATGTATGTAGATCATAGGGTATGGGTTTCATATGAAGGGGAAGTGCATGATTAATTAGTCATATTGTGATCGGTGGCTTTGCCACGATATATATATATATATATATATGTTCATACACTACTTTTGGTCACACTGTGATCGGTGGCTTTGCCACGATATATATATATATTATTTGGTCACATAGTGATCGGTGGCTGTGCCACGATGTATTATTGGTCACCTAGTGATCATGTATAATTGGCAGCCTGACTGTCGAAATAGAGTGTAGCAAATGAAGGTTGATTGTCGAAATCCCCACGGTGTGATGGGCTGGTACGGGTTGGTGTGTATAGGATGGAAAAACTAGGTTTGGGTTGGGCTTATTGCATTCATATGTTGTATGTTGATATGTGACTGTGGGCTATAGGCCGTATGTATAATGTGGGAGAATTTACACACTGAGTCATGGTGACTCACCCCTTTTCTTAACTTTTCAGGCAAGCAGTAACTCATGGATACGGGAGCCGAGGCGGACTCGTGGAAGCCATAATTTTATTTTTCTTTCTTTTACAGTCTCAATATTACTATAAGTTTATTTTGATTTGGGACTTTTGCTATGTAATAAGGCCTGTCAAAGTTGTACTTTCATTTTTATTAGTTACTGTTTATATCAAATTCGACACCACGGTAGTTTAAATATTAAAGTAAAAGTGGAGTTTCATTAATCTACACATCGATGTTTCCAAAACACCGCAGTAATAAGAAAAAAAGTTTTCTTTCAAATCTCCGATTTTTCTTAAGTATAACTAAGACTTGATTTTACTTCGCCCTGTGACATACCAGATTCGATCGTAATGTATAGGCTAGGTTTGGGGTGTTACATTTTTGGTATCAGAGTTAGGTTGCAAAACTCGGATTGTGAAATGGGTCTTGTAGTGTTTTGTAGATTGATGTGAATTTAAGAAAAATGCTTTGGGTTGATCGAATTATGGCATCCGGGTCTACCGACAATCGATCCACGCAGGTAAGTATTCTAACCCTTGATAAGGTATGCATGTTGGGTTTGATGGGCATTATGGGGACATAGACAAGTATGCTAGGGTTTATGGACCTTAGGCCTAGTTAAACAACTCTAAAAATCCATAAGACTTAATTTCTCTAATTAAACATGCCCGTGAACAAGTCGCCGGGTTGGAGGTGGCAACCGTGCACGATGTCTAGGATTGGATCTAGGGAGAGCTTGGTATTTAAGCGGTCCTAGTGGCCCACCTCCTCTTCACTAGAATCCTACTTGGTGCGTAGTGTCTGTTCACTTTAGCCGCGAGGACTTGTTAACGGGCCAAAGTTCATAACTAAAACCCGAAATAGACCAATACCCTATTTTTGGTAAAATTACTAATATACCCTTAGGTTTGTGAAAATTATCGGAATACCCTTGGTTTGTAGAAATCACCAAAAAACCCCTGGTTTGTAAAACTACCAAAATACCCCTGCTTTATGAAAAGACCAAAATACCCCTATTTTGTAAAATCACCAAGATACCCTATTTTACAAAATTATAAAAAATACCCCTGTAGGGTAGAATTACGAAAACACCCCTGGGTAGTGAAATGATGAAAATACCCTTATGTGACGAAGGTGAGTTTGTGGATGTTACTTTTGTGTTTGATACATTTATGTGATAATCTGTTTGGGAATGCATATGGTTGCTGAATGTATGTGGTTTCTAGAACTAAGAGATACAGACTTGATACTGAACCTTGTAGATATAATTTTGAATTCGAAAGAACTACTATTGAAACTACCTTTCATAAGATTGTTCGTTATTAATCAGTGGAAGAAATTATTAATCCATAAAATTTTTAATCAGATAAATCGTGAACGTTAGAAATGAGCACTAGGGGGCGTGGTGTGCATGGCCGAGGTAGAGGCAGGATTGTTGTGTCAGAACCGGTAGGGTCTAGTCATGAGTCAAGAAATGAGATACCAGTGCCACCAGCTGTGGAGGCAGAGTATTAAGACCAAATGGGCGAAGATGATGCGGTGTCTCAGACGATTCTCCGAGTGTTAGAGAGAGTTGCGGGAGCAGGCATGGGTACAGGAGCTTAGAAATCTGTGCCAGAGCGACTTAGAGCCAATGGGGCAAAAGTGTTTAGGGAATTTCCGGTGTAGCTCCTAGTACAGCTGAGTATTGGATGGAAGCAATGGAGCGTATAATGGATGATCTCGACTTCACGGAGGAAGAGAAGCTGAAGGGAGTGGTGTCTCTTCTCCGAGATGAGGCATACCAATGGTGGCTTACGGTCAGGGATGGTGCGATGGATGACCACATTACTTGGGATTTCTTCAAGTCGGTGTTCCGGAGTAAGTACATAAGATCGAGTTATGTGGATATGCAGCGTAGGGCATTTCTGAATCTGATCTAGGGAAATAGATCGGTAGCTATATATGAAGCAAAATTCTTACATTTGAGTCATTACGCACGAGGGATAATGGCCACGGAACATGAGTGTTCTGTTTGATTTGAGGATGGCCTGAGGGATGATCTGCGTGTGTTGATAGCACCACAACGAGAGTAGAAATTTGCAGTTTTAGTGGAAAAGGCTAAGATAGCCGAGAAAGTTAAGCGATTCGAGAAACGTAATAATGATAGAGACAGGGATAGGAATAAGAGGAGTGTTGGGATGTCGGGGTCAACAGGGCATTTCTAAAAAAGACCTAAGATGGATGGACCGAGTCGGGGTGTGAGATCTGGAGGTAATGGTCAACCTCAGAGGTGTAGCCAGTGTAATAAATTTTATTCGGGTGAATGTTGGATAGGTGACAGGAAATGTTTTAGGTGTGGGTCCTCGGATCATCAGGTGAAGGATTGTCCATAGGATCGGGGTGGCACAGAGTCAGTAGGGCAGACTAACGCTCAGCCTGGTAGAGGAGGTCCACAACCGCAGAGAGGTTGCGGTCTAGCCAGAGGGGGTGATGGTTATGGTTGGGGTCGTGGAACACAAGGCAGAGGTGCAGGGAACACTGATGCAAGACAGCCGAGGATGGTCTATGCAGCAAGACGTCGAGAGGAGGGGGATGCACCGGATGTCATAACCGGTACGTTCTTGATTTTTAGTTTACCTTTTTCTGTATTAATAGATATCGAATCGACACATTCTTATGTTGCTAGTATAGTGTCTGGAACCTTAAGTATAGACTCTAAGATTTTCCTAAGGAGATGACTGTAATTAGCCCGCTAGGTCAGTCGGTAGTGGTGAATAGACTGTATAGGGATGTACCTCTAAAAGTGTAAGGGGTAGTTTTTCCAGCGAGTTTAATGGAACTGCCTTTTAGGGAGTTCGATCTGATCTTAGGTATGGACTAGTTAGTGAAATATCGAGCAAATCTAGATTGTACAGCCAAGTGCATGGTACTAAAGACTAGTCAGGAGGATGAGGGGGTGGTAATAGGTGAAAGTAGGGACTACCTGTCTAACGTAGTATCCGCTCTAAAGGCTGAAAGAATGATGAGAAAAGGGTGTAGGGCATTCGTAGCCTTTGTTTGTACTTTGGAGGTCCAAGATTCAACTGTGGAGAATGTTAGAATGGTGAGAGAGTTTCCTGACGTTTTCCCAGAAGAACTTTCCGGACTACCTCTGGATCATGAGGTGGAATTTGGAATTGATCTTCTTCCGGGAATAGCACCAGTATCCATTGCACCATATATAATGGCGCCAAAGGAGTTGGTGGAACTAAAAGCCCAGATTCAGGAATTGTTGGATCAGGGTTTCATCCGACCAAGTGTATCGCCTTAGGGAGCGCCAGTGCTATTTGTCAAGAAGAAGGATGGATCAATGCGTATGTGTATTGACTACCGTCAGCTGAATAAGTTGACTATCAAGAACAAGTATCCGTTGCCAAGGATTGATGACTTGTTCGATCAACTGCAAGGGGCGTCAATGTTCTCAAAGATAGATTTGAGACCAGGATACCATCAGCTTAAGGTCAAAGAATCAGATATTCATAAGACAGCTTTCAAGACCCATTATAGGCATTACGAATTCTTAGTAATGCCGTTTGGGTTGACCAACGCGCCAGCGACGTTTATGGATATGATGAACCGGTGTTCCAACGCTATTTGGACCGGTTCGTGGTAGTATTTATAAATGATATCCTGGTATATTCAAGGTCGAAGGAGGAGCATGATTCGCATCTACGAGTGGTACTACAAATCCTGAGGGAGAAATAATTGTACGCAAAATTTAGTAAGTGCCAATTTTGGTTAAGTGAAGTTACTTTTCTAGGACACGTTATATCGGCAGAAGGGGTCAGAGTTGATCCCCGAAAAGTTAAAGCTATCATGGATTGAAAATCACCCAGGTCTGAAGCGGAAGGTAACCAAATTTGTGGGTAAATGTTTGACATGTCAACAGGTAAAGGCGGAGCATCAGTTGCCTTCGAGGTTATTGCAGTTGGTGAAGATTTCGCAATGAAAATGGGAGAGAATCTACCCCTTACACCTATTAAGAAGGATTCGATGTGGGTAGTCATTGATCGATTGATGAAGTCCGCTCATTTTATACCGGTTCAGGTTGATTACTCTCTATAAAAGTTGGCTAAGTTGTATATAATGGAGATTGTGAGGTTGCATAGAGTACCTGTGTCCATCATCTCGGACAGAGATCCTAGGTTTACATCAAGATTCTGGAGGGCATTGCATCAAGCGTTGGGTACAAAGTTAGATTTTAGTACGGCGTTTCATCTACAGATGGACGGACAGTCAAAAAGAGTGATTCAGATTTTGGAAGACATGTTGAAAGGTTGCATTATCAATTTCAAAGGTAGCTGGGAAGAATTCCTACCATTGGCAGAATTTGCATATAAAAACAGCTACCAGTCCAGTATTCGGATGGCACCATATAAGGCATTGTACGGGAAGAAGTGTCGTACTCCTACATGTTGGACGGAGTTGGGTGAACGACAATTATTGGGTTCAGAACTTGTATTGGAAACGGAGAATAAAGTTGAGTTGATTCGGGCTAGGTTGAAGGAAGCGTCGGATAGGCAAAAGTCCTATGCTGACCTGAAGCGAAGGGACATAGAATTTGCAATGGGTGATCGGGTTTTCTTGAAGGTATCACCGTGGAAGAAAATTCTAAGGTTTGGACAGAAGGGTAAGCTAAGCCCTAGGTTTATCGGGCCTTATCGGGTGTTGAAGCGTGTAGGACCAGTTACTTATCAGCTTGAGCTACCTTCAGAGCTAAGTAAGATTCATGATGTGTTCCATATTTCAATGTTGCGACGTTACCGTTCAGACCCATCTCATGTGATACCGTTGGAGGAACTCGAAGTAAAGCTTGATTTAACTTTTGAAGAGGAACCAGTTCAGATCTTGGAGCGGGATGTTAAAGTTTTACGAAGAAAATTGGTTCCTTTGGTTAAGGTTCTGCGGCAAAATCACGGATCGGAGAAAGCTACATGGGAGCTAGAAGATGTTATACGACAGCAATACCCTCACCTCTTTTGATAAGGTAATTTCGGGGATGAAATTATTTTAAGATGGGTAGAACTGTAACATCCTAGATTGGGGGCTTTGCATTTGTGATGCGTTGTGTGTGCATGTCATGACGTGTGTGTGTGTTTGGTGTGTTTAGAGCTTTCGGGAAGGCTTGAGGTGAAGCCTGAGCCTTGGTAGAAATTTTGCTTTCAGACACTGCAAGGGAGAACTAGGTGAAGTAGGACTTAAAGGTACTTGAGTGGGAAAATTAACACAAAAATCTAACTGGTAAAGTTGCAAGGAGGCGCCACTAAGGGAATAGGTAAGTGACGCCATGAGGAGGTGGTGAGGGAGCAGGTTCGAATCCCATGTCAAGCAAAAAGAAGTGTTTTTTTATTATATGCGCCTGTGGAGTTGAGAGGTGGTTTCAGCTGGGACTCTAAAGGAGTGAGTCTGTGATTGAGTCAGAAGATAGGAAGATAAGCATAAGAGGAAAATGTGCGATAGGATTTGAGTGTAGGTGGTAGCCGAATGTGGGACACTCAGTGCAAGAAGGGAAATCGGCTAGATGTGGCTAAGGGTGTGCCAAATTTCCATTGTTTTTCTAAGAGCATAGTTTTTTTCTCTCATTCTATTTTTGAAAATTGAGGGTTTCTTCTTCTCTTTTTCTGCCAGAATCGAAAACTCCTAACCCTATTCCCATCTCCACTTACATGCTATGGCCGAATGATCTTGTTCTCAAATCTCTTCTCTGTTTCTTCAAAAATCGAAACGCCTAAGCCTCTATTTGAAGTATCTTTATTTTTCTTTACAGCTCTCTCTTCTAGTTCTTTTCTACTTTAATCATTGTCGAATCCTGTTCACTGTTGGGCTAGTGCCGAATTTCCTTAAGTGTTATTCGAATTTGCTGTGATAAGGTAAGAAGCGTTCTCTTATTCCTTTGTTTGTTTTTCAGTTTCTGATAGCCAAAGGACGAATGGCTAATTGACTCAGTGAATGACTTGTGTGTTTACACTTTCTTTGGGGCTCCTACTTCAGGAAATCCTGATTAGTTGAAGCAATCGAATTCCAAGTCAAGGAATCAAGTGAATCCTATCACTTCATTTGAGATCTCAAGGTAGGGTTTCAATTCTCTCTAAGTTGTTCGATCGATTTTCCTTTCGTTATTCATATCTTAACCCAATGTTTTGTTAAGCGATCATTGTTTCAATATAGTATCTTCTGACCAAGATCATTCATGGACTCGAATGTCAGTGAATCGAAGGAAGGGGTTGGATCTATAGTCTCAGCCCCGAAGTTTAAGAAGCGTGCGGTGTCTGCTATTTGAGATTGGCCACCGGGTTGTGGGCCGACTTTTAAGTTGAATAGTAGGCAGATAGTAGTTGAGATGACTAGTGATAGTGTCGACATAGAGAGTGTCGTTTTACGTGTTACCAGGTGTGTAAACCTTCACACACTATACTATATCTGTACTAACATTTGTGTGGGCTGAAAAGCCAAAAAAAGGGCTGTGTAGACAGTCGTGATGCCCTTAGGGGTAAGGCTAGGATTGCCAGGTATGTGACCGTATCGAGTCTTTGCCTGGCCGAATGTATGTATGGCAAAATGATGTCTTATGAATAGCATGTTGCATTTGTTAGGATATGTATGTAGATAATGGGGTATGGGTTTGATATGAAGGGGAAGTGCATGATTAATTGGTCATATTGTGATCGGTGGCTTTGCCACGATATATATATATATATATATATGTTCATACACTACTTTTGGTCACATTGTGATCGGTGGCTTTTCCATGATATATATATATATATATTTTATTTGGCCACATAGTGATCGGTGGCTGTGCCACGATGTATTATTGGTAACCTAGTGATTGTGTATAATTGGCAACCTGACTGTCAAAATAGAGTGTAGCTGATGGAGGGTTGATTGTATAAATCCCCAAGGTGTGATGGGTTGGTACGGGTTGGTGTGTAGAAGATGGAAAAACTAGGTTTGGGTTGGGCTTATTGCATTCATATGTTGTATGTTGATATGTGAATGTGGGCTACAGGCCGTATGTATAATGTGGGAGAATTTACACACTGAGTCATGGTGACTCACCCCTTTCCTTAACTTTTTAGGTAAGCAGTAGCTCGTGGATACGGGAGTCGAGGCAGACTCGTGGAGGCCGTAATTCCGTTTTTCTTTCTTTTACAGTCTCAATATTACTATAATTTTATTTTGATTTAGGACTTTTGCTATGTAATAAAGCCTTTCAAAGTTGTACTTTGGCTTTTATTAGTTACTGTTTATATCAAATTCGACACCACGACAGTTTAAATATTAAAGTAAAAGTGGAGTTTCATTAATCTACACATCGATGTTTCAAAAACACCGCAGTAATAAGAAAAAAAGTTTTTTTTCAAATCTTCGATTTTTCTTAAGTATAACTAAGACTTGATTTTACTTCACCCTGTGACATACCAGATTCGGTCGTAACGTATTGGCCAGGTTTGGGGTGTTACATAGGGACCACGATTTTCTTTTCTCGGGATGATGACATTGTGTTCCTAAAAATAACTTATATTTATCGATTTAAGTATCATTTTCAGCCATATCGCACAATCTTTAAGAGCTCAATAATATCATGTATAAAACAAATATCATAATAATGATAAACTCATATTTTGTATAGTTGTAACATCCTAGATTGGAGGCTCTGTATTTGTGATGTGTTGTGTATGTATGCCATGCTGTGTGTGTGTGTCTGAAGTGTTTAGAGCTTTCGGGAAGGCTTGAGGTTAGGTTTGAGCCTTGGTAGAAATTTTGTTTTTAGTCACTGAAAGGGAGAACTAGGTGAAGTGGGCCTTAAGGGTACTTGAATGGAAAAGTTAACACAGGAATTTAATTGGTAAAGTGGCAAGGAGGCGCCACTAAGGGAACAGTTAAGTGACGCCACATACAGGTTTGAAGGGAGCAGGTTCGAATCCCATGTTAGGCAAAAGGAGTGTTTTTTTTATGATATATGCTTGAGGAGTAAGAGGTGGTTTTGGCTAGGACTCTAAAGGAGTGGGAGTGGATTGAGTCAGAAGATAGGAAGATGGGGATAAGAGAAAAATGAGGGATAGGATAGAGGGGGAAGAGGTGGCCTAATGTGGGACTGTGTGCAAGGAGGAATGGCTAGATGAGACTAAGAGGTGCTGAATTTTCATTATTTTCCTAGAGTATAGCTTTTTGATTTTCTTTCTCTTCTTCTTTTCTCCTCCTAAATTTTGGCAGCTAAGAATTTCTTCTTCTTCTTCTCTTTTTCTGCCAAAAGCCAAAAAACTCCTAACTCTGTTCTTCTAAAGCCGAAAACGCCTAAGCCTCTTCTTGTTCATCTCTTTTTCGGATCTTTCTTAAAAGCCAAAAACTCCTAGATCTCGTTTGTGGCTTGGTTTTATTTCTTTCATCATTTCAATTTTCTTTTTTAATTACCGAATCTTCTTGCAAGTGGTAGTCGAAATCCTCAGTAAAGGTAAGTGTCGACTTATGCTATTATTTTTGTAATCTTGTTCAGCTTTTGAGGCTAAAGCCGAATAGCTAGTGGGTGGTTAGGGCCATCTTTAGTTTGACATTTTCATTGATCCCGTGTTCTTTTGGGCTACATTTCGGGATTTGAAGGAGATCTAGACGCCTAGATTTCTAAGCCAAAAATCATTAGCCTTCGAACCGCATTACTGTTTCAGGATTTCAAGGTAAGGGTTTCGATTCTCCCTAAGTGGTTCAATCGGTTTCCTTTCATTATTCGAGTATTAATTTAATGCTTCGTTAAGCAATCATTATAGTACCTTCTGACCAAGGTCATTCATGGACTCGAATGTCAGCAAATCGAAGGAAGGGGTTGGATCTATAGTCCCAGTCCCAAAGTTTAAGAAACGCGTGGTGTCTGCTATTCGTGATTGGCCACCCAGTTATGGGCCGCCTTCTGAGCAAAATAGTAGGTAGATAGCGGTAGTTTCGGCTAATGATAGCGTCGACATAGAGAGTGTCATCTTACGTGTTATCAGGTGTGTAAACTTTCACACACTATACTATAACTGTACTAACGCTTGAGTGGGCTAAAAAGCTGGAAAAGGGGCTGTGTAGACAGTCGTGATACCCTTAGGGGTAAAGCTAAGATTGCCAGGTACGTGACTATATCGTTACTTTGTATAGCCGAATGTATGAATGTTAGACTGATGTGTTATGATTAACATGTTGCATTGTTAAGATTGTATGTAGATCATGGGTATGGGTTTGATATAAAGGGGAAGTGCTTAATTGGTCACGTAGTAATCGGTGGCTTTGCCACAATATATATACATATGTTCATACATTATTTTTGGTAACATAGTGATTGGTGGCTCTGCCACAATGTATATATATATTTTATTTGGTCACATAGTGATCGGTGGCTGTGCCACGAAATATTATTTGGTCACCTAGTGATCGTGTATACTTGGCAATATGACTGTCGTGATGGAGTGTAGCGGATGGAGGGTCGATTGTAGAAATCCCTATGGTGTGATTGGTTGGTACGGGTTGGTGTGTAGCGGATGGAAAAAACTAGGTTTGGGTTGGGCTTATTGCATCTCATGCGTTGTATGTTGATATGTGGGCTAAGGCTAATGTGTGATTGTGGGCTTCATGCAGTATGTATAATATGGGAGGTTTTACACACTGAGTCTTGGTGACTCACCCCTTTCCTTAACTTTTCAGGTGAGCAGTTGCTCGTAGATGCAGGAGCCGAGGCGGACTCGAGGAGGCCATACTTTTGATTTCTTTTCCTTATAGTTTCAGCATTTCTATAAGTTTATTTTAAATTGGGATTTTCGCTATGTAATAAGGCCTTTCTAGGTTATACTTCGATTTATTTTATTATTTTATGGTTTATATCAAACACGACACCTCGGTGGTTTAAATATTAAAGTTAAATTGGAGTTTCATTAAACTAATCATTATGTTTTCAAAAGACCACATACTAATCGAGAAAAAGTTATCTTTCAAATCGACGGTTTTTCATAAATATAACTAAGTCTTAATTTTACTTCACCCTGTGGCATACCAGATTCGGTCGTAACGTATGGGCCGGGTTTGGGGTGTTACAATAGTCACTAATTGCTATTAGTAAACAATGAACAAAATAAATAAAACTAATATTAAAAAATAAGCATGAACTAATTATGAAATAAAATTAGTGATAAATAGTTCAAAAGAGGTAAATGTAAAGAGGAGAGGTGACCGGTGGAGTGCTTGGAGAGGAGTGGCACAGTTGGTCGGCGCACAGACGTTGGATGGTGCTACACGGCTGTCGCTGGCGTGGGCTAGATTCTATGTGTATTATGAAGGGGAAAGGAGGTAAGGAATGGAGGGAGTCAAGTAGGGGGTGAAAGTTTATGGTGGCCGAACTTGATTTTGAGATTTTAGTGGGAGAGTGGCTAGGGTTTGGAAAAATTTTGGGGGGAATGTGCGATCGTTTGCTGCGTTAAATAGAGGTGGGGGCACGGTTAGGGGCCACGCCCGTGTTCCCATTTCTTTAGCCCGTGTTTTTCGCGAATTCAAATTTAAGTGCGTTTGTGATGTCTTCTACGCCCGTGTTACCTAGGCGTGTCTGGCCTAGTTCGCTTCTCCCACGCCCGTGTTCATGGTCCTACGCCCGTGCCCATAAGTTAGTGTCGTCTACGGTCTCGAGGCACGGGTGTAACAGTCCAGTTTATACCCTAGTCAGAACAGTGGTTTCGAGACCACAAATTCAAGTTCGTATAATATTTTAATACTATTTTCTATGCTGTTGTTATGTGATTAAGTATGTGGAAAATTTTCGTAAGCTAATTCGTTCATTTGTGTGTTTAATTTGACAAAAGGATGAAATTACATTGAGTGTGAAAGTTGCTTTCTATTTGTTAAAGTACTTAAATGTTGTGGCTTTTAAAAGTAGTGGCCTTAAGTGATAATTAAACCACTATTTAGTTAGTGGATGGTGGAATGTCATGATGACCATGATTTATATTTGTCTTTTATGATTATTAAGTGGGTAAATGGGTAATTGAATAGTTGAGATATTAGTTAATAAAACAAATAAGGTTGATAGTGGATTTTTATTCATCCATCTATCACCAAAAAATTAGAAGAAAGAAAAAGAAGAAATGTTTAGCTAGGTTTTGGCATTTATTAAGCATAATTAAGGTATGTTTTGGTTTTGAATTTTGATAATTTTTATGTTTTTGAGATTGTTGTTAAGTATACTATCAAGCCATTTGATGAATTGATGTTGTTCATGAAATGTGCCATTGATGATATGTTGAGTTTTATGGTGATTTATGGTGTTAAATGAAAGATTTGAGATTTATGAACATGTTTTGTTCTTGAAGTTTTGATAAATTTAGCTAAATAGGGCTAAATAGAGAAAATGGTAAATTGAGGGACTAAATAGAAAAATTGATGGATAGTATGGGTTTGTATGATGTTTATATATACATTCAGCTAAGCTTGGTTTTGTATTAATTTTGATATGAGTTGATGCATATGAAATGGTTAAGTTTTGTTTAAACAATGGATAATTTTGATTGTGTATGAATTAGGTGTATTTGGTGTGTTTTAATAACCTAAAAAATGGTGAAAATAGCAGTTTTCACACGGCCAAGACACATGGGCGTGTGCCCAGGCCGTGTGGCAAAAGTCAGAATCAAAATAATCACCCACGGGCTAGTCCCACGGTCGTGTGTAGTAAATCAGAATCTGCCTATGGGCTGCCCACGACCATGTGATTTCCCACGGGCAGGCCACACGGGCATGCCCAAAACCACACGGGCATGTGCCCCTATTTTCAAGAAAAAGTTTCCAAAGTCTCTATTTTAGTCCCAAATCATTTCCTAATCATATTTTTGGCTTTGTAGGGCCATATTAGGGTCGTAAAGATGAAATTTGAAAATTTTTAAATTGTGCCACGGGATTATGTCCCAATTTACTTGTTTATGTATGTTTAACTCCGGTAATATCGGGTTAATTTGTAAATAGCCCTAAATATGTGTGTATGGATTGAATTGGATGAATTAGTGAATAAAAGGGTTAATTTTAAATATGTTTAGATCATGAACTGAGGAAAACAGATTTAGATCGCAGGAAAGCGAAAGTAATCGGGTAACCGTTTCCATTTCGATAGATCGAATCCGAGGTAAGTCATATTGCTAATAAAGTAATTGTGTTGAATTTTGAGTTTATTTACATGACTATCAATGATAATGACTGCATTTATGATATTATGTATATGAATTCTGGAATAAAGTCGAAATAGTGATAAGTCGGAGAAGTTTTGTATGAACTTAGAAATACAAAGGTATCTGTTCTGTTTTATCGTATAAGACCTCGTCTGGGACGTAGGCATCGTTATCGATTATATGTAAGACCTCATCGGGACGAGGCATCGTTATCGATTATATGTAAGACCTCGCTGCGGGACGTGGCATCGATATCGATTATATGTAAGACCTCGCCCGGGACGTAGGCATCGTTATCTGATTATATGTAAGACCTCGTCTGGGACGTAGGCATCGTTATCGATTATATGTAAGACCTCGGCCGGGACGTAGGCATCGTTATCCGATTATATGTAAGACCTCGGTCTGGGACGTAGGCATCGTTATCTGATTATATGTAAGACCTCGTGCGGGGCGTAGGCATCGTTATCGATTATATGTAAGACCTCGCCCGGGGCGAGGCATCGTTATCGATTATATGTAAGACCTCGTCTGGGATGTAGGCATCGTTATCTGATTATATGTAAGACCTCGTCTAGGACGTAGGCATCATTATCTGATTATATGAAAGACCAAGGCTGGGACGTTGGCAACGATATGAGCTTTTCGTGTAAGACCATGTCTAGGACATTGGCATCATATTGATTCGTGTAACAATCTGTCTGTGACTGAGGTATTGATATTTGAGTGCATGTAAGATCCCGTTTAGGACGTTGGCTTTGTACGACTATTCCAAGTTTTCTGAGCATCCTATTAGATTCCTATTGGTTCAACGGGCAAGTCTGTGATACATATTGTAAAACCGAGTTAAAAATAAATATGTGTATGTAAAACCATTTCAGGTACGTTGGTTATACACTATTTGTGTATACAAGGTAAGCATCTAATTGATCTTACTATGACGCTATGGATATGGAATTGATGATATAAAATGTAAAGTTTTGATTATATGAATTATGTAATTATATGATTTCTTGAATTTGCACAGATAGAAATTGTGGTTAATAGTATATGAATCAAAGCATATGTGCGATATTTTGTTATGTGATTGATATATGCTAATGTATTTATTCGCATAAATGCCTCTTATGTCAAGTATATTTGTTTATGACTTACTAGGCTTTTGGAAAGCTTACTCTGTATGCGTTTTCTCTATTTTATAGGTCGTCAAAAGCTACTGAAGGCTCGGGACCGTCAGGGATCGTCATCACACTACTAAAAATCATTTTGGTACACTTTGAATATGTGTATGGCTAGATATGGCATGTATAGGCTAGTTCTTGATATGAGTTGTAAACTAAACTTAGCCATGTGATTTGGCTAGTTATGTTTTGGTATCATGTTTAAAAGAATGTGATATGTGAAGTTGTTTTGGTATGATTGGTTGCTATATGATATGGTTATATGTGAATGAAATGAGATGATATATTTTGCTTGTAGGATTGACCCTTTTGGGTGGCATTTTGGCCTTATAAATGGCCTATAATGTCACACGGCCATGGCACACAGGCGTGCTTAGTGGCCGTGGTGAGGAAGTCACTATGTAGTATAAGAGTGCACGGCCTCAGTGCACGGGCGTTCCTAGAGGCCATGGAGGATAAGTCAGTATATCACCACGGGGAAGACACATGGGGGTGTCTATCAATCGTGGAGAGCACTCCTTCCACGAACGTGTCTCCCCTATATTTTAGAAATGTTTTAAATTTTCATGAAATCTCATATGTGTTTCGGTTTAGTTCCAACCCGAATTATAAGCATGTTATTGTTCTCAAAGACTCATTTATAGGACATTATGTTTGAGAATGATGATTGATTGTATGAAATTTCTGTAAATGTTTTTTGAATTGTCTGGTAATGCTCCTAACCCTAATCCGGCTACGGACACAAGATAGGGGTGTTACAACTGGTGTTTCAAATGCCCGTGTTGTTTACTCGGGATTGACCACGGGTTAGAGGAACGGGAGTGTCTCAAGCTCATGTCTTTTAATCAGTTTCGTCCACAGTCACGCCGCACGATCGTGCCATTTAGTCAGAGCCCGTAGCTTGGAAAAATTATTGTCTTGTTTCTACACCATCTTTGCCACGTCCATGTACCTGTTCGTGCTTTCCACACGGCCACGGCCACGCCCGTGTTCAAGGTCGTGTGGTAGGGAAAACTGCACTACACTGGATGGGTTTATTTGTAGTTAGGTGTTAGAAATCAAAAAATATAATGTTAGTGCTCGGGTTGCCTCCCGAGAAGTGCTCGTTTAGTGTCTTAAGCTAGACTTACTCTGTTTTCATTTCTAAGTGAATGTTCACAGAGCTGAAGCTCCTCTCTTATATCCCTAAAATCATTTCCAGTATAAATTTTCAGTCGCTGACCATTTACCTTGAATGTGTCACGAGTTGGATGGGTTAATTTGATTGTGCCGTAAGGGAAAATAGTTTTTATTAGTAATGGACCTGACCATCTTGATTTCAGCTTTCAAGGGAATAATTTTAACTTTGAATTGTATAGCAGGATAAATCTCCTACTTTGAATTGCTTTGGTTGTTTTAAATGAGCATCATGGCGGCGCTTTGTTGCCTTCTTATATAGTCGTGAGCTCTCTTAGGCATTAGCTTTCCATTCATCAAGCTCGTTCAACTACATCATCCTTTTTTCACCTGTAATTTTAAGATCATAATTTAGAAATTTTATAGCTCAAAAAGCTTTGTGCTCCAACTCAAATGGTAGATGACAACTCTTTCTATAAACAAGTTTGTGTGTAGATGTTCCTATGGGAGTTTTAAAAGCTGTTCTATAGGTCCATAAAGCATCGTCTACTTTTAATGCCCAATCTTTCTGGTTTGATTCTATTATTTTCTCTAAAATACGCTTAAGTTCTCAATTTGCTACTTCCACTTGTCCGCTGGTTTGAGGATGATAAGGGGTAGCTGTCCTATGGTGTACTCCATATTTCTTTAAGACTTTATCAAATTGAGTATTACAAAAGTGAGTACCCCTATCACTAATAATTGCTCTAGGTGTTCCAAATCGAGAAAGAGTTTCTTTAGAAACCTTACTACTACTCTAGCATCGTTGTAGGTAAAGCTTGGGCTTCCACCCATTTTGACACATAATCGACTGCTACTAAAATGTATTTATTTCCAAATGAACTAGGGAATGGACCCACAAAATCAATACCTCATACATCGAATATTTCACATGATAGTATATATGTTTAAGGCATTTCATTGCATTTAGAGATATTACTTATTCTCTGGCATTTATCGCATGAAGCAACATACCTGTTGGCATCTCTAAATAGAGTTTGCCAATAAAAACCTGATTCGACTGTTTTGTGTGCTATCTTAATCCTGCTGTAATGTCCTCCTGAAGGTCCTAAATGGCAATGTTCTAGGATTTTGCTCGCTTCTTCTTTTGTAACACACCTTCGAATTACTTGATCTGCACATATGCAGAAAAGAAAAGGATCTTCCCAGAAATAGTTTTTCACATCAGCAAAGAATCGCTTCTTTTGATGATGTGTTAACTATTTTGGTAAGACGTTAGCAACTAAGTAATTTGCAATATCTGCAAACCAAGGTACCTCAGAGTTGGTTATCGAAAAGAGTTGTTCTTCAGGAAATGAGTTGTTTATCTCACTTTCGTCGAGTCCTTTGATATGCGGGGTTTCAAGTCTAGAAAGATGGTCTGCTGTAAGATTTTCAGCTCCTTTCTTATCTTGAATTTCCAAGTCAAATTCCTGTAAGAGTAGAATCCATCTTATAAGTTGAGGTTTTGCATTAGGTTTAGTTAAAAGATAGCGAAGAGTTGAATGGTCAGTGTAGACGACAACTTTAGATAGGATCAAATATTGTCTAAATTTATCAAATGCAAAGACTACAGCTAGCAATTCTTTTTCTGTGGTTGTGTAATTTCTTGTACGCCCGTTAATGTCTTGCTAGCGTAGTAAATTGGCTAGAAGTGCTTGTTTCTTCGCTGTCCCAAAACTGAACCTACTGTAAAATCACTCGCATCACACATTAGTTCAAAGGGTTAGTTCCAATCAGGAGCATTTATAATTGGGGCAATTATTAATTTATCTTTGAGGATATTAAATACGTGTAAACATTCCTGATCAAAATTGAAAGGTACATCTTTTTCTAGTAGTTTCGTTAAAGGTTTAGCTATTTTAGAGAAATCTTTAATAAATCTTCTATAAAATCTAGCATGTCCTAAAAAGCTTCTAATAGTTTTAACTGAACTAGGAGAAGGTAATTTGTCTATGGTTTCAACCTTTGCTTTATCTAGCTCAATCCCTTTTACTATAAATTTTATGTCCTAACAGAATCCCCTCTCGAACCATAAAGTGACACTTTCCCCAATTTAAAATAAGGTTTGTTTCCTCACATCTTATTAGAATTCATTTTAAAATTTTAAGGCAAAAAAGGAAAGAATTACCAAATACCGAAAAGTCATCCATAAAGACCTCTATAATGTCTTCTATAAGTTCATCAAATATGGCTAGCATGCAGCGCTGAAAAGTAGTAGGAGCATTACATAATCCAAAAGGCATTCTACGATAAGAAAACGTACCATATGGACATGTGAATGTAGTCTTCTCTTGATCCTCAGGGGCTATTGGGATTTGGAAGTAGCCGGAAAGCCCGTCCAGGAAGCAGTAGTACATGTGCCCAGATAATCTCTCTAACATCTGATCAATAAAGGGCAAAGGGAAGTGATCTTTTCTGGTCGCATCGTTCAACTTCCTATAGTCGATATAGACTCTCTAGCCTGTGACTGTTCTTGTAAGAATTAATTCATTCTTTTCATTTGCTACAACAGTCATGCCTTCCTTCTTTAGAATGACCTGCATAGGACTTACCCAAGTACTGTTAGAAATAGGATAAATTATTTCAGCATCTAGAAGTTTAATTACCTCAGCTTTAACAACTTCTTTCACTTTGGGATTCAATCGTCTCTGAGGTTGCACACATGGTTTATACTCTTCTTCCATTATAATTTTGTGGGTGCAAAATGATGGGCTTATTCCTTAATGTTAGAAATTTTCCAAGCTATGGCTCTTTTGTGCTCCCTTAGTACCTGTAGCAATTTGTCTTTCTCTTTGATTTCTAGTTCTGAGGAGATAATTACTAGTAATGTAGAATTATCCCCGAGGAATGCGTATTTCAAGTGTTTTGGTAATTGTTTTAATTCTAATTTGGGTGGCTCATCAATAGAGGGTTTTTGTTTTAGTTCATCATTAATTTCAATGCCCTCTTCTTTCGTTTATCTAAGGGGAAATGTGTCAGGATCTGATTCGTCGGTATCATCATCTACCCCCTCACCTTGAGTAAGACACAGCTCCAACGTGTCGTTATGTATGATTTCCTGTAAAGAATCTTGAATAGAATGATCAATGGCATCAATAAAATAACAGGAATCATCTTATTCTCTAGAATATCACATAGCATCATAAATTTGAAAAATAATTTCTTCGTCGCCTACCCTTAGTGCAAGTTTACCATCACCTACATCAATAACAGCTCTAGCAGTAGCTAAAAAAGGGTGTCCCAAAATTAAAGGCACCTCAACGTTCTCATCCATGTCAAGCACAACAAAATCAACAGGGAATATAAATTTATCAACTTTTACCAGAATATCTTCGATAATTCCCCTAGGATATTTAATAGATCTGTCAGCTAACTGAATACTCATCCTAGTGGGTTTAGGTTCTCTGAGACCAAGTTGCTTAAACATTTTATAAGGCATTAATTTAATACTAGCACCTAGATCAGCTAGTGCTTTCTTTATGTTTAAACTACCAATTAAATAGGGAATAGTGAAACTTCATGGATCTTTCAATTTGGTTGGTAGTTTGTTTTGGAGGATAGTTGAACATTCTTCATTAAGCTCCACTGTTGATATTTCTTCCAACTTCCTTTTATTTGTTAGAAGCTCTTTTAAAAATTTTGCGTATGTCGGCATCTGTGAAATAGCTTCAACAAAAGATAAGTTGATATGTAATTGTTTAAAAAGTTTAAGAAATTTACCTTATTGCGCGTCTAATCGGTCTTTCTTTAAACTTTGCTGGATAGGGATCAGTGGTTTAGTCTCTTCACGTATTGGGATTGCATTTTCATTTTCTTCCTTGGCTTTTGCTTTATCAGTTTCATGTGGTACCTTCTTCTTCGTTTCAACTAACCCTTTTCCACTCCTTAGTGTAATTGCCCTAACATGCTCTTTTTGATTAGTTAAACTTTCTGGTCACCTATTAGAAACTAACTTAGTTAAGTGTCCAATTTGATCCTTCAACCCTTGGATTGATGCTTGCTGATAAGTCAATATCATTTCAGTATTTTGGAAATGGGTTTCTGACAGCTCTATAAATTTTGCTAGCATCTCTTCAAGGTTTGGCTTCCTTTCCTATGGGTAGGGTTGTTGTCCTTGATTGTGGTGGTATCTCCAACTCGGGTTGTAAGGTGGATATTCTGTATTGTTCATCCATCCTCCATTCGTATTGTACTGCATAACTAAATGTACCTGCAAAGAATCACATAGACCATCAATCTTTTTATTAATCATCTCTACCTGACTTGATAGCATGGTGACTGCGTCGAGATTGAAAACTCCGACTGCTTTAGTTGGCTTTGTCCTTGTAACTTGCCACTGATAATTATTTAGTGACATCTACTCTATGAATTCATAAGACGCTTCAGGAGTTTTGTTATTAAGGGTTCTGCCGGCTGCTGAGTCAATTAATTGTCAGGTTGAGGGGTTCACACCTTTGTAAAAAGTTTGTACCTGTAACCATAAGGGTAAACCATAATGTGGGCATTTTCTCAACAGATCCTTGTATCTCTCCCATAAATTGTATAATGTTTCTAAATCCATCTGCACAAAAGAAGAGATATCATTCCTTACTTTGGTCGTTTTGGCCGGTGGAAAATATTTTAGTAAAAATTTCTCAGTCATTTGGTCCCATGTAGTGATTGATCCTCATGGAAGAGAATGTAACCACTGTTTGGCTTTTTTTGTCAAAGAAAATGGAAATAACTGAAGATGAATGGCATCATCAAAAATGCCATTTATTTTGAAGGTATCACAGAATTCTAGAAAATTAGCTAAATGAGTATTTGGGTCTTCGTCCTGCAAACCATCAAATTGAACGAACTGTTGAATCATTTGAATAGTGTTAGGTTTTAATTCAAAATTATTAGCGGCTATAGCAGGCCTAACAATACTCGATTCAGCTCCTGTTAAATTAGGTTTAGCATAATCATACAGAGTTCGAGGAGCATGATGATCGGCCATATCTTGATGTGGTGGATAATTCTCAGCCATCCTTTCGGTGGTATTATTTTCGTCCTCTTGCTCTTCTTGTATGTAATCTAGGCCTTGCC
The DNA here is from genome assembly GCA_025506655.1 of Gossypium rotundifolium. Lineage (NCBI taxonomy): Eukaryota > Viridiplantae > Streptophyta > Magnoliopsida > Malvales > Malvaceae > Gossypium > Gossypium rotundifolium. The sequence goes on along the minus strand of CP106732.1, from coordinate 161,828,461 downwards.
TTACTTCTCTACGATTTCTGCATACGGTTCCTTCAATATCACTGTCGTAAAGTAGTGGTCCTATCGGGTTCCTTCTAGTCATAAACTAGAGGTACCTGCTAGGAAAAGGGAAAAATAAAATTTAGAAAAGTAAAAATAAAATTTAATTGTAGAAAAATAAAACATAATAATATGGATAAAGTAATAAAAATTGAGCGTTCTTAATATTTTAGTTCCCCGGCAACGGCGCCAAAAACTTGATCGTGTCTATCGAGTCTTAAAAAATTATAAAAAGAATGATCGAGCCTGGAAACTAACTAAGACAACGATGGAGGCAAGCGCACCTATCGAACAGTAGTATGGCTAGCTGCAAGACCGGATTGTCGAACCCAAAGGAACCAAAAGTACTAATATTAACTCTCTTTCTATTATTTAGCCTACGAATTAAGGGAATTTTTATCTAATCTAAAATTAACTAATCAACTAAACTAAAGGTGCTAAGACAAAGAAGAAATTGGGGAAGGACTTGAGGGAAAACTGATTGATTTAGACAATACTTGAGGAAGAATCCACCTAGACTTCACTTGTTATCTAACTCTGAACCGGACGATTTATTCACTTGACTTGATCGTAGGATTCCCTAAGTTATATTAATACCTCTCTTGAGGCTACTAACGTCTAACCCTAGGTTGATTAATTGAAACATCTTTCTAATTAAAACCCCTAGAATTGCATTAACTTGATCTATGGACTCCCATATTAGGTTTGACCCTAATTCGGTAGATTTTTGTCACCCTATCTCTAGGCGCGCGAGCAACTCTACTTAACTATGGTAGATCTACTCTTAGACAAGGTCTCTTCCTCCTCTACCTAAGCACATCACACTTGAATCAATATCCCGAAAATACCAAAATAAGAATTAAGAACACATAGTTAAGAACAAATCAAGTATTTATCATTCAGCTCAGATAACAATACAAGATCTATTTTAGGTTTCATCCCCCTCAAGTATTTGAGGGTTTAGTTCATAATAATAAAAGAAAACATCTCAGAAGAAAAGATAAAACAAAACATCAAAAAACCCTAAAACCCCCTGAAGAATTCTAGGGTCTTAGAATACTTGAGTATGATTCCGGCTTTTTGAGATGAATCAGCTGGGTACTTGAGTATGATTCCGATTAGGGAACTTGAGTATGATTTCAGCTTCTTGAGATGAATCAACTGGCTTTCTTCGAGTAAATCCCTGAATTTAACTGCTCTGGCTCGGCTCTTTGGCCTAGCCGAACGCGCCCCTAAAGGTTGGCCTCTAGGCTCTTTATATAGACTTTCAGAATATGTTTCTTTGTCTCTAAGTACCCTAATCCGAATAGAATTCTTTTTATCTGTGGCAAAGACACGCCCATGGCACACACCCGTGTAAATTGTGGCTAGGCCGTGTTCGAACCTGTTGATGAGGCACGACCGTGTTTTTTGAGGTCCAGGCCGTGGTCGATTCTTCTTACGGGGCACGGCCGTGTGGTTTTGGGCCCAGGCCGTGTGGATTTCAAACTTTGGCCCATTTTCTCTATTTTCAGCCCGTTATTCATTCTTTTCATCCCCCGGTGCTCTCCTGAGTATAAAACATGAAAACAAAGGATTAGGAGCACCTATTTCCATAATTAAAGGGAAAAATCATCCAAAAGTATGCTAAATGTGGGATTAAAATATGTTCATATTTCGATTTATCACAACTCCCAATGGAAGTACAAAAGGGATGAATCTTCGCCGCATCACGGCCTTCATCTCGGCCCATATATTGATAGGACACTCGCCATTTTGTCTTCGGCTTGTTGTAAGTTGGTCCCACCAAATCATTGCGTATTCGGAGAACTCGATAGCAGGCAACTTAACTTTCTTGACCTCAGAATAGTTATGGCATTCAAATACAAGCTCAATCTTTTTTTCCCACTCAAGGTAGGCCTCAAGATCCAAACGGCCTTGGAACGGGGGAATAGACAACTTGATGCTTTTAAGGTCGTCATCGAACCTTTCTCAATCTCATTGGCCTCGGTCGTGTTGGCCTCTCTGCCGATCGCTTATATTTGAACCTTGTTCACTTTCAGGCTCACTTGGTCCGGACAAGTCGTCATCTTGGTCTCGTTGTTGGCCTCGATTTTGCGGTGGAATTAGAGGGGTCCTTTCTCGTTGGGCTCTTCATTCTACACGGTCGAGTCTTTCTTGTATCGGCTCCAACTTGCGATCAAACAACCGTTCAACTTCTCGGAGTAAGGGTTGTAAATTTAAGTCTGGCATATTTCGAACTAGTTGCCTTTCGTTTCAATTCACCATGTGTCTTTCGGGACTTCTTGACATAAGAATTTTTAACCATGAAAGCCTCACAATTCACTCGGAAAGAAAATAGTTGATTTTCACTCCGCTCGTGTTTTCACTCGGTTGATAGGATTTTTCTACACTTTAATGAACTCGCACTCTCTAGCCTTTTTCCGCTCAATCTCGTCTCACAATTTCGTACTTCATCTCGAATAGACTTAACTAGTTGCTTCGGGGTCAGCTTCAAAAAGATTACAATGGATATAATGATTAGGATGTAGGGTAGGCTGAAACAAAAATAGAATTGGGCTTGAGTGTGCCGTTGGGTGGGGAAATTATGGTAGAATAGTTTTGAGGATTGGGAAATAAAAAAATAGAAGGGGACGAATAACCAAGCAAAAACTTTCACACTTTCCTTCTTTTTTTTTTAAAAAAACTCGTATATATATTTTTTTTGAATTTTTGAATTTCTTTTTTTTAACACTTCAAATACAATAGCACAAAATACAAGAATTTTGAGTACAACTTTTTTTCTAACTTTAAATTTTTTTTAACTCGAACCTATTTCGCAATCGCTACGAACGTCATCAGAACTCCTCGTTTTATAGCTCTAATACCAAATGATACAATCTCGCCTCAGTTTAGTGAGTTGAGTCACTTTCGTTGCCCGATCGTCAAACGAGAAGAATGTTTGTTGCGTTAAAATTATGAATTTGGATTAAATGTTGTGGAAGCTAACAAGAAGGTTTTGAAATGGAAAAGGGTTTTAAAAGAATGTAGAAGGCTCGGTTAACAAAGAAAATGAAAATAGATAGTTTTGGATAAGTGGAGAAGATGGAATATCGAACTTAACACTAAGAACGATTCAACACTATTTAGCAGTGTCACCCCGGTTCTTATACGGTTAAGGTGGCTAGATGGAAATAGAATAGGTGAACGCCACACCAAGAGTAGGTAAAAAGTTCAAATAAGTTCAGAGGCGCCACTAGCAATGCTAGATAAGTCACTCGAGACTCATACGAAATAGAAGTTAAGGAAAACCTCACAGAAACAAAGTTTCATTAAAAGTTTGACCAAAAGTCCTTTTCAACATGAAATGAGCTAAATTTATAGCTAATACATGGGGTTAGCCGAATAGGCAATTTGAGAAGCTAAATGGACAGCAAATTAAGGCTAAAGGAAGCTGGAAATTTCCTTGAAGTTTCTTGAATGTCCTTGGAAGTTTCTTTGAAGTTTCCTAGCATGGAAAACTTATAAACCGTAAAAGTAACATATTTTAATCCCACATTTAGCATACTTTTAGATGATTTATTCCTTGAATTGTGTAAAAAGGTGCTCTTAATCCTTTCTTTTCATGTTTTATACTCAGGAAAGCACCTAGGGATGAAAAGAACAAGAAACGGGCCTAAAACGGACCAAATTGGGCTAAAAAAGAAATCGACACAGCCTGAGCCCAAGACCACATGGTCGTGCCTCCTTAAATTACTAGAACACGGCTTAGACCCTGAAATACATGGCCGTGTCTCTTCAGCAGGATTGAACATGGCCTGAAATTGATTCACACAGGCGTGTGCCATGACCGTGTCCCTGCTGTGGCCAAGAGGAGTTCTACTCAAATTTTGATACTTGAAGGAAAAGAAACACATTCCAAAGCCTATTCAAACACCCTAGTAGGAATTATACTTGAATTAGGATACTTAGGGGCCAAATAAAGCATTCCAAGAGCCTATATAAACACCATAAGCATAACCTTCAAGGGGGAGCTAGCGGAGCTAGGCCAAGGAGCCAAGCCAGAAAGGCCAGATTTGTGAGAATTACTCGAAGATAGCCAGTTGATCCATCTTAAGAAGCTGAAATTCTACTCAAGACGGTGGATTTTTCCTTCAATTCCTTTAGGGATTTTTATGGATTTCTTATGTTTTGTTTTATCTTTTCTTCTAAGATGTTTTCTTCTATTGTTATGAACTAAACCCTTTAGATACCTGAAGGGAAAGAAACTTAAGATGGATCTTGTTATTATTTTCTAAAATATTTGATAAATATTTGATTTGTTCTTAATTATGTGAGTTTAATTCTTGAGTTAATATTTCTAGGATATTGATTCAAGTTGAATGTGCTTAGGTGGTAGAGCAAAAGTCCCTGTCTAAGAGTAGATCTAGCAAAATTAAGCGGAGTTGATCGCGCGCCGAGAGATTGGGTGACGAGATTTTGCCGGATTAGGGTGAAACCTAATATGGGAGTCCATAGATCGAGTTAATTCAATTCTAGGGGTTTTAATAAAGAGATTTCAATTAATCAACCTAGGTTAGACGTTATTCGCGTTGAAAGAGGGTTTAATATAAATTAGGGAATCTTACAGATCAAGTCAAGTGAATAAATCGTCTGGTTCAGTGTTAGATAACAAGTGAAGTCTAGGTGGATTCTTCCTTAGGGTATCGTCTTAGTCAACTTAGTTTTTCTAAAGTTATTTCCCCAATTCATTCTTTTTGTCTTTGCGTCTTTAGCTTAGTAGTTAGCTAATTTAGATTAAACAATCAATCACTTAATATTTAGGCTAAATAATAGAAACAAGGTTAGTATTAGTACTTTTAGTTCCTTTGGGTTCGACAATCCGATCTTGCTTAAGCTATACTACTGTTCAATAGGTGCACTTGCCTTTAATCATTGTCAGAGTTAGTTTTCAGGTTCAATCATTCTCGTTATAAATTTTAAAACTCGACAAAACAATGATCAAGTTTTTGGCGCCGTTGCCGAGGAACTAAAATATTAAGAAAACCCTATTTTTATTACTTTAGCCATTCTTTTTACTTTTTCGCAATTTATTTTTTATTTTAGTTTTTAACCTTGCTAAATTTTCTTTCTTTCTTTCCCAACACAGGTACCTCTAGTTTATGACTAGAAGGAACCCGAAAGGACCACTAGTATATGATAGTGATATTGAAGCTACCGCTCGCAGGAATTGAAGAGAAATTAGGCGAACCCTAAATTACACAGAAGAAGAGCAAGAAGGCAAATCCAATCCTACTGAAGGGATGGACGAGAATAATCCACCACCACAAGATGTCGCAGAAAACAATGCTCCACGTACTATGTATGATTATGCTAAACCTCATTTAACAGGAGCAGAATCGAGTATTGTTAGGCCTGCTATAGCTGCTAATAATTTTGAATTAAAGCCTAACACTATACAAATGATTCAACAAATTGTTCAATTTGACGGTTTGCAGGACGAAGACCCGAATACTCATTTAGCTAATTTTTTAGAGTTCTGTGATACCTTCAAAATAAATGGTGTTTCTGATGATGCCATACGTCTTCGGTTATTTCCCTTTTCATTAAGGAATAAGCCAAACAGTGGTTAAACTCGTTACCACGAGGGTCAATCACCACATGGGACCAAATGACTGAAAATTTTTTATTAAAATATTTCCCACCGGCCAAAACGGCCAAATTAAGGAATGATATCTCTTCTTTCATGCAGATGGATTAGAGACATTATACGACACATGGAAGAGATACAAGGATCTTTTGAGAAGGTGTTCGCACCATGGTTTACCCTTGTGGATCCAAGTCCAAACTTTCTATAACGGTGTAAACCCCTCAACAAGGCAACTAATTGATTTAGCCGTTGATGGAAACCTGAACAACAAAACTCCTGAAGTAGCCTACGAGTTTATTGAAGAGATGTCACTGAACAACTATCAATGGCAGGTTACAAGGACAAAACCAATAAAATCACCGGAGTTTTCAACCTCGTGCAGTAACCATGCTATCAACACAAGTAGAGATGATGAATAAAAAGCTTGATAGTTTGTGTTCTTCGCAGGTACATCCAGTAATGCAGTGCGACGTAAGTGGAATTGTGAAGAATCCTGAATACCCACCCTACCAACCGGGCATAGAAAGTGAACAGATGAACTATATAGGTAATAATTTCAGATCTAATAATAACCCTTATAGTAATATTTATAATCTAGGTTGGAGGAACCACCCAAATTTTTCATGGGGAGGTCAAGGAAATCAAGGAAATCAGAGACAACAACCTCCTCCAAATTTCCAAAATCAGCCTTATCCATAAGAAAAGAAGCCAAACTTCGAAGAGATGTTGACAAAATTCATGGCAGCCACAGAAAACCGTCTCCAAGACACTGAGACAACACTTAAAAACCAAAAAAATCGATGGAAGGAATCAAGAACCAAGTTGGGGAACTTACTAAGTCAGTCGGGGAAGTTACAAAGTCAGTTGGACAACTTGCAAAGTTAATGTCTGAACGATCGCAAGGGCGTCTACCAAGCAACACCGAAATTAACACAAAGGAGCAAATCCAAGCCATAACAGCTCAGGAAAATGTAGGGTTAGATGAACCCAATTCAATTAAAGAAAGTGAGGTAGAAGAAGGTAAAGTTGAGGTAACATAAGAAAAGCCAAAACCAATAATCAAATAGTACCAACCCCGCATACCTTATCCCGAAGCGTTGAAGAGAGACGATACAGAGGAACAGTTTGGTAAGTTTCTTAAACTTTTAAAGAAATTACATATTAACTTACCGCTTCTTGAAGCTCTATCACAGATGCCAGATTCAAGGAAATTTTTAAAACAACTCTTGACGAACAAGCGTAAGTTAGACGAAGAGTCGCATGTGGAGCTAAATGCAATATGCTCAACAATTCTACAAAATAGACTACCACGGAAGCTAAAAGATCCAGAGAGTTTTACAATTCCATGTTTAATTGGTAGTTTATTAGTTGATAATGCCTTAGCTAATTTAGGGGCAAGTATAAATGTCATGCCTTATAAAATGTTTAAGCAGTTAGGTCTAGGGAAACCCGAACAAACTAGGATGAGTATACAATTAGCTGATAAAACTGTTAGAATTTTTAGGGGTAATATTGAAGATGTTCTCATAAAAATTGAGAAATTTGTTTTCCCAGTAGATTTTGTTGTCTTAGACATGGATGAGGATAATTCGATTCCTTTAATTTTAGGAAGACCCTTTTTAGCAACTGCCAGGACTAAAATTGATGTTGGCACAGGAGAAATCATACTTCGTGTAGGTGAAGAATCGATCAGTCTACAAGCTCTTGACTCGACTAAGACATCAATTGATGAAGGTGAGAAATTAAATTCCGTCGATGACCAATTTGTTCACCTTTTACCACAGGATCCACCACAAAGCTGCAGACCTGAGCTGGATCATAAACCTTGTGCAAATAAAGAAGAACTATATAAGGAACGAAGCCTTAAGATCAACAAATTAGAAGATTTGACGACACACTTTAAAGAAGAACCGGAACCACATAAAGTAAAACCGAAGGAGCCCCCAGAAGAACTCGTAGGAACACCAAATCACTTTAAAATAGGAGATAAGGTATGGATGAACAAGGCAGATCCTCAAATCACCCCATCGACCCAAATACAACTGAAGGAACCCCTCTTGAGGTATGCAATATCGCCCTATACGGAACAGTCGATGTAAGCAATCCAACATTCGGCACTTTTAAGGTAAACGCTTCTCGACTTAAACTTTATCATGAAAATAAAACCGACAGCATGAGGGAAGATGTTCAAACCTTTAAACCACCATGATTATACAAACGAGGGGAAAGTCCAGCTTAAGACTTTAAACGAACACTTCTCGGGAGGCAACCCGAGTACTAACCTTAAGTACTTTATATTTATTTTTTTTATGTTCTTTTATTTTCTTTTCTTTTCTTCTTTCTGAATGCCTAGTTGTAAACTAACCAAAAGCGCAGATTCCCAGGTCACAAGGCCGTGGCCGTGCCCGTGTGAAAGTACAAAATCTTCGTACTGACAATGGCAGAAGAGGTACAAGTCAGAGGGAATCAAATCTTCGAGTCACAGACTCCAACCACCACCTTACGGGCATCGACAAAACACCACGGTCGTACGACGCGACCGTGGTCGACACTAACTTCTCAGAGACGGGCGTGGCAGTATGAAAAATAGGCGTAGGGAAACAACACGTCTCACAACATGGTCATGCGAGGTGGCCGTGTGAAACAACACGCCCACGGTATATGGGCGTGGGGAAGTACCAGATTTGAAACTATATTTAAAGCCACCCCTCTTCCCTTCCTTCTCGCCAACTCTCTATTTTTTTTTCTTCCTTCCCTTTCTCAAATTTCTTTCTTCTCCATAACAATTCTCTATACTCTTGAACTATACATATCCATGCCAAAGAAGCAGAAAAAGCCAAGCATAATCTCCCAGAGGGAGATCGATCTACATAAGTTCATGCCGGCCACTTCAGCTACTCGACAAGCCAAGAGTCTTTGAGACCATTTAACTTATATTTTTCTTTTCTCTTTTGCTTCAATTTCATTATCTTTAATTCTCTTCTACTTAATTTAGTTTATTTTACTTTAGTTTCTTAGTTTTAGGTTCTAAAGGCTATTTGGGAATCACACCACCACAACCACCACCAGCGTGACCACAGCCTTAGGAATCACACCCACCTCGCGAACCATCCAACAATAAGGACACCTTAGTCCATTTACCTATTCTTATAAGTTTATTTTCCTTTTTATTTTCCTTCACTTTAGTTTGCTTTTCTTTAAATATTTATTTCATATATTTTGAATTTTTATTAATAATTCTTGGCTAATCTGTCACGAGTTTCCCAATTTCTTCATCTAGCACAGTGACTGTTGGCATCCACCACAGCACCATAGCCTCCTCCTCCGAATCAGGACGGGAATAGTAATCCCAGAAAAAAATTCAAGAAGTGTCACTTCTCCCTTCTCTTTGATTTCAGTATTACATGATTATTAATCTATCTTTGTACATTGAGGGCAATGTACATCTTAAGTGTGGGGTAAAATGCCTAACTTTTGCATTATTCTCAAATCCTGAATTATATCTAGTTCTTAAGTAATTTCCTCATATTACTAATTAGGATGAAATTTTGATGATTTATTATTTTATTGATATGTTTTACAAGAAGTCATAGTTAATTATGCATTGATGATTTAAATTTTAAGATACTAGAGAATCAAGCATGATAAATCTATGTTTCAGAATTAAAAATTTTCTAGGTTGTCGAACTGAATTTGAATATTACCTTGAAGTTTGAAATTTACAAGGATTGATGTCAAATACCCATAATTTTTGTGATATTTGAGCCTTATAGAGCATATTTTCTTTTTCATGCTCACTTTATTGATTATGAGTGTGTCAACATTGAATTGTTATTCTAGAACTTGCCTCGATTATACATGTCAAGACCATATTTTTGTTTTGACATACTGAGATGATAAAGGCACCTAGGCTTTAACCCACTAACTCCACTAAAAATCCTACCTTCACAATTAACCCTTAGTGAACCCTTTGATCCTAACAACCCTTTTTATTGATTCACCCATTAATATTAACCCAAAACCCCACTCGTATTTGTTATCACCATTCCTTTGACTACCCTTCTATCAAGAATTGATTTGATCAGTTGCCTAATTACTTTATTTCAGTTGATAAAGTTCTTTCTTATATTATGTATTTACTTGATTTGTTCTTAAAAAAACAAAGTACATTCATTATTAGTTCTATGTTCTAAGAGCTTGAAGAAGAAGCTCGTATTATTATTATTTTAAATTTTCATGTGATGTAATTATTCAGGTTATCAATTCATTTTTCTAAAGTTAGGTGACTTGTCAATTCAATCTCAATTCTAAACCTTCTACTTCAGCCTTAATCCACACCTTTAACCTAAGCCCCGTTACAACCCTGTTAAAGACCTTTTGATTTGTGTATCATCTCATATTACAGTGGTGGAGATTTGATTTTCAGGCAAGCATATGGGATTAACTTTTCAGGTTTGACTTATGAGTATTTTTTATTCTTGAACCTTAAACACTTCGAGTGCTTTGAGTGAATCTTTAGTGAGGATGTCAATCGTTGTCGGTTTTGAATTAGAGGTAATTATTTAGATAAGAGGAAACACCTATGTTTTCATGCTACAAATATATGACTTAGAATTGTTTGAATCTTTAGCAGTCTTTGATTAAATTATCCATGCATAAATTATCTATGAATTATGATGAGGCATTGTTAATGAGGATTATGAATTATGGAAAGTTCGTTTTAATTGTAAGTTGAGAATTTTGCTTGAGGACAAGCAAAAGCTTAAGTGTGGGGATATTTGATAAACTATAAAAGTAACATATTTTAATCCCACATTTAGCATACTTTTGGATGATTTATTCCCTGAATTGTGTAAAAAGGTGCTCTTAATCCTTTCTTTTCATGTTTTAAACTCAGGAAAGCACCTAGGGATGAAAAGAACGAGAAATGGGCCTAAAACAGACCAAATTGGGCCAAAGAAGAAATCGACACGGCGTGGGCCCAAGACCACACGGCCGTGCCTCCTTAAATTACTAGAACAAGGCCTGAACCCTGAAATACATGGCTGTGTCTCTTCAGCAGGATTGAACACGACCTGAAATCGATTCACACGGGCGTGTGCCATGATCGTGTCCCTGCCGCGGCCAAGAGGATTTCTACTCAGATTTGGATACTTGAAGGCAAAGAAACACATTCCAAAGCCTATTCAAATACCCGAGTAGGAATTATACTTGAATTAGGATACTTAAGGGCCAAATAAAGCATTCCAAGAGCCTACATAAACACCCTAAGCATAACCTTCAAGGGGGAGCTAGCGAACCTAGGCCAAGGAGCCGAGCCAGAAAGGTCAGATTTGTGAGAATTACTCGAAGATAGCCAGTTGATCCATCTCAAGAACTCAGAATTCTACTCAAGACGGCGGATTTCTCCTTCAATTCCTTCAGGAAGTTTTATGGATTTCTTATGTTTTGTTTTATCTTTTCTTCTAAGATGTTTTCTTTTATTGTTATTAACTAAACCCTTCAGATACCTGAAGGGGATGAAACCTAAGACAGATCTTGTTATTGTTTTCTGAACTATATGATAAATATTTGATTTATTCTTAATTATGTGAGCTTAATTCTTGTGTTAATATTTTTGGGATATTGATTCAAGTTGAATGTGCTTAGGGGTTGGAGCAAAAGTCCCTGTTTAAGAGTAGATCTAGCATAATTAAGCTGTAACACCCCAAACCCAGTCTAAACGCTAAGACCAAATCTGGCATGTCACTGGGAAGAAAACATTTTACAACTATTTTGTCGTCTTGATTTGAAAGGAAAACTCTTGGTGTAGTTAAGAAAAATGTGGTTGAATTGGGTGAATCGTTAAAACATTTTGAAACTTAATTTTAGCGTGTTAGAATTACCTTGTTGTTTATCATTCATTCAAAGTATATCTTTAAAAAACTCAGAAAATTATCTTAAGTTTATAAAAACGTTCATATCATAAATTACTTGGCATGCCTTTTTCGTTTAATGATAGTTTAAGGAAAAACAGAACAGATAACAATAAAACCCAAAACAAAGTTTAAGTGGCCTTATTACTAACTGAAACCCAAACTTAAAGTAAATAAGAACTAAATTCAAATTAACATTTAAATTTAATGTTGAGCATGGCCACCGCGAGTCCACCCCGGATTCGGATCCACAACTTAAGCATTATCTGCAAAATGTAACGGAAGGGGTGAGTCACCAAGACTCAGTGTGTAAATCCCCATCCCAAAAGATGTTATGCTCTTACACAGATTCATATAATATTATGCATGTCATGCAACCCATTGCCTAATTATTCATCCGAATCTCCCAAATCTACCCTTTGTGGTACCCAGCCACTGGTGGTACCTAACCACTGATAACCGAAGTTACAAATATTCATGTATGGGGCCAACCCACTTGTGGTACCTAACCATTGGTGATGATCCCTTAAATCGATATGTGGGGCCAACCCACTGTGGTACCTAACCACTGGGACAAGTCACAAAATAAGCACATGTGGTACCTAACCACTAGTGGTTCCAAACCACTGAGACTTAGTCACAAAATCATGATATGTGGGGCCAACCCACGTGTGGTACCTAACCACTGGTGACAGTCTGATAAATCATGCCTTCCCCCTCCTCTCATCATACCCATATGCTATGTATATGTTTCTCAATACAATATAATCATGCTTAATGCATAGGAAAATACAACATGGCACACACAGGTTTCACATAGATCAAGCACGATATTCACCATAATGGACTTACCCGGAGTCCTTGCTTATAAGGGTAACGTAATGTTTCCTACTTTTAATTCGACTTTCAACAAACACAACATTTAACATAACACATATGAAGTGTGTAAGAGTTACACACCTATTTTTCGTACTATCGCACTCACTGCTTTAACACTATCGTCCCTCGAGACTACCACTATCGGCCTACGATCTATCTCCGATGTCGACCCACACCCTGGTGGCCAATCTCGCACTCCTGATACTGCTCGCTTCTTGTACTTAGGGGCCAGATTTACAGATACAACCCCTCCTATCGCTTGGCTGACATTTGAGTCCATAACAATCCCTTGGTCACTAAACTGAATTTAAACGATGAGATCAAAACTAAGAGGTAATCATAATACTTAAAACGAAACCCTTATCTAGATTGTCAAATCTCGAAAATCCTCAAGAAAGCATCACCACCCTACCTACATTCGGCCAAGCATCCAACATTAGACTAACACGATTATCGCACCTACGCTTGATGAGATCCGGTAAAAGAGAAAGGATAAGGGAGTGGCCATTCGGTCGAATCCTACTACCAGCACAAACCTTCGGCTTTCCTCATAGTTTGGCACAAAAGATCACAATAAAAAGATTCGGCTTCTATGAATAAAGAGTGAAAACTGACAAGATCTTAAGGAAGTAATTCAGGTTAGAAACTAAATGAGAAAGAGAGAAATAGCAAGGAAGAAAACCACGGAGAACTTACCAATCTTGAGATGATGATTTGGATATGGTGTAACTTCGAGAAAAGAGACTGATCTTTTCGGTTATGGGAGAAGAAAGTATGGCCAAAGAGGGTTCGACTTTTAGGGAAAATATTGAGGAGGAGAGGAGAGCTAGGGAGTTGCGGCAAAGAAAGGGAGAAAGAGCTCACAAGAGAAAGGAAATTTCAGCTAGAAGAGAAAAGATGAGAAGAAAAAGATGACAAAAGAAAGTGATCACTTGCCTACTAATTTCGGCATATTAAGCCCCTCCTCAGAGTTTGATTTTCGGCCAACACTGCCATCACCTGATAGCTCTTATCCCTCTTGATATCTTAATCTATATACTCTTCTCAAAAGAGGCCTCATTAGGACCAACTCCTCTCTTCCTATTATCAGCATATATTAATCAAAATAAAAGAATTAAATCCCCTATTTTGGAGCTATTGTGCCGTCCTCCCTTCCCCCTATTAGGAGTGCCAAATTCTAGCCCAAAAGCATGGGCTCCAAGCGGCCAACTTAAGCCCAATCCTTCACCTTAGTGACGCCGCCCATTTGCTCCCCTGCGGCACCACCTAACTTTTGGGCCACAAGCCCACCTTGCAATTTAAACATAGATACCCATTTTTATTATGTCCTGTAGCTCTTAACCCAGGTCTCAGCCCAAACCTGAGCCCAATTCGCACCTCTAAACCTCAAGCTAACACTTTAACCCTACAACACACAAAATGCACATACCCACTTATTCAGGATGTTACAGTTCTACCCCCTTAAAATAAATTTCGGCCTCAAAATTTACTTGGTCAAAAGAGTTGAGGGTATTTTGTCCCATAACATCCTCCGACTCTCATGTCGCTTCTTCTAATCCATGGTTCCGCCACAAAACCTTCACCAAAGGGACTGATTTCCTGCGCAACACTTTGACATCCCGATCCAGGATCTGCACTGGTTCCTCCTCAAAAGATAAGTCTAGGCTCACCTTAATTTCTTCTACTGGCACAACATGATACGGATCCGAGCGATAGTGTCTAAGCATGGAAACATGAAACACATTATGGATTTGACTCAATTTGGGTGGTAACTCGAGTTGATAAGCTACTGGTCCCACTCGCTTCAACACCTGATAAGGCCCGATAAACCTAGGGCTCAGCTTGCCCTTCCAAACAAATCTCAACACCTTCTTCCATAGTGACACCTTCAAGAAAACCATGTCACCCTCTGCAAATTCTATATCCTTCCGTTTAAGATCGACATAGGACTTTTGTCTGTCCGAAGCATCCTTCAGACGACCTTGAATCAACCTAACCTTCTCTTCTGTTTCAGCCACCAACTCTAGACTCAACAACTACCGTTCTCCCAACTTCGTCCAACACGTAGGGGTACGACACTTCTGACCATATAATGCTTCATATGGTGCCATCCGAATACTTGCCTGGTAACTATTGTTGTATGCGAACTCTGCCAATGGCAGAAATTCTTCCCAACTACCTCTGAAATCCAAGACACAACCCCTTAGCATATCCTTCAAGACCTGAATTACCCTCTCCGACTGTCTATCCGACTGGGGATGAAATGCCGTACTGAAATCCAACTTTGTTCCCAATGCCTGATGCAACGCCTTCTAAAACCTCGACGTGAACCTAGGGTCCCTGTCTGAGATAATCGACACTAGCACCCCATGTAACCTCACAATTTTCGCCACATATAACTTAGCTAACCTTTGGAGAGAGTAATCAACCCGAACTGGTATAAAATGTGCCGAATTTATTAACCGGTCGACGATCACCCAGACCGAATCCTTCTTAGTAGGCGTGAGGGGTAGCCCACTAACAAAATCCATCGTGATCCTTTCCCATTTCCATTGTGAAATCTTTACTGGTTGCAACAATCCCGAGGGTAACTGATGTTCAGCCTTGACCTGTTGACATGTTAAACACCTACCCACAAATTCAGTTACTTCTTGCTTGAGGCCCGGCCACCAGAACTGCTCTCGCAAATCCTGGTACATCTTACTACCTCCAAGATGCATAGCGTATGGACTGCTATGAGCCTCCTGAAGAATCTTCTGCCTTAACCCCACGTCATTAGGCATGCAAAATTTCCCCTAAAAATACAGCACTCCATCGCTGCTCAGGCTATACCCCTCCAATCCACTATTCTGCACTTGCAAACACCGAGCATTTAAGACTTCATCCACAAGTTGCTTTTCCTTAACCTGGTTTACCCACATTGGCTTTACTTGCAGTTTCACTAACAGACTTCCGTCATCATACAGACTGAGGTAGGCAAACATGACTCTTAGATCTGCCACCACCTTACGGCTCAAGGCGTCAGCTACCATATTCGCCTTTCCCGGATGGTACTCAATAGAGCAATCATAATCCTTCAACAGCTCGATCCACCTTCTCTACCTTAAATTCAACTCCTTCTGAGTAAGGAGGTACTTCAAACTCTTATGATCTGTGTACACGATAGACTTCTCTCCATACAAGTAATGTCTCCAAATTTTTAGGGCAAAAACCACTGCAGCCAACTCCAGATCATGCATCGGGTAATTCACCTCGTGAGGTCTCAATTGCCGAGAAGAATACGCTACTACCTTCCCCTTTTGCATCAGCACACATCCTAACCCTGTATGCGATGCATCACAATAAATCGTAAACTCTTTTCCTGCTTCAGGTTGAATCAGCACTGGATCTTCCATCAAAATCCTCTTCAGCTTCTCAAAACTCTCTTATTGCTTGTCTGCCCATACAAACGAAACCCCTTTCCTTAGAAACTTGGTTAACGGTGCTGCAATCAAAGAAAATCCTTCCACAAACCTTCTATAATACCCTGCTAAACCCAGAAAACTCTGAATCTCTGCCACAAACTTTGGTGGTTCCCAGTCCAATACAGCTTCAATCTTCCGAGGGTCCACCCTAATCCCCTCAGCCGACACCACATGACCTAAAAAGGTAACTTCCTTCAACCAGAACTCGCACTTACTAAACTTAGCAAACAACTGCTTCTCCCTTAGAATTTGCAACACCACACGAAGATGCGCATCATACTCCTCCCCAGACTTAGAATAAACCAGAATATCGTCGATAAACACCACAATAAACCGATCAAGATATGGTTGAAACACCCGGTTCATCATATCCATAAATACTGCTGGGGCATTAGTCAACCCAAACAGCATCACCAAAATTCATAGTGACCGTAACGAGTACGAAAAGTCATTTTATGGATATCTGCCTCACTGACCTTAAGCTGGTGATATCCCGACCTCAAATCTATCTTGGAAAAGATTAAGGCTCCCTTAAGTTGATCGAACAAGTCATCTATCATCGGTAACGGATACTTGTTCTTAATTGTCAACTTATTCAGCTGACGGTAATCAATACACATTCGCATTGATCCATCTTTCTTCTTAACAAAAAGCACAAGCGCTCCCCAAGGTGATACACTCTGCGGATAAAACCTCGATCCAGCAATTCTTAAATCTGCACCTTCAGCTCCACTAACTCCTTCGACGCTATCCTATACGGGGCAATAGACACTGGTGCTGTTCCTGGTAGAAGGTCTATACCAAACTCTACTTCGCGATTCAGAGGCAAACTCGGGAGCTCTTCCGAAAAGACATCGGTAAATTCTTTCACTGTTCGGATATTCTTCAAAGCTGATTCCTTAACCTCCAAGGCAAAAACATAGACCAGAAGCGCCTTACATCCTTTCCTCACCATCTTCCTAGCCTTCAAAGTAGATACCACACTAGATAGGTAGTTCCTTCTCTCACCTATCATCACCACCTTATCACCCTCGGCAGTTCTCAGCACCATGCGCTTAACTGCACAGTCTAGACCTGCCTGATACTTTACCAACCAATCCATCCCTAAGATTAGATCAAACTCCCCGAAGGGCAATTCCATCAAATCAACTTGAAATACTACCCCTTGAAGTTCTAGGGGTACATCCCTATATAGTTTGTCTACTACCACAGAGTTTCCTAGAGGGCTAATTACCGTCATCTCCCTAGCAGAAGTCTCATAGGCTAAGTTTAAAGTTTCCACTATACTACTAGCAACATAAGAGTACGTCGATCCAACATCAATCAAAGCAGTATAAGGCAACCCAAAAATTAAAAACGTATCGGTTATGACGTTCAGTGTGTTACTCTCCTCATGACGCTTCGCTGCATAGACCAACCCAGACTGTCTTGCATCGATATTTCTGGCACCCCTGCCTAGTGCTCCACAACCTCGTCTGTTTCTATTACCACCCCTGGCTGCACTCGACCCCTCTGTGGTCGCAGACTATCTCTCCTAAATTGGGTACGCCCTTAATTCTCAGTCTGCGTCCTAGTCGGCCTCCACGGACAATCCCTTATCCAGTGATCCATTGACCCACACTCGAAACATCCTCTATTACCTGTCCAACACTCCCCCGAATGGGACTTCATACATCGGGCACACTGTGGTGGCCATTGAGCAGTAGCAGCTGGCCTTGTCGCTTAATCCCGTCCACCAAATCTAGCTCTTTTTTGAGAACTCCCAACAGATCCTGAAGGCCCATAACTTTTTTTATCCCTATTCCTATTTTGGCTCTGCTTCTCCGTTTTCTTCACCTCCTCAGCAATCTTGGCCTTTACTACAAGAACTACAAATTTCCTTTCTCGCTGCGGTGTAATCAACACCTGCAGCTCGTCTCTTAGTCCGTCCTCAAACCTAACACAGCGCTCATGCTCTGTAGCCACGATACCCCGAGCATACCTGCTCAATAGTAAAAATTTTGCTTCGTACCAGGATATCGACTTACTCCTCTACACCAAACTCAAGAACGCCTTACGTTGCGCATCTATATAACTAGACCCAATGTACTTCCTCTAGTAAGCTGCCCTAAAGAAATCCCAAGTGATGTCATCGGCCATCGTACCTTCCCTAACCATAAGCCACCACTGATAAGACTCATCCCAAAGAAGAGACACTATCCCTTTCAACTTCTCCTCACCGTGAAATTCAAATCATCCATTATGCACTCTGTCGCCTTTAACCAGTACTCTGCGGTGTTGGGAGCCACACACAAAACTCCCCTATATACCTCAGCTCCATTCGCTCAGAGTCTTTCGGACACAGATTTCTGAGTCCCTGTCCCTACACCTGCTCCAGCAACTCTCTCTAGGACTCGTAGCATAGCTTACGACACTGTGTCATCACCACCTGCCTACTCTTGATATTCATCGCCTACAGAGGGTGGCGGCGGCACCTCATTTTTCGACCCATAATCAGACCCTACCGATTCTGACACAGTTGTCCTACCCCTACCACGACCGCGCACAATACGCCCACGACCTCGAGTGCCCATTCTACCGTTCGTAAATTAATCTGATTTAGAAATTTTATGGGTTAATAACTTTTTCTTTCAATGATTAACAACGAACAGTCTTATGGAAGGAAATTTTTAACAGTGGTTCTTTCGAGTCTGAACTATGTCTATTTAGTTCAGTTCTTAAGTCAGTATTTCTAATTCCAAAATTCACATTCAAATAACATCCAATAGGGCACCATACACAGGCTTCACACACAAGTACATCCATAGACTCACGTTCATTGCCTATGGGTATTTTCGTCATTTCACTACCCAGGGGTATTTTTGTAATTTTAACCTACAGGGGTATTTTCGTAATTTTCCAAAATAAGGTATCTTGGTGAATTTTCAAAATAGGGGTATTTTAGTAATTTTACAACTCGAGGGTATTTTGGTAATTTTACAACCTAGGGTATTTTGGTATTTTTACCAATTTCGGTAACTTTCGTAAATCAAGGGTAATTTGGTAATTTTCCCAAAGAAAAAGGGTTGTTTTGGTCATTTTACAAAGTTAAGGGTATTTTGGTCATTTACCTCAACCTAGGGTATTGTGGATAATTTTGTAAAATTCAGGGTCATATAAGTAATTTCGCAAAGATAGGTACTGGTCCCTTTTGGGTTTTAGTTAAAAATTTGGCCTGTTAACAAGTCTTCAAGGCTAAAGTGAACAGTCACTACGCACCAGGTAGGATTCCAGAGAAGAGGAGGTGAGTCACTAGGATTGCTTAAATACCAAGCTCTTCCTAAATCCACTCCTAGACATGTGTATGCCTGTTACCACACCCTAGTCCTTCTAACTTGCTCACAGACATGACTATTTAAGGAAGTTAAGTTTTATGACATTTAAAGTTTTGTTGAGCTAAGCTTGGGGTCCACAAGCCCTAGTATAACTATCAACATCCCTATAACCCATTAATCCATCATACATATATATATCACAGCAAAGGTTAGGATACTTACCTTGGTGGATCAGTGCCGAAGACTCAGGTGCGATGCTTTCCAAAGTATACATTTCTGTCAAATCATTTTTCAAACCCCTTTTTAAAACATTTTGGGCCTTATACCCACAGTCGAGCTTTTGAACCGGGCTCTGATACCAAAAATGTAACACCCCAAACCCGGTCTAAACGCTACGACTGAATCTGGCATGTCACTGGGAAGAAAACATTTTACAACTATTTTGTCGTCTTGATTTGAAAGGAAAACTCTTGGTGTAGTTAAGAAAAATGTGGTTGAATTGGGTGAATCGTTAAAACATTTTGAAACTTAATTTTAACGTGTAAGAATTACCTTGTTGTTTATCATTCATTCGAAGTATATCTTTAAAAAAACTCAGAAAATTATCTTAAGTTTATAAAAACATTCATATCATAAATTACTTGGCATGCCTTTTTCGTTTAATGATAGTTTAAGGAAAAACAGAACAGATAACAATAAAACCCAAAACAAATTTTAAGTGGCCTTATTACAAACTGAAACCCAAACTTAAAGTAAATAAGAACTAAATTCAAATTAACATTTAAATTTAATGTTGAGCATGGCCACTACGAGTCCACCCCGGCTTCGGATCCACAACTTAAGCATTATCTGCAAAATATAACGAAAGGGGTGAGTCATTGAGACTCAGTGTGTAAATCCCCATCCCAAAAGATGTTATGCTCTTACACAGATTCATATAATGTTATGCATGTCATGCAACCCATTGCCTAATTTTTCATCCGAGTCTCCCAAATCTACCCCTTGTGGCACCTAGCCACTGGTGGTACCTAACCACTGGTAACCGAAGTTACAAATATTCATGTGTGGGGCCAACCCACTTGTGGTACCTAACCCTTGGTGACGATCCCTTAAATCGATATGTGGGGCCAACCCACTGTGGTACCTAACCACTGGGACAAGTCACAAAATAAGCACATGTGGTACCTAACCACTGGTAGTTCCAAACCACTGAAACTTAGTCACAAAATCATGATATGTGGGGCCAACCCACGTGTGGTACCTAACCACTGGTGACAGTTTGATAAATCATGCCTTCCCCCTCCTCTCATCATACCCATATGCTATGCATATGCTTCTCAATACAATATAATCATGCTTAATGCATAGGAAAATACAACATGGCACACACAGGTTTCACATAGATCAAGCACGATATTCACCATAATGGACTTACTCAGAGTCCTTGCTTATAAGGGTAACGTAATGTTTCCCACTGTTAATTCGGCTTTCAACAAACACAACATTTAACATAACACATATGAAGTGTGTAAAAGTTACACACCTATTTCTCGTACTATCGCACTCACTGCTTTAACACTATCATCCCTCGAGACTACCACTATCGGCCTACGATCTATCTCTGATGTCGGCCCACACCCTAGTGGACAATCTCGTACTCCTAATACTGCTCGCTTCTTGAACTTAGGGGCGATTTTACGATCCAACCCTCCTATCGCTATCGACATTTGAGTCCATAACAATCTCTTGGTCACTAAACCAAATTTAAACGATGAGATCAAAACTAAGAGGTAATCATAATACTTAAACGAAACCCTTACCTAGATTGTCAAATCCCGAAAATCCTCAAGAAAGCGTCACCACCCTACCTACATTCGGCCAAGTATCCAACATTAGACCAACACGATTATCGCACCTACGCTTGATGAGATCCGATAAAAGAGAAAGATAAGGGAGTGGCCATTCGTCCGAATCCTACTACCAACACATACCTTTGGCTTTCCTCACTGTTTGGCACGAGAGATCACAGCAAGAAAGATTCAGCTTCTATGAATAAAGAGTGAAACCGACAAGATCTTAGGGAAGTAATTCGGGTTAGAAACTAAATGAGAAAGAGAGAAATAGCAAGGAAGAAGACCACGAAGAACTTACCAATCTTGAGATGATGATTCGGCTATGGTGTAACTTCGGAAAATAGACTGATCTTGAAGGTTTTAGTTATGGGAAAAGAAAGTATAGCCAAAGAGGGTTCGACTTTTAGGGAAAATATTGAGGAGGAGAGGAGAGCTAGGGAGTTACGGCAAAGAAAGGGAGAGAGAGCTCACAAGTGAAAGGAAATTTCGGCTAGAAAAGAAAAGATAAGAAGAAAAAGATGACAAAAGAAAGTGATCACTTGCCTACTAATTTTGGCATATCAAACCCCCTCCCCAGAGTTTGATTTTCGGCCAACACTACCGTCACCTGATAGCTCTTATCCCTCTTTATATCTTAATCTATATCCTCCCCTCAAAAGAGGCCTCCTTAGCACCAACTCCTCTCTTCCTATTATCAACATACTATTAATCAAAATAAAAGAATTAAATCCCCTATTTTGGAGCTATTGTGCCGTCCTCCCTTCCCCCTTCTAGGAGTGCCGAATTCTAGCCCAAAAGCATGGGCTCCAAGTGGGCAACTTAAGCCCAATCCTTCACCTTAGTGACGCCGCCCACTTGCTCCCTTGCGGCACCACCTAACTTTTGGGCTACAAGCCCACCTTGCAATTTAAACATAGATAGCCATTTTTATTATGTCTTGTAGCTCTTTATTAGAAAATTAACATAGGTCTCAGCCCAAACCTGAGCCCAATTTGCACCTTTAAACCTCAAGCTAACACTTTAACCCTACAACACACAAAATGCACAGACCCACTTATTCAGGATGTTACATAAGCGGAGTTGATCGCGTGCCTAGAGATAGGGTGATGAGATTTTATTAGATTAGGTTGAAACCTAATATGGGAGTTCATAGATCAATTTAATGCGATTCGAGAGGTTTTAATTAGAAAGGGATTTCAATTAATCAACCTAGGGTTAGACGCTATTCGCCTTAAGAGAGGGTTTAATATAAATTAGGGAATCTTACGGATCAAGTCAAGTGAATAAATTGTCTGGTTCAGTGTTAGATAACAAGTGAAGTCTAGGTTGATTCTTCCTAAGGGTATCGTCTTAGTCAACTGAGTTTTTTTAAAGTTATTTCCCTAATTCATTCTTTTTTTCTTTGCATCTTTAGCTTAGTAGTTAGTTAATTTAGATTAAACAATCAATCACTTAATATTTAGGCTAAATAATAGAAAGAAGGTTAGTATTAGTACTTTTAGTTCCTTTGGGTTCGACAATCCGGTCTTGCCTAAACTATACTACTGTTCGATAGGTGCACTTGCCTTTAATCATTGTCAGAGTTAGTTTCCAGGTTCGATCATTCTCTTTATAAATTTTAAAACTCGACAAAATAATGATCAGAAACACCATTGGACAGTATCTAAAAGGTGACCATTCAGCATGACATTAATTGAAGTGTTTGGAGCTAAAATGACTTGTCCATGTTCAGCCAAATGTAGCTCCAAAAGTCAGCTCATTTAGTCTTCTAATCCATTTAATTAAGGACCTGATGAGTTGAGCTAGATGGTTCAACGTTTGTGCAACCAAACGACTTGAATTTTAGCCCTTAATGCTTCCTTGGGTAGCCAAACAAATAGCGGCCATATGATGGCATTTAAGTGGTGTCTTGGGCACACCAGCAGCCTTAAGTGTGAACAAGGGGAAGTAATCGGTCATAGGTGTGAAAAGAAAGGTTTTGAACATCCAACAAGTGTGAAAGGAATGTGGGAGCTGAATGAGCTAATATGAACTCTCCTTTGTCCCTTGCAATACATGAACATATTGTTGGGGAAGAGAAATGGCTGTTGACTTTTAATTTCAGCTTAAAACTCCCTTAATGGCTATCCATGCACCTAGCCGTCCAAGAGTCATGTACCTGCAGCAATTAACTCACAAAATTAAGCTTCCTTTTGGACATATTAAGTTCGACAGCAAGACAACTTAAAAACCTGTACATTAAATTTAATTCTAGCAACTAATTAAGTTGTCTTAGATTAGGACATAATAAAGAGCTGTAGGAACTAAGAAAAATTAAATAAGAGTTTTTCTAAACACATTAAAAATATTGAATAAGTTATGACGTATTTCTGAGCTATAGTAAATTAAACTAAATTAACTTAATTATTTAATTGGTTCAAACACTAATTTAAATGAGCTAAAATAAATTTAATCCAAGCTCAAATGAGCTGAAGTAAATTCATGGGAGCTAAACCGAGCTTATGTGAGCTGATCTAAGCTATATGGAGCTCGAGGAGTTGAATTCAAGCTGAAGTTAGCTTGCGTTAAGGCGCGTAAAATCCTTGAATTGCTGGCACGAGCTAGTTTCCAAGTTATTTTGCACGGTCTCGTAAATTCCTTGCTCAAGTTGAAGCACTCCTCGACCATGCTCATATCACACGGCTATGGACATGGGCATGTGCCCAGGCCGTGTGAAGTCTGTACTTAAAATTTGAAATTTAATTCAACACACGGTCTAAGGACACAAGCGTGTGCCTTGGCCGTGTGGCCATAGTGAAGTGATGATGTCATAAATAGAATGCCATTGTTTTGGCACACAGGCTAGGACACGGGCGTGTTGAGGCCGTGTGAGGGACACGGGCCAGGAGCACGGGCATGTGTCCGACCGTGTGAAAACCCTGTAGGTTCGAATTAGAAAATAAATACCACACAGGCTAGGAGCATGGGCGTGTGTGACCACATGGCCAACCCACAAGGGCATGTTCTATTTCACACGGGCGTGTGGCCCTTGTTTAGGCAAAATTTTTCTAAGTGTGTAGTTTCTGGTTTAATTTCGAGACCTTCCGAATGTATGTTTAAGGCCTCATAGGCCCATGATAAGGATGTTATCCATATGAATGAGAAATTTTAAGTTGGGAATGAATTTTAAAACCTAAAGTTGTATGTGTAAGCCAGTTAAGTCTGGTAATGCCTCGTCCCTGGTTCTAGAGTGGAATACGAGTAAGGGGTGTTACATTTAGTGGTATCAAAGCTACGATTTAGTCAATTCTTGGACTAACATAGCGTAAGCATGAGTTTAGCTATACATGCCATACGTAAGAGTAATTGTGTAATGATAGTGTGATGACTCCTAACAATTTGTATTGTGTTTTTATATAGTAAATGGATCATGATCCTGACCGAGCTGCAGCTGATGATGCTGCAAGTAATGCGTTGGCTCCCTCGTAAGAGACCGCGCCAATAGAGAGTAGACCCGAGACTATGGGTCAAGGAGAAGAGGCTTGATAAGCCTTTCTCCATATCATGAGCAATTGGTACACTAAGTACATTCGTACAAATACTAACACTCAACCCCCTCCACCCCACCTATTCCTCAGCCCGCTCCTGTAGCTAATCAAGTGGTTGAGGTACTGAGAAGAGAAAGACCTCCGATTGATAAGATCCGAAAATAAGGGGACGAGAAATTTTAGGCTAGTAAAGATGATGACCTAGAGAAGGTAGAATTCTGGCTTAAGAATACCATCAGGGTGTTCGATGAGTTGTCATGCGTGCCTGAAGAGTGCATGAAGTATGTAGTATCTCTCTTAAGATATTCGGCCTATCAGTGGTGGAACACCCTTGTGTCGATGGTACCAAGGGAGAGAGTTAATTGGGAATTCTTCCAAGAGAAATTCCAGACGAAGTACATTAGCCAAAGGTTCATCGACCATAAAAGAAAGAAGTTTATTGAGTTAAAATGTGAAAGTGGGGATCTTATTCGTGTTGAATCAAATAAGCAAGATAGATCACCAGTAATGATATCATCCTTGTTGACTCAGAAGTATTTAAGAAAGGGGTATGAAGCTTACCTTTCCTTTGTGATGAATGCTAAAGAGCCTGAGTCAAGAATTGAGTTGGTACCCATAGTATGCGAGTATCCAGATATTTTCTCGGAGGAATTGCCAAGGTTACCTCCGGTTAGAGAGATTGAATCTGGGATTCAGTTAGCTCCAGATACTACCCTCATCTCTATTGCTCCATATAGAATAGCTTCAATCAAGCTAAAAGAATTCAAAGAACAGTTGCAAGAACTAATGGATAAAGGCTTCGCAAGATCGAGTTTTTCTCTGTGGGGTGCTTCTGTATTATTTATGAAGAAGAAAGATGGTTCTATGAGGTTATGCATAGATTATCGGTAACTTAATAAGGTAACCGAGAAGAATATGTACCCGTTGCCAAGAATTGATGATTTGTTTGATCAATTAAAGGGAATGAGCCACGATATTTTCCAAAATAGACTTGAGGTTTGGATATTATCAATTGAGAGTCAATGACTTGGATGTGCCGAAAACCGCATTTAGGACTAGGTATGGCCACTATGAATTTTTTGTCATGCCTTTTGGTTTAACAAATGGCCCTGTTGTTTTCATGGGCTTGATGAATTGCATTTTTTGACCATATTTGGATAAATTTGTAGTGGTCTTCATTGATGATATACTGATCTACTCTCGATATGAGAACGGGCATGCCAAGCATTTGAGAAAGGTTCTGCAAATTCTGAGAGATAAAAAATTATATGCCAAGTTTAGTAAAAGTGAATTTTGGCTTAAGAAAGTTGGATTTTTAGGGCACATTGTCTCAGGAGATGGAATTAGAGTCGACCCAAGTAGGATTTTAGCAATTGTTGAATGGAAACCGCCAAGGAATGTAACTGAAGTGAGGAGTTTTCTGGGCCTAGCCGGCTATTATAGGTGTTTTTTCAGGGGGTTCTCTATGATAGCTACTCCGATGATGAGACTATTTCAAAAAGATGTGAAGTTTGATTGGACAGAAAAGTGCCAACAGAGTTTTGAGAAATTAAAGGCATTGTTGACTGAGGCTCCTATTTTGGTGTAACCTGATCTGGGAAGAGAATTTGTGGTCTATAGTGATGCATCCATGAATGGATTGGGTTGTGTACTTATACAATAGGGCAAGGTGATTGCATATGCCTCTAGACAATTAAAGCTGCATGAGAAGAATTACCTGACCCATGATTTAGAGCTGGCTACTATTGTGTTTACATTAAAGATATGGAGACACCATTTATATGGTGAAAGGTATCGGATATTCACCAACCATAAGAGCCTAAAATACTTAATGACTCAAAAGAAATTGAATTTGAGGCAAGAAGATGGTTAGATCGGATCAAGGATTATGAGCTAGTGATTGACTATCATCCGGGAAAGGCGAACGTGGTCGACGATGCTTTGAGCAGAAAATCCTTGTTTGCGCTGAGAGCCATGAATACGCGGATGGCTTTGGCAGATAATAGTTCTATTCTATCCGAGTTGAGGGCTAGACCATTGTTTCTCTAAGAGATTTGTGAAGTTCAGATAGCAACTTACAAGCCAAAAAGGTTCTATGTGAGTCAAATACTGAACCAGACTTTCGGGTAAGTCCTGACGGATGTTTGATGTTTCGAGATAGAGTTTGTGTACCTAGAAACGATGAGCTTACCAAAAGATTTTGCATTAAGCATATAGTGGATTTTTATTTGTACATCCAGGCAGTACGAAGATGTATAATGACTTGAGGAAATGGTATTGGTGGCCGAGTATGAAGAAAGACATCTCAGATTTGTGTCAAAATGCTTAATTTGTCGACAAGTGAAAGCTGAACACCAAGTACCTTCGGGTCTACTTCAGCCTATTATGGTTCCCGAGTGGAAATGGGACCGTATCACTATAGACTTCGTGACGGGTTTACCGTTGTCATCGAGGAGGAAAGATGTAGTGTGGGTCGTAGCCGATAGACTTACGAAGTCAGCCCATTTCATACCAGTACAAGTCAATTATTCTCTTGATAAGTTAGCGGATTTATATGTGTCAAAGATAGTAAGACTTCATAGAGTACCGTCGTCAATTATTTTGGATAGAGATCCGAGATTCATGTCACAGTTTTGGAAGAAGTTGCAAGAGGCTTTAGGCACAAAATTGAGTTTTAGTACAACTTTCCACCCACAAACCAATGGGCAGTCAGAAAGAGTGATACAGATACTTGAAGACATGCTTCAATGTTGCGTTTTGGAATTCCAAGGTAATTGGGAAAAATACTTACCGTTGGTTGAATTCGCCTACAACAACAGTTTTCAATCAAGTTTGAAGATGGCGCCTTATTAGGCATTGTACGGCATAAGTGTCGAACGCCCTTGTATTGGACAGAACTTTAAGAGAATCAGATTCACGGGATTGATTTGGTCTGGAAAACTGAAGAGAAAGTAAAGGTGATACGTGAATGTCTGAAAGCGATTTCAGATAGACAAAAGTCCTATTTGGATTTAAAGAGGAAAGAGATTGAGTTTCAAGTAGGTGATAAAGTTTTTCTAAAATTATCACCATGGAGAAAAGTCCTCAGATTTAGCCAAAAGGCAAATTAAGTCTGCGTTTTATCGTACCTTATGAAGTTACCGAGAGGATAGGACCGGTAGCTTATCATTTAGCCTTGCCACCTGAGCTTGAAAAGATTCACGATGTCTTCCACGTGTCCATGTTACACCGATATTGTTCGGACCCTCCACATGTAATAGTACCAACAGAGGTAGAAATTCAACGGACATGACTTATGGCGGAGAGCCTATTAAAATTTTGGCACGAGAGGTCAAACAGTTGAGAAACAAAAGTATAGCCCTTGTGAAAGTGCTATGGAAAAGACATGGAATAGAAGAGGCTACATGGGAGCTCAAGGAGGCTATGAGAAACCAATATCCCAACCTTTTTACCGGTAAGATTTTCGGGGACGAAAATCCTTAAGGGAGAGAATTGTAACAGCCTGATTTAGGGTCTAGTCGTAATAGTAATTTTGGAATTACTAATTCGAGGTCAGAGAAAATTATTTTCATGTTATTTTATGAGTTAAAGCATGATTATATAAGTGCATGAAAATTTTGGTGCTTTAATTTTAGCGATTTCATGCTTAATCGCGAAAAAGGACTAAATCGCATAAAGTGAAAAAGCTCAAAATTACAAGCTAAGGGTGCCAAATAGTTATGGAATATTAATTTATGGCCTTTAAAGGGAAATTAGCCCCATAAATGATGGTTTGCCGGCCATAGGGACAATAGAGGTCAAAATTTGGTCAAGTAGGTAGATTATGTGGACTAAATTGAGATTTTATATTAAAATAAAGAAAGAAAAGATATCATCTTTTCTCCTTCATTCCTCCACCAAAAATTAGCAGACAATAGGGGTTTGGAAGTTTCAAAAATTTCAGCACACTCTTCTCTTTACAAGTAAGTGTTTTAGTGATCATTTCTTAATAATAATTGTACTTTTGGAACCCCTAAAGCTTAAGCTTTCTAAAGAGGGGACTATTTTGTAAAATGGTTAAGAGTTTAGAGTTTTTCCATGAGAGTTTTTAAGTAGTTTGCTACATTTTCATGAAAGAAAATGGGTCTTAGTTGTTAGATGAACAACTTTTGTGAAAGGTGTTACAATGAAAACACCTAAAAGGACCTTTTTGCAAAGTTTGTAAAATGTGAGGTAAATGTGTGAAATAATGATTTTTGATGGTTTCCATAAGAGGCATAAATGTTCACCTAGGCTCATTAAAGGTAGAAATTTGATTAGAATTGATTACCGAGCCTAGGGGTAAAATGGTCATTTTATAAAAGTCTAAGGGTAAGATAGTAATTTTGTCAAAGCATGATTATTGAAATGAAATGTTAATGTGATTATTAAATGAGCTAATTTGCTATTATAGATCAAGAAGAACCAAGAATTAACCTCGACCGGGGAAAGAACAAAGTATTTGACTAGATTGACGATCTAGCTTATTTTGAAATCAAGGTAAGTTTGTATGTGCTAAATTCAACATTTATGCTAGTATGTTTGAGAATGTTTGGTATTATAATGATGCATGATTTTCTATGAAATTTACTATTGGTGTTGAATGAGAAAGATGGTAAAAGTTGAGATGTTGAAGTCCCGGTTGGACTATAATGAATGTGAGAATACTATCATCGAGACATGAGATGGATAAGGTCCCGTGTAAGACCATGTCAGGGACATAGCCTCGGCACCGAATTGAGATCTCGTATAAGACCATATTTGGGATATGACTTCGGTATTGAATATGAGAATCGTATTAGACCATATCCGGGATATGGCATCGATACTTGATATGAGATTCCGTATAAGACCATATCCGGGATATGGCATCAGTACTCAGAGATGACCCCATGTAAGACCATGTGGCATTGGCTTCGTGTTTATGTTAATGACAATGAATATGTGTCTTTAAGTATCCCTAGTGATTCAGTGGGATAAATAGATAAGCTTGGAAATAGAAATGAGATTAGTACTAAAGCCATGTGATTGAGTGAACATAGGTACCCATGAGTAATTCACGAAGAATGTTTACGATATGTGGCATGGTATGTGCTAGATAAGAACAAGTACGAGTAAGTTATGGCAAAGTGCTTAAGATTTTTGGTGATTACCTAATGCCATGGATTGATGTCATCATGAGCTTATTGCTGCTATTTATCTTCATGCAAACTTACTAAGCTTTATGCTTACCCCTCTCATTTCCCTTTTCCTTGTAGTATTGCCAAGATAACTCGAGGATCGTGGGACATCGGAGTTTGGAAATCACATTATCGACATCTTTTTGGTATAACAAAGAAGATTTATTTTGCGTATGGCATGTATAGGACTTGGGTATTTTGTTATGTCATATTGATAGCCAAAATGTTGGCTATTTATGTTATCAAATTCATTTTGTAAATGGTTATTGGAATTGGGCTAATACATGAAAAGTTTATTTATATTCAGTGAAGATGAAATTATGAAGTTTATGCTTGTGTGGATGTTTTGAATTGAGTTCTTGAAAGTGCCTTAGGGTCATGAGTTATGTTGAAATGAATTGGTATAAGTATGGTTGCTATGTAGGGTGGCATTTGGCTTGGAATATAGCCATTTTAATGTCCACACGGGTAGACACACGGGCGTGTGTCTAGGTTGTGTGTGACACATGGTCAGCCCCATGGGCATGTTGATCGGTCGTGTGTCCCATTGCATGCTAGGCTTGCAAGTCAGTATGCTCAGTAGTAAACACACGGGTAGAGACACGGTCGTGTGTTTCAGCCGTGTGAGAGGGACGGCCATGGACATGGGCATGTGCCCAGACTGTGTGAAGTCTACACTTAAAATTTGGAATTTAATTCGACATACGGTCTAAAGACACAGGCATGTGCCTTGGCCGTGTGGCCATAGTGAAGTGATGACGTCATAAACAAAATGCCATGGTTTTGGTACACGGGCGTGTCGAGGCCGTGTGAGGGACACGGGCCAGGGGCACGGACGTGTTTTCGACCGTGTGAAAACCCCTGTAGGTTCAAATTAGAAAATAAATACCACACGGGCTAGGAACATGGGCGTGTGTAACCACATGGCTAGCCCACACGAGCGTGTTCCATTTCACATGGGCGTGCGGCCCTTGTTTAGGCAAAATTATTCTAAGTGCGTAAAAGTTTCCGGTTTAATTTCGAGACCTTCCGAATGTATGTTTAAGGCCTCATAGGCCCATGATAAGGATGTTATGCATATGAATGAGAAATTTTAAGTTGGTAATGAATTTTTAAAGCCCAAAGTTGTATGTGCAAGCCAGTTAAGTCTAGTAATACCTCGTACCCGGTTCCGGAGTGGAATACGGGTAAGGGGTGTTACACTTTTGCCCAACGACAAAATTTCCAAAAAAAAACCATTTTTAAAAAAAAATTTATGAAAGTAGGCCAATTTCTTAAAAATTCACAAGATGGGCCTTTATATATACCAAAGTAACAACACTATTTTTTTTAATTTAATGGGGCCACCAATTAATGTGGAAATGAAATTTACAAAACAGGCTTTTATATAGACCCAAAGTCTCATTTCTTTATTTTCTTAAGTAATGTGGGATGTGAGATATGTGTATATATAGACTCATGAATAGGTTTGTAACTTGTTCCTAGACAATGTGGAATTCCTTCCTCTTTTAACTAACAACATAAGATTAAAGACTATATTATATTTTATAATTTTTTACAAAACAATTTCTATTTTTTATATTTTGTTAACTTTTTCTCATATTATAAAAATACCTTTTGAGTTCTTTAATCTTATTGCATTTTAGAATTGTTAGCTTATACAAAACAACCATAATAAAAAGAAAAGAAAAGGAAAAGAACAAATTGCACATATGAAACTTGTACATGCAATAATCTTCTATTCAATTTTAAATGTTTGAAGTTAATATCCATGCAATTCTATTTTTAAAATAATTTTCCGTTATTTCAATTTAGAAGTTATACTTTTAAATTTTTATTATTTATTTTATTTTATGTTATGAATGTTTCACTAATAAATAAACAAAGAGGATTTGGTACTCAAAATAGTTCTTTTGTAATTTAAAAAATTGATATCTCTTTTTTAAATATTTATTTTAAATATTTTACTATACTCATAATTTTTTAATCCTAATTTTAATTTAATTTCCATTATCTAATGAATGCTAATAAATTTATTTTGACTAGATAGATAATCTATTTAAAAATAGTATATAATTATGTTAAATAAGGTTGTCTTATAGAAATATATATTATATATAATAATTATTTTCATATTTTTATATCTAGATTAAATTACATTACTAACATTAGTAGTCACTTAACTATGATTTTTTTTTTTTGCTATTGAATTATAAAACTTATAAAATGATTACGTAACTATTAATAAATTGTTTTGGTCACCCTATTATCTTGAATTTTGAGGTATGTAACAAAAAAAAAAAAAAGAGAGAGAGACAAATTTGAATAGTTGAATGACAATTTTATAACTATTCATGAATGATGATTAAAAAACATAATTAAATAAATATTTTATAACCTTTTATAATTAAGTGATAAAAGAATACCTTAAATACATAAGAATAGACAACTTCATAATCAAATTTTTATATTACATATGTATAATATTCTTTATATGTAAATGATTTTTGTTTCAATATAACTTTCATTCGTTTGAAAAGAAAACAAAATATATGAATCAATTCATTAATAGTTTTTTATACTAATTGTTTGCATCAAATTTTATGTTCAGTAAATAATTTTATATAAACTTTTAGTGAATATCTAATAGTATTGGTATTGAAGTATATAAAGGAAATTGATTTAAAAAAAAAAAACAAATGCAACAAAACAAGACTGCATTAATGGCAAATACTATATAATCTTCCACATATCCTCCAAACACCTTTATTTCAAACCCATTTGGTCATCTTCAAACAAGAAGAGACCAAATCCCATATCATTTTATATTTTATAAGTTTTATTTATAGAGTTTAAAATTTTATTTATAATGTAACAAATGTTAACTTTTCATAAAAATTTTAAATTCTATATGTAAAAAAATATAAAATATAGTGTAACCTTTAATCTTATGTTGTTAGTTAAAAGAGGAAGAAATTTTACATTATCTAGGAATAAGCTGCAAACCTATTTATGAGTCTATATATACACATATCTCGCATCCCACATTACTTAAGAAAATAAGGGGAATGAGACTTTGGGTCTATATAAAAAGCCTGTTTTGTAAGTTTTATTTTAACATTAATTGGTGACACAAATTTTTTTAAAAAAATAGTATTGTCACTTTGGGTATATATTAAGGCTCATTTTTGTAAATTTTAAGAAAATTGGCTTATTTTGTAATTTTTTTAAAAAAAATTGTCTTTTTTTTTGGAAATTTAGTTGTTGGAACATGGGCAAAAGAGTCTTGACCTGGAAGCGCTTTAATAAAACGTGCTAACTTTGACGCATTTTATATATCAGAGGGGAAACAACGCCAGCTCAGCGCATTTTAGTAAAATCAAGCTAGCTAAATTCATCAATTTATCAACAATAGAAACTTGTTAAAAATTCAACAATTGAACAAATTGATACATGAGTTAGCTAAATCAAACTCTCATGATCATAAATCTATAGAAATTACAAGAAAAAAAACTTGAATTTCTCACCTAATTGAATGGCCAAAGGTAAAAAGGGTTGGAAGCTTTACTTCTTATTTTTCTTTCTTCTTTGGACAGTGAAGTGAGGAAGACGATGATGGTTGTCATTTTTTTCCACTTTCTCCTATATTTATACTTTAATTAGACTTAATTAATGTAGTTTAATTTAACTTTGAAGCTTTAATCACACTAATCCTAATGATAATTAATTTAATTTGATTCTCACATCATCATCCACTAAATCATAATTAAGAATGGTCTAATAACCATTTTGGCCCTTTGATTAATTGCTTTCTATGTCCTCAAGTCTATTCTCAATTAAAACTCAATAGCGATTAAATTTTTACAATTTAGTCCTTGAACTTTCATTTAGTATTTTATCGGCTATATTACTTGACCATTCTTCAATATATTTTTATGTCAACTCTATAAATATTCTTATATTATATTAATGGACTCTATTTACGAAAATGGGGTTCCAAAATTGTATTTTCCGATACCACTAAAAATCGAGTCGTTACAATCATTGTATGGTATTAATATGATATATCTTAGTCAAGCTTGGTTCAATTTAAAATGAGCTAACTCAAATGTCTTTTAAAAATTATTAAAATAATTTATGTTATTTTAATTTAATATCTAATAATTTTATTTTACTTTTATTAAAATTTTAAATATAGATAATTTAACATATTTTTAATACTTTTGAAGTAAAAGATCATTTCATTAAAAATAAATTCAGGATAAAAGAGAAAACGAGAAAATAACCTAAATCCAAGCCAATAGTCTTACCTAATACACTCGACCCTAGCTCCCCTCATTATCACCCAAATCATGATGGCATTCAAAAGTTAAAATTTCCGCAATAGGAGAACAAATGACAAATTGAAAGTAGTCCGCTTGACATAAAGCCACCCTCACCAAGGAGTGAGTAGCTTTTTTAGTGTTTCTGATATAGTTAAAAGAGGAATTAAGATGGATATAGTCTTGAATCAGCAACCTCGGATTTGAGAAATAAAAAATACCATGAGAGAGGGCAACCTAAAGTCTACGATTATCAATTTCCAAAGTGATGCCCTCCGCATGTCAAGATCTAATCCATGAGAGTGCCTCTTGAGCAGCTATAACTTTAGCCATAAAAGGGTCCAATTACCTTTCTTAAAACCGGTTATGCACCAAACAAAATGACCCTAATCACATCC
This sequence comes from Gossypium rotundifolium, assembly GCA_025506655.1. Taxonomy (NCBI): domain Eukaryota; kingdom Viridiplantae; phylum Streptophyta; class Magnoliopsida; order Malvales; family Malvaceae; genus Gossypium; species Gossypium rotundifolium. The sequence goes on along the minus strand of CP106732.1, from coordinate 161,793,923 downwards.
TTACAATATCTAGAAGATTAGATATTCTAGATGAACATTTTAACTATTAGATAATTGTATTGTGTATTAATAAAAGTGTTCTCTTTTTATAATTGTAAGTTTTGGTTAAGCCTTAGTTTCTAAGCACTTAGTGTACTTAGGTTAGCTTTTATATAAGATCGACTTTGCTACCTGAATATTATATTGCACTAAGAAATTAGATATAAAAGATTAACCGACTTCAGAGTATTGGTGTAGCATTAGTTATAGATCTTAAGTCTTTGTAGTAGGTGTGATGGACTCGCCGAGTTCTCAATAGGATACAATAAATCATGGACTTTCATACTCTTACACCCTTCAAGCGGAATAGACTCAATGTAGAAATTTTCAGTATTACTAACCCACGGATCATTAAAAACATCCACGTTCGTCTTCTTCTTAACTTGCCACCTAACACCTTTAAAAAGCAAAGATTTCGTCTTATGATTACTTTTTCCAAAGGAAAGAAGGGGTTGACTCGTCCATGCATTAAAATTGAGTTAAGTTATAACCTTGGAGCCAAAGCCAATAGGTATTTTAAATGAGCTAATATTTTATCTAAATTGTTTTTTAAAATTTATTCTTTCTGTCCAACCTCCTAAATATGAGGGTTGGATAAATAATTAAATTAAAAAATCTAATCCTAATCTAAATCCAAATCCTGTGTAAATCTTATATCACTTGAACTGTGTTTCAATATAATGTAGAGACGGCTTGGTATTTTGAATTTTGGTAGGATTCTTTTCCAGTTTTTCCTTTCTGGTTTGTTGGTGCTTAGAGAAAGATCAAGAGGATTACAGAGACTCGTCACTTTTACAAAAGATTACGAAGACCAATGGCTGGTAATGATGAAGGGAAAGATGATAAAGGAGCAAGAGTCCAAGGCCAACGCAAAAGGAAGCAACCTGATGCAGCCAGGAATACTGCAACGTGGAATTCTCCGACTAAGAAACGTCAACATCCAACATCCTTTCTTCCTCTCCCTTCTGTTACAAACCGACCGTCATTTAAGACTACTTGCACCATATGCAAGAAGGAGATGGAATATCCTATGATTTGCATCAACACTGAGGTTCTATGCCCTTTCTGCAGTCGCTACTTTTTGGCTTCAGTTCCGCAAATTCCACAACCAAGGTTTTTTCCACCTCTTTCTTCAACTAATTCACCAGTATTCACTAATCATGATCAATATAAACTTGTATTGAGAGATCCACGTTACTTCCGTATCATGCTGGAGCTTGTATCCATTATAAAAAAAACCTTTCCAGTAAGCCTTTTGCTGCTTCTTGTTTCGCTCTTTTGTTATTACTTTAATGCGTTCTTGATTTTAAGAATTTTTGTTTTTCTCTGAAAATTACAGAGTTCCTACATTCCATGGAAAAGAACTAAACTTGCATCGGATTTTCGTCCAAGTTACTTGTCGAGGTGGCATACATAAGGTAAGATGAAACAATTGTAGGACTGCAAGCAGCTCTTGGTTCTTTCTGCTGTTTAAATGATTTTTATTTTAAATGTGCAATGCAGGTTGTTCGGGAACGAAGACTGCAAGAAGTGTGCGCTGCACTTGCTGCAAATTTAAGTATTGGGGTCCTATATCAAATGTATATGAAATGGTTGTATGACTTAGAATCCTGGTTCTTTGATTCCCCTCCTAGTGAGTATTTACAAACTTCTTCAAGTTCCATTTCTGGAGCACATCTCAAGCAAGGGGTAACAGGAACAAAACCATCAGAACAAGGCCATACATCATTTGCAGATCATCCTTTCTGTTCACTTCCGACACCATGTCCGAAACAAGGGTTGATAGGAGGACAACAATCAGAACAAGGCTATTCATCATTTGCAGATCTAAATTCAGCACTTGTCAATGATCAAATAATATTGGTGGATGATGGTCAGTTAAGAAATTTCTCTTAATCTTCTATATGGAAATGTTATATCAAATAATTATTCTATTATGCATCCATTTCAAAGGGGCCTGAATCAACGATCAGGTACATCTCGATACTTTGCAGACCATACTCAAGACTTTGCCCCTGCTGGTTTGCGCCAATAACTTGTTTTCTTAGTTAATATGACATAAAAGTTGGTCTCGCGTCTAATCCTACGGCACCAATGCTTGCTCTCACAGATGAGCATAGTTCATCTCTGAGCTCAGATTGGGATCCAAGTGAGTGGGAAGTTCATCCTGGGGTCCCAGATGTATGTTCCCCAGGCATTGGTATGTCCAAACAAAGATTAATCGTAGACTGTTGAATTTCATTATGTTATGTCTTTACATTGACAAAAGTAGCTATTGATCGCCTTTATGAAGATCCATATCATATGAAAGGAGCTTCATCGACAAGTAATATCACCAGCATCAGAGCTGAACAGCAGCCAAGTAATGACAGAAACCGGTGAGGCTCGACTAGGCAACTCCCGACTTGGAGAAGCCAAAGGCAGAGATTGTGAGATTACATCCTTCATTCACGAAGGAACAGCAGCATTCAATAATAGAATACAAAAAACCAAACGAAAGAAGAAGAGTTGGATGGTATTCCAAGGTCGAAGTTTTTGAAATTATTTAAATAATAAAATATATAGCAATTCGAGAATGCAGAAAAGTAATTATATGAATAACTTCCATTTTGAGTTTTTATGAAGAACTTAGTAAAATTTTATGGATGTGGTTTAATATTGATTAGTTAAATGCAGTTACATGTGGGCAGGTTAAGTATAAATATCTGGTTTATGCAAGAGACGCCACACCCTTTTCATTTCTCAAAATTGTTAATTATCTAACAGATTAAGAGGGGAGGAAAAAAAATCCTAATTTGACTCTCTTCAAGCCGTCATTTGTTCTCAAGAAACTGAAACTCATCCAGTAAGTTGTTTTCTATGCTGTTTATATATTTCTCATGCATTTCTTCTCCCTGTTTTCTTGTGAATGATTTTCAGCTGTTCTTCATCTGGGTGGGCTCCTTTTCTTGTTTTTAATGTGAAAACAGGGTAGTTTATGGTTCTCTTTTTTTCTTTGCTGGTCGCTTAGCAATCAAGAGAATTAAGTTTCTTTAGTAAGCAATTGTTTCTGGGTTTTTCTTATATGCTTGGTTTCTTGGACAGGTGTAGCCTATTTTTACGCCAATATTTCAAGCAAAGATTAGGAGGACCAATGCAGGGAAAAGATCGAGTGAGGTATGATAGACAAACAATTGGCGGACGCAGAAGGAAGGAACCTGCTCCTCCTCTTAGACATTACCAATTTGCACACTTTCATATAGGTTCATCACATTTTCACATACTTCCATTAAGTCACTAATCTATGCCATTATCATTTTAGTCACATGCCTTTATAGTATATAAATTCGGTTCATTTTCATTTTTCCATTTCAAGTAATGGAACCTTAGTAAAATGGACTCGGACACGCAGGTGAACTACATCATACCAGAATAGCTCATGTGAGCATAAAACTATACCACACTATGGCACCGAAGTGCAAAGCCCGTAGAAATCAAATGTTTAAACATGTTCAAATACATCCCTCTATCACACTAAAGTCTCTCTAGAGAAAATAAATACTCGGTGATCCACAAAAAATATTGGATTCCAAAATAACCTATAATAATCTCTATATCATCAATTATCCCATACACAAGCGCGCATATGACACTGTTAACATGACAATTGTATCCTAGCCTTTTACTAAGTTCACATGAGCATCAATCATTAATAATTGCATATTCATACGCTCTACTGTCACATAACAATTACCATATTTCATCATTTGCATCTGAACATATATTCCACATATTTAATGATACATTTTGAGATCCTTGTCATTCATCTAATTTCATTCAATAGATACAACATCAATTACTTATTTCAATTCAATTTCATTTACTAACTATGTATTCCAATTTTTATCAACATTTCAATGTATGTTCAAACATAGATAAAATGGAAATAACACAAACAAACTTAGCGGTGAGCAAAATTTGATTTGATTCGAAAAAATCAAAAAAAATAAAATTTTGAGTTAATCGAATTGAGTTATTCGAGTTTGAGGTTCGAGTCAAGTTGAATTTTACAATTCAAATAACTTGAATAATTCGAATAACATATTGATGTAAATAATTCAAATAACATATTAGTGTAAATACCAATTTGAAGTTTTTTGTAATTTTTGTTGAAAGAGTGACAAATTTGCTCATTTTCAATTTATACTTTCTCTTATATTTATATTTTAATTAGACTTAATTAATCTAGTTTAATTTAAATTAAAAACTTTAATCACACTAATTCTAATGCTAATTAATCTAATTGGATTCTCACAACATCATCCACTAAATCATAATTAAGAATGGTCTAATAACCATTTTGGCCTTTTGATTAATTGTTTTCTAGGTCCTTAAGCTTATTCTCAATTAAAACTCAATAGCGATTGGACTTTTAAAATTTAGTCTTTGAGTTTAATTAAGTATTTTATTGGCTAAATTACTTGACCATTCTTCAATATGTTTTTATGCCAACTCTATAAATATTCCTATTTTATATTTATGAATTCTATTCAGGAAAATAGGGTTTTAAAACTACATTTTCGACACCATTGAAATCAAGTCATTACAATTATTGCATGGTATTAATATAATATATCTTAGTCAAGCTTGGTTCAATTCAAAATATGAGCTAACACATATTTCTTTTAAAAATTATTAAAAAATAATTTATGTTATTTTAATTTAATATCTAATAATTTTATTTTATTTTTATTAAAATTTTGAATAAAGACAATTTAATATATTTTTAATATTTTTAAAGTTAAAGATCATTTCATTAAAAATAAAATCAGGATAAAAGAGAAAACGAGGAGAGAACCTAAACCCAAGCTATTAGTCTTACCTAATACACACCCGGTACTAGCTCCCTTCATTATCACCCAAATCATGACGACAATCAAAAATTAAAATTTCCACAATAGGAGGACAAATGACAAATTTAAAGTTGTCCGCTTGAGATAAAGCCACCCTCGCCAAGGAGTGAGCAACTTTATTAGTGTTTCTACAAGCCCAACAAAAGGATATAGTTAAAAAGAAGAATTAAGATGGATATAGTCTTGAATTTGCAACCGTGGATTTGAAAAATATAAAAAAAATACCATGAGAAAGGGCAACCTAAAGTCCACGATTATCAATTTCAAAAGTGATGCCCTCCGCATGTCAATATCTAATCCATGAGATTGTCTCTTGAGCAGCTATAACTTCAGGCATAAAAGGTCCAAATTACCTTTCTTAAAACCAGCTATATACTGAACAAAACGACCTGAATCACATCCTTACAATATCTAGAAGACTAGATATTCTAGATGAACATTCTAGCTATTAGATATTTGTAAAATTAGTAGCAAAGATGTTGACATGTGTAACATCCTATACTCGGCCTAGACATTTTGGTTGAATCCTGAAGAATTACACATGTTCGTTTGAAAACTAAAAACTTAAAATTTGAAAACGTTTCGTAAAACAATACTTGATAATTGTATTTATGATTTTTAGGGAAAAATACCTTATTCGGTTAATTCATTTTAAATTCAGATAAACACTTTTAAGATCAATTAATTATGTAGCGAAAATCTTAAGTTAAACAGAGTTTTGAAAACTGTAATTTGGTTTTTAAAAAATTCAGTGCATTGCAATTTGAAATAAAATATTCAAAATATGATAAAGTAGTTCAAAATGAAAAATAAAATCCAAAACAAACAACAATCCCCAAAAAGTCCAAATAAACAGTCCAGTTGAAATTAATTATTAAACTTAACAAAATTAAGGAAACAACAATTTTAACTGAGCTCCGACTACGCCGATCCGTCCCAAGTTTGTTGGTTACCTAAGAGAAAAACATACAGAAAGTGCCCTTACGAGCTCAGTGTGCAACATATCTCAAACAATAAATCAGATGCATATAAATTAACATATAGTATTTCAGATTTATGCTCATATACAGAATTAGATACATTTTCATAAACGAATACAAATAAATATTCATATGCAAAATCAGATCCTTCCCTATCTGCTACACACCATCTCTGTCCAACCTACACACCAAATAGGGTATCAAGTACCCATCCAACCCCACACACTAGTAAGTGAGCACATGTCACTTTCCAGAAGTAGTGTAGTCAAACTGCCAGATAATAATATGTGGTAAACCGCTAAATATAGATATACGTGATTGAGCCACCAAAATAGATATATGTGGTTTCAAACCACTAGATAAGGTTGATAATTAAACTATCGCGCTTCTTCTGTTAAATCATATTCCCACCCTAATGCACATGTAACATCCTTAAATCGGGATCTTTGCATTTTGTGTGTTTGCATGTGACGATATACCTACTATGCTAGTTTAGCATGTTTTGGGGCCTAGGCATGACCTCGGGTTAGGCCTAAGTTGTGGCTAAATTTTTTATTTTGGCACTTGGGAATAAAGAGCTAAGGGAGTTAGGGGTTAAAAGATATTCTTGGTGTGTTGTGACACAAAGAACCTATTGGCAAAGTGGCAAAGGAGGCGCCACTTAGGCCTTGGTTGGTGACGCCATATGCAGGGAAGAAGTGCTCAGGTTCGAGCAGCAGAAATCTCGTTTTCTGCTTATTATTTTGACGCCAAGGAGGAAGGAGTTGGGCTCAGCTCAAACTCTGTCAGATAACTGTTGATTAAATCAAACTAATTCAAACTGGTGGAGAAGAGAGAATTTAGGAGCTTGTGAGATTCAAACTCATTTGAATGGTTGGCCAGGAGTGATTCAGGGAGTTTGCCGAAATCTGGACTCTTGTTTGAGGAAGAGTAATCGGTTGGGAGACTAGGGGTGGGAGTACCAAAATTTCTAGCGACATTTTTGGGTAGCTTATACCATAGGGCATTCGGTGGTGAGCTAAGCCAAAACCCCCCTTTTAGACTAGCAGATTTCTTCCCTTGTTGCACCATTTGACTCTTAGGCATCTAGCAGAATCTCCCTCGCCCCATTAACTTCTTTTTTTTTCTCTCATACTTGTTCCAAAACCCCATCAACAACATTCTTTTCTCTTTATTCTCTCTTGTGCCGAAACCTTCTTCTTTTTCTTGATTCTTGCCGAAACTCCCTTAGTCTCTTTTCTTTAAACCAAGGCCGAATACCATTCATCTTTCTCCCATTCTCTCCTTCCACTTTGGCCGAATCTCAATTGTTTTTCTTAAGCCATTGCCGAAATCTCTCAAACTCTCCCCTTCTCATTTTTGGCCGAATATCAATCAAGCAGAGATCTCCCTTGATTTCTTTTCTAATCAGTTTGGAGTTGGTAAGTCTGTCATGATCAAATGTCCTCTATTCTCACTTACTTTTCCTCAATCGACATGTGTAGAACAAAAGCTGAATTTGGCATTTGTCTTGATTTTAATCAACCATGCAATCGGTTTCTTTTAGGATCTCCGAGATTTTGAAGCGATGATCGAGTCATCTTTTCTCTGTCAATCGTCTCTAGTAAGTCGGTGGTAAGGTTTCTTGATCCAATCATCTCTTAGTTATTTGAAAAGCAAAGGCTATTAAGATTAAGTATTCTTGTTGGCGATTGTAGGGGAAAGATCAGTCTCGCATACCTCGGGTTACGACTAGTATTCGGAAAGTGTTAAGGTAAGGATTATGGTTGTGCGTTAACCCTTCGAGATTTGGCTGTAAAGCCGAATGGCCTCTTTGCTAATGATTTTAGTGTTGGTCGAATACAGGAAAGGAGGAGGCAAACATTTTGGGATCTTCGGGTTCTATTGGTTTGGGAATAGATCGTAGTTTCGGGATTTCGCTAGATTCGCAAATAGTCAGGTGTGTAACGCTTACACACTTTGTTAGTATAATATGTTTATTGTGTTTCTATTTTAGCCATTGAAACCGGCAGTTATGCCTTGTGGGCATGAGCATAGACTTCGGGTAAATCCCCTGATTATGGATCTCGTTATATGCTTTCATGTCATTGTTTAACGTTATGCTATGTGTTATTTGCATCATCATGTATTATTATGCCACGAATGTTATGGTCATGATGGTGGGATTGTTGAGAGGATGGGGAAGAATTATTTGGACTGCCACCAGTGGTTTTGACCACACGACGGGTTGGCCCCGTCTTTGATATTATAATATGTGACTAAGTCCCAGTGGTTTTGACCACTAGTGGTTTTGACCACATATAGATATTGTGACTCGTCCCAGTGGTTTGGTACCACAGTAGGTTGGCCCCACATGATTAATTATGGGATTGTCATCAGTGGTTTTGACCACGCGATGGGTTGGCCCCATTACTTGATTTCTGACTACGGTTGTAATATCCTGGATTATGGCCTATGCATAATTGCTTAATGGAATGCTTAATTTAATGTGAAAGCATGCCTTAGTGTGTATAAATGTGTTTTTATAAATTTTGAGAACCCTAGAATATAGGAGAATGATTTAGGAAATATCGTATTTTTAAGTGTAAAAAAGAGGGAATTAAGCTTGGTAGGCCTTAAGAGAAAATGGAGGTGAAACATGACACACAATTGGGCTTGGAAAAGTGGCTTGGAGGCGCCACTTAAGGCCTCTGGGAATGACGCCACCAACAGGTGTAAATGGGCCAAGGTTCGAGTCGCATGGGAAGCTAAATAAAGCTTTTATTTTTGCGGCAACAAGGGGAAGTAGTGGACGGCATGGGGAGTACCAAATACTCATTACTCAAAGTCTACCATTGCTGATTCTCTCTAAGTCCCATACACCTTTCTTTTCTTTTCCTTGTTAAAACCGAATCTACAAGGGTGGTTTAGTTTCCCGAAGGTGCACCATAGGCCGCATGTTCCTTAGTGATTCGGTAAGTTTCGGGATTTCTTTCCTTTGCGATCTCTTCCTTTCTTTTCATCAAGATCTAACCCGAATCAATTGTTTATGCCAATCAATTTATCCTCTTTATCTCTAGAAGCCGAATCCTATTTTACAATAGCCAGAAGTACCGATTTTGGAAAAGCCGAAGGTGAGTGGTTGATGGTAGGTGGTCGAATGGCCATTTTCTGTTCTTTTCTTTTTGGCTGGATGCCATATGAGCTAAGTTAATTGTGATTTTCGGTTTGTTGAATAAGTGGAGGATGGCCGAATGTAGGTAAAATTGAGGTGACTTTGGCTTTTAGGAGGAAGTCGGCAGAAGTAAGCTGAGGTTTCCGGGATTTAAATCTACAAGGTAAGTGGACATAATAATCGGCCAAGGCAATAGTTAATGTTTTAGATCTATTTCATGTTTATTCAAAAAGCTGAAACTAACCAAATCAAGTGACTTAGTGTTAGCCGATTGCAAAGAAGGAAAGACTACAAGTTTTCGAGATTTATTAGTAGTGAAATCGACAATAAGGTAATATTTTGGTTTCGTTAGTCCTTCGAATTTAATTAATTAGCCGAATGGCTTTATGCTAAAGTGTTTAAGGTTGCCCGAATATAGGGATTAAGGGTCTAAAAGTATTAGATCGGATTTTCGGGATTTCAATAAAGCGCTAAGTAAATCAGGTGTGTACCCCCACACTAAGCTTCAATTAAATTGTGGTTATGTGTTAATAAATATATGTATGAAGTGGCTAAAAGTACCATGCAATGGTATGAACGAAATACTCAGGTACGTTTTCCTACCCCTACTATGAGTATATCGTGATAAATATCTGTTAAGGCACATAAGTGCAAATATAAGAATGTGAATAAGCATAAGGCATAATATTTGCATGTTTTGTATGACATGGGCATATGGGTGATATGTAAAGGGGAAGTGAATTGGTGGTTTTATACCCCAATATAAGAATGTGGTGACTTATGTCACAATATAAGAATATGGTGACTTATGTCACAATATATGAATGTGGTGACTTATGTCACAATATATGAATGTGGTGACTTATGTCACGAATTTTATAAGGGCGATGAGCACGTCGACTGCAGCGACTGCCTTCGATGGTGTGTAGCGGATGGAGGGTTGACTTAGTAGTCCCCACGGTGTGATGGTTGGTACGGGTGATGTGTAGCGGATGGTTATCTAAGCTTGGGTTCAGGTTGCATCATGATTTATATGTGTTTATTATGATTTGATATGCCTGAATTTAATTTGAGACTTGTGTTGGTTGTACACATTGAGTCTATTTGACTCACCCTTTGTGGGACTATTTTTCAGGTGACACTCAATGATGGACCGGGTCGGCAGAAGCTCAGTGGTGGCCATGCACAGTTCGGGATTTTATTTTTATTTTGGACTTGTTATATTTTAAGTATTTTGGATTTAATTTGGGTTTTGATTTGATGTAATAAGGCCTTGGTTTGAACTGTTATGCATGCACATTTAATTATCCTTATACTTAATTTCACATTCATGTCACTTTTCACAAGTTAATATAACACATTTCGTAATCCTAGTAGGAGTAGGAAACGTACCTAAGTACTTTGTACCATAACATGGTACTTTAGCCACATTCTTACACTTTCATATTAACAACATATATCAAATTAAGGCCATAAATCTATTAAGATTAGTGTGGGGTACACACCTGATTTGCTTAACGAATTCCTTGAAATCCCGGAAAAACCGATCTATTGCTTTAGGTCTTGCTTCCTATATTCGGCCAACATTAAAGGTTTAATGAGAAACTCATTCGGCCACAAAACCAAATCCTAGTAGGATTTGTGCACTAAAACTCACCTTAATGCCGATTTTCTTATCACTCAAATCCCGAAAACTTTGTTTTTCTTTTCCTTGTATTCGGCCAAATCCTAAATCTCTACATAGGTTAGTTTTCGGCTTTTTAAGATAATAAGGAAATAGATCTATGTACTAAAATAAGGCCTTGGCGAATATTCATAATTACTTACCTTGAAAATCTAAAATCCAATTGGATCCTTGCTTCCTTAATGTCAAAATTCCTATAACCATATGTTAGATTTAATCTAATATTAAAGTATATGAAATAGACCTTTGGCGAATGTACATATATGTACTTACCTTGTTTTAAATCCAAAACTCACCGAATAACTAGGGAACACGTGGCCTATGGTGTACCTTCGAAAAGAACTTCTCCTTCCTTGAAGTCGACACTTAGTAAATCCCAAAGATCTCTTCAAGATTTCGGCAACAATATATTGAGGTATTAGAATCTTAATTTGATGCACTTAAATGAAATAGAATGAGAATCGAACCTAATCTTACCCTTCATGAAGAATTGATGGAACTCTTGCTTGAACCCTTAGCACTATTCGCTATGGCCCCGATATATATCACAATTTTGGTTCTTGAGGCTTAGTGAGAAATCGGCTAGGGCTATTGGTACCTTCGGCTTTTGATTGTGTTTGTAAAGAAGAAGAAAAGGGTTGAGCAATTTGGGTAATGAAGTTTCAGCTACACAAGGTGTGTTTTCTGCTTGACAAAAACAAATAAAGAAAAGAGGGTGTTGCTTAGGGGATTCGGCAGAGAATAGGAGGAAAAAGGAAGATGAAAATAGGTAGAATGGCCTTATTCTTCCCTTTTTGGCCGAAAATACTAGCCTTAGACTCCCCCAATCATCCAACTCTTCCTATGTGATAAATTTTTATCTTTTTAATTATCACCTAAATTATTCTCATCAATAATCTACTTAAAAAAATAATCTATTATTAAATCACCCTTTATCTACTATTTATCTAGAATTTGAAGAGAATCAAACTCTTCTTTTAAGAGCCCTCATGCCGTCCACCTCTCTGCTCTTTGTAGCAAAATAAAACTTCCTTTATTTGCTTCCTAAGTGACTCGATCCCTGGCCCAAATACACTTGCATGTGGCGCCATTTCCAGAGGCCCTAAGTGGCATCTTCAGGCCACTTTTCCAAGCCTGTTTGTGTGTCAAATTTCACATACTTTTTCTCTTAAGGCCACCTTTCCTTAATTTCCTCTTTTAAACTTTAAAACTCAACATTTCTAAGTCATTTCTAAGTTTTCAAAAATTTTCGTTTGGCTCTTTAACTTGACATTTCCTTACATTTCCTAGTTTCCAGAAATGCTCACTTTCCTCTTTTGAATCATTTCTAAATCATTTTCCTAGTTTCCATAAATGTTCACTTTCCTCTTTTGAATCATTTCTAAATCATTTTCCTAGTTTCCATAAATGTTCACTTTCCTCTTTTAACTTAGCATTTCCATACATTTTCGTGTTTCCAAAATGTTCAAAATTTATTCTTAACACATAAAACATGTCACTTCGTATAATTAACCCGAAAATGCATAGGCCCTTTTCAGGATGTTACACTCTTTCTAATTAAAATCTCTAGAATCGCAATAACTCGATCTATGGACTACCAATTAGGTTTCACCCTAATCTGGCAAAATCTCGTCAATCTATCTCTAGGCGCACGATCAACTCTCGCTTAATTATGCTAGATCTACTCTTATGCAGGGACTTTTGCTCCACCACCTAAGTACATTCAACTTGAATCAATATCCCGAAAATATTAACATAAGAATTAAGCACACATAAGTAAGAACAAACTAAGTATTTATCATATAGTTCAGAAAACAATAACAAGATTCATCTAGGTTTCATCCCCTTCAGGTATCTGAAGGGTTTAGTTCATAATGATAAAAGAAAACATCTCAAGGGAAAAGATAAAACAAAACATAAGAAATCCCTAAAACCCCCTAAAGGAATTTAAGGAGAGATCCGCCGTCTTAAGTAGAACTCCGGCTTCTTGAGATGGATCAACTGGTTATTTTGGAGTGATTCCCATGAATCTGGTCTTCTGACTCGGCTCCTTTGCCTAGCTGACTGCCTAACTGACCGCAGCCGACAAAAGCCCTGGCAGAAGGCTTCTGCCGAACTCTCCGCTTAAGTGCCCCCTAAGGTGTTTATATAGACTTTGAGATGCTTTACTTAACCCCTAAGTATCCTAATTCAAGTATAATTCCTACTCGGGTGTTTGAATAGGCTTTGGAATGTGTTTCTTTGCCTCTAAGTATCCAAATCCGAGTGAAATTGCTCTTGGACCCGGCAGGCACACGCCCGTGTGAATCGATTTCAGGCCATGGTCGAGTCTGCTGAAGAGACACGCCCGTGTGTTTTGAGGTCCAGGCCGTGTTGGAGTAGATTAGGGAGACAAGGTCGTGTGGTCTTGGGCCCAGGCCATGTCGATTTCGTGAGTTGGCCCAATTTGGTCCGTTTTGAGTCTGTTTCTCGTTCTTTTCGTCCCTAGGTGCTTTCCTGAGTATAAAACATGAAAAGAAAGGATTAAGAGCACCTTTTTACATAATTCAGGGAATAAATCATCCAAAGGTATGATAAATGTGGGATTAAAATATGTTACTTTTACGGTTTATCAAATACTCCTACACTTAAGCTTTTGCTTGTCCTCAAGCAAAATTCTCAACTTACACTTAAAACAAACTTTCCACAATTCATAATTCTCATTAACAATGCCTCATCATAATTCATAGATAATTTATACATGGATAATTTAACTCAAAGACTCTTAAAGATTCAAACAATTCTAAGTCATATATTTTGTAGCTCGAAAACATGCGTATCTCCCCTTATCTAAATGATTACCTTTAATTCAAAACTGACAAGGATTGGCATCCTCACTAAAGATTCACTCACAACACTCGAAGTGTTTAAGGTTCAGGAAAAAGTACTCATAATTCAAACCTGAAAAATTAATCCCATAGGCTTGCCTGAAAATCAAATCTCTACCACTGTAATATGAGATGATACACAAATCAAAAGGTCTTTAACAGGGTTGTAATGGGGTTTGGGTTAAAGGTGTGGATAAAGGCTAAATTAGAAGGGTTAGAATCGAGATTGAATTGACAAATCACCTAACTAAAAACAATGAACTAGAAAATAAATGATTACATCAATTGAAACTTTGAAACTAATAATACGAGCTTTTTTTTCAATAATTGAAATTTAAATGTACAAGCTCACTTTTTATATTACTAATACTGAATATACTCCGATTTTTTCGTTTTTCATTTTTTTTTTTTTTAAGAACAAATCAATAAATACATAATATAAGAAAGAACTTTATCAACTGAAATAAAGGAATTAGGCAACTGATCAAATCAATTCTCGATAGAAGGGTAGCCAAAGGAATGGTGATAACAAATACGAGCGGGGTTTTAGGTTAATATTAGTGGGTAAATCAATAAAAAGGGTTGTTAGGATCAAAGAGGTTCACTAGGGGTTAATTATATAGATAGGCTTTTTAGTGGAGTGAGTGGGTTAAAACCTAGGTGCCTTTATCATCTCAGTATATCAAATCAATAATATGGTCTTGACATGTATAATCGAGGCAAGTTCTAGAATAACAATTCAGTGTTGACGCACTCATAATCAATAAAGTAAGCACGGAAAAGAATATATGCTCTATAAGGCTCAAAATCTCACAAAAATTATGAGTATTTGACATCAATCCCTGTAAATTTCAAACTTCAAGGTAATATTCAAATTCAGTTCAACAACCTAGAAAATTTTTTATTCTTGAAAAATGGACTTATCATGCTTGATTCTCTAGTATCTTAAAGTTTAAATCATCAATGTACAATTAACTATGACTTAATCTAAGACATATCAATAAAATCATAAATTAACAGAAATTTCATCCTAATTAGTAATATGAGAAAATTTCTTAAGAACAAGATATAATTCAGGGATTTGAGAACAATGCTATAGTTAACCCCCCAACACTTAAGATGTACATTGCCCTCAATGTACAAAGATAGATAATATTAAAATAATCATAACATCATAAGAGGGGAAGAGAAGTGAAACTTCCTGAATTTTGAATGAAGTCAATGAAAAGAAACCGGATAGGATTGAAGGTGAGCGTGGGGAAGCGTCTCGAACCTGATTGAATTTGAATCCTCGAAATAGCCGGCTTGGTTTTATTGTATCCTAAGCTAAATCTAAATGGCATGACGAATAAGAAGAAAATAATAAAAAAATAAAAAATAAAAGTAAAAGTAAAAGTAAATAATGAAAAATGAAAGAAGAAAGATAATTGGAAAAGAAAAAGTAAGAAGGGGGTTTAAATAGAGATGCGACCATGTTTTGGGGAAAATTTTGTCCTGTTGCCACACGTCTACGGTCACGCCCTTTTACCTACCTGTGGTGCCCACACGGCCACCGCCACAGCCGTGTACAAGGCCGTGTGGTCTAAAAATCTGCACTTTTGGTTTATTTGAATGCTAAAAAGTGAAAATAAAAATAAAAAAGAATAAAAATAGGGTTAGTGCTCGGGTTACCTCCCGAGAAGCGCTCGTTTAAAGTCTTGAGCTAGACTTACCTATTATTTGTATGGTCATGGTGGTTTGAGGAGGTGAAAATCCTTTCTCATGTGATCAACTCGGTTTTTGATATAAAGTTTAAGTCAAGTAGTGTTTACCTCAAAAGTGTTGAATTTAGGATTGCTTACCTCGACTATGCCGTATAGGAAGACATTAAGTACCTCAAAAGTTATTTCTTCGTTTGTCTTGAGGTCTGAATTGGCGATTCGAGGGTCTTCCTTATTCAACAATACTTGATCCCCTATTTTAAAGTGATTTGTTGCTCCTATCAGCTCGTCGGGGTTTCCTTCGGTTTCACTTCGTGTATTCCTAGTTTCTCTTTAAAGTGTGTCTTCTACTCTTCTAGTTTGTCAACCTTAAGGCTTCGTTCCTCATGTAATTCTTCTTTATTGGCACGAGATCTATGATTTAGCACAGGTTTGTGGCTTCGTGGTGTTTCCTGTGATGAAGGTTGAACAAATTTGTTATCAACTGAATTTACTTTCTCACCTTCATCAGTCGATGTTCTGGTCGAGTCAAGAGCTTGTAGACTGATTAATTCGTCACCTATACGAAGAATGAGTTCTCCTGTACCAACATCAATTTTAGTCCTGGCAGTTGCTAGAAAGGGTCTTCCTAAAATTAAAGGACCGAATTGTCCTCATCCATGTCTAAAATGACAAAGTCTACTGGGAATACGAATTTATCAATTTTGATTAGAACATTTTCTATTATACCCCTAGGAATTCTGATAGTTTTATTAGTTAATTGAATGCTCATCCTAGTTTGTCTGGGTTTCCCTAGACCTAGTTGTTTAAACATTTTATAAGGCAAAACATTGATGCTTTCCCTAAATCAGCTAAAGTATTATCATTAGATAAACTACCAATTAAACATGGAATTGTAAAACTCCCTAGATCTTTTAATTTTCGTGGCAGTTTATTTTGTAGAATTGCTGAGCACATTGCGTTTAGCTCCACATGCTATGCCTCGTCTAGCTTCCGTTTTTTTGTTAATAGCTCTTTTAAAAATTTTCTATAATCGGGTATCTGCGAAAGAGCTTCGAGAAACGATAAGTTAATATGTAATTTCTTTAAAAGTTTAAGAAACTTACCAAACTGTTCCTCTGTGTTGTCCTTCTTTATTGCATTGGGTATGGCACATGAGCTTGGTACTCTGTAGTTACCGGGTTTGGTAACTCCTGGCTTACCTCAACCTTACCTTCTTCTACCATATTCTCTTGTGTCAATGTTGTTTCATCTAACCCTTCACTATCGTGAGCAATTATTGCTTGAGGTTACTTTCTTGGGTTAGTTTTGGTGTTACTTGGTAGGACACCTTGTGGTATTTTTGAGATCAGCTTAGCAAGTTGCCCAACTGACTTAGTAAGTTGCCCTAACTGGTTCTCAATCCCTTGAATTGATGCTTCTTGATTTTTGAGTTCTATTTTGGTGTTTTGGGAACGGGTTTTTGTGGCTGCCATGAATTTTGTCAGCATCTCTTCAAGGTTCGGCTTCTGCTCTTGTGGGTAGGGTTGCTGTTGAAAGCCTGGAAGGGGTTGTTGTCTCTGATTACCTTGATATTCACATGAGAAATTGGGATGGTACCTCTAACCTGCATTATAAGTGTTACTATAAGAATTATTTTGAGGTCTAGAATAGTTACCCGTATAGTGAGCTTGCTCGTTTTCCATGCCATATCCGTAGAGTAGGTACTCAGGATTCGCCATGCCTCCTAAATTTGAATCATATTGTATTTCTGGGTGTACCTACGAGAGACTATACAAACCATCAATCTTTTTATTCATCATCCCTAACTAATTAGATAACTTGGTGACCACGTCGAGATTGAAGACACTAGTTGCTTTAGTAGGAATTGTCCTCATAACTTGCCACTGAAAATTATTCAGCGCCGTCTTCTCTTATAGACTAAAATTATCTACCAAAAGAAAAATAGAGGAAAAATTAGCAAAGTAAGAAAATAATAATAAAAATAAAAATAAATTGTAGAAAATAAAAAAAAGGCTAAAGTAATAAAAATAGGGCTTTTTTAATATTTTAGTTCCCCGGCAACGGTGCTAAAAACTTGATCATCAAAATTGTCAAGTTTTAAAATTTATAAAGAGAATGATCGAACCTGGAAACTAACTCTGACAATGACTTAAGGCAAATGCACCTATCGAACAGTAGTATAGCTTAGGCAAGAATGGATTGTCGAACCCAAGGGAATTAAAAGTACTAATACTCACTTTCTTTCTATTATTTAGCCTAAAATGAAGTGATTGATTGATTAAACTAAAAACTAACTAGACGCAAAGACAAAAAGAACAAACTGAAGAAATAACTTTTAGAAAAACTCAGTTGATTACGACGATGCCTTAGAAGGAATCCACCTAGACTTCACTTGTTATCTAACATTGAACCAGATGATTTATTCACTTAGCTTGATCCGTAAGACTCCCTAATTTATATTAAACCCTCTCTCAAGGCGAATAACGTCTAACCCTAGGTTGATTAATTGAAATCTCTTTCTAATTAAAACCCATAGAATCTCATTAACTCGATCTATGGACTCCTATATTAGGTTTCACCCTAATCTGGCAAAATCTCGTCACCCTATCTCTAGGCACTCGATCAACTCCACTTAATTATGCTAGATCTACTCTTAAGCAGGGACTTTTGCTCCACCACCTAAGTACATTCAACTTGAATCAATATCCCAAAAATATTAACACAAGAATTAAGCACACATAATGAAGAACAAACTAAGTATTTATCATATAGTTCAGAAAATAATAACAAGATTCATCTAGGTTTCATCCCCTTCAGGTATCTGAAGGGTTTAGTTCATAATGATAAAAGAAAACATCTCAAGAGAAAAGATAAAATAAAACATAAGAAATCCCTAAAACCCCCTAAAGGAATTGAAGGAGAAATCCGCCGTCTTGAGTAGAACTCTGGCTTCTTGAGATGGATAAACTGGCTATCTTGGAGTGATTCCCATGAATCTGGTCTTTTGGCTCGGCTCCTTGGCCTAACTGGCTGCCTAACTGACCGCGCCGACAAAAGCCCTGACAAAAGGCTTCTACCGAACTCTCCGCTTAAGTTCCCCCTAGGGTGTTTATATAGACTTTGAGATGCTTTACTTGACCCCTAAGTATCCTAATTCAAGTATAATTCCTACTCGAGTGTTTGAATAGGCTTTGGAATATATTTTTTTACCTCTAAGTATCTAAATCCGAGTGAAATTGCTCTTGGACGCGACAGGGACATACCCATGGCACACACCCGTGTGAATCGATTTCAGGCCGTGGTCGAGTCTGCTGAAGAGACACGCCCGTGTATTTTGGGGTCCAGGCCGTGTTGGAGTAGATTAGGGAGACATGGCCGTGTGGTCTTGGTCCCAGGCCGTGTCAATTTCGTGAGTTGGCCCAGTTTGGTCCGTTTTGAGCCCATTTCTAGTTCTTTTAGTCCCTGGGTGCTTTCCTGAGTATAAAACATGAAAAGAAAGGATTAAGAGCACCTTTTTCCATAATTTAGGGAATAAATCATCCAAAAGTATGATAAATGTGGGATTAAAATATGTTACTTTTACGGTTTATCAAACACATTTTGATTGTTTTGTTCCTATGCAACTTTGTCTTGTTCTTTTGTTATTTGATAGCAAAGTTAGTAGGATATTTTGACTGATTTGTATTGATGTAATAGCTGGTATGCCAGCTTTCTTTTATGTACAAGTTAAGCTAGTTTTTGTTATGTATTAAGTGGGAGCAATTAACCATTAGATAACTGTCCAATTATTTGTGTAACTCTGATATATATGTTCAAAATTTGAATGAAAAATGAAGATGAAATTCATTCAGTTACTTTTGCAAAGTTCCTTATTCTATTTTTGCTTCACTTTGTTTTTCTTTTGATGCAAAAACTGCAACAAATGGTATCTAGAGCCTATTGTCTTTGAGGGCCTTGGTTGTGCACTGTTTCTAAGTTAATCGTATTTGAAACAAGAAGCAGAAGCTATTTTTGTTGGTTTTTTTTTTTGGATGCTGTGAAACATGAGTTTTTCACCACCTCCTCCATCTGTTTTTGTTGGTGAAAACTATAATATTTGGGCAGTGAAAATGAGAACATACTTGCAGGAAAATGACTTGTGGAATGTTGTTCTAAATGATACTGAGCCACCACCATTGAGAGCTAATCTGACCATCGCTCAAATCAGTCAGCATAGTGAAGAATGCGCCAAGAAGTATAAGGCCATGTCATGCCTTCAAAGTGGAGTCTCTGATATAATCTTCACAAGGATAATGGCTTGTGACACACCAAATGAGGCTTAGGATAAACTCAAGGAGGAGTTTCAAGGGTCAGACAAGACCAGGCAGTAGCAACTAATCAATTTAAGAAGGGACTTTGAGAATTTGAGAATGAAAGACTCAGAAACCATTAAGCAGTATGCTGACAGAATTATGGCTACTGTCAACAATATAAAATTGTTTGGGGATGAGTTTAGTGATCAAAGGGTAGTTGAGAAAGTAATAACAACCTTACCAGAGAAGTATGAAGCAAAAATTTCTTCTTTGGAGGATTCAAGGGACCTATTAACCATTCCTTTGATAGAGTTGATAAATGCTCTCTATGCACAAGAGCAAAGAAGAGCTATCAAAAATGTAGAGCACTTTGAGGGAGCTTTTCAAGCCAAAAGTAGAGAGGGCTCAAGCTCAACCTCGAATTTCAAGGCAAGAAGCCTTGGACAGAAAAGAGAAAGAAAAAGGCTACCAAGAAGAAGTTTCCACCTTGTGTCCATTGCAAAAAGACTACTCATATTGAAAAATACTGTTGGTATAGACCAGATATTCAGTGTAGAGGCTGAAAAAAATTTGGCCACATTGAAAAAGTGTGCAAAAATAAGCCAAAACCACAACCACAGTATCAAAACCAAGCTCAGGCTGCTGAAGATATTGAAGTGCAGGAAGAGCATGTTTTCTCAGCATCCTGCTTTGCAAGCTCGAGCAAAGTGAGCAAGATCTGGTTAGTTGACAATGGATATACTCATTACATGGCTTCTGATAAGAACATGTTCAAGGAGTTGGACACCACCTTTAAGTCCAAAGTCAGAATAGGCAATGGTGAACTCTTTGAGGTAAAAGGGAAGGGTAAGGCTGTGATAGGCACCAAGTCAGGAAACAAAACCATTTCAGAGGTTCTTTATGTACCTGAGATTGATCAAAATTTGCTGAATGTTGGTCAGCTACTAGAGAAGGGCTACTTGATCGTGTGTCTATCGAGTTTTAAAATTTATAAAGAGAATGATCGAACCTGAAAACTAACTCTAATAACGATTAAAGGCAAGTGTACCTATCGAACAGTAGTATAGCTTAGGCAAGACCGGATTGTCGAACCCAAAGGAACTAAAAGTACTAATACTAACTTTCTTTTTATTATTTAACCTAAAATAAGTAAAGTTGCTTTAATCTAAATTAACGTCTTACTAAACTAAAGACGTAAAGACAAAAATAATGAATTGGAAAATAACTTGAAGAGAAACTCAGTTGATCACGACGATACCCTCAGGAAGAATCCACCTAGACTTCACTTGTTATTTAACACAGAATCATACGATTTATTCACTTAGTTTGATCCGTAAGACTCCCTAACGTATATTAAACCCTCTCTCGAGGCGAATAATGTCTAACCCTAGGTTAATTAACAGAAATCTCTTTCTCAAATAATAACCCCCTAGAATAGTAGTAAATTGATCTATGGACTCCCATATTAGGTTTCACCCTAATGCAGCAAAATCTCGTCACCCGATCTCTAGGCGTGCGATCAACTCCGCTTAATTATGCTAGACTACTCTTAAGTAGGGTCTATTCCTCCTCCACCTAAGCACATCAGATTTGGATTAAGCATGCATAATTAAGAACAAACTAAATATTTATCATATAATTCAGAAATCAATAACAAGATTCATCTAGATTTCATCCCCTTTAGGTATCTGAAGGGTTTAGTTCATAATGAATAAAGAAAACATCTCAAGAGAAAAGATAAAACAAAACATAAGAAATCCCTAAAACCTATTGGAGGAATTGAAGGACAAATCTGTCGTCTTGAATAGAATTCCTGCTCCTTAAGATGGATCCACTGGCTATCTTCGAGTAATTCCCACTAATCTGATTTTCTGGCTCGGCTCATTGGCCTAGCTAACCTCCCCTTTCAGGTTACACTTAGGGTGTTTATATAGACTTTTGCAATGCTTTACTTAGCCTCTAAGTGTCCCAATTCAAGTATACTTCCTACTCGGTGTTTGAATAGGCTTTGGAATGTGTTTCTTTGCCTCAAAGTAACCAAATCCGAGTGAAATTACTCTCTCCCGCGGCAGGGGCACGGCCATGGTACACGCCCGTGAAAATTGTCTTCAGGCCGTGTCTCGATTCTGTCGATTGGGGCACGGCCATGTTCATCGTGGAATGGCTGTGTCTTAGTTAATTTTTCGAGGCACGGCCATGTGGCTTGAAGTCCAGGCCGTGTCGATTTCCTCTTTGGCCCAAATTGGCCCGTTTTAAGCTCGTTTCTTGTTCTTTTCATCCTCGGGTGCTTTCCTGAGTAAAAACATGAAAAGAAAGGATTAAGAGCACCTTTTTACATAAATCAAGGGCTAAATCATCCAAAAGCATACTAAATGTGGGCCTAAAATATGTTACTTTTACAGTTTATCAAGTACCCCCACATTTAAGCTTTTGCTTGTCCTCAAGCAAAATTCCTAACTTATAATTAAAACGAGCTTTCCATAATTCACAATTTCTATCAATAATGCCTCATCATAATTCATAGATAATTTATACATGGATAATTTAACTCAAAGACTCCTAAAGACTCAAACAATTCTAAGTCATAAATTTGTAGCATAAAAACATAAGCGTCTCCCTTATCTAAATAATTACCTTTAATTCAAAACCGACAAGGATTGACATCCTCACTAAAGATTCACTCAAAGCACTCGAAGTGTTTAAGTTTTAAGAAAAAGCACTCATACGTCGAACCTGAAAAGTTAATCCCATAGGCTTTCCTAAAATCAAATCTCCACCACTGTAATATGAGATGATACACAAATCAAAAAGTCTTTGACAGGGTTGTAATGGGGCTCAGGTTAAAGGTGTGGATAAAGGCTGAATTAGAAGGTTTAGAATCGAGATTGAATTGACAAGTTACCTCACTTTTAGAAAAATAATTGAACTAATATTCTAAATAATTACATTACATGAAACATTGAAACAAATACTACGAGCTTTTTCTTTGATAATTGATATTTAAATGTACAAGCTCACTTTTTATACTACTAATGCGGAATAAACTTCGATTTCGATTTTTAATATCAAATAGGAACATGATAAAGAAAACTTTATCAACTAAAATAAACTAATTCGATAACTGATCAAATCAATTCTCGATAGAAGGGTAGTCAAAAAAAATATTGATAACAAATACAAAGGGTTTTGGGTTAATATTAGTGGGTAAATCAATAAAAAAGGGTTGTTAGGATCAAATGGGTTCACTAAGGGTTAATTTGTGAAGGTAGACTTTTTAGTGGAGTGAATGGGTTAAAACCTAGGTGCCTTTATCATCTCAGTATATCAAATCATTAATGTGGTCTCAACATGTATAATCAAGGCAAGTTCTAGAATAACAATTCAGTGTTGACACACTCATAATCAATAAAGTGAGCATGGAAAAGAATATATGTTCTATAAGGCTCAAATCTCACAAAAATTATGGGTATTTGACATCAATCTCTGCAATTCCTATGAGCGGTAGCTTCAATATCACTATCGTATACTATAGGTCCTGTCGAGTTCCTTCTAGTCATAAACTAGAGGTACCTGCTAGGAAAAATGAAGAAATAAAATTAGAAAAAAACAATAAAATAAAATAAAATAAATTGCAAAAATAAAAATAATGGCTAAAGTAATAAAAATAGAGCTTTCTTAATATTTTAGTTCCCCGGCAACGGCGCTAAAAACTTGATCGTGTCTATCGAGTTTTAAAATTTATAAAGAGAATGATTGAACCTGGAAACTAACTCTGACAACGATTAAAGGCAAGTGTACCTATCAAACAATAGTATAGCTTAGGCAAGACTGGATTGTCGAACCCAAAGGACCTAAAAGTACTAATACTAACTTTCTTTTTATTATTTAGCCTAAAATAAGTGAAGTTGCTTTGTAAGACCCAATTTATGCCCGGACCCAATTAACCAATTTATTAAAACCCAAAAATTAAAACCAAAACCAAATATCAATAAAGTCCAATAAATACAGTCCGTTACAAAACAGTGGCCCAAATTCATTACCCAATTAAACCAAACTAGCCCAACAGACTAAACCAAAATTTTAAGCCCAATCCGACGAGCCCGAATGGCTCAAGCAATTCTGGAAAACAAAGAAAACCTAGGGGAGCTTTCTAGAACCACCATCACCGCAACCCAGCCAAATGTTTGGATTGCCTCGGTCCTCACACGCGCACGGCCCTACGTCCACGCGTACGACCTCCGTACGACGCCACGTCCACAACAGCCTCCGTACCTGTTTCAAATGAGGGGCGAACAGCATAGCAAACAGAAAAGAAAACAGTTGTATTTTACATTATTTTCATTTTTTATTTCGATTTCGGCTTTAAAAAGCCCAAATCAACCACTGTAAGCTACACAATTTTTACGCATACAGAATATATCAACAAATCAGAAACAAAAAGGTTTCTTTTCTGACTGCTTATTTTCCATTTTCTCTTTTTGAATCGACTTTTTTTTGTGTTTCAAGCATTTCTTTTTGTTTCGATACTTAAAAAAAAAAAAGGAGCAGGAAAGGGTTCACCTTTGGAATGGGGACTTTCGGGTTGCTTTCTTCGTAGTGATCGAGCAAAGTGGTCCGTTGGGGCGTTGAACACAAAATATCCTGGTCAGATTTAGAGGGGCGGTTGTCGAATGGTCTCGGTTTGGCCACAAATCATTGATCATCATGGCATCGTAGTGGTCGTTTCTTCTCCCTTTTCTTTGCGGCGGAGAACGAAAACGAAAGTAAAAAAAAAGGGGCTAGGGTTTCGTCAAAGGGGGTTAGCAGAAGGCTTAAGGTGGCTTTTAAAGGGTTAATGGCCATTATTGAAACGACGACATTTCAGGTGCAGTTTGATAGCCTTGAAACGACGTCGTGTGATTGCCCCGATCCGACCCGATTCGGAACCCTTGAAGATTTGCGTGTTTCCATATGAACAGAATATTTTCGTCTTTGGCCCTTCTGTTTTGTGCTTTTATTCAATCAAACCTTACTTCTATGTCCTTATGTTTTTAATTTTTCCGAGAATTTGTACATTTTTCAATTTGGTACTCCTTAAACACTGCGTTTTGAATCATTGAAATATTTTCGGGTGTAATCCTTGATAGTCTACGTGTATTTCAATTCGATCCCAATTTGTAAAGATGATTTTTTCTTTAATAGTCTTTTAATTTTATTTCATTTAAATTAAGTACCTTTTTTTGTTTTCATATACAATCTTTGCCTTAATTTAATTTATTTATTAGTTAAATTTTAAACTATTTCATCATATGATATGAATAATATTTATGCTATTTGTTTTCAAATTTATTTGTTATATATATGTATATATATTATTTATTTTAACTTGTTTTAATATAATGTTTATTAAAATTTGTTTTGCTATTTATTTAAAATAACTTTATACATTTTGCTTATTCTAGACTTTTATATATATTGTTTTAAACTTTTTTATATTTTAAATTATTTTATATACTTTATTTTAGATTTTATTCATTCAATTCAAAATGCTTCAATTTTATTTCGCACTTTCATATATATATATATATATATATATATATATTTATAAATATTTTATGTAACATTTGTCTTATATTATTTAAGATCATTGATTTTAAAGCTACTTCTTACATCACTTTAAATTTGTTTATTATTATTTTAAATGTTTACTTTCTATTTATTTTTAATTTGATTTAGTTCATTTCTTATGATTAGTTATATATTATCCTGCTCTATTTTCTTTAATTGCTAATGTCGAAACTGTGTTATGTGACTATTGTTATTGCATGGATTATAATTTGTTAATTTGTAGCCATTAATTATTTGTGATTCATCATTGTAATATTTGATGTTGACTTTGTATATTAGTATTCCATTGCATATCATGAAAAATGTTGTGTTTAATGTCACTTTAGTTTTAAAGATCATTTTTCTTATTATTTAAAGTTTTTTTGAAATAAGGCAATGCTCGTGTTTAGGGTTTTGAGACAATCGTGCCCTAACTTACTAGGTTCCGATTTTTCCCGTTAAAACCTAGCAATCGAGTACCCTTTTTTCTCTTAAACCCAAATGCACAATATTTCAAATAAAAACTTATTCTCGGGAATTTGAGACATTGCGCCCTAACTTACTGGGTGCGAATATTTTATCATCTCGAGATAAGAATTTCAAAACAACAAAGGTAATATTCCGTATTCGAGAATTATGAGAAATAGTGCCCTAACTTACTGGGCTTCGATTTTTCATTTGACCCAAATAGTGGAGTATCCTTCTTATTTTTAAATGTACGAGTATTGAATGTCAAAAGATAAGCATATTTTCGAGGACAAGAAATGTTGTATCCTAACTCACTGGGTATGATACTTTGTTCGTTCGAAATAAGCAGGTCTTGGCATCAAGCTTAATTTCTTCAAGTTTTCCCTAAAGGATCGTATTTTAAAATCTTTTCAAATTTTCGACGTCAGGACATTAATTAATCAATTTGGTACCAATTTTGGGCGTTGCGAGGGTGCTAATCCTTCCTCGTGCGTAACCGACTTCCGAACCTATTTTCTTAAATTTCGTATACCAAAATTATTGTTTTAATAAAAATATTTTATTAAAATAGTCCATCTCAAGGTGATCCGATCACACCTTGAATAAAAGATCGGTGGCAAATCCATTTCCATATTTTTTTTAAGTCGATCGTCCGTTTTTCTAAAACGATTAAAAAATGGTTTCGACATGGTTTAATCTAAATTAACGACTTACTAAACTAAAGACGCAAAGAAAAAAAGAATGAATTGGAAAATAACTTGAAGAGAAACTCAGTTGATCACAACGATACCCTCAGGAAGAATCCACCTAGACTTCACGTGTTATTTAACACTAAACCATACGATTTATTCACTTAGTTTGATCTGTAAAACTCCCTAACGTATATTAAACCCTCTCTTGAGGCGAATAATGTCTAACAATAACCCCTAGAATAGCAGTAAATCGATCTATGGACTCCCATATTAGGTTTCACCCTAATCCGAAAAAATCTTGTCACCCTATCTCTAGGCGTGCGATTAACTTCGCTTAATTATGCTAGATCTACTCTTAAGCAGGGTTTATTCCTCTTCCACCTAAGCACATCAGATTTGGATTAAGCATGCATAATTAAGAACAAACTAAGTATTTATCATATAATTCAGAAATCTATAACAAGATTCATCTAGGTTTCATCCCCTTCAGGTATCTAAGGGTTTAGTTCATAATGAATAAAAAAACATCTCAAGAGAAAAGATAAAACAAAATATAAGAAATCCCTAAAACCCCTGGAGGAATTAAAGGACAAATCTGCCGTCTTGAATAGAATTCCAGCTCCTTGAGATGGATCCACTGGCTATCTTCGAGTAATTCCCACAAATCTGACCTTTTGGCTCGGTTCCTTGGCCTAGCTAACCACCCCCTTTCAAGTTACACTTAGGGTGTTTATATAGACTTTTGGAATGCTTTACTTGGCCTCTAAGTGTCCCCAATTCAAGTATACTTCCTACTCGGTGTTTGAATAGGCTTTGGAAGGTGTTTCTTTGCCTCAAAGTATCCAAATCTGAGTGAAATTGCTCTCTCCTGCGGCAGGGGCACAGCCATGGTACACGCCCGTGTAAATCGTCTTCAGGCCGTGTCTCAATTCTATTGATTGGGGCACGGTCGTGTAAATCGTGGCATGGCCGTGTCTTAGTTAGTTTGTCGAGGAACGGTCGTGTGGTTTGAAGTCCAAGCCATGTCGATTTCCTCTTTGGCTCAAATTGGCCCGTTTTAAGCCCGTTTCTTGTTCTTTTCGTCCTCGGGTGCTTTCCTGAGTAAAAACATGAAAAGAAAGGATTAAGAGCACCTTTTTACATAAATTGAGGGCTAAATCATCCAAAAGCATACTAAATGTGGGCCTAAAATATGTTACTTTTACGGTTTATCACTACTCTTTAATTTTTGAAGACAAAACTTGTGTGATCAAAGGTGCTACTGGTCAGGTGTTAACAACACTACCTATGCAAGACAGAACCTTCATTGTGGATATGAATCAATTGCAAGCAAAGGCTTATGCAACTCAGACTGGTGATGCAAGTTTATGGCATAGGAGGCTGGGGCACGTGAACTACAATTCACTTAGCCTGTTAAAAAAAATGAATTTGGTGGAAGATATGTCCAAGAATGAGCTAAAGAAGGATGTGTGTGAGGTTTGTGAGCTTGGCAAATAGAATAAATTACCTTTCCCTGTCAACAAAGCATAGAGAGCTCAACAAAGACTCCAGCTAGTCCATATAGACATCTGTGGACCTATGAAGACCACCTCCTTAAATGGTAGCAGGGATGTTAAGTTCAGTGAAGAAAGCTATTGGAAATGGGATGGAATTGAAGCAAGTTTGCTTAATAAAGATCCGAATGACCTTGACCTGCAGTAGGCTGAAACTGAAGGAGTAGTTGAAGATAGCTATGATGATGAATCTGTTTGAGGAACCAGGACACTAGCAAACATTTATGAAACGTGCACTTTGACTATGGTGGAGCTTTCTTGCTATGATGAAGCTGTAAATGAAAGTTGCTGGCAAGAAGTTATGGAAGCTGAATGGAGAATAATTCACAAAAATGATACTTGGGAGCTTGTTAACGGGCCTGAAAATAGAAAGATCATTGGTGTTAAATGGGCGTTTAGAACAAAGAACAATGCAGATGGTTCTCTGAACAAACACAAGGCCAGACTGGTTGTGAAAGGGTATAGTCAGCAGCTAGGGATTGATTTCTCTGAAACCTTTGCACCTGTTGCAAGGTTGGATACAATAAGGCTATTGTTTGCCTTAGCAGCTCAAAAAAATTGGAAGGTGCATCATTTGGATGTCAAATCAACATTTTTAAATGGATTTCTCAATGAAGAAATCTTCATAGAACAGCCTGAAAGTTTTAAGATCCCTACTGAAGAACACAAAATCTACAAGCTCAAAAAGGCCTTGTATGGCCTAAAACAGGCTCCAAGGGCCTGGTATGAAAGGATAGATGGTCATTTGACAATGCTAGGATTTACAAAGAGTGTTAGTGAGCCTACTCTTTATGTCAAAAATGCTAGAAAGGAGACCTTGCTAATTGTGTCTCTATATGTTGATGATTTGCTAGTTATTGGCTGCAAAGATGAGCTAATTGTAGATCTTAAGAAGAAGATGCAAGAAGTGTTCAAAATGACTGATCTTGGCTTAATGACATATTTCCTCAGTATGGAAGTAAGTCAAAAGGATCAAGGCATTTTCATAAGTCAGCAAACATTTGCATTGAAAGTGCTGAAGAAATTCTACATGTCAAATTGCAAGCCTGTTACCACACCTATTGCATTGGGAGAAAAGCTATCAAGAACCAGTGACCATGATTGAATAGATGAGAAGGCATATAGAAGTTTGGTTGGTTGTCTACTCTATTTGACTGCAACAAGGCCAGACATTGTATATGTTGTTAGTCTTCTTTCAAGGTTCATGCACTGCTATAATGTTGCACATTTTAAAGCTGCAAAAAGGGTACTTAGATATGTTAAAGGAACCCTTAATTCTGGTGTAATGTTTGGAAGAGTAAAGGATCTGAAGCTTGTTGGTTACTCTGACAGTGATTGGGCAGGTTCAGTTGATGACATGAGAAGCACATCGGGTTATTTCTTCACTTTAGGCTCTAGTGTTTTCAGTTGGAGTTCAAAGAAACAATAGACTGTTGCACAATCTACAGTAGAAGCAGGATACATCTCAGCTGCAGCATCTGTTAATCAAGCCGTTTGGCTTAGAAAGCTTCTTTGTGATTTAAATTAAGAACAAAATCAACCAACTGAAATCAAGGTTGATAATCAATCAACATTGGCTATAGCTAAAAATCCAGTCTTCCATGGTAAGACTAAGCATTTTAAAATTAAATTTCATTTTGTTCGAGAAGCTGAGCAATCAAAGGAAGTCAATCTTGTTCATTGTAGCTCAGAAACTCAATTGGCTGATATTCTGACCAATCCATTAGGAGCTACTAGGTTTGAAACATTGAAAGGAAAATTGGTTTTTGTTGCATACAGTCCAAGGAGGAGTGTTAAGTTTTGGCCTGCATTGCAACAAAAGACCAGCAGCAAATTAAGCTCAACTTAAGCTACAAAACTGTTTTGAAGAGCAGAAATGGAGTTGGTCCGAATGCAGCAACACATTTTGATTGTTTTGCTCCTATGCAACTTTGTCTTGTTCTTTTGTAATTTGATAGCAAAGTTAGTAGGATATTTTGACTGATTTGTATTGATGTAATAGCTGGTATGCCAGCTTTCTTTTCTGTACAAGTTAAGCTAGTTTTTGTTATGTATTAAGTGGGAGCAGTTAACCATTAGGTAACTGTCCAATTATTTGTGTAACTTTTATATATATGTTCAAAATTTGAATGAAAAATGATGATGAAATTCATTCAGTTACTTTTGCAAAGTTCCTTATTTTGTTTTTGCTTCACTTTGTTTTTCTTTTGATGCAAAAACTCCAACAATAATTTTCATCATTAGTTTAAATAGATATATCTATAATTTGAAGAAGGATTCTCAAGTTATGCTATTTGATTATAGCAAATCAGGTGGTTGTGCTAACCCTGAATAATTTGCATATATTTGAACGTGAAATACATGCATGGTTTCATAGGAAAAGAGACGGGGTGGCTTTTCGTACTACCACATGTCTGTAAGTTTGTTAATTTAGTTAAACTGTTTTCTAGCATTGCCACATGCTACATAACTGAAAACTGAAGCCACAACAAGGACATACATACATACATACAACAATTCAAGAAAAGCAGAAAAATATTGTCACCAGGTTAGTTAAGTTCAGTTACATTGTCACCAGGTTAAGTATAAATCTCTCTTAGAAACTCGTCACTTTTACAAAAGATTATGAAGATCAATGGCCGGTATTGATGAAGGGAAAGATGATAAAGGAACAAGAGTCCAAGGCCAATGCAAAAGGAAGCAACCTGATGCCGCCAGCAATACTGTAACATTGAATTTTCCGACTAAGAAACGTCAATGTCCAACATCCTTTCTTCCTCTCCCTTCTGTTACAAACGGACCGTCATTTAAGACTGCTTGCACCATATGCAAGTGTCATGAATTTAGAATTTTCTCGCCATTCGTACGACTTTAGGCAGTTTCGTCGCTCCAAAAAATACCTAAGTCAGCCTAACTCCCAACAATTGAGGATTCAATAGAATTCCTCTAAGGCACCAACACAAAGCGGAAGCAACTCAAAGATAAATGAAGAACAAAACCAGAACAAAGCCACAAAAAAGCTAAGGACACAAGATGAGGGGGAGAGACATCTATTTATAGTTGAGCCTCCCCAAACTCAACGGTACAAATCAAAGTACATCAACAACTAAGATTATCTATCTACAAATCAAATCTCTAAAATTATAGAATCATATCTTCTAAAATTTACCTATCATATTTAAAATTGCATATCTTCAAAGGTTACGTTCCATATGTGCCAAGCTTTGTAGATGGCCTTTCAATCTCTCCAAGTAACGAGTCAGTCCGATTGGGCCAAATGACTTCCCTTGAACTTAATGGATCACACAAGTGTTTCATGGTTGTAGGCTCCCATGCGCAACCCATGACATTCTCCCCCACCTGTTCTAGCGACGCCCTCACCGCATCCTCTGCATAAAACTGGTCTATCTTGTCTTAGAACTACCACAAGACCTTGGTGGGTTCCCAAACTTGTCTCACTATTGGGAAATCCTTTCCGTCGAACTAAATATTCATGACGTGGCCGATAGTACTTTTTTCTGGTCAGATGGTCTACCTCGATGCTTTCAACTTCATGATCGTAGGAGACTTTTACCCCATTGGTGTTCATTCAGACTTACTTCGATTTAGATCCTCTTGATCCTCATGGAATAACTTAAGCATAATTACATGGAAAACACAAAGAGGACTTTGAGCTTTGCAGGCAACTCAAGCTAGGTCACCTTGCCTACTCTCTTCACAACTCGAAAGGATCTCTCATACCAATTATAAAATAATCAAGATTCATATTAGGAAGTTGAACCAAATATTCAAATCAAGAAAACCCTTTTTAACAGTATATGATAAAAGGAGATAATTTCTCATCATTAGTTTAAATAAATATATCTGTAATTTGAAGAAGGAATCACAAGTTCTGCTATTTGATTATACCAAACGAGGTGGTTGTGCTAACCCTGAATAATTTGCATATATTCGAACAAGAAATCCATGCATGGTTTCATAGGAAAAGAGACGGGGTGGCTTTCCGTATTACCACAGGTCTGTAAGTTCGTTAATTTAGTTAAACTGCTTTCCAACCTTGCCACATGCTGCATAACTGAAAACTGAAGCCACATCAAGGACATACATACATACAGCAATTCAAAAGGAAGGCAGAAAAATATTGTCACCAGGTTAGTTAACCTTTATTAGCTAAGTTCAGTTAAATTGTCACCAGGTTAAGTATAAATCTCTCTTTTATACATGAGACCCTTTGGCATTTTCAAATTGTCAGCATTGTTAATTATCTAACAAATTACGAGACAGAAAAGAAAAACCCGCAAATTAAAAGCCTAGTTCAACTCTCTTTAAGTCGTTCATTTGTTCTCAAGAAACTGACTGAAGGTCGTCGAGTAAGTTCTTTTCGATGTTCTTCATAACTTTCTCGTGCATTGCTTCTCTCTGTTCTCTTGTTAATGGTTTTCTGTTGTTCTTGATCTAGGTGGGTTCTTTTTCTTGTTTTTAATGTAATAGGGAAGTTTATAATTTTCCTTTTGCTTTGCTGGTCGCCTAGAGATTAAGTTACTTAAGGAATGGTTTCTCAGTTTTTCTTATTTGCTTGGTTTCTTGGACGATTGTGGCTAGTACTTTTACAAGGACCAATGGCTGGCAAAAAACGAAGCAAAAGCCGACGCAAAACGAAGCTGCTATCATCTTTAATGTTAGATACAGATACAGCCTCCAACAGCAGTAGCAATACTGCAATGTCGATAGGAGAACAGCAACCATCGTCTTCACATTTGGATTCAGCGGTAGCAAATAACAATCAGCCGCAGGATGACTTCAATTTAGGTGCGGCAGATCATCCGACTCAAGAGTTGATAGGAGGAGAACAACCATCAGAACAAGGTCATATACCATTTGCATTTCTAACTTCAACCATTGTCAACGGTGAAATAGTTTTCCTGGATGAAGGTATCTTCCATATGCAACTGTTATATCAATGTATTATGAATCCATTTGAAAAGAAGCTTGATTCAAGTTCACTACTACCAGATGTCAATCGATACTTTGCAGAGGAGAATCCTCAAGACATTGTCCCTGCGGGTTTGTGCCATACCTTGTTTTCTTTTGTTAATATGACATAAAAGTTGCCCTTCAAGTCTAGCCCTATAGCATCATTAATGACTTTGCCTCTGTTGGTTTGTGCCAATAATTTCTTTTCATTTTTGTTAATGTGACGCCTTCAAGTCGCACCATTAATGTTTATTTCTCACATATGAGCTTTTACCACAAATGGGGAAGATCCAACTCCAAGATCCATGTTCCACGGGCATCCATGGGAGTACCCCGGGCATTGGTATATCCAAACAATCAATATAGAGAGAAAGGGAGATTTGTAATTAACTTCTTTAGGCATTTCTAATAGTTGAATTTGATAACCTTTCTGAAGATCCACCCCATAATGAGCCGGCGAAGGTGGGAAGACAGGGATCAGGCAAGAGCAAGAAGAAAGGAGCTTCATCAGCAATTAAAAACGCCGTCAGAGATCAACAGCAGACAAGTGATGAGGGAACCGGACACGGATATAATCTCCGAGTTCGAAAAGCAAAAGACGGAGTTAGCAAAGCAAAGTGAGATTACAAACTTCATTGATGAAGGAAGAGTAGCAGTCAAGAATGTACATAAAGCCACCAAGAAAAGAGTATCTAGCTATTAACCAACTGTTTCTATACCGCATGCAACAGTTTTTTTTTTTTTTTTTTTTTTTCTGTAGGAGGGAAATTTAAAGCTGAAAGTATTTTTTCCAGAGTTTACGATGTTAAGATTCGAATAGCTAGATCTCAACCTCGGATTGGTCGATAACAGAAGCATCCATTGAGCTAAAAATTGCAAAGTTGAACAAAATTATGCAAAATGATGGACTAGATGGAAGGAATCTTCGTCTTTTAGTTGGAGAAATGCTATTGTGGATCGACAATGATTACATCACTGGATGCATTTTAAATATAAATCCAAATAAATTCATGTGTCGGGTGTTGGCTTCACTTTTCAGCTATGCAAGGGAGTTATACGAGTTAGACTAGAAAGTATATCTGCTAATGGGTTAGTCCACCATCATATTTAAATATATATTCGAAAAATAATAGGGTTAGAATAAAATTTAAAATATATATATATATTTTTATATAGGTTAAATTTTGGATAAGATTTTTTTGTTCGAGATTGACGCGCCCTATTCAAATATATAATGTCATAAAAAGTATTATGTTAAATAATAATTATATATTTATATTTATATTAAATCATTAACCTAATAACAATTAAATTCATTATCCAAAACCTAAAACCACTTACTCAACTAAATAACACAACCCAAAATATACTTTTTAATGTAATAGAAAACTTTTATTTTAGCATTTTTAGTACATTTAGTGTATATATATATATATATATATATATATATAATTAAATAAAAATCAATCTACAAAATTTAAATATGGGCAAATCAACTCAGGCCTGGGTTTACTTTTCTTAAATTGAGTCGGGCTATGTAACACCCCAAACCTAACCTAGACGTTACGACCAGATTTGACGTGTCACATCAAAGTGTCATTTGGAAACCAAGTTTGTCGATAAAAGTTCGTTACTAAATTTTAAATCCCATATAACAATTGTTTTGAAAATTTTAGTGTTGTAAACCTTGTTGTCCAATTATAGGCCGTATTAATTGTTATAAGCTTATTAATCTGAAATAAAATCGCGGAAGCCTTTTCTAGTTGTAAACTTTAAGATTTGAAAACGTGATTTTAAGAAAACAGTTATTGTTTTAAAAACCCGTGTTTCCTAAACTAGCAGGTTAAAATAAAGAGAACCACCAATAAAAATCAAAACCCCAATTGGCCTTATTACATAAAATTTAACCCAAAATATTAAAAATAATATAACTAAGTCTAAGATTAAAACATATCGAGCGTGTGGCCACCTCCGAGTCCCTCGTAGCTCCAAATCGTCTAAGGCTGGGGGATTACCTGCGCAGTTAAAGAAAAGGGTGAGTTACGAGAACTCATTGTGTAATCCCTAAACATGCAATAATAGTCTTGGCCTGAGCCCTATTCAGTATCAGTTCAGTCTAGGCTTTAGCCCTATACAGTAGTAGTGTGGGCCTAAGCCCAAATGATCACAGAACAGAGCAGTAATGCAACCCAACCCAATCCAGCCAGCACACCACCCGTACCAACCAACACACCATGTGGGGACCAAGTTGACCCACCCAGCCAACACACCAGTATCGCAGCATAGCTGCTAGTAGTAACGCAGCATAGCTGCTAATGACAGTGAACATGGGCCAAGCCACTAAAATCAGAATAAGTGGCAAAGCCACTAGATCAGTAAAACGTGGCAGAGCTATTAGTACAATACTTCCTCCAATTACAAATCGTAACCCCAATGCAGTATGTCGTGTCATAAATAATTCGTGTATGCAGTATGTCACAATCATAATCAATCATACAAATATCACACATACATCACTTACACTACCACTAGGGGTATAACGGTCATTTTTTGTTAAGGGTAAAATGGTAATTTCACCCCTTAGGGGTATTTCGATAATTTTAACCTTTGAGGGTATTTCGGTCATTTTACCTATCAAGGGTATTTCGGTTATTTTACCCATTGAGGTATATTGGTAATTTTACCCATCACTGGTATTTCGGTAATTTTACCCATCGAGGGTATTTCAGTAATTTTACCCATCGAGGGTATTTCGATAATTTTACCTATCGAAGGTATTTCGGTCATTTTACCCATCAAGGGTATTTTAATAATTTTACCCATAAAGGGTATTTTAGAAATTTTACTTTTCGAGGGTATTTTGGTAATTTTACCCATTAAGGGTATTTCAGTAATTTTACCCATCGAGGGTATTTCGATAATTTTACCCATTGAGGGTATTTCGGTAATTTTACCCATCGGGGGTATTTTGGTAATTTCACCCTTCGAGGGTATTTCAGTAATTTTACCCATCGAGGGTATTTCAATAATTTCACCCTTCGAGGGTATTTCGATAATTTTACCCATCAAGGGTATTTCGGTAAGTTTACAACCTTCCAATGGCCTACCATCGTCTCGCATGACTCGAATGACCTATAGGGCCAAAATAGTGTAATTGGGCCCAAAGCCCCTATTAAGCCTAACGAGGCCCAGTACGACCTAGGCCCACGAGAACGTTCGTGGTGGCCTCTACGGTCTAATGCCAATGATTGTGGCTCGATTTATCCCTACGAGCATTTGCACGTGTGAGGGCCCTCAGATACCAAGAGTTCGGCTTTTTGGCTTTTTTCGATTCACAGTAGCACAAGAATGTGAGACACCTTTATCTAGAGTTTAAACAATATGGTATTGGGTGTACGATTACACACCTGTTACGAGTTGTAGTTTGAAGCGCTTCCAAGGCACCTATGATAACAATCGCCTCGTTAATTAGTCACAAACCCTTGTTAATCCATAATATTGAAATACTTTAATCAAACTAACTTCACTTACCACGAAACAACGATCTCCTGCAGTGTAACGATAATCGGCCTACTCCTTGGCTAAGGAAAATGAGTCCCTAGTAATATTCGACGAGAAAAAATGTTAACAATACATATCCCCACGGCAACTAGGGAAAACTCTTTCGGCCCAAGAAAACACAAAATCGAATAAGGAGAAAAAGCCAACCCATATATAGTCACCACTTACCAACCAATTGAAGAGATTCGAAAACGATTAGAACGAAGCTGAAAAGATACCTAGGCCCTAATAGATTTGGCCTACACAAGAAGAACCAAGGTTTAATGTTCAGCTAGCTTTGCAAAGAAAATAGAAGAATAATAAGAGGAAAAAGAAAAGGTGGTGTTCAGCCAGAGAAGAATCGAAAGGAGAAAAGGAATTCGACAGAAAGTAGGTAGCAATAGAGAATTAATGATGAAAAGAAGAAACGGAAATAAAAGAGGAGAGGCCTACCAATTCGGCAATTAGCAAAATGTGAAGAAGAAAGAAGGAAGACGAGAAACAACAGAATGAGAAGGAAGGGAGAAGAAGTGAATTCGGCAGAGGTGAAATGAAAAGAAAAAGACCTGAAACATCAAAAAAAAATGTACCAAAATGCAAAACAACCCCCGAAAAAATGCCAGAGAAAATTTGGCACTCCAACACTCTCACAAGCCGAAAATGCACCCAAATGACAACCCTTGGCCGAAATTCCCCCTACTCAAGCTCTCCAAATTTGGCCAACTCCCCCTCATATTCAAACTCCTTCAACTTTCCACCAAATCCTTCTCGAATTGCTCCCAGCCTCCCATTCGAAATTGTTAACCAATTCTTCAACCTCCTTTGCAGAGTTTGATCCAAACTCTACCTCTTGCACTACCAAGACATAAAATAAAAGCCCCCATTTGCTAGTCATGGGATTCAAACCCCACTCCCCTTTCCATCTTAGTGACGCCACAGCCACCAAGTCACAAGCTCTTTTTGTGACACAAAAACACACACATTTATACATAAGTCTTACTGCTAATAGCCCATTCCCCTTAAGAGCAAAAACTAAAATTTTTCCAAGGTCCAGACTTGAACCCAGGCCTCCTAAGAACCCCCAAATACACTCAAATACCTAGCCATTCAAGAACATCATGGGATTTAAGCCACTTCAGCAAAATTACAACCCCCTATTTTTGGGGCGTTACAGGCTTAGACAAAAAAATAACTCCATTTTTAGACTAGATCTGTAACATCCTAAATGTGAGCCTGTGCATTTATATGTTAGTTTAACATGTTTGTTCAAGAATTTAAGGCTCGGACAGAGACCTTGATTAAATATATGGATTAGAGTTTAAATTAATGTTCTGAGTAGTTTAAGTGATATTTTGGGCTTTAAAAAAATTAGGTTAGGTGGCTAATAAATGGTGTTAGCTTATAATTTAAGAAGATGGATAATTAAGTGACAAGCTGGGCTTGTGGCCCAAAGAATTAAATTACATTAAGTGGGCATAAGGTGGCGCCATAAGGGGGGAGGAATTTGGGCCCTTGTGTGGCCGATTGGGCCTTAAAAGATGGGTCAAATTCGGCACTTAAATGGGAGAGGGGTGGACGGCATTAGGCTACTAATTAAGGAGCTTTATTTCTTTTTATTTAAGTAATAAAAGATGATAAACAAGGATGGAGGAGTTGGCTTTAGTGAGGGCTCTTCAAAAAGGTAAGATAAGGATTGAGTTATCATGAGATTTAAAGGTTATCAAAAGAAGAGGGAGAGTTGGCCGAGACTCAACTACAGGAGCGGGGAAAATCGGTTTAGTATAGGCTAGCCTAAATTCTGCTAACCATTCTCTCCATCTTTTCTTTCTCTTTGCCGAAATCTACACTCCATCCTCTCTCGGTTTTCTTTCTTTTCTTTTTCCTGAAAACACATCATAGCCGAAACTCCTTAAGTGTTTCTCCTCTCCTCAAAAACTCTTCTGATAGTCGAATACTCTTAGTGCCTATCTTCTTCTTCTCTATAGCTGAATCTATAAGGGAGATTTCTGTTTTCCCGAAGGTGCACAGTAAGTCGTATACTCTTTAGTAATCTGGTGAGTTTCAGGATTTTTCCTTTTCTGTGATTCCCTTATTTTTATCAAACTCCTAATCTAAACCATTGTTCCAAGGTCCTTTCGATTATACTCTTTACTCCTAGAAGCCGAAACTATCCTGTTAAAGCCGATTTGGTGGAGAAATCAAAGGTAAGAAGTGGTAAGTGTGGCCGAATGGCCTTCCATGATTTTCTGTGCTTTGGCCGAATACTATGTGGGGTTAGGTTGAATGTGTGTAACGATTGGTTTGATATTTGGTTGATGGCCGAATGTAGGAAGGTTGGTGGTGACAATTTCTAAAAGATATTCGGGAATTCGGCTAACTAGGTAAGTGTTCGTTTTAAAGGTTACATTTAACTAATGAGTTAGATCTCATCGTTATTTGGTTTAGTGATTAAGGGATTGATATGGACTCAACTAACAGTCAAGCAGAGGAGGTTGGATCTATAAAACCATCGCCCAAATTCAAGAAGCGATCTGTTTCAGTAGTGCAAGATTGGCCAACGGGGTGTGGGCCAAAATCAAAGTCAGATCGTGGGCCAATAGTAGTTGTTTCAAGTGATAGTAACGTAGACATAGCAAAAGCCTTAGTACGCAAATCAGGTGTGTAACACTTCCCCACCGTCTAGATCTGATTAATAATAAATGTATATATGTATATGTGTTCACAAGATTTATATGTTACATTAAAAGTCAAATCTCGATTTAAGCAGCGGACCCTCATGTTAGTAAATAATCGACTATATGTTACAAGTAAACTATTGTACATGTTTTAAATTATTGTGCATGTTGCATGGGGTGGGTGATGAAAGGAGGAAGTTATATGTACATGTATATGAGTAACGGTTTTACCGTGAACTCTTGTAGTGGCTAATGCCGTGAATATTATCTGGGCTTGACCATTATATGTTTTAAGGGCTTGACCAATATATGTTGATGAGCGACTTGACGCCATCTTGGACGATAGTGGTGTGGGTTGATTGTAGAAATCCCCAATGGTGTATTGGTTGATGCAGGCGTGTAGCGGATGGAAACCTAGGCAAATGGGTTGGGCTTTGCATATTATATGTTTCCATGTAAATGAATTTATTATTATGTTTAATGAGGCCCAAATCTAGTGGTGCATGAGGGTTGCACACTCAGTCTCGTGACTCACCCCCTTTAAACTAACCTTTCAGGTGACGCTTAGTGCATCGGACCGAGCCGGAGTGGAGCGCAAGGTGGCCATGCAAAAGAATATGTGGATCCGGCGGAAAGTCTCAACTAAATAGTTTATAAGATGTTTTATTTTATGGACTTTAAACCCCGTTGTAATAAGGCCATGGGCCACTAGTTTATGTTTTGGTTTTATTATGGGCTTGCTTTGTTTTTTTTTATATTTACTTCATCTAAACTAAGGGTTTTTTTTTCTCTTTAAGTTTTGGGCTTTCAATTGTAAAGACCTATTTTATTTTATTTGGGTTTTTTAATAAACTGAATTGTTTTATAAAATTTTTTCTTAGTGACATACCAGATCCGATCATGGTGTTTGGGCCGGGTTTGGGGTGTTACAAGATTAGACCTGAACTTGAAAAAATTATATAAATACCTTGCATGAACCTAACCTGATCCATGAACACCTTTAGTAGAGAGCATGCGCCAAGACTGAAAAAAGCAATTACTTTGTTGGAAAAATGAAACTAAAGAACACACTTATATATCATCCCAAGAAAGAAAAAAAAAT
Source organism: Gossypium rotundifolium (assembly GCA_025506655.1). NCBI lineage: Eukaryota > Viridiplantae > Streptophyta > Magnoliopsida > Malvales > Malvaceae > Gossypium > Gossypium rotundifolium. The sequence goes on along the minus strand of CP106732.1, from coordinate 161,753,722 downwards.
ATTTCTATTAGTGAAAATTTTAGATTCCAAATAATGTTTAAATAATAATGTGTGTAGTAAAAATAAATTTTAAATAATAATGTTTAAATAATAATGTGTATAGTAAAAAATTTAAAAATTTAAAAAATAATTTTTAAAACAGGCCAGGCCATATGGCTTCAAACACACCCCTATGGATATCCCACACGCTCATGTAGCTAACTCACACGCCCGTGTGCTCAGTCTGTGTAACTCGATGTGACCGTGTGAAAAATATTATACTTAAAACTAATAAGTCACACGGCTGCGTGGCCAGAACGTGTGGATAAGCCCAGACCATGTGCACCTTAAAAAGTTTTAAAAGTGAGGCATACTTTCATCCAAAACTTAGGTACCAAGCCAAATCAAAATCAACCATTTCCACACTTTAAAAACACATTTAAACAAGCCTAAAACATGCCAAAACAATCAACCTAAGTGCCACATCAATGTGTCCTCATTGACACCACAATTCAATTATCAACCTCAATTCACATGACACATCAACTAATTAGCATTCAAATTTATAAGTTCATATATAAAACTCATACGAAACTTATCATTTCTTCCTATTTATTCACATTCATTCCTACCATGATTCAAACACTTAAAAAAGATTTATATCAAAAGACCAAAAAAACTTTATATAAACATATTCACACCAAGATTAAAGGCAAATACACAAGTAAGCTTATACCAAGCTTAATACATAACATTTGTAATAAGTAGCCAAGCATAAACAAATACAACTGTTACATATGAGCCTTATACATGCCATTTATAACCGTAACCAAAAAGTTCAAAAACTACCAAAATGATCTGGCAGATACTGTGATAGCTCCGACAAGATTCCAACTGATTGAGCTTTTCGATGATCTGTAAAATAGAGGAAAACAACTATGTAAGCATTTAATGCTTAGTAAGTTCGTATAAGAGAAACTTAAACTTATCATTCCTTAATAATCAATCATTCAATCATGCTCATTAAATCATATAGTATTTGACTTTCCTAAACACCACAATTCATATTATTAGTAAATAACTTAACAATTCATCATCTATGAAACATACGATACAACATGAAATGAGTTGCATTTACTCACATTACTTCACATATGTGATTAATGCCCTTATTCATTCGTTTTCATGGCTCATCTTACCATTTCATAAAATCATTGATATCCGTAATTTCATATCTAAACCTTTTCATTAGTTTACTTACCTATTGAACTGTATAGAATAACATCAGATACTCGAGAACACCTCTCTATATAACCATAACCTTTTCAATAAAGCTTACACGAGCTATGAAATGGGCTTGATCAGACAAACTATGGGTCGGGATGTTAGCTAGACGATGCTGCTCACACAAGTTGTGGATAATTCATAACAAATGCAGGACTTCAGCCATCGGTAGGACATCCAGGACTAGCGCCCGAACATATAATCCATAATGACATGTCCTTTGTATCCTAAACATTCTCTAAGTTCAAACGGGACTTTTGTCGTCAAGTATTCAATTATTGACTTATTACTGAATCAATTATAAATAATATAACATTAACAAATAATAAACCAAAATAAAATTTAATAAATATATAATTCATACGAACTTACCTCGACCATAACAGTTGTATCAATAAAAGTCGAGAATTAATCTGAGCATGTTATCTACCAAAAGTAAGGCATACATTTAGCTAACACATGACACTAATTGTCACAACAAAGTAAACGTAAGAATCATCAGTATTTGTATGAATTAAACATGATAAACATAACCTAAACATTACCAATTTGCACACTTTCATTGTAACGACCCAAATTTGAGCCTAGTAGAATTGGGCTTATTAGGCCTTGGCCATGAGAGCGTTTAAAATTTTTGAGAACAAGAGAATGGCCCTAATGCAAGTTGGAACTATTATGTGAGTGATTTTTGAAGGTTAGGGGGCTTCTATGAAGTCTCGGGATCAAACTTGGGCTTTAGAAAAATTTTGGTTTTAGGTGAATAAAACTTTGGGAGTTAGTAAGTAGGCTTTAAGAATAAAATGTGGAAAAAAATGACACAAAAGGAGTTGTGGTCTAGTGGCAAATGGCGCCAGATGGGAGACAAGGAGGTGACACCAAACAAGGAAGCAAGGGGTCCAAGGTTCAAGTCTTGGCGCTTGCATTTTATTTTGATTTATTTTTTAAGTGAACTTAAATATTGGCCCATAGACTTATATTTAGTTGCGCATGATTTTAGACACAAGTTGGCCATGTGGTAGGGTGGTTGTGGCATCAAGTGGAGAGCATGGAGGGAAGGGGTTCGAAATCCACAAATGGCAAATTGGAGGCTTTTATTTTGCTCAGATGGGACGGCCAGAGTTTGTGTTGGATTTAAACTCTGCTGAAGGAGGGATCCCACATCGGAAAGCTAGCAGGAGGGAAGGTGAGAACCTGGCTTTAAATAGAGCAATCTATAATGAGAGGAAGCATACCTAGGTTGGCATTTGGGCATAGGAGCATTCGGAGTGCGAAAAAGCTTCAGACTCCTATCAAGTGTGTATTTCACAGTGCGAGCGCATGTGTGGGGGCTTCGACGCGATAGTTGAGGCCATCATGAGTATTCTTTTAGGTTTAGGCTATTTGGGCCATGTAGGCCCATATGAATAAATTTTATGATTGTGTAGTAGATATTGGACTGGTCTATGTGAATCTCATATCTGTGGCTAGATTTTGGGCTAAATGGGCCCCACGAGTGTGTGAGCCCACTTGGATCGTTAATGGGCCTTAGGCCCATTCGCATCATTATCTCTATTTAAAATACTTGAGTCACTCGAGGCGACTGTAGACCTTCTGAGGGGTTGACAAAATTACAGAAATACCCCTGGGTTGTGAAATTACCGAAATACTCCTGGATTGCAAAATTACTGAAATACTCTTAGAGGGTAAATTATCGAAATACCCTTCGATTGCGAAAGTACTGAAATACCCTTGGAAGGTAAATAACCGAAATACCCATGGGTTGTAAAATTACCAAAATACCCCTAAAGGGGTGAAAATGTCTGTTATACCCTCGATTAAGGTTGAATATTGTGTATATGACTTTGGTTGCAATTTTATATGCTTGTTATATTGCATTTATACCATGTTGCATGGGTTGGGTTTGATGACTGAAGAGAAGTGTAGCCTGGTGGCTCTGCCACATACTATTTTGGTGTCTATGCCACATACATATATACTATTACTCTGGTGGCTCAGCCACAAATACTGTGATTAGCAGCTTGTCTGCAATATTGGTGTGATTGGCAGGGTAGGTTGACTTGATCTCCACAAGCGACGATTAGTTTGTATGGGGATGTGATTGGTTGGATTGGGTTCGGTTGCATTACATTATCTACATTATCATGATTATAGGGCTTAGGCCTAGATTGATGTCGTATGGGCTCGGGCCCAGTTAATGACCGTCTGGGAGATTATACACTGAGTTCTCGTAACTCACCCTCTTTCCCTTAATCTTGCAGGTAATCCCTAGCATTAGAGGATTTGGAGCTGCGGAGGACTCGTTGGTGGCCATACATTAGAGTACTTTTCACAAAAATTAGTAAATCCGGTTTTACTTTATTTATGATTATTTACTTGGGTTTAATATTTTGTAATAATGCCATTAGACTTAATTTTTGTTTAAACTTCCTTTTCGGCTATTATTAAATTGTTAAACATTTAAATACTGGGTTTTCTTAAAATGTTAATAATCGTTTTCAAAATTTCACGTTTTTGCAACTATTCAAGTTTGATTTTCACAACAAAAATAGTTTTTCAAAATAATAATAACTTTACTGAATTAGACATTAAGCAAATCGAGGCTTTTACAAACAAACAACGAAACTCGGAGTTTCAAAAAGAGATGTAACATTGTAATGAACGCTTAGCTTTTCAACTTCCTTTTGATGTGACATACTAGATCCGGCCATAGCGTCTGGGTCGGGTTTGGGGTGTTACATTTTATGGTATTAGAGCCCGGGTTGCAAAACTCGACTTTGGAATGGGTTTTTAAATTTTTCCTTAAGTGTTTAAATTTTTAACTTAGAAAGTGATAGTGTTACTGGAAGTATGGCACACCGAGTCTTTGGCACCAAATCCGTAAGTTTCTTGATCTTAAACTTTGTTATATGACGAAATGACTGTATATTTTGTATTTATTTTGTGTGCGTTTTGTTTGGATGTGATGTTTGAATATAGAAATTGTATGCATCTGTGATAAATATCTGTTTGTTTCTGTTGTTAGATGGTCGATTGTGTGTAAGAGGTTTCAAGATTAAGTTAGAAGTGTTGTAGTGTTATTAGGATGAGAGTGCGCAGTGAAAGCGTAGTGGGGTAACCTGTGTTGTGCGGGTATTATATAGTTGGAAATTTTGAGGATGAAATTTTTTTAAGGGGGTAGATTTGTAACGACCCGAATTTGGGCCTAGTAGAATTGGGCTTATTGGGCCTTTGCCATAAGAGGGTTTAAAATTTTTGAGAACAAGAGAACGACCGTAATGCAAGTTGGACTAGGTGAGTGATTTTGGAAGGTTAGAGGGCTTCTATGAAGTCCCGGGATCAAACTTGGGCTTTAGGAAAATTTTGGTTTTAGGTGAATAAAACCCTGAGAGTTAGTAAGTAGGCTTTAAGAATAAAATGTGGAAAAAAAATGACACAAAAAGAGTTGTGGTCTAGTGGCAAATGGCAGCACATGGGAGACAAGGAGGTGACGCCACACAAGGAAGCAAGGGGTCCAAGGTTCAAGTCTTGGCGCTTGCATTCATTTTGATTTATTTTTTAAGTGAACTTAGACTTTGGTCCATAGACTTATATTTAGTTGCGCATGATTTTAGACACAAGTTGGCCATGTGGTAGGGTGGTTGTGGTGTCAAGTGGAGAGCATTGTGGGAAGGGGTTCGAACCCCATAGATGGCAAATTGGAGGCTTTTATTTTGCTCAGATGGGACGGCTAGAGTTTGTGTTTGATTTAAACTCTGCTAAAGGAGGGATCCCACATCGGAGAGCTAGCAGGAGGGAAGGTGAGAACCTGGCTTTAAATAGAACAATTTATGAGGAGAGGAAGCATACCTGGGTTGGTGTTTGGGCATAGGAGCCGTCGGAGTGCAGAAAAGCTTTAGACTCCTATCAAGTGTGTATTTTGCACTACTCTAGCTGTAGAGCGACAAAAGCCGAAATATCGGTCACACGGCGATGGTAGCCACACGAGCTTGTGAGCACATGTATGGGGGCTTCGACACGATAGTTGAGGCCATCATGAGTATTCTTGTGGGTTTAGGCTGTTTGGGCCACGATGGCCCGAAAGGGCCATGTAGGCCCAAAAGGGTCCGTGGGCCCATATGAATAAATTGTATGATTGTGTAGTAGATATTGGACTGGTCTATGTGAATCTCATATCTGTGGCTAGATTTGGGCTAAATGGGCCCCATGAGCGTGTGGGCCCACTTGGGTCGAAAATGGGCCTTAGGCCCATTCGTATCATTATCTCTGTTTAGAATACTTGAGTCGCTCGAGGCCACTGTAGACCTTTTGAGGGGTTGACAAAATTATCGAAATACCCTTGGAGGGTAAATTACCAAAATACCCCTAGGTTGTGAAATTACCAAAATACCCCTAGGCTATGAAAGCACCGAAATACCTTTAGAGGGTAAATTACCGAAATACCCCTATGTTATGAAATTATCAAAATACCGTTGGAGGGTAAATTATCAAAATACCCCTGGGTTGTAAAATTACCAAAATACCCTTAGAGGGTAAATTATCGAAATACCTCTGGGTTACGAAATTACCGAAATACCCTTAGAGGGTAAATTACCGAAATACCCATGGGTTGTGAAATTACCAAAATACCCCTAAAGGGGTGAAAATGTCTATTATACCCTCGATTAAGGTTGAATATTATGTATATGACTCTGGTTGCATTTTTATATGCTTATTATATTGCATTTATACGATGTTGCATGGGTTGGGTTTGATTACTGAAGAAAAGTGTAACCTAGTGGCTCTGCCACATACTGTTTTGGTGGCTATGCCACATACATATATACTATTACTCTGGTGGCTCAGCCACAAATACTGTGATTAGCAACTTGTCTGCAATATTGGTGTGATTGGCGGGGTAGGTTGACTTGATCCCCACAGGTGACGATTGGTTGGTACGGGGGTGTGATTGGTTGGATTGGGTTGGGTTGCATTACATTATCTGCATTATCATGATTATAGGGCTTAGGCCCAGATTGATGTTGTTTGGGCTCAGGCCTAGTTAATGACAGTTTGGGGAATTATACACTGAGTTCTTGTAACTCATCCTCTTTCCCTTAATCTTGCAGGTAATCCCTAGCGTTAGAGGATTTAGAGCTGCGGAGGACTCAGTGGTGGCCATACATCGGAGTACTTTTCACAAAAATTAGTAAGTTCGATTTTACTTTATTTATGATTATTTACTTTGGGTTTAATATTTTGTAATAACGCCATTAGACTTAATTTTCGTTTAAACTTCCTTTTCGGCTATTATTAAATTATTAAATGTTTAAATACTGGGTTTTCTTAAAATGTTAATAATCGTTTTCAAAATTTTATGTTTCCAAAACTATTCAAGTTCGATTTTCACAACAAGAATAGTTTTTCAAAATAATAATAACTTTACTGAATTAGACATTAAGCAAATCATGGCTTTTACAAACAAACAACGAAACTCGGAGTTTTAAAAAGAGATGCAACATTGTAACAAATGCTTAGCTTTTCAACTTCCTTTTGATGTGACATGCTAGACCCAGCCATAGCGTCTGGGCCAGGTTTGGGGTGTTACATTCATATAGGTTCATCACATTTTCACATTGATTAAGTCACTAATCTATGCCATTATCATTTTAGTCACATACCTTTTTAGCATATAAATCCAGTTCATTTCCATTTTTTCGTTTCAAGTTCAATTTCAATGTTTCGCCTAATTGGAACCCTAGTAAAATGGACTCAGACACGCGATGAACTACACCATACCAAAATAACTCGTATGAGCATAAACTACAACACACCAAGGCACCAAAGTGCAAATCCCATAGGCATTAAATGTTTAAAGATATTCAAATGCATCCCTCCACCACACAAAGGTCTCTGTAAACACAATGAATACTCGATGATCCATAACAAATACTGGATTCCGAAATAACATGTCATAATTTCCATATCATCAACTATCAAAACATAAGCGCGCATATGACCCTATTGGCATGCCAACTGTACCCTAGCCTTTTATTAAGTTCACATGGGCATCAATCATTAATAATTGCATATTCGTACCTTGTACTATCACATATCAATTTCCAAATTCCTTCAATTGAATCTGAACATACATTGCACATACATTTAATGATACATTTTTAGATCCTTGTAATTTCATTCAATAGATACAACATCAATCACTTGTTTCAATTCAATTTCATTTACTAGCCATGTTTGCCAATTTTATCAACATTTCAATTTATGTTCAAACATAGATAAAATGAAAATAACACAAACAAGCCTAAGGGTGAGCAAACCTCGATTCGTTTCGAAAATTTTTTAAAAAAAATTGAGTTAATCGAAACGAGTTATTCGAGTCAACTCGAATAAATAATTCGAGTTTTGAGTTCAAGTCAACTTGAATTTTACAATTCAAATAACTCAAATAATTCAAATAACATAGTGGTGTAAATACTCTTTAATCCCTATCAATTTTAAAATGAGCAAATTGGTTACTCTCTCAAAAAAATTACAAAATAAATTTCAAAAGTTCAAAAAAAATTTATAATTCAAAATATTTATAAAATCCAAATTTTATATTTTATAAAAATTTTAAAAAATCTAATATATATATATATATATATATATATAAAAAAAGTTAAAATTTTAAAATATTCTAAAATAGTAATTTTGAGACCTAAATAAGTTAATTAATAATTCAAGTTTGTCATACTAAAATATCTTTTTTTATTAGTTTTTTTTTTGAAAAAGTTTTCAAATATATATGGTTTCAAATTTATGTCTTGTAACATAGAATTAGTCATACTATAACAAGATTTTAATTTGATATGTTTAAATTTTTTCATTTAACTCAAAAAATTTCACCAGATTCGAGTTGACTCAAATTTCATTTCAATCGACTTGTTTCAAAAAATTTTAAATCGAATTAGGATGATAAAATAGGACTTGTCAATTCGAAATTTTTTCACTCGATTTGGTCGAACTCTCACCCCTAAACAAACCTATTAAATAGAAAGTGTAGTATGTTCCATAAGAACTTACCTTTCAAAACACAACTGAGTAGTTTCTCAAGACTTATTTTACAATTTTAGCTTTTCATTTACTATCTCCACTTTTATCGAGTTTTGATTCTATACAATTATATATATACACCAATCAATATCACATATTAATACAAAATAGCCATTCATTGGCTCACAAAAACAATGCCATGAAATGCATGATTCAACTAATCCCCTTTTTGATTATATACATATTTTATATTTTATTCAATTTAGTCCCTGAACTCGGGATAAACATATCTTTCGATTCCTAGCTTTAAATTAAATCTAATTTCACATTCTTTCATTAAGGACCTTATACTTTCTATTTATAAAACATAATTTCATGACAGGTTTTAGATTTATTCAATTTGGTCCCTAATGTTACAAAGCTAACAAACAAGCTTAACTAACTTTACAATTTAATCCTTTTCATAATCTAAGCTCAATATCTATCAATTCCAAGTCTAATTCATCAATTTATCAACAATGAGAACATGCTAAAAGTTCAAAAATTGAACAAATTGGTGCATAATCTAACTAAATTAAGCTCTCATGATCATAAATCTATAGAAATTACAAGAAAATAACTTTAATTTCTCACTTAATTGAATGGTTGAATGTAAAAAGGGTTGGAATTTTTCTTCTTATTTTTCTTTCTTCTTTGGATGGTGAAGTGAGGAAGATGATGATGGTTGTCGTCTTTTTCCACTTTCTCTTATATTTATACTTTAATTAAACTTAATTAATCTAGTTTAATTTAACTTAATGAAGCTTTAATCATACTAATCTTAGTGCTAAGTAATCTAATTGGATTCTCACATCATCATCCACTAAATCATAATTAAGAATGGTCTAATAACCATTTTTCCCCTTTGATTAATTATTTACTAGGCCCTCAAGCCTATTCTCAATTAAAACTCAATAGCAATTGGGCTTTTACAATTTAGTCTTTAAGTTTTAATTAAGTATTTATTGGCTAAATTATGTGATCATTTTTTAATATATTTTATGCCAACTCTGTAAATATTCCTAGTTTATATTTATGGACTCTATTTACAAAAATGGGATTCTGAAACTCCATTTTCGAGACAACTGAAAATCAAGCTGTAACACCCTTAACCCATATCCGTCACTAGAACAGGGTTATAGAGCATTACTTGGGTTTACGGATCAATCAGACAGAAATTTCAAACATTTCATTACATATCAATACTCATAATAAAACCAATCAAAATCATATATATTGTCTCTTAAACGAGCCCTCAAGACCCGAAATACATATTAGAAACAAGTCGGGGCTAAATCAAAAAATTAGAGAACTTTTCAAAAATATTTAAAATTTTTAACATTGCAGGGGTCACACGGCCGTATGGCCAGGCTGTGTGACTCACACGGTCAGGAGACACGCCCGTGTCTTAGGCCGTATAGGCATTCAAAATAGGGACACACGACCGTGTCTCAGCTCGTGTCCATACCCGTATAACTCTCTAACTTAGGTCACACGGCCAAGTCACACACCCGTATGCTAGGCCGTGTGAGCATACTTGTAACACCCCCAAACCCAGCCTAGACGTTATGTGTAACATCCCAAACCCGACCTAGATGTTATGGCCGGATCTAGCATGTCACATCAAAAGGTAGTTGTAAAGCTAAGCGTTCGTTGAACATGTTATATCTCTTTTTAAAACTCTGAGTTTTGTTGTTTGTTGTAAAAACCCAATTTACTTAATGTCCATTTTTATAAAGTTGTTATTATTTTGAAAAAATATATTTGTTGTGAAAATCGAACTTGAATAGTTGTGGAAAACGTGATATTTGGAAAACGATTACAAATTTTTTTTGGAAAACCCAGTATTCTAACATCTAACAATTTAAAATTAGCCGAATTGAAAGTTAAAAGAAAAATAAAATCCAAAGGCCTTATTACAAAATATTAACCCAAAATAAATTATTTTAAAAATAAAGTAAAAATCGAATATACTAAAGTTCGCGAGAAATCACTCCGATGTATGGCCACCACCGAGTCCTCTGCGGCTCCAAATCCTCTATCGCTGGGGATTACCTGCAATGTTAAGGGAAAAAGGGGTGAGTTACAAGAACTCAGTGTGTAATCCCATTTTCATCCACAACAAAGTCTCGATCAGGCTTAAGCCCCATCTGATGTCGATTTGGGCCTCCAGTCTTAAAGTCATAATAATGCAAATGGAGAATACATCCCACCCCAATCTAACCCTACACTCCACCCGTACCAACCCTACACTCCATGTGGAGAGCAAGTCAACCCACCCAGCCCTACACTTCAAGGATGCAATTAGAGTGCCAAGATAAATGCATCAAAGTCGCCAAGATAACGATATGTGGCTGAGCCACTAAAATCAGTATAACGTGGCATAGCCACCAGTACAGTACTTCCTCCATAAATATAACCCAACCCAATGCAACATGTCACGGCATAATAATTCAGTGTATGCAATAATGCATTGTCATGGAAATTAATCAAATTATGCACAAACTTACCAACTCTACCCCTAAGGGTATAACAGTAATTTTACCCAACGAGGGCGTTTCAATAGTTTTACCCATCGAGGGTATTTCAGTAATTTGCCCACCAAGGGTATATCGGTATTTTAACTACCAAGGGTATTTCAATAATTTACCCTCTAGGGGTATTTCAATAATTTACCCTCCAAGGGTATTTCGATAACTTAGTCGTTTAACTGCCTTTCTGGAGGCCTATCGTCACCTCGAGCGACATGAGGCCCCCTTTTTGGGTATCTACAATACAATTGAGCCTAAAATCCATTTTAGGCCCAAACGGGCCCACATGCTCGTGTGGCCCATTACGCATGGTTTTGGTCTCAGTTTTACAGTTTTCACATCCGCATCCATTATTCGATCGTTTTCTATCAGTTTTGCCCATGTGGGCCCGTTAGCCCATTGGGCCCGTTTAGCCCATTTTGGCTCAATCAGGTTTGTTATAGCCTTAATTTCGCGAGAGTGCTCGTGACACTCTCAACAATCTATTGCCATCATGTAATATCCGGGATTTATGGCCTATGCATTTTTGCTTAAGTATGTGTGAAAGCATGTTTATGTGTTCCGAATTGTGTGGCATGAATTTTGGAAACTTTAAAGTGTAGTAAATGCCTTAGAAATTATTCGATTTTTTTAATTTAAAAGAGGAAGCTAAACCTAAAAGGCCTTAAGAAAATTAGTAGGGGAAATAAGACACTAAATTGAGCTTGTTTAAGTGGCTTGGAGGCGCCACTTAGGGCCTTAGTAAGTGCCGCCACAAGCATGGGTGCAAGGCCTAGGTTTGAGTGACAAGGGAAGCAAATAAAAGTTTTTATTTTGCTACAAGGAGGAGAGGTGTTGGATGGCAATGGGGCACTAAGTGGAGGTGTGTAGATTAAGTTAAATTTCTTTTTAAAATTCGGCCAAGATAAGGGATAAATGATAGATTAATTTTTTTTATTAATCTTAAATGAGGTGACAAGAAAAAAGGTGGAATTTGAGAGGAGGATGAGTGTTGGCCGGCCAAGGGATTCCTTGGTGACCAATTTCAATCATAGCCGAATTGCTAAAGGGAGGTTTAGAGGTTCTTTTCGATTTATCTTTCTTTCTCTAGTAGTGGTGCCAAAATTTAGCCCCTCTCTTCACTCTTCTCTCAACTTTTCTTCCATTGTTAAAACCGAATATCCCTCTCAAAGTCCTATGATTGCTGATTCTTCTTAAGCCTCACACTTCTTCTTTCTTTTCTTGTGATCCTTAAAGCCGAAATACTCTTTGATATCTGAATCATCCTAGTGTTCATCAAAAGTCGAAACTTGTCGATTCCCTAAGTCCACATAGCTGAATCTCTGTGGGTTCAATAAGGACCAGTCGACTACAGTATTAAGGGTAAGATCCATCGTGATTTGATCTTCAATCTTTTTCTTCTAGTTGAAAGCTAAGGACTAATCCCATTAATATTTTAGTTTGTTTGCCGAAAGTTGGAAGGTGAATTTCGGGATTTCCATAGTAGCCGACTTCAAAGGAAACCATTCGAGATTTCAGATCTAAGGTAAGGAAGGTATAAGATTAGGCCAAAGGCCATTTATTTGAATGTTAGAATTGGATCTAACATATATCCTGTAGGATTTCAACATCTTCTTAGCCAAGAGACTACTTTCGGGATCAAAAATCGCAAGGTGAGTGACTATGTATATTCGGCCAAGGTTATATTAGTGTTTTAGATCTATTTCTTACTTCGTTTAAAAAGCCGAAACTAACTAGTTCAATGGTTCAGCATCTAGCCAATTGCAAGAAGAGTTATCATAAGGTTTTTGGGATTTGATTAGTAGTGAAATAGGCATCCAGGTAAGATTTTCCTTCGGGATTTGGCTAGATAGCCGAATGGCTCTTTGCTAACATGTGTAGGGTTGGCCGAATGTAAGAACTAAGGATCTAGGACGTTAGATCGGGTTTTCGGGATTTTCAGTAAACTTGCTAAGTAAATCAGGTGTGTACCCCACACTAAGCCTTAATTAATTTACGGCTATGTTTTGATAAATATGTTACTAAGAATATGTTAAGATGTGGCTAAGAGTATCTTGCAATGGTACAAAGTACTCAGGTACATTTACCCACTCCTACTATGAGTATGATATGATCTATGATGGCACATATGTCAATAGTGATAAGAATGTGAAATAAGGCATGATATTGCATGATTTGTTTGACATGGGGCATATGGGTGATATGTAAAGGGGAAGTGAATTGGTGGTTTTATACCCCAATATCTGAATGTGGTGACTTATGTCATGTAATTTGAATATGGTGACTTATGTCACGAAATCTGAATGTGGTGCCTTATGTCACAAAATAATTATCTGGTGGCTATGCCATGAATTTTATAAGGGCGATGAGCACGTCGACTGCAGCGACTGCCTTCGATGGTGTGTAGCGGATGGAGGGTCGACTTAGTAGTCCCCACGGTATGATGGTTGGTACGGGTGATGTGGAGTGGATGGTTATCTAGGCTTGGGTTCGGGTTTGCATCATGGTTTATATGTGTTTATTATGTATGATTTGATATGCCCGAATTTAATTGAGGCTTGTATTGGTTGTACACATTGAGTCTATTTGACTACCCTTTGTGGGATTATTTTTGGTGACACTCGAGAGATGGACCGGCCTGGCGGGAGCTCGATGGTGGCCATGCATAACTCGAGACTATTTATTTTATTAGTTTATTTTTTATTTATTTAAGTTTTGAATTATTTGAGTTTTATTTGATGTAGTAAGGCCATAAGTATTAAATTGTCTATGCATGCATTTAAACTACTTAGTATGATCGACATTTATCGATTTGAAGTTAAAGTTAATTTGTCTTAAATATAAATATTAATTGTTTTGACACCTAATCAACACGGGTTTGAATTTTGAACCCAACCCAAATCAACTTTTTTTCCAAAAACACACAAGTTTTTGGCGAAGCCCAAATAAGATTCGAATGGTTTTCTCTAGAAGCATGCGAGATCCGGTCGGTAGCTTGTGGGTCGGGTTTGGGGTGTTTCAATTTGGTATCGAGCCCGATTCAAAACTTCGGCCTTGAGGGCTTTTGGGCCAAAATGTTTCTTTCTTTTGAAATTGGGTTTTATAAGAAATTGAGCGGGTTTTGAGCATGGCTTTTGAGTCTCCTATCAAGTCCACCAGGTAGGTACTCCTAATTCTTCTGTGGTTTGTATGTGGGAAGATATAGAGACATAGATTAGTCGACTAGGAATTAAACCCTAGGATTAGTCTACTTCAACATCAAGTTACATAAAACTTAAAGTCAACCTAAACAAACCTGTGTCTAAGTCGCCGAGTTAGGGTGTGGTAACCATCGTGCGCATGTCTAGGATTGGTTTCAGTGGGAGGTTGGTATTTAAGTAGTCCTAGTGACTCACCTCCTACCCACTCGAATCCTACCTGGTGCGTAGTGATGGTTCACCCTAACCAAGAGGACTCAGCCACAGGCTAAACCCAATAACTAAAACCCGAAAGGGACTAGCCATATTTTTATAAAAACCCTAGTCTTAAAATCACCAAATGACCCCTTTGATGAGTAGGAAAACTATTTTGAAAAAAAAAATTCCAAAATATTCTCGATTTACTAAAATGACCTAAATACCTCTGGTTGAAAAAAATTACTAAAATACCCTTGGTTCATAAAATTTCCATACTACCCACAGTTTTTATCAAGATTCTCTTACCTTACAAATATCCAAAAACCCTATTTTTACAAAATATTAAGATACTTTGATTTGGAAAATTTACGAAATTACCCCTGATTTGCAAAATGACCAAATTACCCCTAACCTGAATAAATAACCAAAATACCCTCAGTAAGGAAAATTACCGAAGTGCCCTCAAATTAGAAACCTTTAAAAATACCCTTGTTTTGAAAAGTCACCAAGAACCATATTTCACGAAAAAAATTACCGAAATGACCCTGGCTTGTAAAATTACAAAAATACCCCTAGTGTATAAAATTACCATTTCACCCTTGAAATTTTCCAGCAAGTATTTTAATTTTGTAAAATATCAACAATCTCTACTTTGCAACATTTTCAAATACCTTAATTTGGAAAAATTACCAAAATACCCCTATAGGATAAAATTACAAAAATACCCCTGGGTAGTGGAAAACAACAAACAACGACAGCTACAACATTTCTCTGTAATGAATGCAAGTTCATGTATGTGATTGAATGAATGATCTGAGACTATATGTGAATGAATTCGAAAGAACTACCCCTTAAAAACTATTGAACATAAGACTGTACGTGATAAATCAGTGGAACAAAACTAATCTATAAAATCCTTTAATCAGATAAACGCAAATTGGAAGTATGAATTCAAGGGGCGTGGTACATAACGTGTGAGGCCGTGGTAGAGGCCGAATAATCGTGTGGAACCCGTTAGATCGGGTCAAGGATCTGAAATGAAATGCCACCACCACCACCACCACCGATGTGGAATATCGAGGATCGACGGGGATGATGCGATGTCACAGCGATCTGCGGGTCTTGGAAAGGGTGGTGGAGCGGTGGAGGCATGGGAGCTCGAAGTCATTACAGGCGACTCGAATATGGGAGCCGAGGTGTTCGTGGTGTATCTGGTGTGGCACCAGATCACCGAGTATTGGTTGGAGGCGTGAGCGGATTATGGATGAGCTCGATTTGACCGTCGAGGAAAAACTGAAAGGGTTGGTGTCGCTTCTCCGTGATGAGTCATATCAATGGTGGCTCACGATTCGAGATGGTGTTACAATTGAGGAACTCACTTGGGATTATGCTAAGGCGGCATACCAGAAGAAATATGTTGGTACTCATTACATCCATGCATAGAGGAAGGCATTTAAGGGTTTGGTTCAAGGAACAAGTTAATGGCGTCTGACTAAATTCCTAAGGTTTGCTATTATGCTCGAGGCATAGTGTCAATCGAGCATGAGCGATGTGTCCGATTTGAGGACGGCCGAGGATGATTTGAGGCTGTTGATAGCTCCACAAAGAAGAGTGGGAGTTCTTGTGTTGGTGCAGAAGGCTAAGGTAGCCGAGGGTATCAAGGATTCTGTAAGGCAAAACACCGATCAAAATAGGCAGAAGAGAGGCTTTGGATCTTCAAGGTCTTCTAGGAATGAGCAAAAGAGGCCTAGAGTTGATGGGCCACAAGGTCAGCAGGCTGCTACTGGAGGGCAGTATCGTACTTGTACCCAATGTGGGAAGAAGCATTTAGGAGAGTGTTGGAAGAAGACGAGAGGATGCTTCAAGTGTGGGTCCAAGGACCACATGATTAAAGATTGTCCTGTGAGAACCGAAGGGGGATGACCAGTAAGTCAAGGTCCTAATCAGGCTAGAAGAGGTGGGCAACAGCCTCAGTGGGGCTGTGGTTTGAATGGTAGAGAAAATGGTATCGGTAGAGGACGGGGAACACCGGGCTGAGGTGTTGGTAACACGAAGGCCAGGCAGCCAGGTTTAGTATATGCAGTTCGTCGGAGGGAGGACGGAGATACGCCGGACATCATAACCGGCACGTTCTTTATATTTGCCAAGCCTTATGTTGCTTTGATTGATGTGGGCTCGACCCATTCTTATGTTGCATATAGAGTAGTTGAAACTCTAGGAATAGCCTCTGAACTATCTACTAGGGAGATGGTCGTAGTAAGCCCACTAGGTCAAACCGTAGTAGTGAACAAGATATTTTAGAGTGTGCCTTTGGAGCTTGAGGAGCGGTATTTCTTGACTTAATGGAATTACCCTTGAAATTTGATCTTATACTTGGTATGGGTGGCTAGTGGAGCATCGGTCAGTATTGGATTGTGCAGCCAAACGAATGGAGTTAAGGACCCCAGAGGATGAGTGATAGTTATGATAGGAGAAAGAAGAAACTACTTGTCTAACGTAGTTTCTGCTTTGAAGGCTGATAAGATGGTACGGAAAGGGTGCAAGGCATTTTTGGCCTTCATTAGTGCGTTGGATGCGAAAAAAGGGAAGTTAGTGGAGTTAGAACCGTAAGGGAGTTTGTGGATGTTTTTTCGAAGAGTTACTTAGAATACCCCCGGATAGGGAAGTGGAGTTCGGAATTGACTTGCTGTAGGGTACAGCTCCTGTGTCAATTGCCCCGTACAGAATGGCACCAAAGGAGTTGGTTGAGCTCAAGGCTCAGATCCAAGAATTACTAAACCGTGGGTTTATTCGACCCAGTGTGTCTCCATGGGAGCACCGGTCTTGTTTGTGAAGAAGAAGGATGGAACTATGCGCATGTGCATAGATTATCGTCAGTTGAATAAGCTGACCATCAAGAACAAGTATCCGTTGCCAAGGATAGACGACTTGTTCGATCGACAAGGGGCCACAGTATTCTCAAAGATAGATCTAAGGTCTGGATATCATCAGCTTAAGGTGAAGGAGGCTGATATCTATAAGATGGCTTTTCGCACAAGGTACGGGCATTATGAGTTCTTGGTAATGCCTTTTGAATTAGTAAATGCCCCAACCGCATTTATAGACATGATGAACCAGGTTTTCCAACCCTATTTGGACCGGTTTGTTATTGTGTTCATAGACGATATCTTGGTGTATTCGAAGTCTGAGGAAGAACACGATGAGCACCTCCGAGTTGTGTTGTAAGTGTTGAGGGAGAAGAAGCTCTACGCCAAATTCAGCAAGTGTGAATTTTGGCTTAAGGAGGTTATGTTTTTAGGACATGTGGTATCTGCTGAAGGAATAAGGGTGGATCCTCGGAAGATTGAGGCAGTTTTGGATTGGAAACCCCCTAAGTCTGTGGTGAAAGTTCAGAGTTACTTAGGATTAGCAGGTTATTACTGAAGGTTCGTGGAAGGATTCTCGTCGATAGCCGCGCCTTTGACAAAGTAATTAAGAAAGGAAGTGCCTTTCGTGTGGACCGATAAGCAATAGGAGAGCTTTGAGAAGCTTAAGAGGGTCTTGACTAAAGCTCCAGTTTTGATTCAGCCTGAGGCAGGGAAGGATTTTGTAGTGTACTGTGATGCTTCCCATACAGGATTGGAAGGTGTCCTTATGCAAGATGGGAAAGTAGTCGCTTATGCGTCTCGACAGCTAAGGCCACACGAGGTTAACTACCCGACGCATGACTTGGAATTGGCGGCAGTGGTCTTTGCTCTTAAAGTATGGAGGCACTATCTTTATGGAGAGAAGTTAGTGATCTACACAGACCACAAAAGCCTTAAGTATCTGCTGACTCAAAAGGAGTTGAACCTGAGACAGCGAAGGTGGGTGGAATTATTGAAGGACTACGATTGTTCTATAGAGTATCACCCGGGCAAGGCGAATGTGGTGGTGGATGCCCTAAGTTGGAAGGTAGTGACGGATCTGAGGGCGATGTTCACACATCTGAGCTTATATGATGATGGAAGTCTACTGGCAGAATTGCAAGTCAAACTGACATGGTTGAATGAGGTGAAGGAAAGTCAGTTAATGGATGAAGATCTAAGTGTTAAGTTGCGACAAGCGCATAATGGAGAGTTAAAAGGTTATGGTGTTAATGACGAGGGAGTATTGTGCTTCAAGGGTAAGGTCTGTATACCGAAGGACGAGGAGCTTAGGCAAAGAATTCTTCTGGAATTGCATAGTAGCCCTTATGCTATGCATCCTGGAGGTAGTAAATTGTACAAAGATCTAAGGGAACAGTTTTGGTGGCCTGGTCTTAAGCGGGAAGTTACTGAATATGTTGGCAAGTGTTTGACGTGTTAGCAAGTTAAATTTGAACATCAAGTTCCATCGAGTTGCTTGACCAATACAAATTCCACAGTGGAAGTGGGAGAGAATTACCATGGACTTCGTTAGTGGGCTTCCCCTTACGCCTACTAAGAAGGACTCGGTATGGGTGATAGTGGATCGGCTGACAAAGTTTGCGCATTTTATTCCAGTGCGGGTTGACTATTCTCTACAAAAGCTAGCAAGATTGTATGTAGCGGAGATTGTAAGGTTGCACGGAGTACCGGTGTCGATTATCTCGGATAGGGATCCAAGGTTTACGTCTCAGTTTTGGAAAGCTCTACATCAGGCTTTAGACACCAGATTGGACTTCAGTACGACTTTTCATCCATAGTTAGACGGTCAATCTGAGCGAGTAATACAAGTGTTGGGGGATATGCTAAGAGGCTGTGTGATAGACTTCAGAGGAAGTTGGAAAGAATATTTGCCTTTAGCAGAATTTGCTTACAACAAAAGCTATTAGGCCAGTATAAAAATGGCACCATACGAAGCGCTGTATAGACGGAAGTGTCGCACTCCTACGTGTTGGACGGAATTAGGGGAACGTCAGATTTTGGGTCTGAAAATTATGGCAGAATCCGAGGAGAAGGTTAAGATAATTCGGGCACGGTTGAAGGAGGTGTCTGATAGGAAAAAGTCATATGCAGATCTCAAATGGAAGGAGATTGAATTTGCTGTAGGAGATCAAGTGTTTCTCAAAGTTTCGCCTTGGAAGAAGGTGATGAGATTTGGTCACAAAGGGAAGCTAAGTCCAAGGTTCATAGGACCTTATCGGGTATTGAAGCGAATTGGACCGGTGGCATACCAGTTGGAGTTACCTTCGAAATTGAAGCAGATGCATGACGTATTTCATGTTTCCATGCTATGCCGATACCGATCGGATCCATCTCATGTAGTTCCGGTTGAAGAGGTGGAGCTGAGACCAGATCTGTCTTATGAGGAAGAGCCAATTCAGATTCTGGAACGAGATGTGAAGGTGCTTCGGAGGAAGTCGATCCCTTTGGCCAAGGTGTTGTGGCGTAACCATGGATCGGAGGAAGCTTCTTGGGAGCTAGAAGAAGCAATGCGATAGTAGTACCCCCACCTATTCTAGCCAGGTAATTTCGAGGTCAAAAATATTTTAAGGGGGGTAGAACTATAATATCCGGATTTATGGCCTATGCATTTTTGCTTAAGTATGTGTGAAAGCATGTTTATGTGTTCTGAATTGTGTGGCATGAATTTTGGAAACTTTAAAGTGTAGTAAATGCCTTAGAAATTATTCGATTTTTTTTTTAATTTAAAAGAGGAAGCTAAACCTAAAAGGCCTTAAAAAAATTAGTAGGGGAAATAAGACACTAAATTGGGCTTGTTTAAGTGGCTTGGAGGCGCCACTTAGGGCCTTAGTAAGTGACGCCACAAGCATGGGTGCAAGGCCTAGGTTCGAGTCACAAGGGAAGCAAATAAAAGTTTTTATTTTGCTACAAGGAGGAGAGGTGTTGGATGACAATGGGGCACTGAGTGGAGGTGTGTAGATTAAGTTAAATTTCCTTTTAAAATTCGGCCAAGATAAGGGATAAATGATGGATTAATTTTTTTTATTAATCTTAAATGAGGTGATAAGAAAAAAGGTGGAATTTGAGAGGAGGATGAGTGTTGGCCGGCCAAGGGATTCCTTGGTGACCAATTTCAGTCATAGCCGAATTACTAAAGGGAGGTTTAGAGGTTCTTTTTGGTTTATCTTTCTTTCTCTAGTAGTGGTGCTGAAATTTAGCCCCTCTTTTCACTCTTCTCTCAACTTTTATTCCATTGTTAAAACCGAATATCCCTCTCAAAGTCCTATGATTGCCGATTCTTCTTAAGCCTCACACTTCTTCTTTCTTTTCTTGTGATCCTTAAAGCTGAAATACTCTTTGATAGCAGAATCATCCTAGTGTTCATCAAAAGCCAAAACTTGTCGATTCCCTAAGTCCACATAGCCGAATCTCTGTGGGTTCAACAAGGAGCAGTCGACTATAGTATTAAGGGTAAGATCCATTGTGATTTGATCTTCAATCTTTTTCTTCTAGCCGAAAGCTAAGAACTAATCTCATTAATATTTTAGTTTGTTTGCCGAAAGTTGGAAGGTGAATTTTGGGATTTCCATAGTAGCCGACTTCTAAGGAAACCATTCGGGATTTCAGATCTAAGGTAAGGAAGGTATAAGATTAGGCCAAAGGCCATTTATTTGAATGTTAGAATTGGATCTAACATATATCCTGTAGGATTTCAACATCTTCTTAGCCAAGAGACTACTTTCGGGATCTAAAATCGCAAGATGAGTGACTATGTATATTCAGCCAAGGTCATATTGGTGTTTTAGATCTATTTCTTACTTCGTTTAAAAAGCCGAAACTAACTAGTTCAGTGGTTCAGCATCTAGCCAATTGCAAGAAGAGTTATCACAAGGTTTTCAGGATTTGATTAGTAGTGAAATCGGCATCCAGGTAAGATTTTCCTTTGGGATTTGGCTAGATAGCCGAATGGCTCTTTGCTAACATGTGTAGGGTTGGCCGAATGTAGGAACTAAGGATCTAGGACGCTAGATCGGGTTTTCGGGATTTTCAATAAACTTGCTAAGTAAATCAGGTGTGTACCCCACACTAAGCCTTAATTAATTTACGGCTATGTTTTGATAAATATGTTACTAAGAATATGTTAAGATGTGGCTAAGAGTATCTTGCAATGGTACAAAGTACTCAGGTACGTTTACCCACTCCTACTATGAGTATGATATGATCTATGATGGCACATATGTCAATAGTGATAAGAATGTGAAATAAGGCATGATATTGCATGATTTGTTTGACATGGGGCATATGGGTGATATGTAAAGGGGAAGTGAATTGGTGGTTTTATACCCCAATATCGAATGTGGTGACTTATGTCACAAAATAATTATCTGGTGGCTATGCCACGAATTTTATAAGAGGCGATGAGTCGTCATTGCAGTGGCGCCTTCCGATGGTGTGTAGCGGATGGAGGGTCGACTTAGTAGTCCCCACGGTGTGATGGTTGGTACGGGTGATGTGTAGCGGATGGTTATCTAGGCTTGGGTTCGGGTTTGCATCATGGTTTATATGTGTTTATTATGTATGATTTGATATGCCTGAATTTAATTGAGGCTTGTATTGGTTGTACACATTGAGTCTATTTGACTCACCCCTTTGTGGGATTATTTTTCAGGTGACACTCAGTAGATGGACCGGCCGGCGGGAGCTCAGTGGTGGCCATGCATAACTCGTAGACTGTTTATTTTTATTAATTTATTTTTTATTTATTTAAGTTTTGAATTATTTGAGTTTTATTTGATGTAATAAGGCCATAAGTATTAAATTGTCTATGCATGCATTTAAACTACTTAGTATGATACGACATTTATCGATTTGACGTTAAAGTTAATTTTTCTTAAATATAAATATTAATTGTTTTGACACCCAATCAACACGGGTTTTAATTTTGAACCCAACCCAAATAAACTTTTTTCAAAAACACACAAGTTTTTGGCGAAGCCCAAATAAGATTCAAATGGTTTTTCTCTAGAAGCGTGCCAGGTCCTGTCAGGGCTTGTGGGCTGGGTTTGGGGTGTTTCACATCATTCATGTCTCGGTGTAACACCACGAGCGTTCGTATGCTCGAGTGTTCACGGTTGCCGACTTTTTGGCTTTTCGGCTTTTGGCCGTTTCACAGAATATCACAGACATTCATCAAGGTGGGTGTGAGATTGCACACCTGATACGAGTTGTGCTTCCCAACGTTTCCCCAACACACCTATAGTGATTGTTGACAACAGATTAGTCTCTACTTTGATAAACGTAATTAGAAACATTTATTAGGCTAACTTCACTTACCACCATGCAATCTCCTTCAATGCCCCAAGTCCTTGGCCTTACCCATTGATTACCAAATCAAGACCCTATCATTGTTTTGATGAACAATGAGAGTGTCAGAAAATATCAATCATTCGTCCCTCACCCACAAAAAAAGAGACCGAAGCCCACTTGAATAATCATGAGCGATCTAACCACAAATAGGTTACAAAAACTATAGCCTTAACACCACCTTACCAATCCCCTCAAAATGGTAGACACCCTTCAAGGAGTTTCGACCCTTACCATAGAGATCAAGGGATTCAAAGTGAAATGGGGGGTAAGTAGATTCGGCCTACATAACAACAGTCAAGGATAAAAGTTTCGGCTTAAACAAAGCCAAGAGAGGAAAGAAAGAAAGAAAGTGGAAGAAGAAGAACCATTACCTCAATACCAGGGGTGAACTGAATGGAATGACAAGATTCGGCACCAATAGCAAAATAGAGAACACAAGATTCGGCTAAGAAGGCTACACCGAAATGAAGAACAACTAGAGAACACCAGTCAAAATAGTTAGTGAAGGTAAGATTCGGCTACTAGAAGAAAGATGTCAGAATAGGAATTCGACCAACAATATTTAGGAAACAAAGAGTAACGGAAAGTGTTTGAACAAATTGAGATGAAGAGAAAAAGAAACTGTGGTTTCGGCAGAAGGGATTTGCAAAAGAGTTAACCCAAAAAGCTTAAAGAAAAAGTGCACAAAATAGAAGAAAATACTAAGAAGAAAATGCTAAGACCCAAAATAACAAGAAAAGAAAGAGAAAGCAACACAATGGCACACACAAAAGGTTTCGGTTTTGCTACCCACACCAAATGCTGAATTTGCTACCCAAAACCAACCCTTAGCTGAAATTATAATCCCCCACACACTCCACATTCGGACAAACACAATACACTCCCCTATCCCCTTGTTCTCTCCTCTTTTTGCTCCGCCATTCACTCACCACCTCCAATTCAAAGTTGTTTGACCAAGTCTCCATCCACCTAGTAGAGTTCTAAACCAACTCCACCTCTTCTCCCCCAAAGCATAAAATAAAAACTCCCCATATGCTGCTTGTGGGATTCAAACCCCATCCCACCTTACTTCCATATTGACGCCACCACCACTCCACCATGTGGCCACTTGTGTTAGCAAAACACCTACAAATTGTAACACCCCTAACCCGAAAACTATCACCAGAATAGGGTTAAAGGTGTTACCAGATAGATCGAAAACATTATTAGAATTAATCATACATGCATTCAATAATATCAAACATGATGTCCCTATGTAGATCATCGAGACCTTAAGCATGATAATAACCAAGTCGGGACTAAATTGAAATGTATACTAAATTTTGAGGAAAACTAAAAATTTTCTAATTGCAGGGGACACACGGTCGTGGGGGTAGGCCGTGCCTCTCCCACGGCTACTTGACACACCCGTGTGTCTTCCTCGTGGCTATATACTGCCAAAACCAACACGGCTACTAAGCACGCCCATGTGCTAAGGCTATGTACTACTAGATCACATACTGCCATTTCTCACACAGCCACAAAGCACACCCATGTCGAGGCCGTGTGCAATTTAAGCCACATTCTACCAATTTACCTACGGTCTTAGGCACGTGTGTGCCTCAACCATGTGACATTATAGGCCATTTTACAAGGCCAATATGCCACCCACTTAGGGTCTTCCTACAAGCAATATATATACCAAAACATAATATGCATATATGGCAACCAAAACATATCAAATGGTTCACTTCATCCATACATTCAATACCTATTCCATTCATACCAAATTACAAACTAAATCCTACATCATTTCAAACATGTATCATCCATTTGCTTAACCAAAACTTAACCATTTCATATGCATAAAAACATACTAAATATCTGCTTCATAACTCATTCATTCAAACATTTATCAACTCAAAAACTTGCCAATACACATGGTCATGCTCACTTTATAAACATATACACCTATCTAGCCTATACATGCCATAATTAGTCATATACATTTCCACAAGGGTACCAAAATAAATTTAGTAGTGTGATAACGATCCTTGACAATCCCGAGCCTTCAGTAGCTTCGACGACCTATAAAATAAAGAAAATACACACACAGAATAAGCTTTCCAAAAGCTTAGTAAGTCATATACAAATAAACTTGGTATGGAAAGCACATATCAATCACTTGGCAAACTTTCACATATTTATTTTGGTTCATACACTTTTAACCACATTAGCCATTTTCACCATTCAAGAATCATATGAACACATAGCTCATCTAGGCAAAACAATTCTTATCAGATCACAAAGTCCATGTACTTATCACCATAGTAAGATCACTTAGATACTTACCTTACATACACAAATAGTGTATAGACAACGTACCTGAATCGAACTTAATATCACATAATTGTTCATAGATCGGATTTGACATTCATATCATAATCTTGCCCATTGAACCCATAGGAACCTAGTAGGATACTCAGAAAGCTCGAAATAGTAGTACAATGCCAATGTCCCAGACGAGGTCTTACATGCACTCATATATCGATGCCACTATCCCAAACAGGGTCTTACACGTACAGATCATAACGATGCCAACGTCCCAGACGTGGTCTTACACGAGTCAATATGATGCCGATGTCCCAGACATGGTCTTACTCATAAAGTTCATATCGATGCCTACGTCCCAGATGAGGTCTTACACGAAATTTCAAATCAACATCAATGTCTCGGACGTGGTCTTACATGATAAAACAGAACAGATACCTATGTCATGACATGGCTAATCCTATCTATTCCTAGGTTCGTACGGGACTTCTCGGCTTTATCACTATATCAAACTTATTTCAGAATTCACACTTAGCATCTCATACTCATTCATTTTCATCGATAGACATATGAATACATATATTCAATTCAATACTGATAAGTTTATTTGCATAGCGACTTACCTCGAATTTGGTTTATCGGACGGAAACGACTACTTGATTATTTTCGCTTTCCCACGATCTAAGTCCATTTTCCTCGGTTCTTGATCTAAACATATTCAGAATTAACCCTTTTATTCACCATTCCATTCAATTCAATCTATAGACACACATTTAGGGCTATTTGCAAATTAACCCTCATATTTACACACTTTAACAATTTAGTCCATTTTTCACAAAACATCAAATTCACAAAATCCACACACACACATGCTTGGCTGAACCTCTCTAGGGACTATATAAGTCCAAATATTTCATAAAATTTACTATTTAGTCCCTCAACTTTCCATTTTTCTCAATTTAGCCCTATTTAGCTAAATTCATGAAAATTTCAAGAACAAAGTATGTTCATCTAGCTCAAATCTTTCATTTATCAACTAAACTCATTTCAAAACTCAAAATATCAAAAATGGCATCTCACACAAACATCATCAATACTAAAAATTAGGATATGGGTTTGATAGCTCTCAAAGCAACGATTGCAAAAATGTAGAAATCATCAAAAACCGAAACCAAATCATACCTTAGTTTAACTAGATGAATGCCAAACCTAAAATGGTTTTCTTCCTTTCTTTCTTGGCTATTTTCGGCTAACAAGGATGATAACTATCATCTTTTCTTTGTTTGTTTTATTATAACATATTATTATTCCATTTACTAAAATGCCATTTCACTTAATATAAGAAAACATATATATAACAAGGGCACATTTGTCCTTTATCCATCCACTATCTAAATAGTGGTCTTATTACCTCATTAGGCATTCTCTTTTAAAAGCCATAACACCTTGATACTTAAAAAATATCATGCAACTTTCACATTCAATACATTTCAGCCCTTTTGTCAAATTAAACACGCAAACAGAAAAATTCGCTTATAGAAATTTACCACATGCTAATTCACATATCAACGGCACAGAAAATAATATTAAAATATTATACAGACTCAGATTTGTGGTCTTAAAACCACTGTTCCGACTAGGGTATAAATCAGACTGTTACAATTCTCCCCCTTAGGGATTTTCGTTCCCGAAAATCTTACCGTTAAACAGAGTTGGATATTGTTATCTCATTGAATCTTGAGCTCCCATGACCTCTTCTAATCCATGTCGATTCCATAATACTTTCACTAATGAAATTTTCTTGTTTCTTAATTCTTTCACTTCACGAGCTAAGATATGGATCGGTTCCTCTTCGTATGTTATATCAGATCAGATTTCAATTTCAGATGGGGCAATCATATGTAACGGATCAGACCGATATCTACAGAGCATCGAAATGTGAAATACATTGTGAATCTTTTCTAGTTCAGAGGGTAACTTCAATCTATATGCAACAGGCCCAACATGTTCAATGATCTCATACGGTCTGATGAATCTCGGACTTAACTTGCCTTTACGTCCGAACCGAAGCACTTTCTTTCACGGAGATACTTTCAGAAATACTTTATCGCCGATCTCAAATTCTATATCCTTTCATTTTAAGTCTGCATAGGACTTCTAACAAAACAATCTCGGATCAGTTTCACTTTCTTTGGTATCTTTTATCAAATTGACCCCGTGTAACTTATTCTCACTGAGTTCAGTCCAATATAGAGGTGTACGACATTTACGTCCTTACAAAGCTTCATATGGTGCCATTTTGATGCTCGACTGAAAACTATTATTATACGCAAATTCAATCAACGACAGGTTTTGTTCCCATGAACCATTAAACTCAAATACACAACATCTTAACATATCTTCAAGAATCTAAATAATTCGCTCGGATTGACCATCCGTTTGTGGATGAAAAACTGTACTGAAATGCAATTTCATACCCAAAGGGTCTTGCAATTTCTTCCAGAATCGCAATGTGAATCTCGGATCCCTATCTGACACAATAGATAGTGGCACCCCGTGCAATCTCACAATCTCGAAAATATAAAGCTTAGCTAATCTTTCAAGCGAGAAATCAGATCTTACCGGAATGAAATGGGCAAATTTCGTCAATCGGTCAACTACGGCCCATATTGCATCTTTCTTTCTCAAAGTCAGAGGCAAACTAGAAACAAAGTCCATTGTTACTCTATCCCATTTCCATTCAGAATCGAATCTATTTGTAACAACCTGCATTTTAACTTGATGTTTGGCTTTCACTTGCTGACAAACTAAGCATTTTGAAACAAATTCAAAAATGTTCCGTTTCATACCAGACCACCAATAGTGTTACTTCAGATCATGATACATCTTTGTACTTCCCGGATGAACAAATAGGCGACTGTCATATGCTTCATTCAAAATCAATTGAATCAGCTCCGAATTTCTCGGAACACAGATTCGATTTTGAAATCTCAAACAATCATTAACAACTCGAAATTTAGATTCAGAATTCAATTCACACTGAGCTCGTTTCAACAATAATTCATTATCAACCTTCTGAGCATCAAATATTTGCTGTACAAATAACGGTTTCGCTCTCAATTCAACTATCATAGAACTATCATCAGACAAATCTAACTGAGCATTCAAAGCATGTAGTGCAAACAATGACTTTCTACTCAACGCATCAGCAACCACATTTGCTTTCCCCGGATGATAATCTATACTCAACGCATCAGCAACCACATTTGCTTTCCCCGGATGATAATCTATCACCGGCTTATAATCTTTTAACAATTCAAGCCATCTTCTCTGACTCAGGTTCAAATCTTTCTGGGTCATTAGATATTTCAGACTTTTATGATCTGAAAACATGTGACATTTCTCACCATATAGATAATGGTGCCAAATCTTAAGTGCAAACACAATCGCAGCTAATTCAAGGTTGTGTGTCTGATAGTTTTTTTCATGAGGCTTCAATTGTCTCGAGGCATAAGCTACAACTTTGCCTTCTTACATCAAAACACATCCCAGTCCATTTAACGAAGCATCACTGTATACAACAAATTCTTTGCCCGATTCAGGTTGTACTAACACTGGAGCTTCTGTTAACAAAGCTTTCAACTGATCAAAACTTCTCTGAAATTTATCAGACCATTCAAATCTAACATCTTTCTGAAGTAATCTTGTCAACAGAGTAGCTATTGTCAAAAAGCCTTTTACAATCTGCAGTAATAACCAGCTAACCCCAGAAAACTGCAAACTTTAGATACATTTCACGGAGGTTTCCAATTCAAAATAGCAAAATCTTGCTTGGATCTACTCAGATTCCAGAAGCTGACACAATGTGTCCCAGAAAGCTAACCTCGTGCAACCAGAATTCACATTTGCTAAATTTCACGTACAATTACTTTTCTCACAGACTTTGCAACACAATCCTCAATTGTTCAACATGCTCATTTTCACTTCGAGAATAAATCAATATGTCATCTATGAAAACTACAACAAACTAATCTAAATACGGTCTAAAAATTCTGTTCATCAGATCCATAAAAATAGCAGGAGCATTGGTTAGTCCAAATGGCATAACTAAAAACTCATAATGCCCGTACCTTGTTCGAAATGTAGTTTTTGGAATGTCTGAATCTTTAACTCTCAATTGGTAGTATCCCGATCTCAAATCAATCTTGGAAAACATAGTAGCTCCTTTTAACTGATCAAACAAATCATCAATTCTGGGCAATGGATATTTGTTCTTTATAGTCACCTTATTCAACTGACGGTAATCGATACACATTCTCATCGTGCCATCTTTCTTTTTCACAAATAGAACAGAGCACCCAAGGCTAAAAACTCGGTCAAGCAAACCTCTATCACCAATTCTTGTAGTCATGACTTTAACTCTTTCAACTCGCTTGCCATTCTATACGGAGCTATCGAAATAGGTGTCGTGCAGCAACAATTCAATACCAAATTCAACTTCACGAATCGGAGGTAAACCCGGTAACTTTTCAGGGAACACATTAGAAAAATCACAAACAATGGGTACTGATTCAACTTCCTTCTCGGATACTTTTGAATCAATCACATAAGAAAAATATGATTCATACCCCTTTTTCACATAACTTTGAGCTTTCAAAACGGATATCACAGTAGGCATTCTATTCAAATCACTAGATTCAATCCGTCCAATCTCATCATTCGGACCTCATAAATCTATAATCTTTCTTTTATAGTTCACAATGGTATCATGCATAAACAACCAATCCATACCCAGAATAATATCGAATTCATCAAATGGTAGTAGCATTAGATAAGCGAGAAAATGATATCTCGTAACATTAACTACGCTTCTTGCATACTTTTTCAACCAGGACACTTTTACCTAAGGGGTTCGATACTTTTATAGCAAACTTAGTAGACTCTACAGGCAAAGTCTTGCTGAATACTAAATTCATGCATATATATGAATGTGCAGAACCAGGGTCTATCAAAGCTATCACAGAAGTATCATAAAGAATAAAAGTACCCATTATAACATCAGGCGATGAAGCTTCTTCACGAGCTCGGATAGCATACGCTCTGACAGGCGCTCTAGCTTCAGATCTAACAATATTATCTCTCGTAGTTCTCTGACTACCACTGACATTCTTTACATTCTTTGATGTTTGACCTCTCGCAGGTGCATTATCAGATCTTGGATTCTGAATAGTCTCTGATTCGACAGGCTTAGGGTAACCACGGATAAAATGATCAAGCGATCTACATCTGAAGCAAGCTCTGTCATTTAATCTACAACTTCCCAGATGTCTTTTTCCATAATGTTTACATTCGGGTCTCTCGGATCGAACATTACCAACACTGGCCATTGAAATTGCTGGAGTTTTGGAACTCATTTGCGATCTAGCTCTATTTCTGTTCAAATGTCCCGCATTTTCTCTGGAACGACTTTGATCATCTCTGTATCTCTTCGAAGCAGACTGAAATGATTTATTCTGAAATCTCTTTCTTGTATCTCAAGCTTCAGACTCAACTCTTCTTTTATCTTTCCCGAGTGCCTCAGCTTTGTATGCTCGGTCAATGAGTACTACGAACTCTTTTATTTCTAAAATTCCAACTAGCAAACGAATATCTTCATTCAGACCATCTTCGAATCTTTTGCACATTATAGCTTCAGATGATATGCATTCACGAGCGTACTGACTCAACCTGACAAATTCCTATTCATATTCTGTAACAGTCATACGGCCTTGCTTTAGTTCCAGAAATTCTTTTCGTTTCTGATCGACGAATCTCTCACTGATATATTTCTTCCTGAACTCAGTCTGAAATAAATCCATATAACTCGTTCTCTCGGAACAACAGAAATCAAAGTTTTCCACCATTGATATGCTGCATCTCGAAGTAACGATACAACACACTTTATGCATTCTTCTGGAGTCAGACATCTCATCAAATACCTAAATAGTATTTCCAATCCGAATTCACTTTTTTCAAAGATCATCATTATTGGTAGCTCAAACTCTTTTATACTTACGGATCTTGTCAACCGGAGGCTTACTCAACAGATTTAGATTTGCAGTCGGAGGTATATTAGATGTCTGAAGGGGATTAACTGGGGGTGGGGGTTGTGAAACAGTCGGGCTATTTCTCATAAATTGAGTGAACCACTCACTTATCATCTGGAAGAAAGCTTGTTTAGCTTCTCTCTCCTGACCACTTAAAGCTGGTCTCGGATCAGAAGGCTCTGTCCCTTGCGTGGGAGCAGGCGCATTACTTTCTACGTTGTCAGCTACGGCTCTTTTGGGATCTATTGCTATAAATAAATCACATTTTACACGTCAGGATTCATCACACTATCACAGTTCAAATATATGGCATGTATAGCTAGACTCTGATATGCTACGTTAGTCCGAGAATTGACTAAACCGTAGCTTTGATACTAACCAAATGTAACACCCCTAACCCAAAAATCGTCACCAAAATAGGGTTAAAGGTGTTACCAGACAGATCAGAAACATTATTAGAATTAATCATACATGCATTCAATAATATCAAACATGATGTCCCTTATGTAGATCATCGAGACCTTAAGCATGATAATAACCAAGTCGGGACTAAATTGAAATGCATACTGAATTTCGAGGAAAACTAAAAATTTTCTAATTGTTAGGGATACATGGCCGTGGGGGTAGGCCGTGCCTCTTCCACGGCTACTTGACACACCCGTGTGTCTTTCCCGTGGCTATATATTGGCAAAACCAACACGGCTACCAAGCACACCCGTGTGCTAAGGCCGTGTACTACTAGACCATTTCTCACACGGCCACAAAGCACACCTGTGTCGAGGCCGTGTGCAATTTAAGCCACATTCTGCCAATTTACCCACAGTCTTAGGCACGCCTGTGTGCCTCAACCGTGTGACATTATAGGCCATTTTACAAGGCCAATAGGCCCCCACTTAGGGTCTTCTTACAAGCAATATATATACCAAAACATAATATGTATATATGGCAACCAAAACATATCAAATGGTTCACTTCATCTATACATTCAATACCTATTCCATTCATACCAAATTACAAACTAAATCCTACATCATTTTAAACATGTATCATCCATTTGCTTAACCAAAACTTAACCATTTCATATGCATAAAAACATACTAAATATCTGCTTCATAACTCATTCATTCAAACATTTATCAACTCAAAAACTTGCCAATACACATGGCCATGCTCACTTCATAAACATATACACCTATCTAGCCTATACATGCCATAATTAGCCATATATATTTCCAAAAGGGTACCAAAATAAGTTTAGTAGGGTAATGACGATCCTTGACAATCCCGAGCCTTCAGTAGCTTCTACAACCTATAAAAAAGAGAAAATACGCACACATAATAAGCTTTCCAAAAGCTTAGTAAGTCATATACAAATAAACTTGGTATGGAAAGCATATATCAATCACTTGGCAAACTTTCACATATTTATTTTGGTTCATACACTTTTAACCACATTAGCCATTTTCACCATTCAAGAATCATATGAACACATAGCTCATCTAGGCAAAACAATTCTTATCATATCACAAATTCCATGTACTTATCACCATAGTAAGATCACTTAGATACTTACCTTACATACACGAATAGTGTATAGACAACGTACCTGAATCAAACTTAATATCACATAATTGTTAATAGCTTAAATTTGACATTCATATCATAGTCTTGCCCGTTGAACCTATAGGAACCTAGTAGGATACTCAGAAAGCTCGAAACAGTAGTACAATGCCAACGTCCCAGACGAGGTCTTACATGCACTCGTATATCGATGCCACTGTCCCAGACAGGGTCTTACACGTGCAGATCATAACGATGCCAACATCCTAGACATGGTCTTACACGAGTCAATATGATGCTGATGTCCCAGACATGGTCTTACTAATAAAGTTCATATCGATGCCTATGTCCCAGACGAGGTCTTTTACATATAATTTATATTGATGCCTACGTCTCAGACGAGGTCTTACACAAAATTTCAAATCAACGCCAACGTCCCGGATGTGGTCTTACATGATAAAATAGAACAGATACCTATGTCATGACATGGCTAATCCTATCTATTCCTAGGTTCGTACGAGACTTCTCGGCTTTATCACTATATCGAACTTATTTCAGAATTCACGCACTAAGCATCGCATCCTCATTCATTTTCATCGATAGACATATGAATACATATATTCAGTTTAACACTGATAAGTTTATTTGCATAGTGACTTACCTCGGATTTGGTTTATCGAATGGAAATGGCTACTCGATTATTTTCGCTTTCCCAAGATCTAAGTCCGTTTTCCTCAGTTCTTGATCTAAACATATTCAGAATTAACCCTTTTATTCACCATTCCATTCAATTCAATCCATAGACACACATTTAGGGCTATTTGCAAATTAACCCTCATATTTGCACACTTTAACAATTTAGTCTATTTTTTACAAAACATCAAATTCACAAAATCCACACACACACATGCTTGGCTGAACCTCTCTAGGGACTATATAAGTCCAAATATTTCATCAAATTTGCTATTTAGTCTCTCAACTTTCCATTTTTCTCAATTTAGCCCTATTTAGCTAAATTCATGAAAATTTCAAGAACAAAGTATGTTCATCTAGCTCAAATCTTTCATTTATCAAGTAAACTTATTTCAAAACTCAACATATCAACAATGGCATCTCATACAAACATCATCAATACTAAAAATTAGTATATGGGTTTGATAGCTCTCAAAGCAACGATTGTAAAAACGTAGAAATCATTAAAAATCAAACCAAATCATACCTTAATTTAACTAGATGAATGTCGAAACCTAAAATGGTTTTCTTCCTTTCTTTCTTGGCTATTTTCGGCTAACAAAGATGATAACTATCATTTTTTCTTTGTTTGTTTTATTATAACATATTATTATTCCATTTACTAAAATGCCCTTTCACTTAATATAAGAAAACATATATATAACAAGGGTACATTAGACCTTTATCCATCCACTATCTAAATAGTGGTCTTATTACCTCATAAGGCCTTTTTTTTAAAAGCCATAACACCTTGATATTTAACAAATATCATGCAACTTTCACATTCAATGCATTTCAGCCCTTTTGTCAAATTAAACATGCAAATAGACTCAGATTTGTTACCACATGCTAATTCATATATGAACGGCACAGTAAATAATATTAAAATATTATGTAGACTCAGATTTGTGGTCTCGAAACCACTGTTCCGACTAGGGTATAAACCAGACTGTTGCACAAATTCCCTTAAGCCTTGCTTCCAATAGTCCTCTCCCCTAAAGTGCCCAAAAACCAAAATTTTTCCAAGGTTTGACCTTGATCCAAGGCCTCCCTAGAGCCTCTAATCACCCTCAACTACCCTAAAGCACAAGCAGAACATACAATTACATAGATATGACGATCCCCTAATTTTTGGGATGTTACATTATGATTGAATCTAGCGTGTTACATTGAAGTGTCTTTCTAAAATTGGACTTGTCGGTAAAACTCGTTTCTACGATTAAAAACCCCTTTTATTATTATTTAACAAATCATCCGGTCAAGGCGTTTGCCTTATTATCTGCTATGGTTATAGTAGGTTGATTTAAAATTGCGGAAGCTTTTGAAAACTCTAATGTTTAAATTTCATGTCTTTGAAAACAGTAATTATTTTGAAAATTCATCTTCTCCTAAACAAGCAGTTTAAAATAAGTAAGCAAAAGCCCAATTAAAAATTTAAACGAACATACATGGCCCTATTACATAAACAAAACCCAACATAAACTTTAAATTTAAATAAAAGCAAGTGTAGGACGACTGTAGTTGTGTGGCCACCTCCGAGATGACTGTAGTTGTGTGGCCACCTCCGAGCCCCTCACAGCACTAAATCGCCTATGGTTGAGTATTACCTGTACAGTTAAAAGGAAAGGGTGAGTTTACAAAACTCAGTGTGTAATCTGCTATCAGTCAATTAGTATACAACATGCAGTAACAGTCTGGGCTTGAGCCCTATTCAATAACAGTACAGTGTGGCTCTTAGCCCAACACAGTAATAGTGTGGGCCTTAGCCCAATACCATATCAGTACATTGTAATAATGCAACCCATCCCCAATCCAGCTAACACACCATTTCGTACCACCAAAACACTATGTGGGGATAAAATCGACCCACCCAGCCAACATACCAATATCGCAGCAAAGCTACCAGTAACAATATCGCAGCAAAGCTACCAGAAATAGTATCGCAAAAAAGTCGCCAAGAATAGTATTACGTTAAAGGTCGCCAAGATATGATATTAAAACAAGGTTGCTTGGTAATAGTATATACGACAAAGCCACTAGTATAGTATATTTCCTCCATAACAGTATCCTAACCCTATGCAATATGTCATGTCATAAATCATATGTATATGCAGAATGTCATACTCAGTAACAGTCATATACAAATCATGAACACATCAGTCCCCCTACCTTTAGAGGTATAACGATCATTTCTATCTATTAGGGGAAAAATAGTCATTACTCTTTAGGGGTATTTTGGTTATTTTACCTACTTTGGGGTCTCGGTGTAGATATCAACCTCTCAGAAGGTCTGTAGTCACCTCGAGCGACTTCGGTAACCTAAATGGTCATAACAGTACAAATGGGCCCAATGCCCATTACTCGACCCAAGTGGGCCCACACGCTCGTGTGGCCCGTTCAGCCCAGATTTAGTCGTGGTTATGAGACCTACATAGCCCAGTCTAGTATTTTCCACAAATCGTGGATTTCATTCGTGTGGGGCCCACGAGCCCATTAGGCCCACATAACCCCTTTCAGCCCAACGTGGCCCATTACGGCCTAAGCCCATTGCTCATGGAGGCCTCTACAGTCTATCACTCATGATTCATGGGTTTGGCATACAACATGAGCGATCGCACGCTCGTGTGGTCTTAAACGCCGTATTTTTGGCTTTTGCCATTCTATAGTTACTGTAGGGTGTTTACACACCTGCTTGTGAAAACACACCAAGATCCACGAACACCAAAATCTACATTCATACAAGGCTTTCCATTAGTCGCTGAACAGTAGGGTTAATCCCCTTCTTTTACACCCTTAACTAAAACTAAAATTAACACTTGCCTTGATTGAAAAATGTGGCTTAGCCCACTTATACCACTGACGAAGGTTGACTACAATCTTTTTTATGGATATTTGCATTACAAATGAATTTTATTAAACAGGATTGTTTATTCATGTGGTTTAAATCCACACATGATACTTACAGAATCGCAGAAAGCATTCAGTCTACACTTTAGAATGCTACCCTACATACATACATTTGATCAAGTGATGAGAGAAAGGTTTCGACGACTTTAATCTCACCTGAAACTCTTTCACTCCTCGAGGAATTTGAGTTGTCAAAGAATAGTTGTCAAGCTGAAAATAAAATTGAAGAGATGAAGAGGGAAAGAAAAGTAATATTCGACAAACAGTTGACCAAAAAGGGGTAGAGGAAGAAGAGTAAATCAGAAGAAAAATGAAACAGGAAACTACTCAACACTATTCGGTTAATGTTTGGGAAAGTAGATGAGCGAAAAGAAACAGAAAAAAGAGAAGAGGGGAAGAGAAAAAAAGGATTCGATAGAGGAGAGAACCCAAGAGCTATTCAACCAAACAAAAAAAATGAATTAAAGGGAAGAGTAGAAAAAGAAAATGAACAAACCCGAGAAGTACTCGAAGTCTTAGCCAAAATTCGGCACCAAAAGCAAAATGATGAAAAGAATGCTAACCAAAATTGAAGCAGACAGAGAGAAAACAACCCAAAAACCCCCAAAATAGGTTATCTGAGTGCCTAGTGACCAAATTCGGCACAGACACTTCCTCTCAATCAAAATCTTTAATTTTATCCTAGTATCTCTCCCCTTATCCCTCCTTGAATTACTCAATTGATTTCTCCTCCACTCCCCTAACAATTCCATTCAACTTCTGTTAAAACTCCCCTTAGCTGTGTTTCAGTCCAACTCTACCACCTACACAGCTCAAGTAGCAAAATAAATACTCCATTGTGCAACCCAGGACTTGAACCTCAAACCTCATAGTTACACAACATGCCACCTTTCCACTAGACCACAAGCTCTTTTTGTGTCATAAAACAAGCACCATTATTGATAAGGTCTATATGCCAGTGTCTAGATTCATTTAAGAGTAAAACTAAAAATTTTGCAAAAGCCAAGACTTGAACCCAGGCTTCTCAAACACTCACATACACACCCAAATCACTTAGCCATTAAAGCAACCAAGTAACTTATGTCATATCATACAAATATTAAAGACTTAAATTTTTAGGGCGTTACAACTCCACCCCCCTTAAATTTTGGCCTCAAAATTTACCTGGTTAGAATAGATGAGGGTATTGCTGACGTATCGCCTTCTCAGGTTCCCACGAGGCTTCTTTTGAACTGTGATTACGCCAAAGCACTTTGACTAGAGGAATAGATTTCTTCCTTAGTACTTTAACCTCACGGTCCAATATCTACACTAGCTCCTCCTCGAAGGTCAGATCTGGCCTAACCTCGATCTCCTTGACTGGTACTATATGTGTGGGATTAGAACATAACATTTCAGCATGGAAACGTGGAGCACATCGTGAATCCGATCTAATTCTGGAGGCAACTTAAGTTGATAGGCGACCGGTCCAACACGCTTCAGTATACGGTAAGGCCCAATGAGCCTAGGACTAAGCTTACCCTTCCGCCCAAACCTCAGTATCTTTTCCCATGGGGAAACCTTGAGAAATATGAAGTCCCCCACAGAATACTCAATCTCTCAGCATTTAAGATCCGCGTAAGAATTTTGCCTATCAGACGTTTCCTTCAATAGGTCTCGAATCAGTTTTACCTTCTCTTTGGTATCAGACACTACTCTAGCCCCAGAACTTGCCGCTCGCCCAACTTAGTCCAACAGGTAGGAGTACGAAACCTATGACCATATAATGCCTCGTACAGTGCCATTTGAATACTTGACTAGTAGCTATTATTATTCGCGAACTCTACTAGCAGCAAATAATCTTCCCACCACCTTGAAAATCAATTATACAACTTCTTAACATGTCCTCCAGTATTTGAATCACCCTCTCTGATTGACCATCTATCTGAGGATGGAATCCAGTACTGAAGTCCAACATAGTATCCAAAGCCTCATGTAATTTCTTCTAGAACCAAGATGTGAATCGTGGGTCTCTATCGAATATGATTGAAACCGGTATCCCATGCAGTCTCACAATCTCAGCCACAAACAACTTTGCCAACTTCTGCAATGAGTAATCAGTACAAACTGGTATAAAATGGGCAGATTTAGTCAATCAGTCTACAATAACCCATACCGAATCCTTCTTAGTAGACGTTAAGGGCAGCCCACCCACAAAATCCATGGTTACTCTTTCCCACTTCTAAAGTGGAATCTTAACTGGCTGCAATAACCCTGAAGGTAACTGATGCTTAGCCTTAACTTGCTGGCACGTCAAGCACTTACTCACAAAATTAGTAACTTTTTGATTTAGTCCTAGCCACTAGTATAGCTCACGAAGATCTCGGTATAACTTGTTTCCTTCAAGATGCATAGCATATGGACTACTATGTGCGTCCTGCAATATAGACTGCCTCAGATTAGAATCCTTCAGTACACAGACTATCCCACGAAACACAGTACTCCTTTGCTATTTAGCCCAAAATTTGAAGTTTCCCCATTCTCAACCTATCGAAAAAGAGGAACCAGTGACTCATCCAACAACTGTTTACCCTTAATCTGTTCAGTCCTCATCGGTCTAACTTGTAGCTTAGCCAACAGGCTACCATAATCAAACAGCTGAGACGGGTAAACATTGCTCTCAAATCAGATACAGCCCTACGGCTCAGTGCGTTAGCTACCACGTTAGCCTTACCAGGATGGTACTTAATCGAGAAATCATAATCCTTAACCAGCTCTATCCATCGTCGCTACCTAAGATTCAGCTCCTTCTGAGTGAGGAGGTACTTGAGGCTCTTGTGATCTGTATAGATAATACATTTCTCACTGTATAAATAGTGCCTCTAAATTTTTAGTATGAATAGCACCATGGCTAACTCTAAGTCATGATTAGGGTAATTCGCCTCGTGAGGCTTAAGCTGACGAGACGTATAAGCAACCACCTTACCCTCCTGCATCAGCACACAACCCAAGCCAACATGTGATGCATCACTGTAGACAGTGAATTCCTTCCTAGACTCTGGCTATATTAAGACAGGGGCCTTAGTCAGGACTTTTTTTGGTTTCTTAAAAATTTCTTGCTGCTTATCAGTCCAGTTAAACGATACCCCTTTACACTGCAACTTAGTCATAGGTGCAGTAATCAAGGAAAACCCCTCAACAAAACGTCTGTAATACCTTGCCAGACCCATAAAGCTTCGAATCTCAGATACAGTCTTAGGTGGTTTCCAATCCAGTACAGCTTAAATTTTTTGAGGATCAACCCTAATCCCCTCGACAGATACCACGTGACCTAGAAATGTCACTTTTCGCAGCCAAAACTCACACTTGCTGAACTTAGCGTACAATTGTTTCTCTCTTAAAATCTGCAGAATAATTTAGAGATGTGCATTATATTCATCCTCAATTTTTGAATACACCAAGATATCATCTATAAATACCACCACGAATCGATCCAGGTAGGGTTGGAATACTCGGTTTATCAGGTCCATGAAGGCACTGGTGCATTCGTCACCAAATGCCATCACTAAGAACTCGTAA
Source organism: Gossypium rotundifolium (assembly GCA_025506655.1). Classification (NCBI taxonomy): domain Eukaryota; kingdom Viridiplantae; phylum Streptophyta; class Magnoliopsida; order Malvales; family Malvaceae; genus Gossypium; species Gossypium rotundifolium. Next base: position 161,714,060 of record CP106732.1, on the reverse strand, counting down.
TGACCATAACGAGTCCTAAACACAGTCTTATACACATCAGGATCCTTAACTCTTAGCTGATGGTACCTAAAATGAAGATTTATTTTAGAGAAAATAGAAGCTCCTCGCAGCTAATCAAATAATCATCTATCCTCGGCAAATGATACTTATTCTTGATAGTCAGTTTATTCAATTGCCGATAGTCGATGCATATGTGCATGGATCCATCCTTCTTTACGAACAACTCTGGTGCTTCCCATGGAGACACACTAGGTCAAATGAATCCTCGATCTAGCAGTTCTTGGATTTGAGCTTTTAACTCCACCAGCTCCTTCGGGGCCATCCTATAAAGAACGATGGACACTAGAGCTGTTTCAAGTAGGAGCTTAATACCAAATTCAACTTCGCGGTTCGGAGGCAACCCAGGGAGCTCATCAGGAAATACATCAGAAAAATCCTTACCTGTTCTGATATCTCCAACGGAAAGACCCTCAGAATTAGATACACCAATATAGGGTAGAAACACCCACAACCCTTGCGAACCAATTTTTTGGCCCTTAATGAAGAGATCACATTAGATAGAAAGTCCCTTCGCTCCTCAATCACAGCCACCTCATCCCCAGTACTCCTCAATACCATACGCTTAGTAGCACAATCCAAACTTGCATGGTGTTTTACCAGCCAGTCCATCCCCAAGATTAGGTCGAATTCACCAAATGGTAGCTTCATCAAATTCACTAGAAATATAACTCCTTGAACCTTTGAGGGGACATCTCTGAACAACTTGTCTACTCTTACTGACTGTCCCACTAGACTTAACATAGTTATCTCATTAACTGTAACAGATCGAATTTGGCCCTAATCAAAATGGTGGTTTTGGGACCACGAATCTGGGTTTGAGGAATATTTAAATGATTTATTCTAGGCTTATTATATGTGAACTAAAGTGTGTGAAAGTTTCGTAGAAAAATTTAATTGTTTGTATGTTTAATTTAGAAAAAGGACTTAATCGCATAAAAGGTAAAAGTTTCAAACTAGAGTGAAAATGCACTAAATTGATTGTGGCTTTTTAATTTGGAGTATTAAAAGGGAAATTAACCCATTTTTTGAGTTAGTGGGTGGCAAAGGTCAAGTATGACCTTAAGTTATAAGTTGTTTTTATTATTAATTAAAGGTTAAAATGGTAAATCATTAAAAATGTTATTATATGTTAAATTATATGAAATTAAAAGCCATTTTATTTGTTATTCATCTTTCATTGCCGTATGTTAGCTAAGAAAATAAGGGTTTAAAGGCTTTGAAGTGTTCGGCCATCATCTAGCTCAATTCAAGGTGTGTTTTACTTCGGTTTTCGATAATTTTTACGTTTTTGTGATCGTTGGTTCAAATATTAGTTGACCCATGGTAGAATTTTTAAATTTGAGCATGCTTGATGTTCGGTAATTAACATGTTCTTGTGGTTTTTGATGTTTGATGATTTTATGTTAAAGATATGTTAAAGATTAGCATGTTTTGTATTGGAAATTTTAGTGAATTTGAGTATTTTGGGCTAAATTGCAAAAATGAATTTTTGAGGGGGCTAAAATGCAAAATAAATGAGAGAAATGGACTAATATGGTCCCTATGAATATTCAACCCTAAGGTGTTATAGTGAAATTTTGTGTTTTGTGCAAATAGGACTAAATTATAAAATGTGAAATATTAGGGGTAAAATAGTAATTTTCTGATTTATGTGTTTTGGGACTAAATTGAGATGAAATCTGCTTGAATGAGCTAAATTTTAATGTCTTTAGATCAAGAACAAAGAAAAACAAATTTGGATCGGGGAAAGGCAAAGGTTATCGAATAGCCGGTCTATGTTGTCCGTCGATAGTCGAGGTAAGATCTTAAGCAAATATACATCAAAGAATTATTTATGAACATAGTAAATGAATGAATTTAGTAATTTTAAGCATAAATGTATGAGTTAGCCGAATGTAAGGGTATTATATTGGATTAAATATATTTTGTTTAATGTGATACGAATAAGTATATTCGATTTGATATGTGAATGTAATATGAAGTATATGATTTGTTTGTGATGTTATTATTAAGAAATGTGTATTGAAGGATTAATTATGTTGATATTTGGGCTTCGAACCTAGCAGGCCTTGTGCGGGTGATTTATTTCGGGCTTCGAGCCTAGCAGGCCTTGTACTGGTGATTTATTTAGGGCTTCGAGCCTAGCAGGCCTTGTGTCGATGATTTATTTTGGGCTTCGAGCCTAGCAGGCCTTGTGCCGGTGATTTATTTTGAGCTTCGAACCTAACAGGCCTTGTGCCGGTGATTTATTTTGGGCTTCGAGCCTAGCAGGCCTTGTGCTGGTGAAATATTTCGGGCTAAATGCCGGTGTTTAAAATTTGGACCTTGAGTCTAGAAGGCCTAGTGCCGGTGTGTGTGATTCGAGCTAAAGCCTAGCAGGTTCTATACCGGTGAGTTTCAATTTTGAATTTTATTTATATAGTACTAAAGCCATGAAACAAATCTAGAAAGCTTAAGTTTTGAAAATGACTTTGTTAATTCGGCTATGAGGTATGTACTATCATACTTTAGATTTATAAATATATAAATATGCTATGATAGTGAGCAAATAATATGATGAAAGAAAAGTGTTGTATACTTGGTTGTGAATTTTGTATATGAAAATATGCCATGCGGTTATTTGAAATTCGAAACATGAGTGTAATTAAAAATGCTCATGTAGGTATATTGTTACACTTAGCTATGTGATTATTATGTATAATCGGCAATTGACGTATTTGTTAAGGAAATTGAAAGTCATCAAGTTAAGTAAAGTAGTAATACTTTGTTATGTCGAGTTATAAGTAAGACATGTAAATGTAATGTCATGAATTGATTTTATTTCATGTTTAGACAGTTGAACGATATAATATAATGCTTAAGACTTACTAAGCTAGTAGCTTATTTCGTGTGTGTTCATTGTTTCATATTATAGATTCCAGTCAAGCTACGGGCTCAAAGGATCGTTAGAGGAGTCAACCACACTATCACCCCTTTTTGGTACTTTAAAGTTAGTTTTTGAATCAAAGGCATGTATAGGCTAACTAATATTTGAATGATGTTTTGTTTGTATACAATAGCCATGCGAAAATGGCTTGATCATTTGTTTTAAATTCAGTCTTAATTGTTCTTGACTATATGATGAATGTGTTTGGTTTCAATTATTTGGCTATGGTCTTTTCTTTTATGCAAGTTTTGTATTATTCGTTCTTTATAGTTGATGGATGGTAATGCTAGCGTTGTATTAAATTAGTCAAGTGTTTAGCATTTAGGTTAACTTGTAAGTATTAGATCATGATTTGAAATGGGTATAAGTTATTCATGTTTCAGTTATGTTAATGAACAGTTGTTTGGTTTTCAAAGTGCATATGTTTAGATAGTTTGTAAATAGATATGATTTGGTGGATGAACTAATTTTATAAATGCATTGCAAAAAAGGGTTTCTATATAATCGAATAGGTTATTAAAGTTAATTATTGAATGTGCATATTGTATTACCATCAAAGGTAGATTCGATTATGTTACAGTGTTCAAAATGTCATATATGTGATTAGGTAGCAATAAAATACTATGAGTTTATATGTGTTAATATGCATTCGTGTTTAAGGCATGAAATAATATGCTGAAATTTGACTAAAGTAATTGATGTCTCTATACTTATATATATAAAGTGAATAGTAAATGCTTGAATATGTACCAAAGATTTGAATGCTTTAGATTCGGTAGTTAAATAGTTCTGTAGATATATGAAACATGTTTAAATTGGTCCTCGTATATGAGACTGAATTGTCAATGGGTTCTGATTATAAATTTTAAGTATGATTTGTAATGAATGGCTGTGATGATCTGAATTTGGGGTTAGTAATACCTCATAACTCTAATCCAATGACGGATAAGAGTTAGGGGTGTTATATTTGATTAGTATTAGAGCTTACGGTTTAGTCGATTCTAGGACTACCGTAGCGCGTGAGAGTTTAGCTATACATGCCTTTATTATATATATGATAGTGTGGTGACTTCTGACATTTCAATTGTGTTTTATATAGTAAATGGATCTTGATACTGACAGAGCCGTAGTGGATGATGTAGAGAGTGTAGTGCCTGATCTTGCACGCGGTTAGTGCTGGTAGACTCTTGACCTGTCTCAGGTAGCCATGAGGGGAAGGCTAAGCAAGCCTTCTACCAGATTATGAATGAATGGTTTACCTAATTCATTCAGACTAACCCGACTGTACAACAACCTCTTACCCCAAATAATCCAACTCTGGTACCTTCAGCACCTCCGATGATAGATCTGATAAGATCTATTAGACCTCCCATTGATAAAATTAGGAAATATGGGCCGAAGAATTCAAAGCTAATGATAATGATGATGCAGAGCGAGATGAGATGTGGCTTGATAACACTATTCAGGTACTTGATGAGCTATCCTGTACTCCAGATGAATGCTTGAAGTGTGTTATATCTTTACTACGGGACACTGCATATCACTGGTGGAATACACTAGTATCGGTGGTTCCAAAAGAAAAAGTGATTTGGGATTTCTTACAGATCGAGTTCCGTAAGAAATATATTAGCCAGAGATTCATCGAACAGAAACGAAAAGAATTTTTAGAACTAAAATAGGGTTGCGTGACTGTGACTGAATATGAGCTAAAATTTGTCAGATTGAGCTGATATGCTTGAGAGTGTGTATCAACTGAAGCTATTATGTGCAAAAGATTCTAAGACGGTTTGAATGAAGATGTGAAGTTGCTTGTTGGCATTCTTGAAATCAAAGAGTTCGTGGTACTTTTAGAGCGAGCTTGCAAAGTTGAAGAGCATGGGAAAGAGAAAAGAAAGGCTGAAATAGAAGCCAGAGACACTCATAAAAGATCATCGAGTAAGACTTTTCATTCTGTATCCAAAAAAGTTTAAAGATGACTTTGGCCAACATAGAGCTACTTCTGACATGTCTAGACGAGATTGACCTCCAGTGAGTTCCCGAGCTACTTCGATAGCCAGTGTTGGTAATGCTCAGCAGAATCGAGTTGAATGCAAGTATTGTGGTAAATGGCATTCTGGGAGTTGTAGATTCCGTGATCGGTCCTGCTTTAAATGTGGATCATCAGATCATTTTATTAGAGAATGCCCGATGTTAGCCGAGTAAAATACGGCTCAAAATGTCAGACCGAGTAATGCGTCAGTGTGAGGCAGACCACCTAGGCGTTCGGGAAATGTAAGTGGTAGTCAAAAGAAACTAAAGACACTGCAGTTCGATTGGAGGCCCGTGGACCAGCTAAAGCATATGCTATACGTGCCAGAGAGGATGCTTCTTCCCCAGATGTTATCACTGGTACTTTCACTCTTTATGATATTACCGTGATTGCATTGATTGATCCAAGTTTGACCCATTCATATGTGTGTGAAACTTTAGTATCCAGTAAGATTCTGCCTGTTGAGTCTGCTGAGTTTGTGATCTGTGTGTCCAACCCCTTGGGTCGATGTGTACTCGTTGATAAAGTGTGTAATGGTTGCCTATTGATGATTCAGGACTCATGCTTTCCAGCTGATTTAATGTTGTTGCCTTTTAACGAGTTCAATATAATTCTGGGAATGGACTGGTCAACATTGCATGATGTTGTGATGAATTGCAAAAGAAAAAAAAAGACTATTGATTTGAGATGTTAGAGCGATGAGATTATCTGGGTTGAATCTAATGATTTGAATAGCTTACCAGCAGTAATATCCTTGATGTTGGCTCGTAAGTATGTGAGAAAAGGATATGAAGCTTACTTGGCCTATGTGTTGGATAGTAAAGTGTCAGAAAAATAGATTGAATCAGTACCAGTTGTGTGTGAATACCTAGATGTATTTCTTAAAGAATTACCAGGTTTACCACCAGTTTGAGAGATTGAGTTTGGCATTGAATTAGTATCGGGAACAACTCTGATTTCAATAGCTCTGTATCGGATGGCATCCACTGAGTTGAAAGAGTTGAAAGCACAGTTGCAAGAGTTGACAGATAGGGGTTTTGCACGACCGAGTTTCTCTCCTTGGGGTACACCAATTCTATTTGTGAAAAAGAAAGATGGGACTATGCGAATGTATATTGATTATCGACAACTAAATAAGATAACAATAAAGAATAAATACCCGTTGCCTCGAATTGATGAAAATGATTGTTTGAACTTCAAAGGGCGAATATGTGTTGCAAGAATGTGGATTTGATTCAGATGATTTTGAATGAGGCTCATAATAGTCGATTATCGGTACACCCAGGTAGCACAAAAATGTATAATGATTTGAAACAGTTCTATTGGTGGCCTAGCATGAAACGAGATATATCTAAATTTGTTTCAAAGTGTTTAATTTTTCAGCAAGTAAAAGTCGAGCATCAAGTGCCTTCTGGATTACTTCAGCCGATCATGATACCTGAATGGAAATGGGACAGAATTACTATGGATTTTGTATCAGGTTTGCCTACGACACCGAGCAAGAAAGATGCAGTCTAGGTTATAGTGGATAGACTAACCAAATCAGCTCACTTTGTGCCAGTTCGTACAGACTATTCGCTCGATAAACTTGCTGAATTATATGTATCACAGATTGTGAGGTTACATGGTGTGCCGAGTTCCATCGTTTCAGACAGAGACCCGAGATTCACAATGCGATTTTGGAAGAAGTTGCAAGATGCTTTAGGTACTAAACTCCACTTTAGTACATCCTTTCATACACAGACAGATGGTCAGTCTAAACTAACCATTCAGATACTTGAGGACATGTTAAGATGTTGCGTTCTAGAGTTTGAAGGTACGTGGGAAAGATACTTACCTTTGATTGAATTTGCTTATAATAACAGTTTTCAATCTAGTATCAAGATGGCACCATACGAGGCTCTTTATGGTCGCAAGTGTGGTACACCATTGTATTGGATTGAGCTCAGTGAAAACAAGATACACAGGGTTGATTTGATTAAAGAGACTGAACAAAAATTGGCTATAGTCAGAGATAATTTAAAAGCTGCCTCGGATCGTCAAAAGTCCTATGCTGATTTGAAACGTAGAAACATAGAATTTCAAGTCAGAGATCGAGTATTTTTGAAAGTTTCTCCGTGGAAGAAAGTACTCCGATTTGGTCAAAAAGGCAAACTAAGTCCGAGATTCATCAGACCGCATGAAATCATCGAACGTATCGAGCCTGTTGCTTATATATTGAAGTTGCCTTCTGAATTAGAAAAGATACACAATGTGTTTTATGTCTCAATACTCCGTAGATATCGATCCGATCCGTCACATGTGATTGCCCCATCTGAAATTGAAATCCGATTAGATATGACATACTAAGAGGAACCGATCCGTATCTTAGCTCGTGAAGTGAAAGAGTTAAGAAACAAGAAAATTCCATTAATGAAAGTATTGTGAAATCGACAAGGATTAGAAGAGGCTACGTGGGAGGCTGAAGATACAATGAGACAATAATATCCAACTCTGTTTAACGGTAAGATTTTTGAGGACGAAAATCCCTAAGGGGGAGAATTGTAACAGACCAAATTTGGCCCTAATCAGAACAGTGGTTTCAGGACCACGAATCCGAGTCTGAGGAATATTTAAATGATTTATTCTGTCCTTATTATATGTGAATTAAAGTGTGTGAAAGTTTCGTAGAAAAATTTAATTGTTTGTGTGTTTAATTTAGAAAAAGAACTTAATCGTGTAAAAGGTGAAAGTTTCAAACTAGAGTGAAAATGCACTAAATTGATTGTGGCTTTTTAATTTGGAGTATTAAAAGGGCAATTAACCCATTTTATGAGTTAGTGGGCGGCAAAGGTCAAGTATGACCTTAAGTTATAAGTTGTTTTTATTATTAATTAAAGGTTAAAATAGTAAATCATTAAAAATGTTATTATATGTTAAATTATATGAAATTAAAAGCCATTTTATTTGTTCTTCATCTTTCATTTCCATATGTTAGCTAAGAAAATAAGGGTTTAAAGGCTTTGAAGTGTTCAACCATCATCTAGCTCAATTCAAGGTGTGTTTTACTTTGATTTTCGATAATTTTTACGTTTTTGAGATCGTTGCTTCGAATATTAGTTGACCCATGGTAGAATTTTTAAATTTGAGCATGCTTGATGTTTGGCCATTAACATGTTCTTGTGTTTTTTGATGTTTGATGATTTTATATTAAAGATATGTTAAAGATTAGCATGTTTTGTATTGGAAATTTTAGTGAATTTGAGTATTTTGGGCTAAATTGCAAAAATGAATTTTTGAGGGGGCTAAAATGCAAAATAAATGAGAGAAATGGGCTAATATGGTCCCTATGAATATTCGACCCTAAGGTGTTATAGTGAAATTTTGTGTATTTTGTGTTTTGTGCAAATAGGACTAAATTGTAAAATGTGAAATATTAGGGGTAAAATCATAATTTTCCCATTTATGTGTTTTGGGACTAAATTGAGATGAAATGTGCTTGAATGAGCTAAATTTTAATGTGTTTAGGTCAAGAACAAAGAAAAATGAATTTGGATCGGGGAAATGCGAATGTTATCGAATAGCCGGTCTACGTTGTCCGTCGATAGTCGAGGTAAGTTCTTAAGCAAATATACATCAAAGAATTATTTATGAACATAGTAAATGAATGAATTTAGTAATTTTAAGCATAAAAGTATGAGTTAGCTATAACATCCTAGATTGGGGGCTTTGCATTTGTGATGTGTTGTGTGTGTATGCCATGATGTGTGTGTGTGTCTGGTGTATTTAGTGCTTTCAGGAAGGCTTGAGGTTAAGCCTGAGCCTTGATAGAAATTTTGTTTTTAGACTCTGCAAGGGAGAACTAGGTGAAGTGGGCCTTAAGGGTACTTGACTGGGAAAGTTAACACAAAAATCTAGCTGGTAAAGTGGCAAGGAGGCACCACTAAGGGCATAGGTAACTGACGCCACAAGGAAGGTTTGAAGGGAGTAGGTTCGGATCCCATGTTAAGCAAAAGGAGTGTTTTTTTAATATATGCGCCTGAGGAGTGAGGGGTGGTTTCGGCTGGGACTCTGCAGGAGTGAGTGTGGATTGAGTCAGAAGAAAGGAAGATGAGGATAAGAGGGAAATGTGGGATAGGATAGAGGTGGAAGAGGTGGAAAAGGTGGCCAAGTGTGGGACACTGAATGCAAGGAGGGAAACGGCTAGAATGGGCTAAGGGTATGCCGAAATTCTTATTTATTTTTGGCTAAGGGTGTGTCGAAATTCATTGTTTTCCTAAGAGCATAGCTTTTATTTTCTCTCCTCCTATTTTTGGCAATTAAGGGTTCATCTTCTTCTCTTTTTCTGCCAAAACCGAAAAACTCCTAACTCTATTCTTCTAAAGCCGAAAACTCCTAAGCCTCTTATCTGTTCATCTCTTCTTCAAATTTTTCTTAAAAGTCGAAAAATCTTAGATCTCATTTACCCCGTTTCAATCTTCTTCTTTGGCATTACTGAATCTTCTCGCAAGTGGTAGCTGAAATCTTCTGTAGAGGTAAGTGTCGACTTGTACTATTATTTTTTTATAATTTTTTTCGACTTTTGGAGACCAAAGCCGAATGGCTAGTTGGTTGTTAGGGCCATCATTAGATTGATGTTTTTCACTGATCTCGTGTTCTTTTTGGGCGGCATTTCGGGATTTGAAAGAGATCTAATTGCCTAGGTTTCTAAGCTAGAAATCGTTAACGTTTGAACCATATTTGAAACACCCCACACCCGGCCCACGAGCCTGGACCGGATCTGGTATGTTCCTCGATGTAAACCGGTTCAAAATTCTTTTGTTACTTTGAAAACTGTGTGTTTTTGAAGATAGTTTGTAGTGGGTTGGGCTTGAGTTGAAAACAAGTTTATCTTTATATTGAAAGTCCATTTATTTCAGGTGACAAAACATTTAAAGTTTATTTTAAATTAAATTGACTTAATCTTTAAATAACCTAAATTAAAACGTAGTAATAAAACAATAATAAAATCATCACTATGGCCTTATTACATAAAACGAAACCCAAAATAAAATTGTAGAGTACTCAAATAAAATAAAATGTCCGAATTAAATAAAACTTCAAAAGTGAGCATGGCCACCACAAGTTCTGTCAGTCCTGGTCCATCACTTGTCATCACCAAACATGTTCCCACAACGGGTGAGTCAACAGACTCAATGTGTAACCAACACTAAAATTTAATAGATTTAGGCATACCATACATATCATGTTCACATAATAATTCAAGATAATGATGCAATCCCAACCCAAACCTAGATGCCATCCGCTACACATCCCCGTACCAACCTGCACACCGTGGGGACTACTAAGTCAACCCGTATAAAATTCATGGCATAGCCACCAGATTAAATAATTGTGCCATGTGACACCACATTCAGATAATGTAATCGAAGTTACCACATTCAGATAATATGACCAAGTCACCACATTCAGATAGTGAGACCAAGTCACCACATTCACTTCCCTTTCTCATATAACCCGAATGCCCCATATTATTTATATCATGCATATCATACTTAAATTCACGTTCATGTCACTTTTCACATGTTAAATATAACATATTTCGTAATCCTAGTAGGAGTAGGAAGCGTGCACAGTACTTTGTACCATAACAGGTACCTTAGCCATATTCACATTCTTATAAACATGCATATATTTATTATAGCCATGAATCTTATTAAAAGTAGTGTGGGTACACACGATTAAACAACAATTTCACTTGAAATCCGAAATTCGATCTCGCCTTAGATCTTTAACTCCCTACATTCGGCCCAAATTAAAGGTTTAATGAAAAACTCATTTGGTCATAAAACAAAATCCTAGTAGGATTTGTACACTAAAACTTACCTTGTTGCCGATTGAATTAAAAATCAAATCCCGAAAACTTGTATTCTTCCCCTTTGAAATCGGCTACTCACTAGATCCCTTGAATCAGTTAGTTTTCGGTTAAAACAAATAGATCTAAGTACTTAAGATAGGGCCTTGGCTGAATATGTAAGTACACTTACCTTGAAATTCTCAAATCCCGAAACTTTGCTTATGCTCCTTCCTTGTATTCGGCGAACTCTAGATCCTTTTGACATATTAGTTTTCAACTTTTAAGATAATAAAAGATAGATCCAAACACTAAAATAAGCCTTGGCCGAATGCTATAGGTACTTACCTTGTGAATTTTAAATCTCGAAACTCACCGAATAACTAGGGAACACGCGGCCTATGGTGTACCTTCGGGAAAAGAACTTCTCCTTCCTTGTAGTCGACACTTAGTAAATCCCAAAAAGATGTCTTCAAAGTTTCGGCAACAAGATATTAATGGGGTTAGTCCTAGATTTCGGTAAATCTTAAAAGAAAAAGGATGAAAATCGAATGATAACTAGTTCTTACCCTTATTACAGAAGTCGACAACCCCTTGTTTGAAGTCTCAAAACTATTCGGCTATGGCCTTGATTTTAACAAACTTTCGGCTTTTGGAAGATTATGAGAGAAGAAGAGAAAAGAGTTTGAGCAATTTGGTAATGAAGTTTGACTACACGAGGTGTATTTTCTTTTGGCAAAACAATGAAGAAATGAGATATTTTTAGAGAGAATTGACAGAGAGAGAGTTAGAAGAAAGAATGAATGGCCCTCTTTTCCTTTTATAGCCGAAATTACTAACTTAGAATCCCTTACTTGGCCATCACTCTTCTATTTTGATAGCTTTATCTCTTTAATTAAAAACTAAAGAATAATCCCTTTATTATCTCTTTGAAAATAATCTAAAATAAATCATCATTTATCCACCTATTTAGCCGAGTTTTAAGGAGAATTAAACTTTTCCTTAAGAGTCCCTATTGTCATCCATTGCTTCCTCTTTAAGTAATTAAATAAAATTACTTAAAGTCTTAGCTAGATGTCGTCCACCCCTTCCTTGATGAGCCAATTTAAACTTATTCTATTGGACTCCTTGTGGCCATACGAGGCCCAAATTATCCACCTAAGTGGCGCCTCCTATGATTAGTTTAGCTTTAATAATGAATTGGGCATAAGCCCAATTCGAGACGCAAAACACTCTCGAAAATGCTCTCCTTGCGCTCGAACCTAAGCTTGCACACATGCCGGTGGCGTCATTTACTGGGCTTTAAGTGGTGCCTCCTTGTCACTTTTCCAAGCCCCTTTTTGTGTCAAATTTCTTCTATTAATTTTCTTAGGGCCACCTTGCGTTAGTTTCCTCTTTTTAAACTTAACATTTCCATACATTTCCAGGTTTCCAAAATGTTCACTTTCCTCTTTTAACTTAAGTTTCCAAAATGTTCACTTTCCTCTTTTAACTTAAGTTTCCAAAATGTTCACTTTCCTCTTTTAACTTAACATTTCCAAGTTTCCAAAATGTTCACTTTCCTATTTTAACTTGACATTTCCATACATTCCCAGGTTTCCAAAATGTTCACTTTCCTCTTTTAACTTAACATTTCCAAGTTTCCAAAATATTCACTTTCCTATTTTAACTTGACATTTCCATACATTCCCAGGTTTCCAAAAATATTCAAAATACATTCATAACACATAAGACATGTCATTTCGTACAATTAAACCGAAAATGCATAGGCCCTTTTCAGGATGTTACAGTTCTACCCCCTTAAAAAATAATTTCGTCCTCGAAATTACTTACTATCGAATAATCGAACATCTTAACTCACCGCGCTACACTTATGCTACGCACTCTGATCTTAATAGAGCCATCATACTTCCTAGGCACAATTTTTTTTAAGTTCACGTTCTCGAGAACTCATTTCTATCGTCGCGATTTTATCTGATTAAAGAGTTTTATGCATTAGTACTTTGTTCCACCGCTTAACCGCGAATGCTTTTATGAAAAGGAGTTTAATAGTGGTTCTTTCGATCAAACAAAGTCTCAGTTCAAGTTCACTATTCTAATTCGTAGATTCACATTCACATTCACATTCATCCATCTCGAAGAGACACATTCATTCACAACATTCACTTCACTACTTTGGGCATTCCTGATCATCCCCCCGGGTAATTTCGTCATTTTTCCTATAAGGTATTTTAGTAATAAATCGGGGTCACTTCGAAAATGATCTTTATAAATCAAAAATTATTTCAAAATTTACAAAAACTTGAGGTTATCTTGAAAATTTATTTTCCAAATCAGTGGTGTTGCAGAAATTTCAGAAATCGGGGTTATTTCGGTAATTTTTGAAGTTAGGGGCATTTTCATAAATTCTCAAAATTAGGGTATCTTGATATTTGTAAAACAAAAGTTTTTGGTATTTTTGTAAAGTAGAAACATTTTAGCAAAAGTCGAGGGTATTTTTGAAAATCTTAAAAACTAAGGGTATTTTATTAATTTACAACACAAGGGCATTTTAGTAATTTTCCCAAATCAAAGTACCTTGAATTTTTCAGTAAAATAGAGTTTTTGGACACTTTTGCAAAATAGAAAATTTTACTAAAATTGAGGGTAATATGGTAATTTTAGAAACCAAGGGCATTTTGTAATTTTACGACCGGGGTATTTCAAAGAATTTTGGCAAACCGAATTTTTTTTCGAGAAATTTTCAAAATAGATTTTGTTGCAAATCGAAGGGTTAATTTAAGGATTTTAAAACTAAAGTTTTATAAAAATATGGCTAGTCCCTTTCGGTTTTAATCATTGGTTTAGCCGATGACTAAGTCCTCTTGGTTAGGGTGAGCAGTTACTACGCACTGGTAGGATTCGAGTAAAGAGGAGGTGAGTCACTAGGATTGCTTAAATACCAAGCTCTTCTTGAATCCACTCCTAGACATGCACAACAGATTACCACACCTAGCTCGGCGACTTAATCACGAGTTTGTCTAATGGTCCTTAAGTCTTATGTACTTGTGTTTTTGAGTAGACTAGTCCTAGGGTTCAACAGATCCTAGTTCACTAATCTACGTTGCCATAAAAGCCCATACATTTCTCATATTCAAATCACTTCAGAAGTCAGAAGTACTTACAGGTGGACTTGGCCTGAGACTTAGTGGGCCATGCCAGAAAATCCTACTTAATTCACAAAAATTCTTTTTGGGCATAACTTTGAAAATGTTTTGGGCCTTAGACCACGTGCCGAGAGTTTAAAACTAGGCTCGATACAAATTGAAACACCCCACACGCCCCCACGAGCCCAGACCGGATCTGGTATGTTCCTCGATGTAAACCTCAAAATTCTTTTGTTACTTTGAAAACGTGTGTTTTGAAGATAGTTTGTAGTAGGTTGGGCTCGAGTTAAAACAAGTTTATTTTTATATTGAAAGTCCATTTATTTCAGTGACAAAACATTTAAAGTTTATTTTAAATTAAATTGACTTAATCTTTAAATAACCTAAATTAAAACGTAGTAATAAAACAACAATAAAATCATCACTATGGCCTTATTACATAAAACGAAACCCAAAATAAAATTGTAGAGTACTCAAATAAAATAAAATGTCCAAATTAAATAAAACTTCAAGTTGAGCATGGCCACCACAAGTTACGCCATCCCGGTCCATCACTGCTCATCACCAAACATGTTCCAACAACGGGTGAGTCAATGACTCAATGTGTAACCAACACTAAAATTTAATAGATTTAGGCATACCATACATATCATGTTCACATAATAATTCAAGATAATGATGCAATCCCAACCCAAACCTAGATGCCATCCGCTACACATCCCCGCACCAACCTCGCACACCGTAGGGACTACTAAGTCAACCCTCCATCCGCTACACACCATCGAAGGTAGTCGTTGCGGTCGACGTGCTCATCGCTCAGATAAAATTTGTGGCATAGCCACCAGATTAAATAATTGTGTCATGTGACACCACATTCAAATAATGTAACCGGGTTACCACATTCGGATAATGTGACCAAGTCACCACATTCGGATAGTGAGACCAAGTCACCACATTCACTTCCCTTTCTCATATAACCCGAATGCCCCATATTATTTATATCATGCATATCATACTTAAATTCACGTTCATGTCACTTTTCACATGTTAAATATAACATATTTCGTAATCCTAGTAGGAGTAGGAAACGTACCTGAGTACTTTGTACCATAACAGGGTACCTTAGCCATATTCACATTCTTATAAACATGCATATATTTATTATAGCCATGAATCTTATTAAAAGTAGTGTGGTGTACACACGATTAAACTTAACAATTTCACTTGAAATCCCAAAATTCGATCTACTGCCTTAGATCTTTAACTCCCTACATTCGGCCCATATTAAAGGTTTAATGAAAAACTCATTCGATCATAAAACAAAATCCTAGTAGGATTTGTACACTAAAACTTACCTTATTGCCGATTGAATTAAAAATCAAATCCCGAAAACTTGTATTCTTCCCCTTTGAAATCGACTACTCACTAGATCCCTTGAATCAGTTAGTTTTCGGTTAAAACAAATAGATCTAAGTACTTAAGATAGGGCCTTGGCTGAATATGTAAGTACACTTACCTTGAAATTCTCAAATCCCGAAACTTTGCTTATGCTCCTTCCTTGTATTCGGCGAACTCTAGATCCTTTTAACATATTAGTTTTCAGCTTTTAAGATAATAAAATATAGATCCAAACACTAAAATAAGCCTTGGCCGAATGCTATAGGTACTTGCCTTGTGAATTTTAAATCCCGAAACTCACTAAATAACTAGGGAACACACGGCCTATGGTGTACCTTCGGGAAAAGAACTTCTCCTTCTTTGTAGTCGACACTTAGTAAATCCCGAAAAGATCTCTTCAAAGTTTCGGCAACAAGATATTAATGGGGTTAGTCCTAGATTTCGGCAAATCTTAAAAGAAAAAGGATGAAAATCAAATGATAACTAGTTCTTACCCTTAATACAAAAGTTGACAACCCCTTGTTTGAGGTTTCAAAACTATTCGGCTATGGCCTTGATTTTAGCAAACTTTCGACTGTTGGAAGATTATGAGAGAAGAAGAGAAAAGAGTTTGAGCAATTTGGTAATGAAGTTTCGGCTACACAAGGTGTATTTTCGGCCTGGCAAAATAATGAAGAAAGGAGATATTTTCTAGAGAGAATTCGACAGAGAGAGAGTTAGAAGAAAGAATGAATGGCCCTCTTTTCCTTTTATAGCCGAAATTACTAACTTAGAATCCCTTACTTGGCCATCACTCTTCTATTTTGATAGCTTTATCTCTTTAATTAAAAATTAAAGAATAATCCCTTTATTATCTTTTTAAAATAATCTAAAATAAATCATCATTTATCCACCTATTTAGCCGAAGTTTTAAGGAGAATTAAACTCTTCCCTTAAGAGTCCCTATTGTAGTCCATTCCTTCCTCTTTAAGTAATTAAATAAAATTACTTAAAGTCTTAGCTAGATGTCAGTCCACCCCTTCCCTTGATGAGCCAAATTTAAACTTATTCTATTGGACTCCTTGTGGCCATATGAGGCCCAAATTATCCACCTAAGTGGCGCCTCCCTATGATTAGTTTACCTTTAATAATGAATTGGGCATAAGCCCAATTCAGACATAAAAACACTCTCGAAATGCTCTCCTTGTTTGTTCGAACCTAAGCTTGCACACATGTTTGGTGGCGTCATTCTTGGGCTTTAAGTGGTGCCTCCTTGTCACTTTTCCAAGCCCGTTTTGTGTCAAATTTCTTCTATTAATTTTCTTAAGGCCACCTTGCCTTAGTTTCCTCTTTTTAAACTTAACATTTCCATACATTTCCAGGTTTCCAAAATGTTCACTTTCCGCTTTTAACTTAAGTTTCCAAAATGTTCACTTTCCTCTTTTAACTTAAGTTTCCACCACTTTCCTCTTTTAACTTAACATTTGCAAATTTCCAAAATGTTCACTTTCGAATTTTAACTTGACATTTCCATACATTCCCAGGTTTCCAAAATGTTCACTTTCCTCTTTTAACTTAACATTTCCAAGTTTCCAAAATGTTCACTTTCCTATTTTAACTTGACATTTCCATACATTCCCAGGTTTCCAAAAATATTCAAAATACATTCATAACACATAAGACATGTCATTTTGTACAATTAAACCGAAAATGCATATGCCCTTTTCAAGATGTTACAATATTATTTCTTTCGGGATTTCAAGGTAAGGATTTCAATTCTCCCTAAGTTGATCAATTGGTTTCCTTTCGTTGTTCGTGTCTTAAACTAATGTTTCATTAAGCGATCATCTTTTCAATATAGTACCTTCTGACCAATATCATTCATGGACTCGCATGTCAGCAAATCGAAGGAAGGGGTTGGATCTGTAGTCCCAGCCCCAAAGTTCAAGAAACACGTGGTGTCTGCTGTTCAGGATTTGCCACCAAGTTGTGGGCCGGCTTCTGAGCAGAATAGTAGGTAGATAGCGATAGTTTCAGCTAGTGATAGTGTCGACATAGAGAGTGTCGTCGTGCATATTATCAGGTGTGTAAACCTTCACACACTATACTTTATTTGTACTAACGTTTGTATGGGCTGAAAAGCCAAAAAAAGGGCTGTGTAGACAGTCGTGATGCCCTTAGGGGTAAGGCTAGGATTGCCATGTACGTGATCGTATGGTTTCTTTGCATAGTCGAATGTATGTATGGAAAATTGATGTGTTATTAATAGCATGTTGCATTGTTAGGATTTGTATATAGAGCATGGGTATGGGTTTGATATGAAGGGGAAGTGCTTAATTGGTCACGTAGTCATCGGTGGCTTTCCCACAATATATTTATACATATGTTCATACATTATTTTTGGTCACATTATGATCGGTGGCTCTGCCACGATGTATATATATATTTTATTTGGTCACACAGTGATCGATGGCTATGCCACAAAATATTATTTGGTCACCCATTGATCGTGTGTAATTGGCAGCATGACTGTCGTGATGGAGTGTAGCGGATGGAGGGTTGATTGTACAAATCCCCATGGTGTGATTGGTTGGTATGGGTTGGTGTGTAGTGGATGGAAAAACTAGGTTTGGGTTGGGCTATTTGCATTTCATATGTTGTATGTTGATATGTGGGCCAAAGCCAATGTGTGACTATGGGCTTCATGCCGTATGTATAATGTGGGAAATTTACACACTGAGTCTTGGTGACTCACCCCTTTTCCTTAACTTTTCAGGTGAGCAGTAGCTCGTGGATGCAAGAGCTGAGGCGAACTCGTGGAGGCCATAATTTTGATTTATTTTCTTTATAGTTTCAGCAATACTATAAGTTTATTTTTAAATTTGGGCTTTTCGTTATATAATAAGGCCTTTAAAGGTTGCACTTGGGTTTTTTTTGTTTACTGTTTAGGGCAAACTCGACACCTTAGCAGTTTAAATATTAAAGTAAAAGTGGAGTTTCTTTAATCTAAACATCAATGTTTTCAAAAGACTACGTAATACTCGAAAAAAGTTTTCTTCCAAATCACCTGTTTTTCTAAGATTTAATTAATACTTGATTAAACTTCACCCTATGACATACCAGATTCGGTCATAACATATGAGCTGGGTTTGGGGTGTTACATTTTTGGTATCAGAGCCCAGTTGCAAAACTCAGACTATGAAATGGGTCTAGTGGTGTTTTATAGTTTGATGTGAGTTTAAGAAAAATGTTTTGGGTTGAGATATGGCCTTCGAGTCTGGCGACACCTGATCCACATAGGTAAGTATTCTAACCCTTGATATGGTATGTATGTTGGGCTTGATGGGCTTTATGGGGACATAGATAGGTATGCTAGCGTTTATGGACCTTAGGCCTAGTTAAACAACTCTTAAAATCCATAAGACTTAATTTCTCTAGTTAAACATGTCCATGAACAAGTCGTTGGGTTGGAGTGTGGCAATGGGCATACGCATGTCTAAGATTGGATCTAGGGGGAGCTTGGTATTTAAGCGGTCCTAGTGGCCCACCTCCTCTTCGCTAGAATCCTACCTGGTGCGTAGTGTCTGTTCAATTTAGCCACGAGGACTTGTTAACGGGCCAAAGTTCATAACTAAAACCCGAAAGGGACCAATACCCTATTTTTGTAAAATTACTCGTATGCCCCTAGTTCTGTAAAATACCCAGAATACCCTAGGTTTAAGAAAATTACCAAAATACCCTTAATTTATGAAATTACCAAAATACCCTTATTTTGTAAAATCACCAAGATACCCTATTTTGCAAAATTATAAAAATACCCCTGTAGGGTGAAATTAGGAAAATACCCTTGGGTAGTGAAATGACAAAAATACCCTTGTGTGACAAAGGTGAGGTTATGGATGTCACCTTTGTGTTTGATGCAGTTATGTGATACTCTGTTTGGAATGCATATGGTTGTTGAATGTATGTGATTTCTAGAACTAGGAGATACAGACTTGAGACTGAACTTTGTAGATATAATCTCGAATTCGAAAGAGCTACTATCGAAACTACCTCTCATAAGACTGTTCGTTATTAATCAGTGGAAAAAATTATTAATTCATAAAATTTTTAATCAGATAAATCGTGAACGTTAGAAATGAACACTAGGGGGCGAGGTGTGCGTGGCCGAGGTAGAGGTAGATTGCTGTGTCGGAACCAGTAGGGTCTGGTCATGAGTCAGGAAATGAGATATTAGTGCCACCAGCTGTGGAAGCAGAGTCGAGAACCAAGCCAAGGCGGAGCGATCGGTGACTCGAGCAATGCTTGAGTGTTGGAGAGAGTTACGGAGCGAGGCATGTGTGCAGGGAGCTCGAAAATCATGCGAGGCGACTTAGGGCTAATGGAGCGAAAATGTTTAGGGGAATTTTTGGTGTAGCTCCTAGTACAGCTGGGTATTGGATGGAAGCGATGGAGCGTATAATGGATGATCTTGACTTCACGGAAGAGGAGAAGTTGAAGGGAATGGTGTCTCTTTTTTGGGATGAAGCGTACCAATGGTGGCTTACGGTCAAGGATGGTGCGGTGGTTGACCGCATTACTTGGAAGTTCTTCAAGTCGGCATTCCAGAGTAAGTACATTGGATCAAGTTATGTGGATACGCAGCGTAGGGCGTTTCTGAATCTGATTCATGGAAGTAAATCGGTAGCTGCTTATGAAGCAAAATTTTTGCCTTTAAGTCGTTATGCCCGAGGGATAGTGGCCACAGAACACGAGCGTTGTGTTTGATTTGAGGATGGCCTGAGGGATGATTTGCATGTGTTGATAGCTCCACAACGAGAGCGGGAATTTGCAGTTTTAGTGGAAAAGGCTAAGATAGCCGAGAAAGTTAAGTGAACCAAAAAACGAAATAATGATAGAGACAGGGATAGGAATAAGAGGAATGTTGGGACGTCGGGGTCAACGGGGCGTTTCCAAAAAAGACCTAAGATGGATAGGCTGAGACAGGGTGTGAGATCTGGGGGTAATAGTCAACCTCAGAGGTGTGGTCGGTGTAATAAATTTCATTCGGGTGAATGTTGGGTAGGTGATAGGAAATGTTTTAGGTGTGGGTCCTCGGATCATCTGGTTAGGGATCGTCTACGGGGATCGGGTGGCGTGAGCTAGTAGGACGACTAACGCCACGGCTGGTAGAGGAGGTCCACAACCGCAGAGAGGTCGCGGTCCAACCAGAGGGGGTAATGGTTATGGTCGGGGCCGTGGAACGCAAGGCAGAGGTGCAGGGAACACCGATGCAAGACAACTGGGTTAATCTATGCAGCAAGACGTCGAGAAGAGGGGGATGCACTAGATGTCATAACCGGTATGTTCTTGATTTTTGGTTTGCCTTTTTCTGCATTAATTGATATTGGATCGACACATTCTTATGTTGCTAGTATAGTATCTGGAACCTTAAGTATAAACTCTGAGATTATTCCTAAGGAGATGACTATAATTAGCCCGCTAGGTCAGTCTGTAGTGGTGAACAGACTGTATAGGGATGTACCTCTAGAAGTTCAAGGGGTAGTTTTTCCGATGGATTTAATGGAACTGCCTTTTTGGGGAGTTCGATCTAATCTTAGGTATGGACTGGTTAGTGAAGTATCGAGCAAATCTAGATTGTGTAGCAAGCGTATGGTACTAAAGACTAGTCAGGAGGATAAGGTGGTGGTAATAGGTGAAAGGGGGGACTACCTATCTAATGTAGTATCCGCTCTAAAAGCTTAAAGGATGATGAGAAAAGGGTGTAGGGCGTTCGTAGCCTTTGTTTGTGCTTTGGAGGTCCAAGATTCAACTGTGGAGAATGTTAGAACGATGAGGGAGTTTTCTGATGTTTTCCCAGAAGAACTTCTCGGACTACCTCCGGATCGTGAGGTGGAATTTGGAATTGATCTTCTTTCGGAAACAACACCAGTATCCATTGCACCATATCGAATGGCGTCGAAGGAGTTGGTGGAACTGAAAGCTCAGATTTAAGAATTGTTGGATCGGGGTTTCATTCGACCAAGTGTATCGCCTTGGGGAGCGCCAGTGCTATTTGTCAAGAAGAAGGATGGATCAATGCATATGTGCATTGACTACGTCAGCTGAACAAGTTGACTATCAAGAACAAGTATTCGTTGCCAAGGATTGATGACTTGTTTGATCAACTGAAAGGGGCGTCAGTGTTCTCAAAGATAGATTTGAGATCAAGATGCCATCAGCTTAAGGTCAAAGAATTAGATATTCATAAGACAGCTTTCAGGACCCGTTATGTCCATTATGAATTCTTGGTAATGCCGTTTGGGTTGACTAACGCACCAGCGGAGTTTATGGATATGTTGAACCGGGTGTTCTAACCCTATTTGGACCGGTTTGTGGTGGTATTTATAGACGATATCTTGGTGTATTCAAGGTCGGAGGAGGATCATGATTCGCATCTGCGAGTGGTACTACAAATCCTGAGGGAGAAGAAATCGTATGCAAAATTTAGTAAATGCTAATTTTGGTTAAGGGAGGTTACTTTTCTAGGACACGTTGTGTCGGCTGAAGGGGTCAGAGTTGATCCCCGAAAGGTTGAAGCTATTATGGATTGGAAAGCACCAGTGCGTGATGTAAATTCGAGTTTCACAGGTCTTGTTGGTTATTACAGGATGTTCGTTGAAGGATTTTCCTTGATTGCGGCACCTTTAACCAAGTTATTGAGGAAGGCAGTACTTTTTGTGTGGGGTGACAAGCAACATGAAAGTTTTGAAAAGTTGAAGAAGGTGTTGACGGAAGCTCCAGTGTTGATTCAATCGGAGGCTGAAAAGGAGTTTGTGGTTTATTGTGATGCTTTGCACACCGGGTTAGGATGTGTGTTGATGAAAGGCGGAAGAATGGTTACTTATGCGTCTCGACAGTTAAGACCGCATGAGCTAAATTATCCCACGCATGATTTCGAGTTGGCAGCGGTGGTTTTTGCTTTAAAGATTTGAAGACACTATCTGTATGAGGAGAGGTCCGTCGTTTATACAGATCATAAGAGCTTGAAATATCTCCTCACCCAAAAGGAGTTGAATTTGAGGCAGGGGAGGTGGATTGAACTACTAAAGGATTACGATTGTTCGATTGAATACTATCCGGGCAAAGCTAACGTGGTGGCGGATGCGCTAAGCCAGAAGATGATCTCAGATTTGAGGGCGATGTTTGCTCATCGAGCTGTATGAAGATGGGAGTTTATTAGTGAGCTTGTAAAGTGACATGGATAAATCAGTTAAAGAGAAGCGATTGCAGGATGATGACATGAATGCCCGACTATCTCAAGTGCAACATGGTGAAGTAGGAGACTATAATCTGAACGATGCTTGGGTTCTGTGTTTTCGAAAAAAGGTTTTGTGCCGAGGGACATGGAATTGAGGTGCATGATTCTTCAGAAAGTGTATAGTAGCCCATATGCTATGCATCCGGGAGGAAGTAAAATGTATCGGGATTTACAAGAAAAATTTTGGTGGCCAGGTCTGAAGTGGGAGGTAACTGAATTTGTAGGTAAATGTTTGACATGTTAGTAGGTAAAGGCAGAGCATCAGTTGCCTTCAGGGTTGTTGCAGCCGGTGAAGATTCCGCAATGGAAATGGGAGAGAATCACTATGGATTTTGTTAGTGGGCTACCTCTTACGCCTACTAAGAAGGATTTGATATGGATAGTCGTAGATCGGTTAATGAAGTCCGCTCATTTTATATGAGTTCGGGTTGATTACTCTCTATAAAGGTTGGCTAAGTTGAATATAGCGGAGATTGTGAGGTTGCATGGAGTACCTGTGTCCATTATCTCGGACAGGGATCCTAGGTTTATGTCAAGATTTTAGAGGGCGTTACATCAAGCGTTGGGTACAAAGTTGGATTTTAGTACGGCATTTTATTCACAGACAGACAGACAGTCAGAAAGGGTGATACAGATTTTGGAAGACATGTTGAGAGGTTGCATTATTGATTTCAAAGGTAGCTGGGAAGAATTCCTACCATTGGCGAGTCAGTATATAATAACATACTACGATCCGATTCGGATAGCCTTGTGTAAAGGCGTTATGCAGGCGGAAGTGTTGTACTCCTACATGTTGGACGGAGTTGGGTGAACAACAGATTTTGGGTCCGAAACTAGTATTGGAAACGGAGAATAAAGTTGAGTTGATTTGGGCTCGGTTGAAGGAAGCATCGGATAGGCAGAAATCCTATGCTGACCTGAAACAGAGGGACATAGAGTTTGCAGTGGGTGATCGGTTTTTCTTGAAGGTATCACCGTGGAAGAAAATTCTAAGGTTTGGACGGAAGGGTAAGCTAAGCCCTAGGATCATCGGGCCTTATCGGGTGTTAAAGCGTGTAGGACCAGTTACTTATCAGCTTGAGCTACCTTCAGAGCTAAGTAAGATCCATGATGTGTTCCATATTTCAATGTTGCGACGTTACTGTTCAGACCTATCTCATGTGATACCGTTGGAGGAACTCGAAGTAAAGCCTGATTTAACCTTTGAGGAGAAACCAGTTCAGATCTTGAAGCATGATGTTAAAGTTTTGCGAAGAAAATCGATTCCTTTGGTTAAGGTTCTATGGCAAAATCATGGATCAGAGGAAGCTACATGGGAGCCAGAGGATGTTATACGACAACAATACCCTCACCTCTTTTGACCAGGTAAATTTGGGGACGAAATTCTTTTAAGGGGGTAGAACTGTAACATCCTAGATTGGGGGCTCTGCATTTGTGATGTGTTGTGTGTGTATGCCATCTTTGTGTGTGTGTGTGTGCGGTGTGTTTAGAGCTTTCGGAAGGCTTGAGGTTAAGCCCGAGCCTTGGTAGAAATTTTGTTTTAGACTCTACAAGGAGAACCGGTGAAGTGGGCGTAAGAGTACTTGAATGGGAAAGTTAACACAAAAATCTAGCTGGTAAAGTGGCAAGGAGGCGCCACTAAGGGCATAGGTAAGTGACGCCACAAGAAGGGTTTGAAGGGAGCAGGTTCGGATCCTGTGTTAAGCAAAAGGAGTGTTTTTTTTTTAATATATACGCCTGAGGAGTGAGAGGTGGTTTCAACAGGGACTCTACAGGAGTGAGTGTGGATTGAGTCAGAAGAAAGGAAGATGAGGGTAAGAGGGAAATGTAGGATAGGATAGAGGTGGAAGAGGTGGCCGAGTGTGGGGCACTGAATGCAAGGAGGGAAACGGCTACAAGTGGCTATTCTCATTTGTTTTTGGCTATGGGTGTGCCGAAATTCATTGTTTTCCTAAGAGCATAGCTTTTATTTTCTCTCCTCCTATTTTCGGCAATTAAGGGTTCATCTTTTTCTCTTTTTCTGCCAAAATCGAAAAACTCCTAACTCTATTCTTCTAAAGCCGAAAATGCCTAAGCCTCTTATCTGTTCATCTCTTCTTCAAATTTTTCTTAAAAGACGAAAACTCTTAGATCTCATTTACCCCGTTTCAATCTTCTCCTTTGGCATTACCAAATCTTCTCGCAAATGGTAGCCGAAATCTTCTGTAGAGGTAAGTGTCGACTTGTACTATTATTTTTTTTTATAATTTTTTTGGCTTTTGGAGACCAAAGCCGAATGGCTAGATGGTTGTTAGGGCCATCATTAGATTGATGTTTTTCACCGATCTCGTGTTCTTTTTGGGTGGCATTCCAGGATTTGAAGGAGATCTAATCGCCTAGGCTTCTTGTAACACCCTGATTTAGGGGCTATGCATGTGGGGTATAACTCATGTTCTAGGGGGTTTTGGGTAGGCTTGGATGTGTTTGAGAGGTGTTGAGAGTGCTCGGAGAAAAGGGAAGACTTTGGAAAATTTTGATTTTCGGGGGTTAAGAAGGAATCGGGCCAAGGAGGCCTTAAGTATATTTTTCGGTAATTTTTGGCACAAGGAAGAGCTTGGCGAAGTGGCTAGCGTCGCCACTTAGGCGTGAAGGGGAGAAGGCGCTGGTTCGAGTGGAGGCGGCGGTTTAGCGTTTATTTTTCATATGCGATATTGGGCACGAGTATGAAGGCTTTATGAATAATTGTTGGGGCTCTATGGACATGAAAGGCGGTGGGCGGAGTGGTATTTGCATGTAAAGTATTGGGTAAAGGTCGCGAGTTCGAGGCGCAAGGGAGGCGAGTTTTCATATTTTGCAAGCAGCGTTAAGTCTTTGGGAAGGCTTAAAAGAAATTGTTCTTGCTTACATTACAAAGCGGCCTAGGCCGAATAACTTTGGGACGCTTATATGGTCCTTGGTTCCCCAGTGTCGTGTGTTCGAGCCTTGGAGGTCTTGGGGATTTTTCCTTCTTTCTTGATGGTTGGCGTGAGTGGGCGGCACATTGGAGTTTTATTTCTTAATTTTTTGGGCGTGATTTGAAGCAATTGGGTGGCACATGGTTTTTAAATTGAAAGGATTAAGCTTTTATCCTTTCTACCGGAGTAAGGATAATTGCTATGTTTTATTCTTTTAAATTGAAGAGGGATATGGGATAAAAGTGGGTTTTATTTTGTTTTTTTTAAAATTTGAATTGATTGGATGGGAGTGAATTTAGAGATTTGATTAATTCAAATCAATTTGAATTAAGAGGCCATAGGTGGCGGTAGAAATTAGGATTCTTCAAGGGGAAGCAAGTCGAATGTGCTATTTAATGGGCGCTTTTTCTTGTTTTCCTTTTGAACCTTTTGTCGAATTTTTAGCCTACACTTCTAAAGCTTTCATCCATTTTTCTTCCGGACTCTACCAACGCTAAAAACATTCCTTCTCTTCACCTATGCACTTTGGCTGAATCTTCAAAGGCACCTAGCCGATTTTCCTACTTATTTCTCTCCACTTTTCCGTTCTTTGAAACCTTCCTTGTTGTCGTAGTGGTTGACCGAATCTTAAGCAAGGGTGGAACTTTTGGGTCCTTTCTCTAGTCGTGGTGGAGGTAAGGATTATGTTGTTAATCTATCTCTTTGTGTATTTCGTTAACCAAAGTGTGGTCTTGGTGCATGGAATTGGCGAATATTCTTGTGGTCCTAATAAGGTGACTCTTTCTTGTGTAACCAGAAGAAGGAGGAGCGGTAGGGAGGACTCTTAGGTCCGATTCATCAAGGTAAGGATGTTGTAAAGGTAATATTCGCCTAAGACCATGATATGTATTTTTTAGGTGGTGACCGATTCTATTGTGGGTTGTTTAGGGAGTATCGGCGAGTTTTGGTCAAGTGATATTTGAGAGATCGTTTGTATCATTAAGGTGCGTAATCATCGCACTATTTCTCGATTTGATTCTTCAAGTATAAACACAGGTGTTATGTGTGGTAGCCATTTATAATGGCTTAAGTGATGAGTACCGGTGACGGTAAGATTATTTGTGATGTATATTTATATATGTGTATATTTTAGTACCTAAGTGATACAATGACTTAACATGTAGCATCTATATATTTGCATGAGGTGGGGCTTGATTCGATGAAGGAGGAAGTGTACACAAGGTGTACGTGGTCTAATGATAGCTCCGGCTACATTAGCGCTTGATGAGTTCTTGTGTGCCTCATCAAGGAGATGTTAACTTGGTGCCCATCTCGGCGGTTGATGGCTATGTGCATCACCGTAGACAAAGTTACTTATATTTGGATCACTATGGTTGGTCGGTGGCTCACCACGGCCTTGAGCGATGGGTTGCCAAGGTAAGGATTTTGGATCACGATGTGATCGGTGGTGGTTACCCACGGCCTTGGCGAGAGTCTGCTAAGGTTGGTGATAGGTTGGAGTGGGTTGAATGAGATGCATATGTGCATGACTTGCTATGTGAATTGATTGGTATGGGGCCAAGCCCATACGCTGAAATCTGTGTTTGATTATGCACCGAGTCTGTGACTCACCCAATTATTTTCCCAACATTTCGTGTGATTCATGAGTTGGACCGGATCGGAGAGGACACATGATGGCCCATGCCAAGGAGTTGTTTTAAGTTTATTTATATTAAGTACTTGATCTTTTAAATAGGGATGTAATAAGGGCCTTTTGACTTTTATTTATTTTTATCTACTTTGGAAATGACTTAATTATTATTATTGGGTACTATTTTATTTTAATTTGGTTATGACTTGGTAAATTAAATTACGAGCTAGTGAAAATGATTTTACTCTAATCTACTTATTTAAAGTATTCATAAGATAATAAAGTGTTTTAATATGGACATTTTATAATATCAAGTCTAAAGTATATTTTTTTTCAAAAGAACATGGGTTCCGAGATAAAATAAATTTTTACTATTTTATTCTAAGTCAGAAATATTTTCACTAACATAACCAGATTCGGTCGTAGTAAATGGGCCGGGTTTGGGAATGTTACACTTCTAAGCCAAAAATCGTTAACGTTTGAACCATATTATTTCTTTCGAGATTTCAAGGTAAGGATTTCAATTCTCCCTAAGTTGATCAATCAGTTTTTTTCGTTGTTCGTGTCTTAAACTAACGTTTCATTAAGCGATCATTGTTTCAATATAGTACCTTCTGACCAAGATCATTCATGGACTCATATGTCAGCAAATCGAAGGAAGGGGTTGGATCTGTAGTCCCAGCCCCAAAGTTCAAGAAACGCACGGTGTCTGCTATTCAGGATTGGCCACCGGGTTGTGGGCCAGCTTTTGAGCAGAATAGTAGGCAGATAACGGTAGTTTTGGCTAGTGATAGTGTCAACATAGAGAGTGTCGTCGTGTGTATTATCAGGTGTGTGAACCTTCACACACTATACTTTATTTGTACTAACGTTTGTATGGGCTGAAAAGCTAGAAAAAGGGCTGTGTAGACAGTCATGATGCCCTTAGGGGTAAGGCTATGATTGCCACGTACGTCACCGTATCGTTTCTTTGCATAGCCGAATGTATGTATGGCAAATTGATGTGTTATGAATAGCATGTTGCATTGTTAGGATTTGTATGTAGATCATGGGTATGGGTTTGATATGAAGGGGAAGTGCTTAATTGGTCACGTAGTCATCGGTGGCTTTGCCACGATATATATATACATATGTTCATACATTATTTTTGGTCACATTGTGATCGGTGGCTCTGCCACGATGTATATATATTTTATTTGGTCACACAGTGATCGGTGGCTGTGCCACGAAATATTATTTGGTCACCTAGTGATCGTGTGTAATTGGTAGCATGACTGCGTGATGGAGTGTAGCGGATGGAGGGCTGATTGTAGAAATCCCCACGGTGTGATTGGTTGGTACGGGTTGGTGTGTAGCGGATGGAAAAACTAGGTTTGGGTTGGGCTATTTGTATTTCATATGTTGTACGTTGATATGTGGGCTAAGGCCAATGTGTGACTATGGGCTTCATGCCATATGTATAATGTGGGAAATTTACACACTGAGTCTTGGTGACTCACCCCTTTTCCTTAACTTTTCAGGAGAGCAGTAGTTCGTAGATGCAGGAGCCGAGGCGAACTCATAGAGGCCATAATTTCGATTTCTTTTCTTTATAGTTTCGGCATTACTATAAGTTTATTTTTAAATTTGGGCTTTTCGTTATGTAATAAGGCCTTTCAAGGTTGTACTTGGGTTTTTTTGTTTACTGTTTATAGCAAACTTGACACCTCAGCAGTTTAAATATTAAAGTAAAAGTGGAGTTTCTTTAATCTAAACATCAATGTTTTCAAAAGACTATGTAATACTCAGAAAAAGTTTTCTTCAAAATCGTCGGTTTTTCTAAGATTTAATTAAGACTTGATTACACTTCACCCAGTGACATACCAGATTCGGTCATAACGTATGGGCTGGGTTTGGGATGTTTCATTAGCCGAATGTAAGGGTATTATATTGGATTGAATATATTTTGTTTAATGTGATACGAATAAGTATATTCGATTTGATATGTGAATGTAATATGAAGTTTATGATTTGTTTGCGATGTTAGCATTAAGAAATGTGTATTGAAGGATTAATTATGTTGATATTCGGACTTCGAGCCTAGCAGGCCTTGCGTGGGTGATTTATTTCGGGCTTCTAGCCTAGCAGGCCTTGTGCTGGTGATTTATTTCGAGCTTTGAGCCTAGCAGGCCTTGTGCCAGTGATTTATTTCGAGCTTCGAGCCTAGCAGGCCTTGTGCCGGTGATTTATTTCGAGCTTCGAGCCTAGCAGGCCTTGTGCCGGTGAAATATTTTGGGCTTATTGTCTAGCAGGCTAAATGTCGATGTTTAAACTTCGGACCTTGAGTCTAGCAGGCCTAGTGCCGGTGTGTGCGATTCGGGCTAAAGCCTAGCAGGTTCTATGCCGGTGATTTTCAATTTTGAATTTTATTTATATAGTACTAAAGCCATGAAACAAATCTAGAAAGCTTAAGTTTTGAAAATGACTTTGTTAATTCGGCTATGAGGTATGTGCTATCATACTTTAGATTTATAAATATATAAATATACTATGATAGTGAGCAAATAAAATGATGAAAGAAAAGTGTTATATACTTGGTTGTGAGTTTTGTATATGAAAATATGCCATGTGGTTATTTGAAATTCGAAACATGAGTGTAATTAAAAATGCTCATGTAGGTTTATTGTTACACTTAGCTATGTGATTATTATGTATAATCGACAATTGACGTATTTGTTAAGGAAATTGAAAGTCATCAAGTTAAGTAAAGTAGTAATACTTTGTTATGTCGAGTTATAAGTAAGACATGTAAATGTAATGTCATGAATTGATTTTATTTCATGTTTAGACGGTTGAACGATATAATATAATGCTTAAGACTTACTAAGCTAGTAGCTTATTTTGTGTGTGTTCATTGTTTCATATTATAGATTCCAGTCAAGCTACGGGCTCAAAGGATCGTTAGAGGAGTCAACCACACTATCACCCCTTTTTGGTACTTTAAAGTTAGTTTTTGAATCAAAGGCATGTATAGGCTAACTAAATGTTTGAATGATGTTTTGTTTGTATATAATAGCCATGCAAAAATGGCTTGATCATTTGTTTTAAATTCAGTCTTAATTGTTCTTGACTATATGATGAATGTGTTTGGCTTCAATGATTTGGCTATGGTCTTTTCTTTTATGCAAGTTTTGTATTATGCGTTCTTTATAGTTGATGGATGGTAATGCTAGCGTTGTATTAAATTAGTCAAGTGTTTAGCATTTAGGTTAACCTTTGTAAGTATTAGATCATGATTTGAAATGGGTATAAGTTATTCATGTTTCGGTTATGTTAATGAACAGTTGTTTGGTTTTCAAAGTGCATATGTTTAGATAGTTTGTAAATAGATATGATTTGGTGGATGAAATAATTTTATAAATGCATTGCAAAAAGGGGTTTCTATATAACTAAATAGGTTATTAAAGTTAATGGTTGAATATGCATATTGTATTATCATCAAGGGTAGATTCGATTATGTTACAGTGTTCAAAATGTCATATATGTGATTAGGTAGCCAATAAAATGCTATGATTTTATATGTGTTAATATGCATTCGTGTTTAAGGCATGAAATAATATGCTGAAATTTGACTAATGTAATTGATTTCTCTATACTTATATATAAAAAGTGAATAGTAAATGCTTGAATATGTACCAAATATTTGAATGCTTCAGATTCGGTAGTTAAATAGTTTGAACTGTAGATATATGAAACATGTTTAAATTGGTCCTTGTATATGAGACTGAATTATCAAAGGGTTCTGATTATAAATTTCAAGTATGATTTGTAATGAATAACTGTGATGATCTAAATTTGGGGTTAGTGATACCTCATAACCCTAATCCGACGATGGATACGGGTTAGGGGTGTTACATTAACAATACTCTCACAGATGATAACCAATGTGCCAGACACAGTGCATGCAATGTATGAAAGCATAGACCCTATATCAATCAGAGCAGTGTAAGGTACGTTATGAAATACAAACGTACCGGTTATGACATCTGGAGTGTCACCATCCTCTCGATGATGAGCAGCATAGACCAGTGATGGTTGCCTCACCTTAATGTTACCAAGACCTCTGCTTGGCGCTCCACAACCTCTTCTAGACCATTTCCACCCCTGGCGTGCCCACGGCCTCTCGGTGGCTATTGACCACCTCTCGCTGGCTGAACATAACCTTGACCTATAGCTTGCATCTGAACAGGCCTGTGAGGACAATTCTTGATTGATACTCCATAGACCCACATCTGAAATATGCCCCAATCTTCTTCCAGCACTCACCCAGGTGATGTCTCCCACAATCAGCATAAGGCTGTGGTCTTGCAATAGGAATCCCAGCTCAGACTGGCCTATCAAACCTGGTCTTTTTTAGGCCTTTCAGAAGAACTTAAGGGTTCTGAATCCCTCTTATATCTGCCCCTATCCTTCTCACAGTTCTGGCGCTCAGAGCACTTCACGTCCTCGGTGATTTTTGCCTTTTCTACTAGGGCAGTAAAATCTCTCTCCCTCTACAGAACTATCAAGACTTGTAACTCATCTCGGAGGCCATCTTTGAATCACACACAGCGTTCATATTTAGTAGCCACTATCCCACGATCATAGCGACTCAGTCGCAGGAACTCTGCCTCATATTCTGCCACAGTTTTATTCCCCTGAGTCAAGCTCAGAAATTCCCTTCTTCAGGCGTCCACAAAACATGCACCCCTACATACTTTCCTTGGAATGCCGCCTTAAAAAATCCCACATTAACCGGTTGGCCTGAGTACCCTCTCTCACGGTAATCCACCACTGATAGGCCTCATTTCGCAGTAAAGACACTGCACCTTTTAGTTTTTGTTCAGAAGTATAGCCCATTATTCTGAAATAATGGCCTCGTCCATTATTCTCTCTGTGGCTTCCAACAAGTATTCAGCCACATTAGAGGCTACTCCAGAAATACCCTTGAATATTTTCGCTCCATTCGATCGGAGTCATTCTGAAATTGACCCACGGCCCACAACACTAGTTGTGGTCCTTGCGACCCTTTCCAAAATGCGGAGCATAGTTTGGGATAGTGTATCATCCCCAGACGATCGATCATATGGTCCCATCTCAATCACCGGTGAAGCTGGTGCCTCCCTAGCCTCAACATTAGGCATGTGGCCTGATGCGGAAGACCTAGCCCTAGCACTTCCTTGGCCTCTACCGCGGCCTTGTGTACCCCTTCTGCGAGTACCTCTAGTGTCATATCAAATAACGTATTATCTGCTTAAGAAGTTTTATGTATCAGTTTGTAATTCCAATAATTATTAACAGATGTCTTATGAAAAGCAATAATCAGAGTTTTGTTTTCACAAATCAAGGTCTCCCTACGTTTCCAATTTCCTACAGTCTCAATTTACTCTAACTAAAGATTTTCAGTACAGTTCTACTATCTATAGTTGTCTTTCACTGTATTTCAGTTCAAGCAGTCTACAGCATAAAGAAAACTTCCAGATTCTGCGCTAAAGGCTCAGTGTGCCACACTTGTAAACCTTCCAAAACACTTCAAGAACAGTTTCTCAGAAATTCCAAATATTTTCAAACCCCATTTCGCAACCGAGTTTTGTAACCTGGCTCTGATACCACTAAATGTAACACCCCCAAACCCGGCTTAGACGTTATGGTCAAATCTGGCTTGTCACATTGAAGTGTCTTCTAAAAATTAGACTTGTCGGTAAAACTCATTTTTACATTTAAAAACCCTTTTATTATTATTTAACAAATCATTCGGTCAAGGTGTTTGCTTTATTATCTGCTATGGTTATAGTAGGTTGATTTAAAATCGTGGAAGCTTTTGAAAACTCTAGTGTTTAAATTTCGTGTCTTTGAAAACAATAATTATTTTGAAAATTCATCTTCTCCTAAACTAGCAGTTTAAAATAAGTAAGCAAAAGCCCAATTAAAAATTTAAACGAACGTACATGGCCCTATTACATTAACAAAACCCAACACAAACTTTAAATTTAAATAAAAGCAAGTGTAGGATAGCTGCAGTTGTGTAGCCACCTCCGAGCCTCTCACAGCACCAAATCGCCTATGGTTGAGGATTACCTATACAGTTAAAAGGAAAGGGTGAGTTTATGAAAACTCGATGTGCAATCCCTATCGATCGGCAAGATACAACATGCGATAATATGCAGGCTTGAGCCCTATTCAGTAATAGTATAGTGTGGGTCTTAGCCCAACACAGTAACAGAGTGGGCCTTAGCCTAATACCATATCAGTACAGTGAAATAATGCAACCCATCCCCAATCCATCCAACACACCACTTCGTACCACCAACACACCATGTGGGGATAAAATCAACCCTCCCAACCAACACACCAATATCGCAGCAAAGCTACCAGTAATAGTACCGCAGCAAAGCTGCTAGTAACAGTATTGCAACAAGGTTGCCAGTAACAATATATGTGGCAAAGCCACCGATACAGTATACTTCCTCCATAATAGTATCCCAACCCCATGCAGTATGTCATGTCATAAATCATACGTATATACAGAATGTCATACTCAGTAACAGTCATATACAAATCATGAGCACATCAGTCCCTCTACCTTTAGGGGTATTGATAAATCGTAAAAGTAACATATTTTAGGCTCACATTTAGTATGCTTTTGGATGATTCCTTGAATTATGTAATTTGGTTCTCTTAATCTGTTGTTTTAATGTTTTATACTCAAGAGAGCACCGAAAGATGAAAAGAATGAGAAACAGCTTAAAACGGATCAAATTGGGCCAAAATAGAAATTGACACGGCCTAGGCCCATGACCACACTGTCGTGCCTCATTGATAGGCTAGAACACAGCCTGAGCCCCAAAACACATGGTGTGCCTCATCATCAGACTCGACCACGACCTGTAATCGAAGCACATGGGCGTGTCCCTGCCGCAGGAATAAAGAGTTTTAGTCGATTTAGGGTACTTAAAGGAAAAGAAACATATTCCAAAAGCCTATTTAAAGACGCTAGAGGCCAACCTTGAAGGGTACGTTTGGATAGGCATCCAGCTAGGCCAAGGAAGGCAGATTTGTGGAGATTTACTCTAAGATCGCCAGTTGATTCATCTCAAGAAGCCAGGATTGCACTCAAGACGGAGGATCTCTCCTTCAATTCCTTCAGGGGTTTTAGGGATTTCTTATGTTTTGTTTTATCTTTTCTTTTGAGATGTTTTCTTTAACAATTATGAACTAAACCCTCAGATACTTGAGGGGGATGAAACCTAAGATGATTCTTGTTATTGTTTGTTGAACTATATGATAAATATTTGACTTGTTCTTAATTATGTGTCCTTAATTCTTGTGTTGATATTTTCGAGATATTAATTCAAGTACAATGTGCTTAGGTGGAGGAGCAAAAGTCCCTACCTAAGAGTAGATCTAGCATAATTAAGCGGAGTTGATCGCGTGCCTAGAGATAGGGTGACGAGATTTTGCGGATTAGGGTGAAACCTAAAATGGGAGTCCATAGATCGAATTAATGTAATCCTAAGGGTTTTAATTAGAAAGAGATTTCAATTAACCAACCTAGGGTTAGATGTTAGTCGCCTCGAGAGAGGGATTAATATATGTTAGGGAATCTTACGGATCAAGTCGAGTGAATAAATCATCTAGTTCATTGTTAGATAACAAGTGAAGTCTAGTTGGATTCTTCCTTGGGTGTCGTCTTAATCAATTGGTTTTTCCTCAAGTTATTTTCTCAATTCATTCTTCTTTGTCTTAGAGTCTTTAGTTTAGTAGTTAGTTAATTTAGATTAAACAACAAATTCCCTTAATTCTTAGGCTAAATAATAGAAAAAGAGTTAGTATTAGTACTTTTGGTTCCTTTGGGATTTGACATACGTGTCTTGCCTAAACTATACTACTGTTCGATAGGTGCGCTTGCCTCCATCGTTGTCTTAGTTAATTTCTAGGTTTGATCATTCATTATATAAATTTTAAGAGTCGACAAAACAACGTTCAAGTTTTCGGCGCCATTGCCGGGGAACTGAAATATTAAGAATGCTTAATTTTTATTACTTTAGCCATATTTTATTTTTGCAATTAAACTTTATTTTTACTTTTCTAAGTTTTCTTCTTTTGCCCCTTTTAGGTACCTCTAGTTTATGACTAGAAGGAACCCAATAGGACCTCTACTTTATGATAGTGACATCGAAGGTATCATTCATAGAAATTGCAGAGAAATAAGGCGAAGCTTAAACTACATAGAAGAAAAGAAAGAAGACGAAACCAATCCTACTGAAAGGATGGATGAAAACAATCCGCTACCTCTAGAGGCGGCAGAACATCATGCTCCACGTGCTATGTATGATTATGCTAAACCTAGTTTAACAAGAACTGAGTCAAGTATTGTTAGGCCTACTATTGCTGCAAATAATTTTGAACTGAAACCTAACACTATACAGATGATACAATAGTTTGTTCAGTTTGATGGTTTGCAGGATGAGGATCCTAACACACACTTAGCGAATTTTCTAGAATTTTATGATACCTTCAAAATAAATGGCGTTTCTGATGATGCCACCCGTCTTCAGTTATTTCCCTTTTCTTTGAGGAATAAAGCCAAACAGTGGTTACATTCTCTTCCGCGAGGATTAATCACTACATGGGACCAAATGACTGAAATTTTTTTTATTAAAATATTTTTCGTCGGCCAAAATGGCCAAGTTAAGGAATGATATCTCTTCTTTTGTGCAGATGGATTTAAAGACACTTTACAACACATGGGAGAGATACAAATATTTGTTGAGGAAGTGCCCACACTACGGGTTACCCTTATGGTTACAGGTCCAAACTTTCTACAACAGTGTAAAACTCTCAACAAGGCAATTAATTGATTCAGCCACCGGTGAAACTCTAAATAACAAAACCCCTGAAGCAGCCTATGAGTTTATCGAGGAGATGTCACTGAAAAACTATCAGTGGCAAGTCACAAGGACCAGGCCAGCCAAAGCAGCCAGAGTTTTCAACCTCGATGTAGTAACCATGTTATTAAATCAGGTAGAGTTGCTACATAAAAAAATTGATGGTTTATATGGTTCTTCGTAGGCACATCCAGTTATGTAGTGCGACGCAAATGAAGGCGTGGTGAATCCTGAGTACCCACCCTACGGATAGGGCATGGATAGTGAACAAACGAACTATATGGGTAACAATTTCCGAAGTAACAATAACCCTTATAGTAATACTTATAATCCAGATTGGAAGAACCACCCTAATTTTTCATGGGGCGGTCAAAGAAATCAAGGGCAACAACCATCCCAAAACTTCCAACAACATCCCTACCCACAGGAAAAGAAGTCGAACCTTGAAGAGGTGCTAAAAAAATTTCATAACAGCCTCAAAAAAATGTTTCCAAAAGGTAGAAGCAAAACTTGAAGCATTGTCACAGGAATTCAAGGATCAGATCGGGCAACTTATTAGGTTAGTTTCTGAAATATGATCAGAAATCTTACCTAGGGAAAAAGAGCAGGTCCAAGCAGTGACACTGAGAAGTGGAAAGGAATTAATCGAAACAAAGAAGGAGGGACCACATGAACCCGATAAGGCAAATATAACTCTGACCCGTGAGGAAATTAAACCAACAATCCCGTATTCAGCAAAGTTTAAGAAAGATCGCTTAGACGCACAATATGGTAAATTTCTTGAACTTTTCAAACAGCTACATATTAACTTACCTTTTGTTGAAGCTATTTTACAGATGCCGACATATGCAAAATTTTTAAAGGAGCTTCTAACAAATAAAAGGAAGTTCGAGGAAATTTTAACAGTAAGAATGCTCAGCTATCATTCAAAACAAGCTGCCAACCAAATTGAAAGATCCAGGAAGTTTTACTATTCCCTGTTTAATTGGTAGTTTGAGCATAGAAAAAGCATTAGCTGATTTAGATGCCAGCATTAATTTAATGCCTTATAAAATGTTTAAGCAGCTTGGTCTTGGGGAACCAACACCCACTAGGATGAGTATTCAATTAGCTGACAGATCTGTTAAGTATCCTAGGGGAATTGTTGAAGATGTTCTGGTAAAAGTAGATAAATTTGTATTCCCAGTAGATTTTGTTGTGTTAGACATGGATGTGGACAACACAATCCCCCTAATTTAGGAAGACCATTCTTAGCAACTGCTAGGACTAAAATTGATGTCGACGCAAGTGAACTCATACTCTGTGTAGGTGACGAGACAGTTACTCTTCAAGCCCTCGATTCAGCTAGAACATCGAATAACCAAGGTGAGAAATTAAATTCTATTGATAACCATTCAGTTAACCCTTCTTTTTAGGAAGCACCACAAAAGAACACAACTGAGTCCAATCCTAAACCCTGTGCCAACAAGGAAATAACTCACAAGGAACAAGGGATTCAGATCAATGAACTAGAAGAGGAGAAGACGCATCTTAAAGAAAAACTAGGGATACACGAAGTAGAACAGAAGCCACTTCAAGAGGCAGACAAGTTCAAAATAGGAGATCAGGTACTATTAGACAAAGCAGACCCACGAATATCTCCACCTGATCCTAACACAAGCAAGGAAATCCTTTTTAAGGTAATCAATGTCTTCCCATACAGAACAGTCGAGGTAAGTAATCCTATTTTTGGCACTTTGAGAATAAACGTTACTCATCTTAAACTCTATCATGATAATGGAACTACTAACATGAGGAAGGATTTTCAACTCCTCAAACCCCCTTGAATATGCAAATGACAGGAAATTCGAGCGTAAAACTTTAAACGAGTGCTTTTCGGGAGGCAACCCGAGCACTAACCCTATTTATTGTTACAATATTTCTTTTCTTTTTTTTTCTTTCTTCTTCTTTGGTAGATTTTCATGCCACACGACCTTGCACACAGCCGTAGCCTTGGCCGTGGCGATGCATCGAATCTCTGTACTGACATAGCAGAGATGGTACAAGTCAGAACGGATCAATTTTCAAGTTACGGACCCAACTACCATGCCACGGCCGTGCGATGCAGCCGTGGCAGACATTATGAGTTCATACATGGTAGTGGCAAACTAAACATGGGCGTGCGAGGAGATCGTGGTCGACACTGACTTACCAAGCACAGGCGTGGCAATTTGAACATAGGCATGGGAGAAACGATACGACCCACAACACGAGCGTGTGAGGAGGCCGTGTGACTCAACACGCCCACGGTACACGGGCGTGGGGAGGCATCAGAGTTAAAAATCTATTTAAACCATCACCCCTCCTCCCCTCTCCACTTACTCCTAAACCTCTCTTTCTACACCTTTTTGGTTCTCACTTTCATTTTCATTCACATTCATCTTTCAAAACCCTTGACCACCACAACTATGCCGAAGAAGCGGAAGGATCAAAGCACAGTCTCCCCATGGGAGATCGACCTACATAAGTTCATGCCGGCCGCTTCATATAATCGATAAGCCAAGGGTCTTTGAGACCTTTTCGGACTTATTTTTATTTAATATTTTCTTTTATTTTCCTTATCTATACTTCTCTTCTGCTTAATTCATTTTATCTTATTTTAGTTTCTTGGTTTTAGATTATTAAGGCTACTAGGGAATCACACCGGAACCACGACCACTACCTCAACATAGCCTTAGGAATCACACCCACCTCACGAACCATCCAACAATAAGGACTCCTCAATCCATTTACCTTTTCTTATTAGTTTCTTTTGATTTTTATTTTCCTTCACTTTAGCTTTCTTTTCTTTAAATATTTATTTTGTATATTTTGAATCTTTATTATTAATTCCTGGATAATTCTTCACAAGCTCCCCAATTTCTTCATCTAGCGCAGAGCTCGTTAGTAACCACCACACCAAAAGATGACACCTCCAAAGTGTTTTTCACATCTTCCAAGGAATTCATCCATAATTTAGGAAGTTTCACTTCTCCCCATATCTTTTGATTTTCTTATGAATATTGTCTATCTTTGTACATTGAGGGCAATGTACATCTTAAGTGTGGGGGGGTGAAAGTTTATGCTTAACTTTTTGCATTATTCCCAAATCCCTGAATGATATCTTGTCTTAAGTAATTTTCTCATATTACTAATTAGAAGAAAATTTCTATTGATTTAGAATTTCTATTGATATGTCTTAGATTAAGTCATAGTTAATTGTACATTGATGATTTAAACTTTAAGATACTAGAGAATCAAGCATGATAAGTCCATTTTTTAATTTTTCAAGAATAAAAAATTTTCTAGGTTGTCGAACTGAATTTGAATATTACCTTAAAGTTTGAAATTTATAGGGATTGATGTCAAAAACCCATAATTTATGTGATATTTGAGCCTTATAGAGCATATGTTTTTTTTCATGATCACTTTATTGATTATGAGTGTGTCAACACTGAATTATTATTCTAGAACTTGCCTCGATTATACATGTCAAGACCACATTATTGATTTGATATACTGAGATGATAAAGGCACCTAGGTTTTAACCCACTCACTCCACTAAAAAGCCTACCTACATAATTAACCCCTAGTGAACCTCTTTGATCCTAACAACCCTTTTCATTGATTCAACCACTAATATTAACCCAAAACCCAGCTCGTATTTGTTATCACCATTCCTTTGACTACCCTTCTATCAAGAATTGATTTGATCAGTTGCCTAATTACTTTATTTCAGTTGATAAAGTTCTTTCTATGTATTTATTGACTTGTTCTTAAAAAAAACGAAGTATATTCATTATTAGTTCTATATTCTAAGAGCTTACATGTTTAAATTCAACATCTTGAAGAAGAAGCTCGTATTATTAGTATTTTAAATTTTTATGTGATATAATTATTCAGGTTATTAGTTCATTTTTCTAAATTTAGGTAATTTTTCAATTCAATCTCGATTCTAACCTTTCTAATTTAGCCTTTATCCACACCATTAACCCAAGCCATGTTACAACCCTGTTAAAGACCTTTTTATTTGTGTATATCTCATATTACAGTGGTGGGGATTTGATTTTCAGGCAAGCTTATGGGATTAACTTTTCAGGTTCGACTCATGAGCGCTTATTCTTGAACCTTAAACACTTCGAGTGTGATCGCTGAAATCAGAGCTTTAAAATTTATAAATAGAATGATCAAACCTGGAAACTAACTCTGACAACGACTTAAAGGCAAGTGTACCTATCGAACAGTAGTATAGCTTAGGCAAGACCAGATTATCGAACCCAAAGGAACTAAAAGTACTAATACTCACTTTCTTTTTATCATTTAGCCTAAAATATGGAGTGATTGGTTGCTTTAACTAATTTACGACTACTAAGCTAAAGACACAAAGACAAAAAGAGCGAATTGGGAAATAACTTGAAGAAACTCAATTGATTACGATGATACCCTCAGGAAGAATCCACCTAGACTTCACTTATTACTTATTACTGAATCATATGATTTCCTTACTTAGCTTGATCCGTAGGACTCCCTAACCTATATTAAACCCTCTTTCGAGGCGAATAACATCTAACCCTAGGTTAATTAGTGGAACTCTCATTCGCTTATAATAACCCCCTAGAATAGTAGTAAATCGATCAATGGATTCCAATATTAGGTTTCACCCTAATCTGGCAAAATCTCGTAACCCTATCTCTAGGCGTTCGATCAACTCTACTTAATTATGCTAGATCTACTCTTAAGCAGGGTCTATTCCTCCTCCACCTAAGCACATCAGATTTAGATTAAGCATGCATAATTAAGAACAAACTAAGTATTATCATATAATTCAGAAAATAATAACAAAATTCATCTAGGTTTCATCCTCTTCAGGTATCTGAAGGATTTAGTTCATAACAAATAAAGAAAACATCTTAAAAGAAAAGATAAAACAGAACATAAGAAATCCCTAAAACCCCTAGAGGAATTGAAGGAGAAATCCACCGTCTTGAGTAGAAATCTAACTTCTTGAGATGGATCCACTGGCTATCTTCGAATGATTCCCACAAATGTGATCTTTCTGGCTCGACTCCTTGGCCTAGCTAACCGCCTCCCATCAGGATGCACTTAGGGTGTTTATATAGGCTTTTAGAATCTTTTACTTAGTCCCTAAGTGTCCTAAATTAAGTCTACTTCCTACTCGGTGTTTGAACAGGATTTTGGAAAGTGTTTCTTTGGGTCTAAGTATCCAAATCCGAGTGAAATTGTTCTTTCCTGTAACAGGGGCACGACCATGGCACACGCCCGTGTAAATCGTGGTTGGGCCGTGTCTCGATTCTGTTGATTGGGGCACGGCCGTGTAAATCATGGCATGGCCGTGTCTTAGTTAATTGTCGAGGCACGACCGTGTGGCTTGAAGTCTAGGCCGTCTTGATTTCTTTTTTGGCCCAAATTGGCCCGTTTTAAGCCTATTTCTTGTTCTTTTTGTCCTCGGGTGCTTTCCTGAGTATAAATATGAAAAGAAAGGATTAAAAGCACCTTTTTACATAAGCCATGGCTAAATCATCCTAAAAGCATACTAAATATGGGGTTAAAATATGTTACTTTTACGGTTTATCAGAGTGCTTTGAGTGAATCTTTAGTGAGGATGTCAATCCTTGTCGGTTTTGAATCAAAGGTAATTATTTAGATAAGGGGAAACAACTATGTTTTCATGCTACAAATATATGACTTAGAATTGTTTGAATCTTTAGGAGTCTTTGAGTTAAATTATCCATGTATGGATTGTCTATGAATTATGATTAGGCATTGTTAATGAGAATTATGAATTGTGGAAAGTTCATCTTAATTATAAGTTGAGAATTTTACTTGGAGACAAGCAATAGCTTAACTGTAGGGGTATTTGATAAATCGTAAAAGTAACAAATTTTAGGCCTACGTTTAGCATGCTTTTGGATGATTTAAGCCTTGAATTATGTAATTTGGTGCTCTTAATTCATTGTTTTCATGTTTTATACTCAAGAGAGCACCGGAAGATGAAAAGAACTAGAAACGGGCTTAAAATAGACCAAATTGGGCCAAAATAGAAATCGACACGGCCTAGGCCCATGACCACACGGTCGTGCCTCATTGATAGACTAGAACAAGGCCTAAGCCCTGAAACACACGGCCGTGCCTCATCATCAGACTCGACCACGGCCTACAATCGAAGCACACGGGCATGCCACACAGGCGTGTCCCTGCCGTAGGAAAGAAGAGTTTCAGTAGATTTAGGGTACTTAGAGGCAAAGAAACATATTCCAAAAGCCTATATAAAGACTCTAGAGGCCATCCTTGAGGGGTACGTTCAGATAGGCATCTAGCTAGGCCAAGGAAGGCAGATTTGTGGAGATTTACTCTAAGATAGCCAGTTGATTCATCTCAAGAAGCCAGGATTATACTCAAGATAGAAGATCTCTCCTTTAATTCCTTCAAGGGTTTTAGGGATTTCTTATGTTTTGTTTTATCTTTTCTTTTGAGATGTTTTCTTTTACAATTATGAACTAAGCCCTCGGATACCTGAGGGGGTGAAACCTAAGATGAATCTTGTTATTGTTTGCTGAACTATATGATAAATATTTGACTCGTTCTTAATTATGTGTCCTTAATTCTTGTATTGATATTTTCAGGATATTAATTCAAGTACGATGTGCTTAGATGGAGGAACAAAAGCCCCTGCCTAAGAGTAGATCTAGCAGAATTAAGCGGAGTTGATCGCACGCCTAGAGATAGGGTGACAAGATTTTGCCAGATTAGGGTGAAACCTAATATAGGAGTCTATAGATCGAATTAATGTAATTTTAGGGGTTTTAATTAGAAAGAGATTTCAATTAATCAACCTAGGGTTAGACGTTAGTCGCCTCGAGAGAGGGATTAATATATGTTAGGGAATCTTACGGATCAAGTCAAGTGAATAAATCATCTGGTTCATTGTTAGATAACAAGTGAAGTCTAGGTGGATTCTTCCTTGGGTGTCGTCTTAATCAATTAGTTTTTCCTCAAGTTATTTTCTCAATTTCATTCTTCTTTGTCTTAGAGTCTTTAGTTTAGTAGTTAGTTAATTTAGATTAAACAACAAATTCCCTTAATTCTTAGGCTAAATAATAGAGAGTTAGTATTAGTACTTTTGGTTCCTTTGGGATTCGACATACTGGTCTTCCCTAAACTATACTACTATTCGATAGGTGTGCTTGCCTCCATCGTTGTCTTAATTAGTTTTCAGGTTCAATGATTCTTCATATAAATTTTAAGACTCGACAAAACAACGATCAGGTATAACGATCATTTCCATCTATTAGGGGTAAAATAGTTATTTAACCTTTTAGGGGTATTTTGGTCATTTTACCTACTTTAGGGTCTCAGTAAAAATATCGACCTTTTAAAAGGTCCGTAATCACCTCAAGTGACTTAGGTAACCTAAATGGTCATAACAGTGTAAATGGGACCAAGGCCCATTACCCGGTCGAAATGGGCCCACACGCTCGTGTGACCCGTTCAGCCCAGATTTTGCCCCAGCTATGAGACATACATAGTCCAGTCCAGTATTTGCCACAAATCGTGGATTTCATCCGTGTGGGGCCCATGAGCCCATTGGGCCCACACGACCCCTTTTGGCCCAACGTGGCCCATTACGGCCTAAGCCCATGAAAATGCTCGCGAAGGCCTCTACAGTCTATCGCCCATGATTCTTGGGTTTGGCTTATCACATGAGCGATCGCACGCATGTGTTGTCTCAAACGCCGTATTTTTTTCTTTTCGGCTTTTTCCATTCTATAGTTATAGTGGGGTGTTTACACACCTGCTTGTGAAAACACACCAAGATCTACGAGCACCAAAACCTACATTCATACAAAGCTTTCCATTAGTCCCTGAACAGTAGGGTTAATCCCCTTCTATTACACCCTTAACTAAAACTAAAGTTAACACTTGCCTTGATTGACAAATGTGGCTTAGCCCACTTATACCACTGACGAAGGTTGACTACAATCTCTTTGATGGATATTTGTATTACAAATGGATTTTATTAAACATGATTGTTTATTCATGTGGTTTAAATCCACATATGATACTTATAGAATTGCATAAAGCATTCAGCCTAC
Organism: Gossypium rotundifolium; assembly: GCA_025506655.1. Classification (NCBI taxonomy): domain Eukaryota; kingdom Viridiplantae; phylum Streptophyta; class Magnoliopsida; order Malvales; family Malvaceae; genus Gossypium; species Gossypium rotundifolium. The sequence continues at coordinate 161,669,788 of CP106732.1, read as the reverse complement.
ACTTTAGAATGCTAGCCTACGTACTTAACTTTGATCGAGTGATGAGAGAAAGGTTTCGATGATTTTAATCTCACCTGAAACTCTTTCACTCCTCGAGGAATTCAACTCGTCAAAGAATAGTTGTCAAGCCGAAAACAAAATTGAAGAGATGAAGAGGGAGAGAAAAGCAATATTCGATAGATAGATGACCAAAAAGAGGTAGAGGAAAAAGAGCAAATCAGAAGAAAAATGCAACATGAAACTACTCAACACTATTCGGTTAAGGTTTGGGAAAGTAGAAGAGACAAAAGAAATAGCAAAGAGAAGAGGGGAAGAGAAAAGAGGATTCGGCAGAGGAGAGAACCCAAGAGCTATTCGACCAAACAAAAAAAGAATTTAAAGGAAGAGGAGAAAAAGAAAACGAACAAACTCAAGAGGTACTCGAAGTCTTAGCCAAAATTTGGCACCAAAAGTAAAAAGATGAAAAGAATGCTGACCGAAACCGAAGCAGACAGAGAGAAAACAACCTAAAAACCCCCCAAAATCGATTATCTAAGTGCCTAGCAACCAAATTCGACACAAACACTTCCTTTCAATCAAACTCCTTAATTTTCTCCTAGTATCTCTCCCCTTATCCCTCCTTGAATTACTCCACTGATATCTCCTCAACTCCCCTAATAATTCCATTCAACTTCTATTCAAAATCCCCTTAGCTGTGTTGCAGTCCAACTTCACTACCTACACAACTTAAGTAGCAAAATAAATACTTCATTGTGTAACCCAGGACTTGAACCTCAGACCTTACAGTTACACAACACGCCACATTGCCACTAGACCGCAAGCTCTTTTTATGTCATAAAACAAGAACTATTATTGATAAGGCCTATATGCCAGTGCCCGGATTCATTTAAGAGCAAAACTAAAAATTCTACAAAAGCTAAGACTTGAACCCCATGCTTCTCAAACACTCCCATACACACCCAAATCACTTAGCCATTAAAGCAACCAAGCAACTTATGTCATATCATGCAAAAAATTAAAGACTTAAATTTTTAGGGCGTTACGATACTGACTTGCATTCCTAAAAGATACAGGGGACACACGGCTGTGTCTCCTAGCCATGTGTCACACATGGCTGAGACACACACCCGTGTCTTTACCCGTGTGGACAAAAATAGGCTATTTTCTAAGCCACAATTCTCACTCAAATTGATACCAACTTAGCCTCAACAAATTGCACATCAACAAACCATAACAAGGCATTCAACACAAACTAAAATCAAGTCTTAAACATGTATTATTACCACATAAAAATAATAAAACCTTAGATACCTCAAATGACAACTTAAAAACATGTCAACCAAGTCTCCAAACTTACCTAATTAACCTATCTAACCAAGTTACCAAAGTGCACTTTAACTCAATTATATATATACATATATCACTTATACTAACATCACACCCATACCTTAATTCATATCAATATGTATGTTGGTTATATAATCAAAATATTATTCATAATATTTACATAAGCTAAACTTTGATTAAGTCCATACAAAAGCCTATACATGCCATATAAATTGTATTTAATGTTTTAAAAACTACCGAGATAAGCCGGATAGTGTGACTTGAGTGCCAATCTAGTTGTCCAACCTTCCAAGAATCTATAAAAACATTAAAACAATACAAATAAGCTTAATGAAGCTTTGTAGTTCGATGGGTTAAACATAAATCTTACTGAACTTACTATAACAAGTCAAATAAATAAAATCATTCATATCAACTCCCTGTCATTCACAACTTCAATTGATAAATACCTCTGTGTTCAAATCAATACAAAAATAAATAACATGTCTTTCAAATAAATTAAATAAATCACTTTATCAAAATTTTCCATTTGAAGAACGACTTACAGATAAGAGTACATTGTTAATAGAAGCTTGAAAGCTGAACAGAAGCTCGTAAGAGCTGAATAGAAAGTAAAACATGAGAGTTCGCAAAAAATTCTGAAGCCCGGTTTACTTGGGAAAAATTTCGTTGTCTCCTTCCAATATCATCATACACCAATATACGAATGTACTCAAATCTCGCGTTCTATTCAAACCGAAATTCAATTCAATATTATAATTCCAACAATAATTCATTTCCAACAATAGAATAAGTAAATAATACCATTCACCAATTTGTAGAACGTATTAAATTTTAACCCTACGAACTTACTATAACACCTCAAACCCCCAAACTCGGCCCATACGTCATGACCGGATCTGGTATGCTACGGGTTGAATGTTGAAAACCTTGCTTTGATGGGTTTTGAAAATCTCAGCTTATTTTAACCGATTAATCATTAATTGTGATATTTTGAAGAAACTTTAACATTTGCGTTGATCATGCTTGAAAAACCCATTTTCATTTTACTTTATAATTAAGACTTTGAAAACATAAGTTTATAAGATGTAACACAAAAAAAAAATATAGTTCGATAACCTAAGTTATGGAGGCCTTATTACAAAAATAATCCCAAAATTGAAACTTAAAGAAAAACCCAAAATAGTCTATGAAGACAAAAGACTTGATGGACATTCGAGTCCGCCTCGGCTCCCATGTCCACGCCTCTCGCTCATCCAAAAGTTGGGAAAAATAAAAGGGTGAGTTACCAAGACTCAGTGTGCAAATCCTGAAAACACATAAAAGCCTTGAGGCCCACAAACACATTATGGTCCTTGGCCCATACACAATGGCAACAAAATATATATTTACATGCAACATGGCCCATCCCAAACCTAAGAGTCCATCTTTTACACACCCCCGTACCAACCATCACACGTGGGGATTTCTACAATCAACCCTCCATCCGCTACACACCATATCGACAGTTGTGCTACCTGTCATAAAGACCGATCACTATGTGACCTATGTGGCAAAGCCACTGATTGCTATCGACCTTAATAATATATCGACAATTGTCTTTTGTCATAAAGACCGATCACTATGTGACCTATGTGGTAAAGCCACCGATCGCTATGTGACCTGCTCCCCTTCATCATATCAATCCCATTCCATGCATACATACATGCAAGAATCAGAACATTAAACTACCTAAATAGTTCACATACTTTCACATACTTTGATACACATAGAGAAGTTTCTATGATTACGTACCTGGCATTCTTGCCTACCCTTTTTGGGTAACACGACTGTTCATACAGCCTCATTTTTCGGCTTTTAGCCCATAACATACATATAATACAGATTAACTAGTGTGATAGAGATCTACACACCTGATTACCGATAGAATAATACTTTCTATGTCGCCACTATCAGAAGTCGATACGACTGCTAACTTTCTAAGGTTTTGTTCTGAAGCTGATCCACAACCCGTGCCAATCTCGTGCATCAACAGACCGTGTGCTTTCTTGAACTTTGGGGCTGGGACTACAGATCCAACCCCTTCCTTTGATTTGCTGACATTCGAGTCCATGAATGACCTTATTCAGAGGATACTATAATGATTGCTTAACGAGGCATTAGTTTAAAGCACAATAAAGAAAGGAAACTGATTGAACACTTAGGGAGAATTGAAACCCATACCTTGAAATCCCGAAAAAGTAATGTGGTTCGAAGGCTAACGATTTCTGGCTTAAAAGCCTAGGCGATTAGATCCCCTTCAAAAACTCGGAATGTCGCCCAAAAGAACACAGGATCGATGAATACAAACATCAACTAATGATGGCCTTACGACCCACTAGCCATTCGGCTATGATCTCCAAAAACTAAAAATAATAAAGGAATAAGAGAACACTCTTACTTTATCACAGTAGATCCGAATGATACTTAAGAGATTTCGGTATTAGCCTAATAGTGGACAGGATTCGGTAATGATTAGGAAAAATTGGATGAGAAAGCCGAAAAGAAAAATAGAGAGGCTCAAACTTTTTGACTTTTCAATATCAATCGGCTATGGTATGAAAGTAAAGAGAAAAGTAGAGTTAGGAGTTTTTGGTTTAGACAGAAAAGGAGAAGAAGAACCCTTAGTTGCCGAAATTAGGAGGAGAAAAGAAGAAGTGAAAGAAAATTAAAAAGCTATGCTTCAGGAAAATAATGAGAATTCGGCACCCCCTTAGACCTATCTAGCCGTTTTCCCCTTTTGCACTCAGTGTTGGAATTTCGGCCACCACTATGACCAGCAGATAAATCCTAAATTTCCTCCCTTATCTTTATCTGCCACTCATCCTCAGTGTCATGGATAACACCACATCTTCCTTCCTTTATCAGCACATTATCATCATTAGAAATTCCTAATTTCAAGCATCATTGCCGTCCCACTCTACCCATCTAATTACCGAAAATTAACTAGATTCAATTAAAAAGAATTGGGCTTTATGCAACTTGAATTTGGGTCTCCTCAGTTGATGCCACTTCTCTACTCTCTCTAAGTGGTACCACTTTGCCACAGGGCCACAAGCCCATCTTGTATTCTAAAACAAAGGTAACCTCTTTTAAGCCCTAACTTATTAGGCTTTCCATTAGAGTGTCCAAATAGAAAATTTGATTAAGGCCTCGGCCCAACTTCGAGCCCATTCTGGACCCTTAAAACATTTTAACAAGCATAGTAAGCACAACCACGCACATAGAATGCATAGGCCCATTAATTCATAATGTTACAGTTTTACCCCCCTTAACGAAATTTTGGCCTCTAAATTACCTGATCAGAATAGATACGGGTACTGCTGCCGCATCGTCTCCTCTAGTTCCTACGTAGCCTCCTTAGAACTGTGATTCTGCCATAAAACCTTAACCAACGGAACCGTCTTTCTTCGCAACACTTTGACATCATGATCCAGGATTTCCACTGGTTCCTCTTCAAAGGATAAATCGGGTCTTACTTCGAATTCTTCCATAGACACCACATGGGATGGATCCGAACGGTAACTTCTTAACATAGAGACGTGGAACACATTGTGAATCTGGCTTAGCTCAGAGGGTAGCTCTAGCTGATAGGCTATCGGCCCTACTCGTTTCAACACCCAATAAGGTCCGATAAATCTGGGACTTAATTTACCCTTCCGTCCAAACCTCAACACTTTCTTCCATGGCGACACCTTCAAGAACACCTTGTCACCCACTGCAAACTCTATGTCCTTACGCTTCAAGTCTACATAGGAATTATGTCGGTCTGACGCTTCCTTTAGTCGAGCTTGAATTAACTCAACCTTCTCCTCTGTCTCGGTAACCAACTACGGACCCAAATTTCAACGTTCCCCTAATTCTGTCCAACAGGTAGGAGTACGACACTTTCGCCCATACAATGCTTCATAGGGCGCCATCTGAATACTGGACTGGTAGCTGTTGTTGTAAGCAAACTCTGCCAACGGTAAAAACTCTTCCCAACTACTTCCAAAATCAATGACACATCCCCTCAACATGTCCTCCATGATCTGAATTACCCACTCAGACTGTCCATCTGTCTGAGGATGAAAAGCTGTACTAAAATCCAACTTCGTACCCAACGCTTGATGCAAAGCCTTCCAGAATCGCGACGTGAACCTCAGGTCCCTGTCCAATATGATTGATACTAGTACCCCATGCAACCTCACTACCTCCGCTATCTAACCTAGCCAGCTTCTGTAGAGAGTAATCAACCCGTACTGGTATGAAATGAGTAGATTTCATCAAGCGATCAACAATTACCCAGACTGAATCTTTCTTAGTAGGCGTGAGGGGTAGCCCACTAACAAAGTCCATTGTGATCCTTTCCCACTTCCATTGTGGAATCTTCACTGGCTGCAACAACCCTGATGGTAACTGATGTTCCGCCTTTACCTACTGACAGGTCAAACACTTGCTCACCAATTCGGTTACCTCACGCTTCAAGCCCAACCACCAGAACTGGTCCCACAAATCCCGATACATCTTACTCCCTCCGGGGTGCATAGCGTATGAACTTCCATGCGCTTCTTGCAAAATCCTGTGCCTCAATTCTCGATCTTTTGGCATGCAAACTCTCCCTTGAAAACATAATAGTCCTTCCTCATTCATACTGAAGTCTGTCGATCCATCACTTGATCCTATATGACACTTCTCTTATAGCAACTCGTCGGTCTGTTGCTTCTCCTTAACCTGACTGACTAAAGAGGGTTTCACTTGAAGTTCAACCAATAAGCTCCCATCATTGTATAAACTAAGGTAAGCAAACATCGCTCTCAAGTCAGAAATTACTCTACGACTTAAAGCATCTGCCACCACATTAGCTTTACCAAGATGGTACTCAATCGAGCAATCATAATCCTTTAATATCTCGATCCACCTCCTCTGCCTTAAATTCAATTCCTCCTGGGTCAAAATGTATTTTAGGCTTTTATGATCTTTATAAATAGCAGATTCCTCCCCGTACAGATTATGTCTCTAAATCTTTAAAGCAAAAACCACTGCCGCCAACTCCAAATCATAGGTGGGATAATTTGCTTCGTGTGGTCTTAACTGTCGAGATGCATATGCAACAACCTTTCCATCTTGCATCAACATGCATCCTAGTCTCGTCTATGATGCATCACAATAAATCACGAATTCCTTCCTAGCCTCTGGTTGAATCAATACCGGAGCCTCCATCAAAATCTTTTTCAACTTCTCAAAACTCTCCTGCTGCTTACTAGACCAAGTAAACGGAACTCCTTTCCGTAATAACTTAGACAATGGTACCGCAATTGAAGAAAATCCTTCAACGAACCTTCGATAGTACCCGCCACCCAAGAAAACTCAATTTACGCCACAGCACCTAGGCTTTCCAATCCAATACCGCTTCAATTTTTGAGGTCAACCCTAATCCCCCTACCGACACAACATGGCCTAAAATGTAACTTCCCTTAGCCAAAATTCACACATACTGAATTTGGCATACAACTGCTTCTCCCTCAAGATCTACAAAACCACTCAAAGATGTGAATCATGCTTCTCTTTCGATCTTGAGTAAACCAATATATCATCTATAAATACCACAAAAAATTGATCCAAGTAGCGTTAGAACACTCGGTTCATCAAATCCATAAACGCTGCTGGTGCGTTAGTCAACCCAAATGGCATTACCAAAAATTCGTAATGGCCATAACGGGTCCTGAAAGCTGTCTTATGAATATCCTATTCTTTGACCTTAAGTTGATGGTATCATGATCTCAAATCTATCTTTGAGAACACTAACGCCCCTTTCAGTTGATCAAATAAGTCATCAATCCTTGGCAACGGATACTTGTTCTTGATAGTCAACTTGTTCAGCTGACGGTAGGCAATGCACATACGCATTGATCCATCCTTCTTCTTAACAAATAATACCGGCGCTCCCCAAGGTGACACACTTGGTCAAATAAATCCTTTATCCAACAACTCTTGTATTTGTGCTTTTAACTCCATCAACTCCTTTGGCGCCATCTTATATGGAGCGATAGACACTAGTGCTGTTCCCGAAAGAAGATCGATGCCAAACTCCACTTCACGATCCAGAGGTAATCCTAGAAGCTCTTCTGGGAAAACATCAGGAAATTCCTTCACCGTCCTAATGTCCCCAACAGTTAGGTCCTTAGCTTCCAGATCCCAAACAAACATTAAAATTGCCTCGCATCTTTTCTCACCATCCTTTCTGCTCTTATGGCAATCACTACATTCGATAGACAGTTCCCCCTTTCTCCTATCACCAACACTTCACCACCCTCAGGGGTTTTCAACACCATACGCTTGGCTGCACAATCTAAATTAGTTCGGTACTTCACCAACCAGTCCATGCATAATATTAAGTTAAACTCCCCAAACGATAATTCTATCAGATTCGTCAGGAAGACTATTCCCTGAACTTCCAAGGGTACCTCCGATAAAGTTTATCTACTACCACATATTGTCCTAATGGGCTAATTACAGCCATCGCCCTAGGGGTAATATCGAAATCTAAACTTAAAGTTCCAGACACACTACTAGTAACATATGAATGTGTCGACCCAATGTCAATCAATGCAGTGTAAGGCAAACCAAATATTAAAAATGTACCGGTTATAACATCCGGTGTGCCAACCTCCTCTCGACGTCTGGCAGCATAGACCAACCCCTGCTGCCTCGCCTCAGTGTTTCCTGCCCCTTGGCCTGGTGCTCCACGACCCCGATCGAAATCGTTACCACCACTAGCTAGATCACGACCCCTCTGCGGCTGTTGACCTCCTCTATCTGGCTGAACATTTCCCTACCCTACGGGTCCCACATCGCTCTGTGGCTGTGGACAGTCCCTAATCTGATGGTCTAAAGATCCACACCTAAAGCACTTTCTACTGCCTGCCCAACACTCACCTACATGGAATTTACCATAGCAAACACACCTCTGTGTCTGGTTAGCAGCAGGTCTTTCCACCCGGTTCAACCTATCTAACCTAGGTCTTTTCTGAGCACACCCAGCTGCCCCTGACGATCCAAAATTCCATTTACTTCCACTTCTATCTTTATCCTGATTTAGCTTTTTCGTTCGCTTTACCTCCTCAGCTATCTTACCCTTCTCCACAAGCACAGCAAATTCCCTCTCCCGCTGTGGAGCTATCAAAACAAATAAATCATCCTTCAGGCCATCTTCAAATCGAACACACTGTTCATGTTCTATGGCCACTATCCCTCGAGCATAACGGCTCAAGCGTAAGAATTCTGCTTCATACGCCGCCACCGACCTACTTCCCTGAACCAAATTCAGAAATGCTCTACGCTGCGCATCGACATAACTCGTTCCAATGTACTTACTCTGGAACGCCGTTCAGAAGTAATTCTAGGTGATACGATCAGCCACTGTACCATCCTTAATCGTAAGACACCATTGATAAGCTTCGTCCCGGAGAAAGGACACTACTTCTTTCAACTTCTCTTCTTCCGTGAAATCCAGATCATTCATTATGTGCTCCACCGCTTCCAACCAATATTCAACTGTAGTCGGGGCTACCCTAAAAATTCCCCTAAATACTTCTGCCCCATTAGCTCTAAGTCACTCCGACACAAATTTCTGGGCTCCTGTGCCCATGCCTGCCCCAGCAACCCTCTCTAAAACCCTCAACATCGCTTGAGATACTGCATCATCTCCGGTCGTCTAATCTTGAAATTCTACCTCCACAGCTGGTGGCACTGGTACTTCATTCCCCGACTCGTGACCAGACCCTATCGGTTCTGACACAGTAATTCTGCCTCTACTTCGACCACGCACACCACGTCCTCTAGTGCTTATTCTACTAATTCACGTTTATCTGATTAGGAATTTTATGAATTATTAATTTCTTCCACTGATTAATAACGAATAATCTTATGGAAAGTAGTTTTAACAGTAGTTCTTTCAAATTCGAACTCTATCTACAAGGTTCAGTTCTCAGGTCTGTATTTCCTAGCTCTATAATCCACATACATTCAACCATCCATTTACATTCCAAACAAAGCACCACATAAATGCATCAAGCACACAAGTAGCATCCTTGAACTCACCTTCGTCACATAGGGGTATTTTCATTATTTCACTACCCAAGGGTATTTTCGTAATTCTACCCTATAGGGGTATTTTTGTAATTTTCCAAAATAGGGTATCTTGGTGATTTTACAAAATATGGGTATTTTGGTAATTTTACAATCCGGGGGTATTTCATTAATTTTACAAATCGGGGGTATTTTGGTAATCCACAAAACTATGGGCATATAAGTAATTTTACAAAATAAGGTATTGGTCCCTTTCGGCTTTTAGTTATAAATTTTGGCCCGTCAACAAGTCCCCGTGGCTATGGTGAACAGTCACTACGCACCAGGTAGGATTCTAGTGAAGAGGAGGTGAGCCGCTAGGGCCGCTTAAATACCAAGCTCTCCCTGGATCCAACCCTAGACATGCGTATGCCTGTTACCACACCCTAACCCTGTGACTTGTTCACAGACATGTTTGATTAGAAATTAAGTCTTATGAGATTTGAAGAATTTTTTGTACTAAACCTAAAGTCCATAAACTCTAGCATACTAGCCTACATCCCTGCGTGAGTTTAGAATACTTACCTGCGTTGATCGGGTGCCGGAAGACTCGAAGGCCTTATCTCAACCGAACATTTCTCAAACTTACATCAATTTTACAAATCACTACTGGACCCATTTCACAGCCCGAGTTTTAAACCGGGCTCTGATACCAAAATGTAACACCCCAAACCCGGCCTATACGTCATGATCGGATCTGGTATGCTACGGGTTGAATGTTGAAAACCTTGCTTTGATGGGTTTTGAAAATCTCAGCTTATTTTAACCGATTAATCATTAATTGTGATATTTTGAAGAAACTTTAACATTTGCATTGATCATGCTTGAAAAACCCATTTTCATTTCACTTTATAATTAAGACTTTGAAAACATAAGTTTATAAGATGTAACACAAAAAAAAAAATATAGTTCGATAACCTAAGTTATGAAGGCTTATTACAAAAATAATCCCAAAATTGAAACTTAAAGAAAAATCAAAAATAGTCTATGAAGATAAAAGACTTGATGGCCCCTCGAGTCCGCCTCGGCTCCCATGTCCACGATCTACTGCTCATCTGAAAAGTTGGGAAAAATAAAAGGGTGAGTCACCAAGACTCAGTGTGCAAATCTTGAAAACACATAAAAGCCTTGAGGCCTACAAACACATTATGGTCCTTGGCCCATACACAATGGAAACAGAATATATATTTACATACAACATGGCCCATCCCAAACCTAGTAGTCCATCCTCTACACACCCCCGTACCAACCATCACACCGTGTGGATTTCTATAATCAACCCTCCATCCACTACACACTATATCGACAGCTGTGCTGCCTGTCATAAAGACCGATCACTATGTGACCTATGTGGCAAAGCCACTGATCGCTATGCGACCTTAATAATATATCGATAGCTGTGCTGCCTGTCATAAAGACCGATCACTATGTGACCTATGTGGCAAAGCCACCGATCGCTATGCGACCTGCTCCCCTTCATAATATCAATCCCATCCCATGCATACATATATGCAAGAATCGAAACATTAAACTACCTAAACAGATCACATACTTTCACATACTTCGATACACATAGAGAAGTTTCTATGATTACATACCTGGCATCCCTTGCCTACCCTTTTTGGGTAACACGACTGTTCATACAGCCTCATTTTCCAGCTTTTAGCCCATAACATACATATAATACAGATTAACTAGTGTGATAGAGATATACACACCTGATTATCGATAGAATAATACTTTCTATGTCGCCACTATCAGAAGTCGATACAACTGCTAACTTTCTAAGGTTTTGTTCTGAAGCCGGTCCACAACCCGGCGGCCAATCCCGTACCGCTAACACTGCGCGTTTCTTAAACTGTGGGGCTGGGACTACAGATCCAACCCCTTCCTTTGATTTGATGACATTTGAGTCCATGAATGACCTTAGTCAGAGGATACTATAATGATTACTTAACAAGGCATTAGTTTAAGGCACAATAAAGAAAGGAAACCGATTGAACACTTAGGAAGAATCGAAACCCTTACCTTGAAATCCTAAAAAAGTAATGTGGTTCGAAGGCTAACGATTTTTGGCTTAGAAACCTAGGAGATTAGATCCCCTTCAACAACCCAAAATGTCGCCCAAAAGAACACAAGATCAGTGAATACAAACATCAACTAATGATGGCCTTACAACCCACTAGCCATTCGGCTATGATCTCCAAAAATCAAAAAACAACAAAGGAATAAGAGAACACTCTTACCTTATCACAGCAGATCTGAATGATACTTAAGAGATTTTGGTATTAGCCTAATAGTGGATAGGATTCGGCAATGATTAGGAAAAACTAGATGAGAAGGTCGAAAAGAAAAATAGAGAGGCTCAGACGTTTTGACTTTTCAATATCAATCGGCTATGGTATGAAAGTGGAGAGGAAAGTGGAGTTAGGAGTTTTCGGTTTAGGCAGAAAAGGAGAAGAAGAACCCTTAGTTGTCGAAATTAGGAGGAAAGAAGAAGAACTGAAAGAAAATTAAAAAGCTATACTTCAGGAAAATAATGAGAATTCGGCACCCCCTTAGCCCTATCTAGCCATTTTCCCCCTTTGCACTCAGTGTTGGAATTTCAGCCACCACTGTGACCAGCAAATAAATCCTAAATTTCCTCCCTTATCTTTATCTGCCACTCATCCTCAGTGTCATGGATAACACCACCTCTTCCTTCCTTTATCAGCACATTATTATCATTAGAAATTCCTAATTTCAAGCATCATTGCCGTCCCACTCTACCCATCTAATTGCCGAAAATTAACTAGATTCAATTAAAAAGAATTGGGCTTTATGCAACTTGAATTTGGGCCTCCTCAACTGACGCCACTTCTCTGCTCTCTCTAAGTGGCACCACTTTTCCACTGGGCCACAAGCCCATCTTGTATTCTAAAACACAGATAACCTCTTTTAAGCCCTAACTTATCAAGCTTTCCACTAGAGTGTCCAAACAGAAAATTCGATTAAGGCCCCGGCCCAACTTCAAGCCCATTCTGGACCCCTAAAACATTCTAACAAGCATAGTAAGCAGAACCACGCACATAGAACGCATAGGCCCATTAATTCAGGATGTTACACTTACCTAGATTGAATTGTAGTAATTGTAAAAGTTTAGGGACTATTCCGCTATTTTTCCTTTTTCACGAATATCTACAGGATCTTGATCTAAAATATAAATTATTCATTTATTAGCATATATTCCATTTCCAATTCATTTTACAATTAATACCCTTTTATTTTTCAAATTTACATAATTACCCCAAGCTTTTATAATTTTTGCAATTTAATCCCTTAATTAGTTAATCTATCAAATTAGCTAATTTTCTCAATCAATAATCTATCCAAATATTTTAGGCCTTCATACAGCCCTTTTAAACCCAAAATTCACTATCAAACCCTAATATTTTAATCTTTTCACAATTTAATCCTAAAATCAATATTTAACAAATTTACTTTACAAAAGCATCATACAACACAATCAAATCTCTAAATCCATGTTATTCATAAAAAACATCTAGTATTTATCAATGAAAACATACAAAACTTTTAATAAAATAAAAAATAAAGGTATAGTTTAGTTGGACCTAATTGTAACAATCTTAAAAATATAAAAATTACAAGAAACGGGTAAGAATTGAACTCACATGAAGTAAAAATTGAAGAACCAGCTTAAACTTTCTCCTATGTCTGTTTTGAACCAAAAATTGAAGAAGAAATGTCTAGAAAACTATCCAAATCTAATTTGTTTTTATTTTAGTTTCATCGAATTTACAATTTTGCCATTGAATGTCCTTTTTTATTATTTTTCTCTTATTATGCCGCCTCATCCATTAAATTTAGGTACAATTATTACTTAGGGCCTTCTTTAATTACTAATCAAGCCATTTAGTCACTTAAATATTAAAATTAGCAAGTTTTGCACCTTTTTCAATTTAGTCCTTTTTAATTAATTAATTATTAAAACGTTAAAAATTTTCAAAAAAACTTTAATAATACCTTAATGACACTCGGTTTATAGAAATAAGGTCCCGATACCTCACTTTCTAAAACCACTTGACCTAGGGTATTACCACTCAAACCTAATAAATCATTATAAAATACAAATTATCAAATAAAAAACATTTTTAAAACCATATTTGACTTGTAAATATTAAATAATAATATTTACGAACTTATTCGCAGAATTTGGTGGCCTCAAACCACTATTTCCGACACCACTAAAAAATCAAACTATTAAACGAATTGTTATAATCGTTGTATGATATTAATGTCTTAGTCAAGCTTAGTTTAGTCCAAAATATGAGCTCAAAATTTTCCAAAGTCTATCTTTATTTATAAATGATTAAGTCAAACTTATTTTAAGCCAACTCATATTTCTTTTAAAAATTATTAAAAATAATTTATTTTATTCTAATTTAATATCTAATAATTTTATTTTATTTTTATTAAAATTTTAAATATATAGAATTTAACATATTTTTAATATTTTTTAAGTAAAAGATCATTTCATTAAAAATAAAATCTAGATAAAAAAGAAAACGAGGAGAGAACCAAAACCCAAGCCAATAATCTTACCTTATACACCCGGACTTAACTAAATTCATTATCACCCAAATCATGACAATAGTTAGAAATTAAAATTTCTCTAATGACAAATGACAAATTTAAAGTAGTCCACTTGAGATAAAACCATCCTCATTAAGGAATGAGGAGTTTTATTACTGTTTCTACAAGCCCAACAAAGAGATATAGTTAAAAGAAGAATTAAGATGGATATAGTCGTGAATCTACAACCTAGGATTCAAAAAAATCAGAAATACCATAGGAAAGGGCAGCCTAAAGTCCATGATTATCAATTTCCAAAATGATACCCTTCACATGACAAGATCTGACCCATGAGAGTGCCTCTTGAGTAGCTATAACTTCAGCCACAAAAGGGTCCAAATTACGTCTCTTAAAACTGGCTATGCACTAAACAAAACAACCTGAATCACTCCTCACAATAGCTTTCCAACCAACAACTCCATTATTCGTAAAAATAGCCCCATTAATGTTACATTTAAGCTTACCCGTCAGTGGTTTACACCATTGTACCTCGCCACCCATACTCAGCTATGGCACTACTATCTGAGCCTAATGAACCACATAAGCAGCCAGCCATCTGGGTAGATAGACATTCGCATGCTGCATGATATACCTATTGTTGGCATTTACTATTTTCATAACACGACATTTCTATGAAACCATATCCTTCATATGGTGCAAAATATGCGCCACTTGTTAATCCACGAGAACCATGCTAATAAAATCCATAATCAATAAAGAATGGCTATCGATTCCTATCAAATGATAGACATCCCCAGCATACATGCATTGGAAAATAGCATGCTCAATATCCTCCCCCACCTACTGACAACGAAACATCTTGGACCAATATTTATTCCACGGTGAAGAAATTTACTGTTACAAGAAATAAACCCCCTCATACATCGCCAAATTGTTAAAGTTGGTCTCCATGCAGCACATGAATAGTCAAGGAGTAAACATGCAGTCAAAGTTATGTGGATGAAGTATGAAAATCAAGCTGCTATAGTATTTTCGAATGAAGTACAGGCAGCTACTGAAGTTAATGCTACTGTTTAATTTTGGTTTCATTTTGTTACTTTAAGTAATATTTTGTAACTTAATTTCATTATAATTAAGTAGGTAATGTATTTAATGTAATTGGGTGCTGATAAGATTGATATATCAGCTTACCTAATTGTGCAAGTTGTGCAAGTTGCAATGAAACTTAAAGGTAGTAGGTGAAAGTT
This sequence comes from Gossypium rotundifolium, assembly GCA_025506655.1. Lineage (NCBI taxonomy): Eukaryota > Viridiplantae > Streptophyta > Magnoliopsida > Malvales > Malvaceae > Gossypium > Gossypium rotundifolium. The sequence goes on along the minus strand of CP106732.1, from coordinate 161,654,453 downwards.
GTTAAAGCTGACCAGCTTATGACTAGTATATGTATTGGCATTATGCCATCTTTTTAATTAATGAATTTTAATAGAAATTGTTCAAGAAAAATATTCTTTCAATTTTATTTTTTTGCATTCATAATTCAAGCTAGATTTTGTTCATTTGCTCAAAAACCTCCAGACTTGAATTTCAAGCTTTTGTCATTCTTTATCCGGATTTATTGTGTTGTTGCTTAAGTTTTTGACTGAGCTTCATACTTTCTCCGGATAAATTGTTCCAAAAAACCCTAATAATTGGTATTTAGAGCCCTATTCTTAGTGGACATGTCATTTTCAATCCTTGGAACCATGTCTTCATCAGGATTCTCACCAGCGCCACCGCCAGTGTTCAATGGAGAAGGCTACCACATATGGGTAGTAAAAATGAAGACCTACCTACAAGCATTTGATTTGTGGGAGGTTGTCAACTCAAATGTTGAACCAGCACCTCTAAGAGCCAACCCAACAGTGGCTCAGATAAGGCGGTATTCTGATGAAAGAAATAAAAGGCACAAAGCCATGTATTGCATCCAGAATAGTGTATCTGATGTGATTTTCACAAGAATCATGGCTTGTGAGTGACCAAAGTAGGCTTGTGATAAGGTAAAGGAGGAGTTCTAAGGGACTGAGAGAACAAGACAGCAATAGTTACTTAATTTGAGAAGGGATTTTGAAAACTTGAAGATGGAGGAAGAAACAGTGAAGCAATACTCAGACAGAATCATGACTGTAGTGAACAGCATCAGACTGCTTGGAGAACAGTTTAGTGAAGCAAGAATTGTGGAGAAGGTGATCTTAACTTTTCCTGAAAGGTATGAGGCAAAGATATCATCCATTGAAGACTCGAGGGACCTGACCAACATCTCATTGATAGAGCTGATTAATCTCTTTATGCGCAAGAGCAAAGAAGAGCTAGCAGACTAGAGGAGCATCAAGAATGTGCCTTCCAAGCCAAAAGCAGACCAGCCTCAAGCTTGTAACAACCCAGTTTAAACTCTAGTCAAAATAATGGTTTTGAGACCACAAATCTGAGGTTAAAAAAATATTTTAATATTATTTTTAGTGTTTACAATATGTGATTAAGCATGTGTGAAAATTCTGTGTGAAAATTCTATCATTTGTGTGTCGAATTGTGTAAAAGGACTTAATTGCATAAAATACAAAAGTTGTGTGCTAATTATTAAAGTGCTTAATTGTCATGGCTTATTAAATGAGAACTCCTTATGTTCTAATTTGACCCTTGATAGTGGGTATGGACAAAAATGGGCTTATATTAGTGGAATCTTAATATTTTAATCAAAGGTTAAAATGGTAAAACATGAATTAATGTATAATTATAATAAAAAAAAGCTATTTTCTCTCATTAACATCACTTAGCCGAATTTAAAGAAGAAAAATAAAGCTTTTATGTTCATTTAGGGTTTGACACTTGTGAGCTTTTATTGGTAAGTACTTTGAGCTCGATTTTTGATAATTTCTACGTTTTTGTAATCGTTGCTTTGAGTACTAGCTAGCCCATGTCTTAATTTTAGAATTTGATGATGATTTTGAGTTGTTCCATTGATGAATATGTGAGCTTTGTGTTGATAGTTGGTGAAATATGAAAGTTTAATGTTGGGTTAACATATTTTGTCTTTGAATTTTTGATGAATTTGACTATTATGGGCTAAATTGTGAAAATGAGAAATTGAAGGACTAAAATGTGAAATAAATAAAATATGTGGGCTTCTATGAGCTAGGGGAAAATTTGGCTAAGCATGTATATGATGAAATTATGTGTATTTGATGATTTTATGAAATAGAGACTTAAATGTGAAAATGTGAAAATGTGAAAATGTGAGGGCTATTTTGTAAAATTCTCAAAATATGTGTTTTTTGGATTGAATTGAATGATTTGATGAATGAATGAGCTAAATTTGAATAAGTATAGATCAAGAAAAGAGAGTTTCAGATAAAGATCGAGGCAAGAATAAAGTGCTCGATTGATCGACTTATATCGTTGTTTCTACGTCCGAGTTAAGTTCGTGTATAATACGAATTGTTAAATTTATGTTCACATATTATGCAATGAATGGAAATGTGGTTGTTGAGTTAGTAATGTGAATGATGGGTTTGAAGAGATGTGGCACTAAGCGTGCATAAATAGGATCGATACAGTGGTGAACAACACTATGTGTGCGAAATAAAGAAAGCATCGATTATATTGATCGGCACTGTGTGTGTGATACCGAGTCAAATTCGATTTAATGTAAAGGCACTAAGTGTGCCATGATATTAAAGTTTCGGCTAAGAAATTGGCACTATGTGTGCGATGATGTTAAAGTTCCGGCTAAGAAATTGGCACTAAGTGTGCGAGTAAATCGAATGGTTAAAGAAGATCGAACAAATTGTGTTATCGAGCATTGAGTAGCAAAAGTGATCGATAACTAAGTGATGGTACAGGTATGTACAGAACCTATGTGGTTGATGATATGGTATATACGATAAATGGATGATCATGTGAGTATTGTCTATGGATGAGATTGTGTATTATTGTGAATTATACCATGTGATAGTTAATACTATATATTGAATTTGAATTGTTGAGTTAAAAATGTTATATTACGAACTTACTAAGCTTTAAAGCTTACTGTGTGAGTTTTTCTCTATTTTACAGTGTCATTTAAAGCTAGCTCGGATTCGGGGATCGTCAGCAACACAATCACACTATTGGCCATCTATTTTGGTACTATGGGAAGTTGTTTATTTGGCATGTGGCATGTATAGGCTAGTGATTAAGGAATGTTTTTGAGATGAATAGTTTTTGCCATGTGATTTGGCTTGACAGATGAATGATCTTAGTATATGTTTTGGATATGTGAAAATGATAGTTATAAGGTGAATATGTGATGTTGTGTCAATGATCATTTTGGTATGATTTGGTGATATGTAAGTGGTATGTTTCATGCTTGAATTGGTTGATGAGAATGATAGTTAAAATTTATGTTTGGATGCATTTGAGATATGAATTTGGTATGGCTTGATGCTTGTAGGTGTGACCCAAAATTTGGGTGGCAATTTGGCCTTACAAATGGCCTATATTTTCCCACACAGTTGAGCACATGGGCGTGTGGCTCGACCGTGTCTCAAAAGGTTGCATTTCGAAACAAGTTAGACTCACACACGGGCCAGACACACGGGCGTGTGACTGGCCGCGTGAATTAAGTCAGTGTTGCCCACGGGTCAAGCACACGGGCTTGTCTTTGGCCATGTGGACAAGTCAGTATGTATGCCCTGTTTTGCCATGGCTTAGACACACGGGTGTGTCTGCGGCCGTGTGAGGTACACGGCCTGCCCACACAGGCGTGTGACCTCTGTAACTTTCAAAAATGTTTGATTTTTGGAAAAATTTATATTTGCTCGGTTTAGTTGATGTGTCTCTAACAAACTATGATCACAATAAAGGCAAGTGCACCTATTGTTTAATAGTATAGTTATGGTAAGACCGGAAATATCGTATCCACAAGGACCAAGAGTACTAGTAATTACTATATTCTATATTATCTAGCCTAAGAATTGGAGTGATTTCTTTTAAACTAAAATTAATTAAAAGCACGACAGAGAATGAATTGGGAAAATACTTTTAGACAACTATATGAGAGAGGCAATACCTAAGGACCTAGACTTCACTTATTACTTTTGATTCATATGATTTATTCACTTGACTTAATCCATAGAAATCCCTAAATTATGTTAATATCTCTTTCAAGACTAAAAACAACTGACTCTAGGTTGATTAATTGAAATTTATTTCTAATTAAAACCTCTATTATCGTATTACCTCAATATATGGATTCTCTTATTTGATTTGACTCTAATCCGGCAGATTTATGTCGCCCTATTTCTAGCGTTGCAATCAACTCCGCTTAATTATGTTGATCTACTTTTAAACAGGGACTTTTGCTCCTCTGAATAAGCACATTCGACTTGGATCAGTAACCTAAATTATCAAAACAAGAATAAGAACAAGTATTTATCTTATTAATCAAATAGTAATAAGATTCATCTAGGTTTCATCCTCCCTAGGTATTTAGGGAGTTTAGTTCATACTTATAGAGGGAAACATCTTGAAATAAAGAAAACTACAAAACATAAGAAAACCCAAAAACTTCAAGAGAAATTGATAGGAGATCTTCAGTCTTGATGGAAATCCCTCTTCCAAGCTGCTTCCAATGGCTATCTTCGAGTATTTTCTACCTCCTACTCTGCGTGTCGTTTTAAGTCCTCCCTTAGGGTGTTTATATAGGATTTGGAACACCTTTCTTGGCCAACAAGTGGTCTTTTCTGAATGGAATTAGACTTGGGATCGGCAGGACACACCCGTGTGACACGCCCATGTTCGATAGCTTAGGTCGTGCTTGAATCTACTCGCCACACACGACCGTGTGGTCTGCCCTGTTCTATAGTCCAGGCCGTGTTCGATTCTACTCCTAACACATGGCCGTGTGGTCTTCTCGTGGGTGAAAGTCCAGGCCGTGTTGATTTTCGAGGTAGGCCTATTTTGTCCCTTTTTGGCCTGTTTCTCATTCTTTTTGACTCCCTAAGCTCTCTTGAGTGTAAAACATGAAATTAAAGGATTAGAAGCATTGAATTCATCAATTCTAATGAAAATTCATCCAAAAATAAGCCAAGCATGGGGTAAAAATATGTATACATTATGGTTTATCAAATATCCCCACACTTAAGCGTTTGTTTGTCCTCAAGCAAAATCCTCAACTCACAATTAAAATTAAACTTCCTTAATTCATAATTCTCATCAATAATGTCTTATCATAATTAACAGATAATTCATACATTGATAATTTAACTAAAAGAGTCCTAAAGATTCAAACTATTTAAGTCACAATTTTTTATAGCACAAAAACATAGGTGTTTCCCTTTACCTAAATAATCACCTTCAATTCAAAACTAACAAGAATTGACATCCTCACTAAAGATTCACCAAATCACTCAAAGTGTTTAAGTTTCAAGATTAAGTACTCAAAAGTCAAACATGAAAAGTTATTACCATAGGCTTGCATGAAAATCAAATCTCCACCACTATAAAATGAGATGATACACTAATCAAAAGGTCTTTAAAAGGGTTGTAATGATGCTTGGGTTAAAGGTGTGGATAAAGGCCGAAAAAGAAGGTTAAAATCGAGATTGAATTGACAATTTACCTAACTAGAAAGGTAAACTAATACTGAATAATTACATCAATTGAAAACATAAAAACACGAGCTTCTTCTCAAAATGTAAAAATTAACTGCTTAAGCTCAAATAACATAGAACTAATAATAAATATATTTCCAAATTTTTTTTAAGAACAAGAACAAGTAGAATTTAATAAATGAAGAAAATAGTTAGGTAATTGATAAAATCAAATCTCGACGGAAGGGGAGTTAAGAAAGTAGGAGAAGCAAAAATTGGGTTTTGGATTAATGTTAATGGGTGAGCCAAGAAACGGTTTATTAGACTCAAAAGGGTTCACTAGGATTCAAATATGAGGGTAGGCTTTTTATGAAGTAAGTGGGTTAAATCCTAGGTGTCTTTATTAAAGATTCAAATATGAGGGTAGGCTTTTTATGAAGTAAGTGGGTTAAATCCTAGGTGTCTTTATCATCTCAGTTTATCAAATCAAAAGTGTGGTCTCGACATGCATAATCGAAGCAAGTTCTAGAATAACAATTCAATATTGACACACTCATAATTAACAAAGTGAGAAAGAAAAATATATGCTCTAAAAGGCTCAAGATCTCACAAAAAATTTTGTTTTTTTATGTTAACCTTGCAAATTTCAAACTTCAAAGTAGTATTTAAATTTAGGGAAACAACCTAAAAATTTTTAATTATGAAAATAGACTTATCATGCTTCTAATATCTCAAAGTTTAAACAATCAATGCACAATTACCTATGACTTAATCCAAAACATGTCAATGAAAATCATAAGTCAATAGAAGTTTCACAGTAATATGAGAAAATTACTTAAGAATAAGACATAATTCAAGGATTTTTCTAATAATACTATAGTTAACCTCCCCACACTTAAGATGTACATTGTCCTCAATGTACAAAGATAAATAATGACAATATAGTAAGAATATCATAAGATAAGGAGAGAAGTGAAACTTCCTGAATTATGGATGAAATCCTTAGGGAGTGAAAATTGTAGAAATAGAGCCAATGATAAGATGAACTAGGCAGATGTGAAGGTGGGGGAGAATACTCCTATAATTTGTTCGTTCCTTAGTAGCGCATTGAACCTTTTGAAACTGCGAAGTCATCAGTAAAGTTATAGGGGGTTTTATTAATGGATTTCGTTATGGTTACTCGATAATAAACAGCCAGAGATAAAAAAAATCAAAATATACTAGTATAATTTAAAGACAAGAAAGATAAAGAGAAATAGTTTAACAATTAAAATAAAGAAACGAAAAAAATAAATGGACTCAAAGGTCCTCATCGTCAGATGGATCGCAAGGTGGGGGTGGTGGCGATATGTGAAAATGCTAACAAATCTGTTGCAGTGTCACCTCGATATCATCGAATCGTTGAGTGTTGTCGTTAAATTTTTTAGTACAGTATTGCTCAAAACGAGTGAGGCACTCAGAGATGTCAGTCATGAAGCAACTGTATGAACTGGTCGGTGAGGTGGTGGTGGTGCAGACGGTGGCTCCTCATGATGCAGAGGGACATCATTAGTAATGTCCTCTAGGTCATCTTGATTAGTGGCTCGCGATAACCGGTACTGAGGAGGATCAAACCCATGGCGACGCTCAATCATCCTCATATGAAGCATCGTCTAGATGCCCTGTGGGGACATCTGCCCGATAAGTGTGAGCGAGGAGGACTGGGCTGCGGTGCTGAGAAGTCCAAAGTGGTGATCCAGGCTCGTCACATAAGGGTTGATAGAGAGGATTCCTCTCCTCTGTTGCTCCGTCTGATGTCGAATAATGAGGGCAATGAAGTAAGCTAAGTCAAACACGTGCTCTTACACCATGCGCCATAAAAGTAGGTGTCGTGAGTGTTGACGATGCCAGTGCCCTCTCATCTACCTATTAAAGTATGAGCTAGGATGGTGTGTAAGTACCTCAAAGACGGTGCGATAGCTGATGCCTTGTAGCGACTGGGGTCATAGGTGGCCAAGGCAGGGACTAAGTCTCTCCAACAGGATGAAGGGGAGTAGTGGATGTGGCGATGGAGGTCCTTGAAGTCGTTGTCCTCCATGAATTCCTCGGTGTAGAGTCCCAAAGTGACCTCAAACTCAGGGATACTCATCTCTCGTACGAGGCCTCCAAGGCGAAACTGGACTGTGCCCGAGTCGTCGAAATTTGACATAACCGTCTAGAGGTGGAATGTGGAATAGAGCTCCAAATGAGCTCTAGATATGTCAGCTCGACAATCTCAAAAAAGTGTCCCCACGAGTCGGTAGTCAGTAGAGCCCCCAAGGCAGTCGAATTAATGCATCTCCCCATGTCGAGGGGTCGTGCGCGAAGTGTCTGAAAAAGTTCCTCCTAGGGTCCCGGGGGAAACTGTAGAAAAGGGTGGCGTACTTCGGTGGATCCGCTCATGGAGGTAGCTCCGGGTCCCTTCCGCTGTTTCGAAACGGGGACCGCGATCTTTTTTTCGCGTAGAGGTGTCATTGTATACCTGAAAATGCCCAAGATTTTCAATGAATCAAGTATCATTGCCAGCCAAAAATGTACTATCCTAGTAGTTCTAAATAGTATAATCCTATAATAATGAATTAGATTATCAAATAATGTTAACATTAGACAGTATGAAAGTATTAGCAATAGAATAAACTAAAATAACATTAAGTAAATTAACAAGATCACTAAGAATTAGTATCAAGCTAATCATTAAACTTAGTAATAGAATAAAATCAAACTAAATGCACCATCAAAAGAACTAAAGAATTTGAAATAGAAATTTAAAATGTAATGAAAATGATAAAAAGAACACATAATAAGTTCAATTAATTAAATAAAGATGAAAGAAATAAACAATAATGGTGGAAAAGGGTGAACCGATGGAGGTGCTGAAAGGGGGTACATGGACATGGCGGTGGTGCACGGGCGTGGTGGTTGTGCATGAGCATAGACTGCGAGGCTAGTGTTCGTAGAGATAAAAAGGGAAAGAAGAAAGGGAAAGGAAAAATGAGGGAAATAGGAAAAAAAGAGGAAGCAAAGGGAGGAGGAGGAAGAGTCGACGGTGGTCGAAATAGGGGAGAAGGAAAGGTTGTTTTGGGTGAGAGCGGCTAGGGTTTGTTTGGGGGAAAATTTGTGAAGAGATGAACAGTGGTTGGGGTTTAAATAGAGATTGGGGCACACGGACGTGTCTCACGCCTGTGTGCCTTGTGTTTAGCCTGTGTGTTTCATGAATTTTGGTTTAGGGCGTGTCTGAGTCTTAGCCCATGCCAGTGTTCCCTGGGCGTGTTGGGTCACACAGCCGTGTGATGCTTCATTCGTTTCTACCATGCCTGTGTATAGGTGCACACACCTGTGTTAATTAATCAGTATCGTCCACGGCCTATAGGCACGGGCGTGTCGCACGCCAGTGTGACTTTTCTAGTTTCAACCATGGTTTATAGGCATGGGCGTGTCGCGCACCCGTGTCATTTACTCAATATCGCCCACGGTCTTAAGGCACGCTCGTGTGGGGTTATCGCATGCCGTGTTTTGTAGTCAGTTTGACCACGGCCGCATCGCACGGTCGTAGAATTTTATCGTAACCCGTGTTTTGAAGAAATTTTTGTCCTGTTCCCGCACGGTCTCTGCTACGCCGGTGTACCTAGTCGTGGTGTCCACATGGCCATGGCCACGCCCGTGTGCAAGGCCCTGTGGCAGGGAAACCTGCGCTTTTTTGATTTGGTTAGTTTTTAGTTAGGTACTAAAAATAAAAAATACGGACATTAGTGAGGTTAGTTCTCGGTTGCCTCCCGAGAAGCGCTTGTTTAAAGTCTTAAGCTAGACTTACCTTGTTTTCATCTCTATATGAAGGTTCACAGAGCTGAAACTCCTCTCTCATATCCCTAAAATCTTCACCATTATATAGTTTAAGTTGTTGACCGTTTACCTTGAATGTGCCATAAGTCGGATGAGTTACCTCAATTGTGCCATAGGGAAAAATGGTTTTGATTACGAATGGACCTGAGCATCTTGATTTCAGCTTTCCAAGAAACAATTTGAGCCTCGAATTGTATAGTAGAACAAGATCTCCAACTTTAAATTGCTTTCCTTTCTTCAAACGAGCATCATGGTGTCGCATTGTTGCTTCCTTGTATAAATGTGAGTTCTCATAGGCATTAGCTAGCCACTTATCAGGCTTGTTCAACTGCATTAATCTTTTCTCACCTGCAAGTTTAAGATCATAGTTTAGGAATTTTATAGCCGAAAATGCTTTGTGCTCTAATTCAAATGGTAGATGACAACTCTTCCTGTAGACAAGTCTGTATAGGGATGTTCCTATGGGAGTTTTAAAAGTGGTTTTATAGGCCCATAAAGCATCGTCTACTTTTAATGCCTAATCCTTCCTGTTTTATTCTATGGTTTTCTCTAGAATACGCTTAAACTCTCGATGGCTACTTCAAGTTGTCCACGGGTTTGAGGGTGATAAGGGGTAGTTGTTCTGTGGTGCACTCTATATTTCTTTAAGATTTTATCAAATTGAGTATTACAAAAATGAGTACCCCTATCACTAATAATTGCTCTAGGTGTTCAAAATCAAGAGAAGAGTTTCTTAGGAAATCTTACTACCACTCTAGAATCATTAGTAGGTAAAGCTTGAGCTTCCACCCATTTTGACATATAATCAACCGCTACTAAGATGTATTTATTCCCAAATGAGCTAGGGAATGGACCCATAAGATCAATACCACATACATCAAATATTTCACATGATAGCATATACGTTTGAGGCATTTCGTCGTGTTTAGAGATATTACCTGTTCTCTAACATCTATCACACGAAGTAACATACCTGTTAGCGTCCTTAAATAGAGTGGGCCAATAAAAACCTGATTCGAGTGTTTTATGTGCTGTCCTAGTCCCACTGTAATGTCCTCCTGTTGGTCCTGAATGGCAATGTTCTAGGATTTTGCTTGCTTCTGCCTTTGTAACACATCTCCGAATTACTTGATCTGCACATATACAAAAAAGAAAAGGGTCCTCCCAAAAATAATATTTTACATCAACAAAGAATCTCTTCTTTTGATGATGTGTTAACCCTTTTGGTAGGATGTTAGCAGTTAAATAATTCGCAATATCTGCAAACCAAGGTACCTCAGAGTCGGATATAGTAAAGAGTTATTCTTTGGGAAACGAGTCATTTATCTCATTCTTGTTGAGTTCTTTGATATGTGGATATTCAAGCCTAGAAAGATGGTCTGCCTTAAGATTTTTAGCTCCTTTCTTATCCTGAATTTCCAAATCAAATTCATGTAAGAGTAAAATCCATCTTATGAGTCAAGGTTTTGCTTCAGATTTAGTTAAAAGATGATTGCGTGATGGAAACAGTCTTAAAATTTATATAATGAATATATCAAACCTAGAAACTAACTATCACCACGATTGAGGCAAGTGCACCTATCAAATAGTAGTATAGTTTAGTGGCAAGACCGAATTGTTGTACCCAAAGGAACCAAAAGTACTAATACTAACTTTCTTCTTATTATTTAGCCTAAGAATTAAGAGAATTGTTGTGTAATCTAAAATTAACTAACTACTAAGCTAATGATGCTAAGACACAGAGAAGGAATTAGGGAAATACTTGTGGGAAAACCAATTGATTAAGACAATACCTGAGGAAGAATCCACCTAGACTTCACTTGTTATCTAACTCTGAACCGGACAATTTATTCACTTGACTTGATCCGTAGGATTCCCTAATTTATATTAATACCTCTCTCGATGCTACTAACATCTAACCCTAGGTTGATTAATTGAAATCTCTTTCTAATTAATATCCCTAGAATTGTATTAACTCGATCTATGGACTCCCATATTAGGTTCGACCTTAATCCGACATATTTTTTTCATCCTATCTCTAGGGTTGCAATCAACTCCACTTAGCTATGCTAGATCTATGCTTAAACAGATAATATTCCTCCTCTGCCTAAGCACATCAATACTTGAATCAATATCCTGAAATATCAAAGCAAGAACTAAGAACACATAATTAAGAACAAATCAAGTATTTATCATATAGCTCAGAAAACAATAACAAGATTCATCTTAAGTTTCATCCCCCTCAGGTATTTGAGGGGTTTAGTTCATAATCATAAAAGAGAACATATCAGAAGAAAATATAAAACAAAACATAAAGAAAACCCTAAAACCCCCTAAAGGAATTGAAGGAGAGATCCTCAGTCTTGAGTATGATTCCAACTTCTTGAGATGAATCAACTAGCTTTCTTCGAGGGAGTCCTACAATTCAGCCTCTCTGGCTTGGCTCCTTGGCCTAGCTAAACGCCCCTCTAAAGGTTGGCCTCTAGGGTGTTTATATAGGCTTTTGGAATGTCTTTCTTTGCCTCTAAGTACCCTAATCCGAATGAAACTCTTCTTTTTGGCGACAGGGACACGCCCGTGTAAATCGAGGCCAGGCCGTGGTCAAATCTGCTAATGAGGCATGGCCGTGTGTTTTGGGCCCATGTCGTGTGCAATTCGTACTTTGGCCCATTTTCTCTATTTTCTGCCCGTTTCTCGTTGTTTTCATCTTCCCAATAAATCATCCAAAAGTATGCTAAATGTGGGTTTAAAATATGTGTATATTACGGTTTATCAAAAGATAACGAAGAGTTGAATGGTCAGTGTAAATGGCAACTTTAGATAATATCAAATACTGTCTAAATTTATCAAATGCAAAAACCACATCTAGCAATTCTTTTTCTGTGGTGGTATAATTTTCTTGTGTGACCGTCAATGTTTTGCTAGCGTAATAAATCGACTGGAAATGCTTGTCTCTTCGCTGTCCTAAAACCGTACCTACTGCAAAATCACTTGCATCACACATTAGTTCAAAGGGAAGATTCCAATCAGGTGCAATTATTATTGGAGTATTTATTAATTTATTTTTGAGGGTATTAAATGCATCTAAACATTCCTGATTAAAATTGAAAAGGCACATCTTTTTCTAGTAATTTTGTTAATGGCTTAGCTATTTTAGAAAAATCCTTAATAAATCTTCTATAAAACCTAGCATATCCTAAAAACCTTCTAATAGCCTTAACTGAACTAGGAGGAGGTAATTTTTCTATGGTTTCAATCTCTGCTTTATCAACCTCAATCCCTTTACTAGAAATTTTGTAACCTAACACAATCCCTTCTCGAATCATAAAGTGCCACTTTTCCCAATTAAGCACAAGGTTCGTTTCCCCACATTTCATTAAAACTCATTTTAAATTTTTAAGGCAAAGGTGGAAAGAATTACCAAATACTGAAAAGTCATCCATAAATACCTCCATAATATCTTCCACAAGTTCATCAAAGATGGCTAGCATGTAGCGCTGAAAAGTAGCAGGAGCATTACATAATCCAAAAGGCATTCTACGATAAGCAAACGTACCATATGGACATGTAAATGTTGTTTTTTCTTGATCCTCAGGAGCTATTAGGATTTGGAAGTAGCCAGAGAGTCCATCTAGGAAGTAATAGTACATATGCCCAGATAATCTTTCTAACATCTGATCAATGAAGGGTAAGAGAAAGTCTTGTGGCATCATTCAACTTCCTATAGTCAATGCAAACTCTCCATCATGTGACTGCTCTTGTTCAAATAAATTCATTTTTCTCGTTGGCTAAAACAGTCACACCTCCTTTTTTTGGAACAACCTGCACAAGACTTACCCAAGTGCTGTCAGAAATAGGATAAATAACACCAACATCTAGAAGTTTAATTACCTCAGCTTTAACAACTTCCTTCATGTTGGGATTTAATCGTCTTTGAGGTTGCACACATGGATTATATTCATCTTCCATTAAAATTTTGTGGGTGCAAAACGATGGGTTTATCCCTTTAATGTCAAAAATTTTCCAAGCTATGGCTCTTTTATGCTCCTTTAGTACCTATAGTATGTAACACCCTAAACAAGGCTAGACGTTATGGCCGAATTTGGCACGTGATTGTTTGTCAGAGTCTTAAAATTTATAATATGAATGATCTAGCCTAAAAACTAACTGTGACAACGACTTGAGGCAAGTGCACCTCTCGAACAATAGTACAGTTTAGTGGCAAGACTGGATTTTTGAACCCAAAGGAACCAAAAGTACTAATACTAACTTTCTTTTTATTATCTAGCCTAAGAATTAAATGAATTGTTATCTAACCTAAAATTAACTAACTACTAAGCTAAAGATGCTAAGACAAAGAGAATGAATTGGGGAAATACTTGTGGGGAAAACCAAATGATTAAGACAATACCCGATGAAGAATTCACCTAGACTTTACTTGTTATTTAACTCTGAACCAGACAATTTATTCACTTGACTTGATCCGTAAGATTCCCTAATTTATGTTAATACTTCTCTTGAGGCTACTAATGTCTGAACCTAGGTTGATTAATTGAAATCTCTTTATAATTAAAACCCCTAGAATTGAATTAACTTAATCTATGGACTCCCATATTAGGTTTGACCATAATCTGGCAGATTTTCGTCATCCTATCTCTAGGGTTGCTATCAACTCCGCTTAACTATGCTAGACCTACTCTTAGACAGGGTCTATTCCTCCTTTGCCTAAGAGCATAAATGCTTGAATCAGTATCCTGAAATATCAAAACAATAATTAAGAACACATAGTTAAGAACAAATCTAGTGTTTATCATACAGCTCAGAAAACAATAACAAGATCTATCTTAGGTTTCATCCCCCTCAGGTATCTGAGGGGTTTAGTTCATAATTATAAAAGAATACATCTCAGAATAAAATATAAAACAAAACATAAAGAAAACTCTAAAACCCCCTGAAGGAATTAAATGAGAGATCCCCAGTCTTGAGTATGATTCCGGCTTCTTACGATGAATCAACTGGCTTTCTTCAAGTTAATCCCACAATTTGGCCTCTCTGGCTTGGCTCCTTGGCCTAGCTGAACCCCCCCTTAATAGTTGGCCTCTAGGGTGTTTATATAGGCTTTTGGATTGGCTTTCTTTGCCTCTAAGTACCCTATTCCGAATAGAATTCAAACAAGTCACGTCAGGGACTAGCCCATGGAGCACGCCCGTGTAATTCGAGGCCACGCCGTGTTCAGGTATGTTAATGAGGCACGGCCGTATGGTCTTGGGCCCAGGTTGTGGCAATTTTGTAATTTGGCCCATTTACTATATTTTCGGCCCGTTTCTCGTTCTTTTCATTCATCATTGTTCTCTTGAGCATAAAACATGAAAACAAAGGATTAAGGCACCTATTTCTATAATTAAAGGATAAATCATCCAAAAGTATGCTAAATGTGAGATTAAAATATGTGTATATTATGGTTTATCAAATACCCCCACGCTTAAGCTTTTGCTTGTCCTCAAGCAAAAATCTCAACTCACAATTAAAATGAACTTCCTCAATTCATAATATTCATCGATAATGTTTCATCATAATTCATAGGCAATTTATACATGGATAATTTAACTAAAAGTCCTAAAGATTCAAACAATCAAAGTCATAGTTTTTATAGCACCAAAACATAGGCGTTTCCCCTTATCCGAATAATTACATTTAATTTAGAATTGATAAGAGTTGACATCCTCAATAAAGATTCACTCAAATCACTCAAGGTGTTTAAGGTTCAAAATAAAACACTCAATAGTCAAACATGAAAAGTTAATCCCATAGGCTAGCCTGAAAATCAAATCTCCACCACTATAAAATGAGATGACACACAAATCAAAAGGTCTTTAAAGGGTTGTAACGGGGCTTAGGTTAAAGGTATGGATAAAGGTTAATTTAGAAGGGTTAAAATCAAGATTGAATTGACAATTTACCTAACTAGAAAAATGAACTAATCCTAAATAATTACATCAATTGAAAATTTATAATACTAATAATACGAGATTCTTTCTCAGGATGTTTAGTTTAAACATGTAAGCTCTCTTAATCACAGAACTAATAATGAATACACTTCGATTTCTTTAAAGAACAAATCAATAAATACATAATAAAAGAAAATTTCAACTATTGAAATAAAATAATTAGGTAACTGATCAAATCAAGTCTCGATAGAAGGGTAGTCAAAAGGAATGGTGATAACAAATACAAGATGGGTTTTGGGTTAATATTAGTGGGTGAGTCAATAAAAGGGCTATTAGGATCAAAGGGGTTCACTAGGGGTTAATTGTGAAGGTAGGTTTTAGTGGAGTAAGTGGGTCAAATCCTAAGTGCCTTTATCATCTCTGTATATCAAATCAAATGTGTGGTCTCGACATGTATAATCGAAGCAAGTTCTAGAATAACAAATCAATGTTGACACACTCATAATCAATAAGTGAGCACGAAAGAATGTATGCTCTAAAAGGTTCAAAATCTCACAAAATTATGGGTTTTTGATGACAACCTTGAAAATATCAAAATTCAAGGTAATAATTAGATTCAGGTAGACAACCTAACAAAATTTAAATTTTTGAAAATAGACTTATCATGCTTGATTCTCTAGTATCTTAAAGTTTAAATCATCACTGTACAATTATCAATGACTTAATCCGAAACATATCAATAAAAATTATAAATCAACAGGAATTTCATTTTAGTTAGTGATATGAGAAAATTACTTAAGACAAGATATCATTCAAGTATTTGAGAATAATGCAAAAAGTTAGGCACTTTTTTAAATAATTTTCACCCCTCACACTTAATATGTACATTGCCATTAATGTACAAGGATAGATAGTAATCATATTTTAAGAAAATTAAAAGAGAGGGAGGGAAGTGAAACTTCCTGAATTTTTGGATAGATTCCTTGAGTTGGAAGTGTGGAAACTTGATTCGGAGGTGAAAGATAAGCTGGAGGGGGTGCCTCTAATTCCTGCGCTAGATGAAGAAATTGGGAGTCTCGTGAAGAGTTAGCCAGGAAATAATAAGAATAATTCTAAATATACTAATTATATATTTAAAGAAAAGACAAATAAAAAGAAAGAGTGTAAAAAGTGAAATAAGACTAAAAGAACCGATTAATGGATCGAAAAGTCCTTATTGTTAGATGGTTCACGAGGTGGGTGTGATTTCTAAGGCCGTGGTGTGTGATTCCCAAGTAGCCTGAACAACCTAAATAAAGAAAATCAAAATATGGTAATATAAATTTAGCATAATAGAGATAAAGAAGAGGAAATTAAAAGAGACGAGAAAAGAAAAAGAGAAAATAAATGGATTCAAAGGTCCTTTTCCTATTGAGTTAATGAAGCGGCCGGCATGAACTTATGTAGATCGGTCTCACACAGGTAGACTGGGATAGGATTCTTCTGTTTCTTTGACATGGATGAAGTGTAGATCAAGAGTTTGGAAAATGAAGAAGGAGGAAATAAAAAGGGAGGAGAGTGTGGAAGAAGGGAATGAAGAGTGTGGACGTGTTGAGTCACACGGTCGTATCGCACGGCCGTCCAGTGATTAGTTTCCTTCTCCCACGCTTGTAGCAGGTCACCACGCCTGTGTTTATACAATAGTGTCAGCCACGGCTGTGTCGCACGGCCGTGGTGCTTAATCGGAGCCCGTGGCTTAAAGATATTTCTTGTCCTGTTTCATACTACTCTGTCATGCCAGTACGAAAATCTGTAGCATCCAGACGACCACGGCCATGGCCGTGTGCAAGGCCGTGTGGTGCAAAAATCTATGCTTCATTAACTTGGTAAGTTTGTAGTTAGCTGCTAAAAAAAGAAAATAAAAATAAATGGGGTTAGTGCTCGGGTTGCCTCTCTAGAAGCGCTCGTTTAAAGTCTTAGCTACACTTACCTCTCATTCGCATAATCATTATGGTTTGAGGAGTGAAAAATCCTTTCTCATGCTATCAGTTTATTTATCAGTATATAATTCGAGTCGAGTAGCGTTTACTTTAAAAGTCCTGAATATAGGATTACTTACCTCGACTGTCCCGTATGGGAAGACATTAAGCACCTTAAAAGGGATCTCTTCGTTTGTATTGAGGTTTGATATGGCGATTCGAGGGTCTGTTTTATCTAACAGTACTTGATCTCCTATTTTGAAGTGATTTGATGTTCCTATAAGTTTGTCTAGGGGTTCCTTCGGTTTCACTTCGTGTGTTCCTAGTTTCTCTTTGAAATGTGTCTTCCATTCGTCTATTTCGTTGATCTGAAGCCTTCGTTCCTCATGTGTTATTTCCTTGTTGGTATGAGGTCTAGGATCTGGGACAGATGTGTGGTTCTGCGATGCTTCCTGAAAAGAAGGTTTAACTGAATGGTCATTAATAGAATTAATTTTCTCACCTTGATTACTTGATGTCCTAGCTGAATATAGAGCTTAAAGACTGATTGATTCGGTACCTACACGGAGTATGAGTTCTCCTCTACCAACATCAATTTTAGTTCTAGCAGTTGCTAAAAAGGGTCTTCCTAAAATTAAAGGGATACTATTTTCCTCATCCATGTCCAAAACAATAAAGCCTACTGGGAATATGAATTTATCAATTTTCACTAGCACATCCTCAGTTATACCCCTAGGAATTCTAATGGTTTTATCAGCTAATTGAATACTCATCCTAGTTTGTTTGGGTTTCCCTAGACCTAGCTGTTTAAATAATTTATAAGGCATAACATTGATGCTTGCCCCTAAATCAGCTAAAGCATTATCAATAGATAAACTACCAATTAAACATGGAATTGTAAAACTCCCTGGATCTTTTAATTTTCGTGGTAGTTTGTTTTGCAACATTGCTGAGCACACTGCTTTTAGTTCCACATGCGATTTCTCGTCTAACTTCTGCTTGTTTGTCAAAATCTCTTTTAAAATTTTCCTTGAATCTGGCATCTGAGAAAGAGCTTCAAGAAACGATAAGTTAATATGTAATTTCTTTAAAAGTTTAAGGAACTTATTAAACTGTTCATCTAAATTGTCTTTCTTCATCGCATTAGGATATGGTATACGAGGTTGGTATTCTTTAATTATCGGTTTTGGCTTTTCTTGGCTTACCTCAACCTTACTTTCACTTACCATAGGTTCTTGCCTTGGCTCAGGTTTAGAATCTACTAACCCTTCACTATTCTGAGCGGTTATGGCCTGAAGTTGCTCTTTTGGGTTAGTCTCAGTGTTACTTGGAAAGCTACCTTGTGGTCATTCAGAGATTAGTTTAGCGAGTTGCCCTAACTGGTTCTCGATTCTTTTAATCGATGCTTGTTGATTTTTAAGTGTTGTTTTGGTGTTTTGGAAATGAGTTTCTGACACCGCTATGAATTTTGTCAGCATCTCCTCAAGGTTCAGCTTCTTTTCCTGTGGGTAGGGCTGTTGTTGGAAGTTTGGAGGAAGTTGTTTTCTCTGATTTCCTTGACCACCCCATGAGAAATTGGGGTGGTTCCTCCAACCTGGATTATAAGTATTACTATAAAGGTTATTTTGAGATCTAAAATTGTTATCCGTATAGTTTTACTGTTCACTTTCCATGCCAGGATTGAAGGGTGGGTACTCAGGATTCGCCACACCTCCTAGATTTGAATCACATTGCATTACTGGGTGTACCTGCGAGGAACCACACAAACCGTCAATCTTTTTATTTAACATCTCTACCTAATTTGATAGCATGGTGATTGCGTCGAGGTTGAAAACTTCGACTGTTTTTGTTGGCCTTGTCCTTGTAACTTGCCACTAATAGTTATTCAGTGACATCTCCTCTATAAACTCATAGGCTGCCTCAGGAGTTTTGTTATTCAGGGTTCCGCCGGCTGCTAAATAAATCAGTTGTCTCATTGAACGGTTCACACCATTGTAAAAAGTTTGGACCTGTAGCCACAATGGTAATCCATGGTGTGGGCACCTTCTTAATAAATCTTTGTATCTCTCCCATGCATCGTATAGTGTTTCTAAATCCATCTGCACAAAAGAAGAGATATCATTCCTTAATTTGGCCGTTTTGGTCGGTGAAAAATATTTTAATAAAAATTTTTCGTTCATTTGTTCCCATGTGGTGATTGATCCTTGTGGAAGAGAATTCAGCCATTTTTAGCTTTATTCCTCAAAGAGAAGGGAAATAACCAAAGACAGATGCAATCATCAGAAATGCCATTAATTTTGAAAGTATCGCAAAATTCTAGGAAATTTGCCAAGTGATTATTTAGGTCTTCATCCTGCAAACCATCAAACTGAACAAATTACTGTATCATTTGTATAATGTTAGGTTTCAGTTCAAAATTATTAGCAGCTATAGCAGGTCAAACAATACTTGACTCAGTTCCTATTAAATTAGATTTAGCATAATCATACATAGTTCGAGGAGCATGATTTTCGGCCACCTTTAGAGGTAGCGGATTATTCTTAGCCATCTTTTCGGTAGTATTAATTTCATTCTCTTGCTCTTCTTGTATGTAGTTTAAGCTTCGCCTTATTTCTCTACGATTTCTACGAATCATACCTTTGATATCACTGTCGTAAATAAAGGGTCCTGTCGGGTTCCTTCTAGTCATAAACTAGAGGTACCTACCAGGAAAAGAAAAAGAAAAAGAAAATTAGAAAAGTAAAAATAAAATTTAATTACAAAAAATAATATAAAATAAAATATGGATAAAGTAATAAAAATTGCGGCGCCAAAAACTTGATCGTTTGTCAGAGTATTAAAAAATTATAATGTAACACCCCTTACCCGTAATCCTTGCCAGAATCGGGCACGAAACGTTACCGAACAATTTATCTGATCGCCACTTAGGCTCAACTTGACTACTCTTCTCGAATCGCTTCAACTACTTCACACTCAACCTATGAGATCTCAATCGTACCTATGAGAACTCCCGGGACCATATCGGAAGTCTTACAGTCCATAAAATTTTTTTTCATATAAACAGGGAGTGCACGCCTGTGCTAGATGATACACACGTCCATGTGTAGTCACACATGCCCATGTGCTCACACCGTGCCCAAAAACCCCAACATTCTGCCAAAACTCACACGACTAGGGCACGCCTATGTGAAATGGTGGCACGCCCGTGTACCCTTACAACATGCCCGTGTCTTCCACCCGTGTGAAGTTACTGACTAATTTAGTACGGCCTGGACACGCCCGTGTCCCTACCGTGTATCTTACACGGTTCATGCACACGGTGTGGGATTTTCCCGTGGCCTATTCTAATTAGTAATAATAAGATGCAGGGTTAGCACGGCCTAGACACATGCCCGTGTGTCTACCTGTGTGGCATATGAATGCTATTTACTAAGCTTCTAAAATCCCTATACCTTACTCTACCTGGGTTTATTTGACAAACTAACAAGCCTCTCTTAATCCACATGCACTCACATTGATAACATTGAAATTTCATAGATGATAAAATATGCCATCATTCTTGGCAATTTACAAAATTTATGTCTTAGCAAGAGCCAATACACCTTTGGTCAAAATAACAAAATAATCTAACTAGTCTTGTCCTATACATGCCATATACAAAATCACTAATCTAATTATACCGAAGTAAGAAGATAGTGTGGACGGTCTTCTAGTTATCGGCGCATCCCGGCTCGGCTCTAAAGCCTCATTTCTTCCATTTCCACATTGCAACCATTTCACAAGTCTAATGTATACATTCATTAACATGTCTCCCTGCACTCAGCACCACAATGTCACAAAATACAACACGTCACAATCTCTTAATCAGCTAATCATATCAAATTACTCTGTGGTTTCGCACTTAGCCCACCGTCTGTCTTTATTAGGGTGGTTTCGCACATAGCCCACCAAAGAGATTAGTTACGGTGGTATCGAACATAGCCCACCAAATGATAAATAGATGATGGTATCGCACATAGCCCATCATGATTAAATATTAAGGTGGTATCGCACTTAGCCCACCGTCAAGTATTGATATAACACACTCACAAATCCCTTCTACTTTTCATACTAGAATTATTCATTAACTACCACTTTCTATCTACTTGAATTATACATGTTATCAATTATGCTATGCAATGATTAACAACCATACTGTGTGTGTAAAAGGCATCGTTTACACGTAAACATACCTCGATGCAAAACATGTTAGCTAGCGATTCACTCAATCACCTTGCCTTTCCCACGGTCAAGGTTGATTCTGTGCTCTTCTTGATCTATAACAATGAAATCCATTCGTTTAGATCATTCTATAATCATAATACATCAAACTCTACACTTGGGCAAAAATTACCATTTTGCCCCTATACCATGGCAAAATTACGATTTTGCCCCTAAGCTCGTAAATAATTTTTCACCACATTTTCTAAATAAACAAGCATAGGTGAACATTTATTTCTCTTACAACCACTCACCATTCCAACTATTTCATGCATTTATGACACAAATTGAATATTTGCATTCAAGCCCTATTTAGGTGTTTTCATGATAACACCATTCATAAAAGTTGTTTCTCACCTCCCTAACATTCATTTCTTCCATGAAAACTCAGCTAACAACATAACTACTCTCATGGCAAGTCCCTAGACTTTCAACCATATTGCAAATTGGACCCCTCATTAGCTAGCTTAAGCTTTGGGGACTCCAAAAACATAAAAATCACCAAGAAAGACCTCTAAAATCATTTACTTTTAGGGAGATAACTTGTCTGAAATTTTAAAGCATTCAAAACCCCTCTAAGCTTGAAATTTTTGGTGGAGGTGAAGAATGAATAGTGAAAGATGATATCTTTCCTTTTTAGCATTTTTTTATTCATCCTTTACCACCTAATGTCACCAAAATTGACTAAAATTAATGCTCTTGTCCCCCTAGCTTCCTATGGCCGGCCAACACCCTCAATATGGCCTAATTTCACTTTCAAACCCTCCAAATTACATTCTACAGCTATTAGGTACCCCTACCTTATAAAATAGAACTTTCGCATCTTATGCGATTTAGTCCTTTTTCACAATTAAACATGCTATCACTCAAATTAAAGCACCAAAATTTTCACATAGCCATATATTAATACCATAACACATAAAATAATACTAAAATAATTTCCTAAACCTCAGATTAGTGGTCCCAAGACCACTGTTCTGACTAGCCCCAAAATCGGGCTGTTACAACTCTCCCCCCTTTTTAGGATTTTCGCCCTCGAAAATCTAACCGGTAAAGAGGTTTGTATATTGCTCTCTCATGGATTTTTTTCGGTTCCCACGTAGCTTCTTCTACACCGTTCTTTTGCCACAACACTTTGATTAAGACTATGTCCTTATTCCTTAACTATTTCACTTCTCAAGCCAAGATTTTAATCGGCTCTTCCTCATATGTCATATCCGGTCGTATCTGAATTTCTGTAGGAAAAACCATATGCGAGGGATCGAAACGATAACGCCTTAGCATTGATACATGGAACACATTGTGAATTTTCTCTAACTCTACAGGTAAAGCCAATCGATATGCCACTGGCCCAATCCTCTCGGTAATTTTACCCTTTCGACCAAATCTCAATATTTTCTTCCACGGCGACACTTTCAAAAATACTTTGTCACCCACTTGAAACTCAATTTGAAACACCCCACACCCAGCCCACGAGCTTGGACCGAATCTGGTATGTTCCTCGATGTAAACCGGTTCAAAATTCTTTTGTTACCTTGAAAACTGTGGGTTTTGAAGATAGTTTGTTTGTGGGTTGGGCTCGAGTTGAACACAAGTTTATTTTTATATTGAAAACCCATTTATTTCAGGTGACAAAATATTTAAAATTTATTTTAAATTAAATTGACTTGATCTTTAAATAACATAAATTAAGTAACATAGTAATTAAAACAATAATAAAATCATCACTAAGGCCTTATTACATAAAACAAAACCCAAATGAAATTGAAGAGTACTTAAATAAAATAAAATGTCCAAATTAAATAAAACTTTAAAATGAGCATGGCCACCACAAGTTCTGCAGTCCCGGTCCATCACCGTCCATCACCAAACATGTTCCCTAACGGGTGAGTCAATGACTCAATGTGTAACCAACACTAAAATTTAACAGATTTAGGTATACCATACATATCATGTTCACATAATAATAATGATGCAATCCCGAACCCAAACCTAGATGCCATCCGCTACACATCCCCATACCAACCTGCACACCGTGGCGACTACTAAGTCAACCCTCCATCCGCTACACACCATCGAAGGCAGTCGCTGCAGTCGACGTGCTCATCGCCCATATAATTTGTGGCATAGCCACCAGATTAAATAATTGTGTCATGAGACACCACATTCAGATAATGTAACCGAAGTTACCACATTCAGATAATGTGACCGAAGTCACCACATTCAGATGGTGAGACCGAAGTCACCACATTCACTTCCCCTTTCTCATATAACCCGAATGCCCCATATTTTTCATATTATGCATATCATACTTAAGTTCATATTCATGTCACTTTTCACATGTTAAATATAACATATTTCGTAATCCTAGTAGGAGTAGGAAACGTACCTGAGTACTTTGTACCGTAACACGATGCCTTAGCCATATTCACATTCTTATAAACAAGCACATATCAAATATTGCCATAAAACATATTAAGAATTAGTGTGGAATACACACCTGATTTGCTTAACGAAATCCTTGAAATCCTAAAAAAAAACCGATCTATTGCTTTAGATTTTTTAAGTCCCTACATTCGGCTAACATGGTAATATTTAGCAAAGGCCTATTCGGCCAAACTTAGTGTTTTCTTTTAAACCCTAATTAGCTATAACTCAAATCCCGAAGGATTTATGTAGTCAACTTCTTACCTTTGGTGCTGATTTGATGACTATTCAAATCCCGAAATCGCTGCTATGCTTCTTCTTGTATTCAGCCAAGCATTGAATCACTTAAACAGATTATTTTAGCTTTTTAAACGATTATCAAATAGATCTAGGTATCAAATCAGGCCTTGGTCGAACATACTTATGTGCTTACCTTCCAAATCTAATATCCCGAATTGGATCCTTGCTTCCTTAATACTGTCGAAAACCCTTGAATGTTGAAATCCCAGAGAACTCCTCTTTCTCTAGTCGACACTACCTAAATCCCGAAATTCCCTTCCATAGATTCGGCCAAAATACAACATGAGGGATTAGTCCCTAAATTTCGACAGGCTTAAAAAGAAAAGAATGGAAATCGAGTCTAGATCTTACCCTTACTTGGAGAAATCGACAGCACTTTTACTAGAAGCCCCACCAAGATTCGGCTATTGATGGATTTGGAAAGAAAAGAAATCAGCTAATGGTGTATCTTGAATTTTCGGCTTTGGCTAACAAAAAGAAGAAGAACAAGGCTCTAGGAAATTCGGCAGAGAGAGGAAAATTTGCTTAAGAAATTCGGCAAAGGAAGAGTGAATGAATGAATGGCCTCTTTTCCTCTAGTAGCCGAAATTACTAGCTAGAGTCCTTTACTTGGCCACCACTCTTCCTTATTTTGATAAAGTTTATCTTTTATTTATCACCTTAATTAATCTCATCAATAATCCACTTAAAGTAATCTAATATTAAATCTATTATTTATCCCCTATTTAGCTGAAATTTTAAAGGGAATAGAACTCCTCTTTTAAGAGCCATAATGCCGTCCACCTCTCTGCTTCTGGAAGCAAAATAAAATTTCTTTTATTTGCTTCCCAAGTGACTCGATCCCTGGCCCAAATATACAAGCTTGTGGCGTCACTTGCTAGGCTTTTAAGTTGTGCCTTCAATCTACTTTGACAAGCCTGTTTGTGTGTCAAGTCCTTCCTATTAATTTTCTTAAGGCCACCTTGCCTTAGTTTCCTCTTTTAACTTAGGTTTCCAAAATGTTCACTTTTCTCTTTTACTTAGGTTTCCAAAATGTTCACTTTCCTCTTTAACTTAGGTTTCCAAAATGTTCACTTTCCTTTTTAACTTAGGTTTCCAAAATGTTCACTTTCCTATTTTACTTAAGTTTCCAAAATGTTCACTTTCCTCTTTTAACTTAACATTTCCAAGTTTCCAAAATGTTCATAATACATTCATAACACATAAGACATGTCATTTCGTACAATTAAACCGAATATGCATAGGCCCTTTTCAGGATGTTACAGTTCTACCCCCTTAAAATAATTTCGTCCTCAAAATTCCTAGCTAAAATAATTGAGGGTATTGCTGTCGCATTACCTCCTTTGGTTCCCACGAAACTTCCTCTGATCCATGATTGTGCCATAACATCTTGACTAGTGGAACTAACTTCCTTCGTAGCACTTTCACATCACGTTCCAATATCTAAATTGGCTCTTCCTCGTAGGATAGATCTAGCCTTAGCTCCACTTCTTCAACTGGTACCATGTGAGATGGATCAGATCGATATCGACGTAGCATGGATACATGGAATACGTCTGCTGCAATTCTGGTGGCAACTCTAGCTGATATGCCACTGGCCCAACTCGCTTTAGTACCGATAGGGCCCTATAAACCTTGGGCTTAACTTCCCTTTCTGACCAAACCTCATCACCTTCTTCCAAGGCGAGACTTTCAGAAACACTTGATCTCCCACTTCAAACTCTATTTCTTTTCGCTTGAGGTCGGTGTAAGACTTCTGCCTATCAGAGGCTTCCTTTAACCATGTTCATATTATCTCAACCTTCTTTGCTTTACGCCACCAACTCGGTCCCAAAACTCGACGTTCTCTTAACTCACCCAACAAGTAGGAGTTCGACACTTCCGATCGCATAATGCTTCATATGGTGCCATCCGAATGCTAGCTTGATAACTGTTGTTGTAGGCGAAATCTGCTAAAGGCAAGTAATCCTCCCAACTTCCTCAGAAATCCATCACACACCTCTCAACATATCATCCAACACTTGTATTACCTGCTCAGATCGCCTGTCGATTGTGGATGAAAAGTCGAGTGAAGCCCAACTTAGTGCCTAAAGCTTGATGAAGTGCCTCCAAAACCGAGACTTGAACCTTGGGTCTCTATCCAAATGATGACACCCAAGACTCCATGTAGTCTCACGATTTACGCCACATATAACTTGGCTAACTTCTGAAGGGAATAATCCACTCTTACCAGAATGAAATGTGCGGACTTAGTCAAACGATCCACTATTACCCATACCGAGTCCTTCTTAGTAGGCTTAAGGGGAAGCCCACTAACGAAGTCCATGGTAATTCTTTCCTACTTCCACTACGGAATCTCGATTGGCTGAAGCAATCCCGATGGAACTTGGTGTTCAGCCTTAACTTGCTGACATGTCAGACATTTTCCTATGAATTCAGTAACTTCCCATTTAAGATCAGGCCACCAAAATTGTTCTCTTAGATCTCTGTACAACTTAATGCCTCTGGGATGCATAGCATAAGGGCTACTATGCGCTTCCTGAAGAATCCTTTGTCTTAACTCCTCGTCCTTTGGCATACAGACTTTTCCTTTGTAGCACAATACTCCTTCATCATTAATGCCATAATCCTCCAACTTTCCATTCTGTACTTGTTGTAACTTAGCACTTAGGTCCTTATCAGTCAACTGTCCCCTTTTCACCTCATCCAGCCATGTGGGTTTGACTTTCAACTCTGCCAATAGGCTTCCATCATCATACAAACTTAAGTGAGCGAATATAGCCCTTAGATCCGACACAACCTTCTGGTTTAGGGCATCAACTACTACATTCGCCTTGCTCGGGTGGTACTCTATCGAGCAATCATAATCCTTCAATAACTCCACCCACCTTCGCTGCCTCAAGTTTAACTCCTTCTGAGTCAACAGATACTTAAGGCTCTTGTGGTCTATGTAGATCACTAACCTTTCTCCATAGAGATAGTGCCTCCACACCTTAAGGGCGAAAACCACTGCTGCTAATTCCAAGTCATGGGTTGGGTAGTTAACCTCATGCAGCCTTAACTGTCGAGATGCATATGTGACTACCTTTCCATCTTGCATCAATATGCAACCCAAACCTGTATGGGAAGCATCACAATACACCGTGAATTCCTTTCACGCCTCTGGTCAATCAATCTTGAGCTTCCATTAAAACCTTCTTAAGCTTCTCAAAGCTCTCCTGCTGCTTATCCGACCATACAAAGGGTACTTCCTTCCTCAACAACTTTGTCAAAGGCGCGGCTATAGATGAGAACCCTTCCACAAACCTTCTGTAATAGCCTGCCAAACCTAAGAAACTTCGGATCTCAGCCACGGACCTAGGTGGCTTCCAATCCAACACCGCTTCGATCTTCCTAGGATCCACTCTTATTCGCTCTGCGGATACCACATGCCCTAAGAACGCTACCTCCTTGAGCCAAAATTCACACTTGCTAAATTTGGCATAGAGCTTCTTCTCCCTTAACACTTGCAGCACAACTCGGAGATGCTCATCATGCTCCTCTTCAGTCTTGGAGTACACCAAAATATTGTCGATGAACACGACGACGAACCTATCCAAGTAAGGTTGGAAAACTCGATTCATCATATCCATGAACACTACCGAGCGTTCACAACCCAAACGGCATTACTATAAACTCAAAATGGCCGTATCTTGTCCTAAAAGCTATCTTATGGATATCTGCCTACTTCACCTTCAACTGATGATATCCCGACCTCAAGTCTATCTTTGAGAATACTGCGGCCCCTTTCAGCTGATCAAACAAGTCATCAATCCTTGGCAAAGGATACTTGTTCTTAATGGTCAGCTTATTTAACTGACGATAATCTATGCCCATACACATAGTTTCGTCCTTCTTCTTTACAAATAGGACCGGTGCTTCCCATGGAGACACACTGGGTTGAATGAACCCACGATCCAGCAATTCTTGGATTTCAGCCTTGAGCTCCACTAACTCCTTTGGCGCCATTTGGTATGGAGCGATTGACACAGGAGCTGTTCCCGGTAGCAAATCTATTCCAAATTCTACCTCCCTATCTGGGGGTATTCCTGGTAATTCCTCCGGAAACACATCTTCAAAGTTCTTTACCGTTCTAACTCCACTGACACCTTCTTCATTTTCACCCAATGCACTTACGAAGGCTAAGAATGCCCTGCACCCTTTTTAACCATTTTCTCAGCCTTCAATGCCGAGACTACGTTAGACATGTAGTTTCTTCTTTCTCTGATCATTACCACTACTTCATCCTCCGGGGTACTTAGTTCCATTCGTTTAGCTGCACAATCCAACACAGCTCAGTGTTCTACTAACCAATCCATACCAAGTATGAGGTCAAATTCTCCGAAGGGTAACTCCATTAAGTCAGCCCGAAAGCTCACTCCCTAAATTTCTAGGGTACACTCAAAGATCTTATCCACCACTACGCTTTGGCCTAATGGGCTAACTACACCATCCGCCTATCGAAAGTTCGAGTCTAGGCCTAGTGTTTCAATTACACTCAGCAACATAAGAATGGGTCGAGCCCACATCAATTAAGGCATAATATGGCTTGCCATAAATAAAGAACGATCTTGGTTATAACATCCGGCAAGGCCACCATCCTCCTCCGATGAATCGCATAAACTAAACTCCGGCCGCTTTGCCTCGGTGTTAGCGACACCTCGCTTTGTGTTCCACGTCCTCTGCCAAGTACCATTACCTCATTATTCAACCACGACCTCGTTGAGGTCATGTCCTCCTCTCTACCAAATTATTAACATTCTCGAGTCACGATCGACTTTCATCCGGTTTCTTCGATAATCTTTGAGCATATGGTCCTTGGACCCATACCTAAAACATCCACCCATCTTTTTCCAGCACTCCCCTAAGTGCTTCTTTCCACAATGATCACAAGGACAATACTGCCATCCTGCATCAACTTGTCGACCCTTCTACCATCGCTTTGGGCCTTTTCTGCACATTTCTCGATGATCCTGACGACCCATAACCCCTCTCGGGTCTATTCCTATTAGAGCTCTACTTAACCAAGTCCTTGATTCCCTCGACTACCTTAGCCTTTTGTACTAACGCGGAAAACTCCCACTCCTGATGTGGAGCTATCAGTAACCTTAGGTCATCCCTTAGACCGTCTTTGAACCATACACAGCGTTCATGCTCTGTAGCCACTACTCCTCGAGCATATCGACTTAACCTCAGAAATTTAGCTTCATACGCTGCTACTGACTTGTTCCCTTGAACCAGCCCCAGAAAAGCTTTCCTCTACTCATCAATATAACGTGTGCCAACATACTTTTTCTGATATGCCTCCTTAGCATACTCCCAGGTCAGATCCTCAGCAGTAGCACCATCCCTCACTGTTAACCACCATTAATACGCTTCATCTCGTAGTAGTGCCACCATTCCTTTTAACTTCTCCTTCGGGGTTAGATCGAGCTCATCCATAATGCGCTCGGTTGCTTCCAACTAGTACTCAGCTGTACTCGGTGCCACACTAGATACTCCACGAAACACCTCACTCGTTGGCTCGAGTCACTTTCAGTCTGATTTTTGAGCTCTCGATTTCCACCGTGCGACCACCATTTCCAAAACTTGCAAAGACCGGTGATCTGAAGATCATCCCCGTCGAGCCTCTTGCTCAACACCGACAGCTGAGGGTGGTGGTGGCGGTGGTAACTCATTGTCAGACCCTTGACCCGATCTAACGGGTTCTGACACAGTTATTCTTCCTCTACCATGTCCTTGACGACCGCATCCTCTAGAACTCATTCCTAACGACTGCGCTTTAATCTGATTAAGAAATTTTATAAATTGGCCTTTATTCCACTGATTAACCGCGTAGAAGTTTTATGAGAAGAATTTTAGAAGTGGTTCTTTCGTATTCATACATGCACACAATCTTCACATTCATACATCCGTCAATCAATTATGAACTTCTGTTCATTCAGAGAAATGTTGTAGTTTTCATTATTGTTGTTTTTCCACTACCCAGGGGTATTTACGTAATTTGTCCTACGGGGGTATTTTCGTAATTTGTCAAATAGGGTTCCTTGGTAATTTTGTCAAAAAGTATTTTAAAAGTTTTTAAAGTCCCGAGGCTCTTCGGTAAATTTGAAAATTCTAGGGGTATTTCGATAATTTTGAATTTTGGGGTATCTTGGTAATAAACCAGGGTAAATTTGTAAAGTTTAATAATTTAGGGATATTTCAAAATTTGCAAAACTTTGAGGGTTCTTTTGAGAAATTTATTTTCCAAAGCGATGAAGTTGCAAAAATTTTGGGAATCGTGGTCATTGTGGAAATTTTGGTAAGTTAGGGGCAATTTTGTAATTTTTAAAAATCTAGGTATTTTGATAATTTGCAAATAAGGGTTTTGGACTTGTTATAAAATAATGATAATGTTGATTAAAACTGTGGGTATTTTAGACATTTTTATAAACCAAGGGCATTTTTGTAATTTTACCATTAGGGGTATTTTTGTAATTTTATAAATCAAAATTTTTTTCGAAAACTTGTGTAGAAAAGATAGTTTCCACAAATTAAAGAAAAATGATTTTAAGAGTTTTAAAATTAGGGTTCATATTAAAAAAAAACATGGCTAGTTCCCTTTCGGGTTTTAGTTATTGGGTTTAGCCTATGACTGAGTCTTCTTGGTCAGGGTGAACCAAAGCTACGCACCAGGTAGGATTCGAGTGGAGAGGAGGTGATTCACACGGACTGCTTAAATACCAAGCTCCCATTGAAACTATTCCTAGGCATGCGCACAGGGGTTGCCACATCCACTAAGTCTTCTGGGTTAGGGTGAATCGAAGCTACGCACCAGGTAGGATTCATGCGAAGAGGAGGTGAGTCACTAGGACTGCTTAAATACCAGGCTCTTTCGGATCTAATCCTAGACATGCATGATGGTTACCACACCCTAACTCGGTTGACTTAGCCATAGGTTTGTTTAGTTAGGCATTTAAGTTTTATATAGTAGTTGGGGTAGACTAGTCCTAAGGTTCAAGTACCTATCATTCTATTCTACGTTCCATTCCTTTTCTACCCTTCTATAAATCACATAATCACACGATGGTTAAGGGTACTTACCGGTGGATCATGGGTTTGAGACTTAGGTGCCAGGCCATCACCCTGCCTATTTTCAGAAATACTTCCACAAAACTCATTTTGGCTCGATTTGAAAATGTTTTGGGCCTTAGACCACAGGCCGAGAGTTTAAAATTGAGCTCTGATACCAAACTGAAACACCCCACACCCAGCCCACGAGCCTAGACCGGATCTGGTATGTTCCTCGATGTAAACCGGTTCAAAATTCTTTTGTTACCTTGAAAACTGTGGGTTTTGAAGATAGTTTGTTTGTGGGTTGGGCTTGAGTTGAAAACAAGTTTATTTTTATATTGAAAACTCATTTATTTCAGTGACAAAATATTTAAAATTTATTTTAAATTAAATTGACTTAATCTTTAAATAACATAAATTAAGTAACATAGTAATTAAAACAATAATAAAATCATCACTAAGGCCTTATTACATAAAACAAAACCCAAATGAAATTGAAGAGTACTTAAATAAAATAAAATGTCCAAATTAAATAAAACTTTAAAATGAGCATGGCCACCACAAGTTTTGTCGTCCCGGTCCATCACCGCCCATCACGAAACATGTTCCCTAACGGGTGAGTCAATGACTCAATGTGTAACCAACACTAAAATTTAATGATTTAGGCATACCATACATATCATGTTCACATAATAATAATGATGCCATCCCGAACCCAAACCTAGATGCCATCCGCTACACATCCCCATACCAACCTGCACACCGTGGGGACTACTAAGTCAACCCTCCATCCACTACACACCATTGAAAGTAGTCACTGCAGTCGACGTGCTCATCGCCCATATAATTCGTGGCATAGCCACCAGATTAAATAATTGTGTCATGAGACACCACATTCAGATAATGTAACCGAAGTTACCACATTTAGATAATGTGACCAAAGTCACCACATTCAGATAGTGAGACCGAAGTCACCACATTAACTTCCCCTTTCTCATATAACCCGAATGCCCCATATTTTTCATATTATGCATATCATACTTAAGTTCATATTCATGTCACTTTTCACATGTTAAATATAACATATTTCGTAATCCTAGTAGGAGTAGGAAACGTACCTGAGTACTTTGTACCGTAACACGGTACCTTAGCCATATTCACATTCTTATAAACAAGCACATATCAAATATTGCCATAAAACATATTAAGAATTAGTGTAGAATACACGCCTGATTTGCTTAACGAATTCCTTGAAATCCCGAAAAAAATCGATCTATTGCTTTAGATTTTTTAAGTCCCTACATTCGGCCAACATGGTTATATTTAGCAAAGGCCTATTCGGCCAAACTTAGTGTTTTCTTTTAAAGCCTAATCGGCTATAACTCAAATCCCAAAGGATTTATGTAGTCAACTTCTTACCTTTGGTGTCGATTTGATGACTATTCAAATTCCAAAATCGCCGCTATGCTTCTTCTTGTATTCGGCCAAGCATTGAATCACTTTAACAGATTAGTTTTGGCTTTTTAAATGATTATCAAATAGATCTAAGTATCAAATCAGGCCTTGGCCGGACATACTTATGTGCTTACCTTCTAAATCTAATATCCCGAATTGGATCCTTGCTTCCTTAATACTGTCGAAAACCCTTGAATGTTGAAATCCCGGAGAACTCCTCTTTCTCTAGTCGACACCACCTAAATCCCAAAATTCCCTTTCATAGTTTTAGCCAAAATACAATATGAGGGATTAGTCCCTAAATTTCGACAGGCTTAAAAAGAAAAGAATGGAAACCGAGTCTAGATCTTACCCTTACTTGGAGAAATCGATAGCACTTTTACTAGAAGCCCCACCAAGATTCGACTATTGATGGATTTGGAAAGAAAAGAAATCAACTAATGGTGTATCTTGAATTTTTGGCTTTGGCTAACAAAAAGAAGAAGAACAAGGCTCTAGAAAATTCGGCAGAGAGAGGAAAATTTGTTTAAGAAATTCGACAAAGGAAGAGTGAATGAATGAATGGCCTCTTTTCCTCTAGTAGCCAAAATTACTAGCTAGAGTCCTTTACTTGGCCACCACTCTTCCTTATTTTGATAAAGTTTATCTTTTATTTATCACCTTAATTAATCTCATCAATAATCCACTTAAAGTAATCTAATATTAAATCTATTATTTATCCCCTATTTAGCCAAAATTTTAAAGGGAATAAAACTCCTCTTTTAAGAGCCATAATGCCGTCCACCTCTCTGCTTCTGGAAGCAAAATAAAATTTCTTTTATTTGCTTCCCAAGTGACTCGATCCCTGGCCCAAATATACAAGCTTGTGGCGTCACTTGCTGGGCTTTTAAGTGGTGCCTTCAAGCCACTTTGACAAGCCTGTTTGTGTGTCAAGTCCTTCCTATTAATTTTCTTAAGGCCACCTTGCCTTAGTTTCCTCTTTTAACTTAGGTTACCAAAATGTTCACTTTCCTCTTTTTCTTAGGTTTCCAAAATGTTCACTTTCCTCTTTAACTTAGCTTTCCAAAATGTTCACTTTCCTATTTTACTTAGGTTTCCAAAATGTTCACTTTCCTATTTTACTTAAGTTTCCAAAATGTTCACTTTCCTCTTTTAACTTAACATTTCCAAGTTTCCAAAATGTTCATAATACATTCATAACACATAAGACATGTCATTTTGTACAATTAAACTGAAAATGTATAGGCCTTTTTCAGGATGTTATACAATTTCTTTTCTTTTCAAGTCCGGGTATGACTTTTATCGGTCTGAGGCAACTTTTAAACTATCTCGAATCACTTTCACTTTTTCCTCCGTTTCCTTAACTAAATCAATCCCATGGATTTGCTTCTCACCCAATTTGGTCCAATACAAAGGAGTCCGACACTTACGACTATATAAGGCCGCATACGGTGCCATCCGTATGCTCGATTGATAACTATTGTTGTAAGCGAATTCGACCAAAGGTAGGTATCTTTCCCAACTACCCTCAAATTCTAACACACAGCATCAGAGCATATCTTCAAGAACTTGGATTACTCTCTCAAACTGACCATCAGTTTGAGGATGAAAAGCAGTAATGAAATCCAACCTTGTACCTAAGGCCTCTTATAACTTCTTCCAAAACCTCGAAGTAAATCTCGGGTCTCTATCCGAGATAATGGATATAGGCACTCCATGTAATCTTACTACCTCTGCAATATATAACTTGGCTAACTTCTCTAATGAATAATCAATACGTACCGGTAAAAAGTGAGCCGACTTCGTTAACCTATCAATGATAACCCATACAGCATCTTTCTTTTTTGATGTCATAGGCAACCCTGTCACGAAGTCCATGGTGATCCGATCCCACTTCCACTCGGGAACCATCACTGGTAAAAGTAATCCTGAAGGCACCTGATGCTCGGCTTTCACTTGTTGACAAATTAGACATATTGTTACATACTCCGAGATGTCCCTTTTCATTCCTGACCACCAATAGAATTTCTTCAATCATTATACATTTTTGTACTGCCCGAGTGTACTGACAAATGACTATTATATGCTTTTTGTAAAATTTCTCGGATTAACTCATCATCTTTAGGTACACAAATTCTATCATGGAACATTAAACAACCATTCAAACTTACCCGAAATTCAAAATCAGCTCCTGATTCGCACTTAGCTCTTTTAGCTATCATCTCATTATCATTCCTTTAAGCTTCACATATTTGTTGGACAAATAGTGGCCTAGCTCTCAACTCAGCCTGTATAGCACCATCATCGGACAATGACAAACTTGTGCTCATAGCTCTCAAAGCATACAAAGATTTTCTACTTAAAGCATCTGCAACTATATTTGCTTTCCCCTGGTGGTAATCGATCACTAGCACGTAGTCTTTCAATAATTCAAGCCATCGTCGTTGTCATAAATTTAACTCTTTTTGATTCATCAAGTACCTCAAACTCTTATGATCCGTAAAAATTTAACACTTCTCACCATATAAATAATGTCGCCAAATCTTTAGCGCGAAAATGATTGCGGCCAACTCTAAGTCATGAGTCAGATAATTCTTCTCGTGTGGTTTTAACTATCTCGAGGCGTAAGCGACCACCTTACCCTGTTGCATCAACACACAACCAAAACCATTTAAGGACGCATCACTGTAGACCACAAACTCCTTTCCTGACTCAGATTGTACCAAAATCTGTGCTTCTGTCAACAATGTTTTCAATCTCTCAAAACACTGTTGGCACTTTTCAGTCCATTCAAACTTAACATCCTTCTGCAATAATTTTGTCATCGAGTAGCAATCATAGAAAATCCCTCCACGAACCGCCTATAGTACCCTGCCAAACCCAGAAAGCTTCTGACTTTGGACATGTTCCTCGGTTGTAACACCCTAAATTAGAGGTTGTTTGAAAATTTAATTATTTGTTCTCATGTGTGTGTGTGCTTGAAGAAATAAATATTATGATTTATTTGGCATGTTCTAAAGGTCTAGAATTAAACCCGAGCTAGGCCTGACTTAGGGTTAAAATTTTTTTAAGTACCTAAAAGGAGGGAAGCTAGGAGATAGGGGTTAAGAATAAATTTGGGAGAAACATGTCACTTAATTAAGACAAGAGCAAGGTGGTAACCGAGCCCTTAAAGAGTTGGAGGAGAGAATGAGCGCAGGTCACAGGTTCGAGTGGCTGGAGGGGCGTTTTGTGTTTTATTTTTATGCGGTGATGGGCTTAAGTAGGAAGGCCTTAAAACTAATTGGTGAAGGCTCATGGCATGAAAGTCCAGTGGTTGGAGTGGCTTGGGCGCCACTTAAGAGTTTAGAAGAGGCGTGTCTCGGGCTCGAGACATAAGGGGCATAAGGAGCATTTTATTTTGGTCTTTTTTTTTACGTTAGAAGAAAAGGGCCAAGAAGAAGGTCTTATAAATAAATGAAAGGGTTAATCGACATGAAAGTCAATTGGGAGAGTTGGTCCAGGCGCTTAAGGGAGGTCATGCATGGGTCGCTAGTTCGAACCAAAAAGCAGCAAATGGCATTTTTATTTTTTTTACCTTGTGGCCAGCGTGAAGGGGAGAGAGAGATGGCTGCATGAGGGACTCTTAAGGTGATAAAGATAAAGCTTTATTTCTTTTAATTTTCGACTGAAGGGTAGCATTATTAGTAGTTTTTTTTTCAATTAAATTATTGAAGGTGAGTAGGAGATTAAGTGCAAAATAAATCTTGCATTATCTTGGATAATTCAAGGCTAGAATTATCACCCAAAAAGAGGGTGTTTGCCGATTTTGGGACTCCTTGGGGAGGGGCTGACCATAATCAATTTTAGGCAACAAAGAAGTGCCAAAGTTCTTCAAAATTCTTTTCTTTCTTCTCCAAATTGCTGCTGCCGAATTTCCTCTTGTTGCTTTGCCAACATTGCTAAAAAATTCCAACTTTTTTTTCTTCTACTTAGCTGAAACCACCACTTCCCCTACATCTTTTCTTTTTCTTCTTCTTTCCCTAGTAGCCAAACCTATCTTCTTCTCTTCTCAAAATTCCAGCCCCTCAAACTTGAGTTAGCGAATCCCTCCTCCCTATTTGGTGTAGCGTTTTAACATCAAAGTAAAGGGTGCTCTTTTCTTCTCCAATCGGTTTGAGAGGAAGGTATGTGCTCAAGGCTGAATGCCTATCTCTTTTTCTCTCTATTCTCTGTCGACTTTTACAAGGGTAAGAGCCAATTTTGGTATTGTATGGCAAGTGTAAATCACCTGATGTAGGAATCGATTTGTTGTAGGGCCTTCGAGGTTTTGGAAACGATCTAGTGAAGCCGTCATCTTTTAATTGGTTGGTAAGTGGAGGTAAGGATTTGTTAAATAGTCTAATCTTTTTAGTATTGTAAGTCGAAGGCTAATAATGTGGATGACTGCCGATTGTAGGGAAGCAAAAACACATAGTGTGTGGTGGCTGATAATCAAAGGACGTTTTAGGTAAGGTTTCGGGTTCAAGTGTAACCCTTTGGATTTATGTGGTTTAGCCGAATAGGCCATGTCACTAACTTTCATGTATGGCCGAATATAGGGGCAAGGAAGTCTAGTGTGGCCGATTGGTTCTTCGGGATTTAGGGCTATTGATAGTAACAGCTGTGTACATACACACTTTATAATTAATTAATATGCTGAATATATTACACTAAACTGGATTGTGTAGAATTGGATTTAATACCATCATGGTATAAGCAAGGAATCAGGTAAGTCCTTGTTGTTTTGAGTTTACTTTATGATGCTTTTGGGAAGCATGACATATTTGGTATGTTGTTAAATAAATATGTGGGCATGATTCCTGTTATATGCATATCATTGATTGATGTGGGTTGTATGAGAAGAGGGGGAAGTGATGTTTGTGTCGATGGACACCAGTGGTTTGGTACCACATTTTGTGACTACGGTCACAAGAGGTTTGGCACCTCATAGCGTCTCGTCCCCGTGGCTTAGCACCACAGTGGGTTGGCCCCACAGATGATATTATGGGATTGACACCAAGTGATTTGGTATCACACGTAGGTTGGCCCCACAACTTGTTATTTGTGACTTGGTCACCAAAGGTTTGGCACCACAACATTGATGGATATCGTGACTTTAAGTCACCGGTGGTTTGGCACCACCAAGGGTTTGGTACCACACGGGTAGAAAAAGGTGTTTTGGATGGTTAGGTTGGGTGCATGTTAAACTTGATTGTGATTTGTGTGTATGATGTTGCATTAAACCTAAAAAGGGTTACACATCGAGTCTTGGTGACTCACCTTTTCCTTTAACATTTTTCAGGTGACTCGTAGATCACGGAGGAGGAGCCGGATGGACTCGAGGAGGCCATGTAGAGAAAATATGGATTAAATGGACTTGAATTGTTTTATTTTATTTTGGTTTTATTTGTTCAGTTGTAATAATGCCTCCTAAGATTATTTTTTATTATTTTACATGTTTGGGATGAATTATTTAAACCGCTTAATAACTTTAAAATGGTTACACAAGTTTCTTAAATTCAAACGTAAATGATTTTCTTTCGTACCATCGAAAGTACATTGATGTAATTGATAACAACATGACTTAACAATTTTAAATAACAAAGCTAAGTGTTGGTTTTTTATATACACCTCGAATGTTTGAAACAAAACTATATTCTTTTTACCATAAAATTTAAAGTAAATAAAAGGGTTTTCAACAAATATTTTCTTCAGAACATACCGTTTCTATTACGTAATGTTTGGGCACAGTTTGGGATGTTACAAAATTGGTATCGAGCCTAGGTTCAAAACTCATTGTGGGTTTGGGTTCAAAAATGTTTTCAAAGGATGGTTTAGAAAATATATTTATCTCTTTTCGTAAGTATGGCACCCAGTCTCCGGCACCAAATTCGTAAGTTTCCTTTTTACTATATTTCGTTATATGCTGAATGATTGTATTTATTCTACGATGTGTGGATGTGATATAGGAATTGTATGTATGTGTGAAAAATATCTGTTTGCTTCGGTGGTAGATAGTTGGTTATGTGAAGGGGTTCCAAGATTTAATTAGAAAGTATATTAGTTTTATTAAGATCAGAGTGCGCAACAAGAGCGTAGTGTGGTGGGTTAGGATGTGTGGCTGTTAGTAGTTGGAAATTTTGAGGACAAAATTTCTTTAAGGAGGGTAGATTTGTAACATCCTGAAATTGGGCCTAGTAGGATTGAGCCCAATGGGCCTTAGGCGTAGTAGCGTTTAAAATTTTTTGGAGAATAGGAGATCGGCTTAAGTGCAAGTTGGACCTTTTAGACAAGTGATTTTGGAAGGTTAGGGGGCTTCTATGAAGTCTCGGGATCAAATATTAGCTTTGGGGAAATTTTGGTTTTAGGTGAAAAAAACCCTAGAAGTTGGCAGGTAGGCCTTAAGAATAAAATATGGGGAAAAGTGACACAAGTGGTAGTTGGGAAGAGTACTACCGCTAGCAGAATTCACTTATAACAATAGTTATCAAGCGAGTATCCAGATGGCACCGTATGAAGCACTGTATGGACGGAAATGCCGTACTCCTATGTGTTGGACGGAGTTCGGTGAACGATAAGTTTTGGGTCCAGAATTGGTAACAAAAACCGAAGATAAAGTTAAGGTGATTCGGGCTCGTCTCAAGGAAACGTCAGATAGGCAGAAGTCTTATGCTGACCTTAAGCGCAAGGAGATGGAATATGCAGTAGGAGATAAAGTTTTCCTGAAAGTGTTGCCTTGGAAGAAGGTATTAAGGTTTGGGTGAAAAGGAAAGCTAAGCCCAAGGTTCATCGGGCCATATACAGTAGTGAAGCGAGTGGGACCGGTAGCTTACCAGCTTGAGTTACCGGCAGAGTTGAGCCAGATCCATGATGTCTTCCATGTCTCAATGCTGAGGCGCTATCGATTAGATCCCTCGCACGTAGTGCCAGTAGCGGAAATTGAGGTGAGTCCGGACTTGTCGTTCGAGGAGAAGCCAGTACAAATCCTGGATCGTGATGTCAAAGTTTTTCGAAGGAAGTCAGTGCCTTTGGTGAAGGTGTTATGGCGGAACCATGGTACGGAGGAGGCCACATGGGAACCCGAGGATGTGATCGGCGAAAGAATACCCCAACTCTTGATCCGATCCGTAATTTCGAGGCCGAAATTCTTTTAAGGGGGTAGAACTATAACACCCTAAATTAGGGGTTGTTTGAAAATTTAATTATTTGTTCCCATGTGTGTGTGTGCTTGAAGAAATAAATATTATGATTTATTTGGCATGTTC
The DNA here is from genome assembly GCA_025506655.1 of Gossypium rotundifolium. NCBI lineage: Eukaryota > Viridiplantae > Streptophyta > Magnoliopsida > Malvales > Malvaceae > Gossypium > Gossypium rotundifolium. The sequence continues at coordinate 161,614,673 of CP106732.1, read as the reverse complement.
TAAAGGTCTAGAATTAAACCCGAGCTAGGCCTGACTTAGGGTTAAAAATTTCTTTTTAAGTACCTAAAAGGAGGGAAGCTAGGAGATAGGGGTTAAGAATAAATTTGGGAGAAACATGTCACGAATTAAGACAGTAGCAAGGTGGTAACCGAGCGCCCTTAAAGAGTTGGAGGAGAGAATGAGCGCAGTCACGTGTTCGAGTGGTTGGAGGGCGTTTGTGTTTTATTTTATGCGGTGATGGGCTTAAGTAGGAAGGCCTTAAAACTAATTGGTGAAGGTTCATGGCATGAAAGTCCAGTGGTTGGAGTGGCTTGGGGCCCACTTAAGAGTTTAGAAGAGGCGGTCTCGGGTTCAAGACACAAGGGGCGAATGAGCATTTTTATTTTGGTCTTTTTTTTTTTTTGCGTTAGAAGAAAAAGGGCCAAGAAGAAGGTCTTATAAATAAATGAAAGGGTTAATTGACATGAAAGTCAATTGGGAGAGTTGGTCTGGGCGCTTAAGGGGAGGCTGCGTCATGGGTCACTGGTTCGAACCCAAGAAGCAGCAAATGGCATTTTTTATTTTTTTTACCTTGAGGCCGGCGTGAATGGGAGAGAGAGATGGCTGCATGAGGGACTCTTAAGGTGATAAAGATAAAGCTTTATTTCTTTTAATTTTCGACTGAAGGGTAGCATTATTAGTAGTTTTTTTCAATTAAATTGTTGAAGGTGAGTAGGAGATTAAGTGCAAGATAAATCTTGCATTATCTTGGATAATTCAAGGCTGGAATTATCACCCAAAAAGAGGGTGTTTGCCGATTTTGGGACTCCTTGGGGAGGAGCTGACCATAATCGGTTTTAGGCAGCAAAGAAGTGCCAAAGTTCTTCAAAATTCTTTTCTTTCTTCTCCAAATTACTGCTGCCGAATTTCCTCTTGTTGCTTTGCCTACATTGCTAAAAAATTCTAGCTTCTTTTCTTCTACTTAGCCAAACCACCACTTCCCTACATCTTTTCTTTTCTTCTTCTTTCCCTAGTAGCCAACCTATCTTCTTCTCTTCTCAAAATTCCAGCCCTCAAACTTGAGTTAGTCAATCCCTCCTCCCTATTTGGTGTAGCTTTGGCGAACATCAAAGCAAAGGGTGCTCTTTTCTTCTCAATCGGTTTGAGAGGAAGGTATGTGTTCAAGGCCGAATGCCTATCTCTTTTCTCTCTATTCTCTGTCGACTTTTACAAGGGTAAGAGTCGATTTGATGATTGTATGGCAAGTGTAAATCACCGATGTAGGAATCGATTTGTTGTAGGGCCTTGAGGTTTTGGAAATGATCTAGTGAAGCCGTCATCTTTTAATTGGTTGGTAAGTGGAGGTAAGGATTTGTTAAATAGTCTAATCTTTTTAGTATTATAAGCCGAAGGCTATTAATGTGGATGACTGCCGATTGTAGGAAAGCAGAAACACATAGTGTGTGGTGGCTGATAATGAAAGGACATTTTAGGTAAGGTTTCGGGTTCAAGTGTAACCCTTTGGATTTATGTGGTTTAGCCGAATAGGCCATGTCACTAACTTTCATGTATGGCCGAATATAGGGGCAAGGATGTCTAGTGTGGCCGATTGATTCTTTGGGATTTAGGGCTACTGATAGTAACAGGTGTGTACATACACACTTTATAATTAATTAATGTGTCAATATATTACACTAAACCGGATTGTGTAGAATTGGATTTAATACCATCATGGTATAAGCAAGGAATCGTAAGTCCTTGTTGTTATGAGTTTACTTTATGATGCTTTTGGGAAGCATGACATATTTGGTATGTTGTTAAATAAATATGTGGGTATGATTCCTGTTATATGCATATCATTGATTGATGTGGGTTGTATGAGAGGAGGGGGAAGTGATGTTCGTGTCGACGGACACCAGTGGTTTGGTACCACATTTCGTGACTACGGTCACCAGAGGTTTGGCACCTCATAGCGTCTCGTCCCCGTGGCTTAGCACCACAGTGGGTTGGCCCCACAGATGATATTATGGGATTGACGCCAGTGATTTGGTATCACACGTGGGTTGGCCCCACAACTTGTTATTTGTGACTTCGGGTCACCAGTGGTTTGGCACCACAACATTGATGGATATCGTGACTTTAAGTCACCAGTGGTTTGGCACCACAAGTGGTTTGGTACCACACGGGGTAGAAAAAGGTGTTTTGGATGGTTAGGTTGGGTGCATGTAAAACTTGATTGTGATTTGTGTGTATGATGTTGCATTAAACCGGGAAAAGGGTTACATACTGAGTCTTGGTGACTCACCTTTTCCTTTAACATTTTTCAAGTGACTCGTAGATCGCGGATGAGGAGCCGGATGGACTCGAGGTGGCCATGCAGAGAAAATATGGATTAAATGGACTTGAATTGTTTATTTTATTTTGGTTTTATTTGTTCAGTTGTAATAAGGCCTCCTAAGATTTTTTTTTTATTTTATTATTTTACATGTTTGGGATGAATTATTTAAAATGCTTAATAACTTTAAAATGGTTACACAAGTTTCTTAAATTCAAACGTAAATGATTTTCTTTCGTACCATCAGGTACATTGATAGAATTGATAACAACATGACTTAACGAATTTTAAATAACAAAGCTAAGTGTTGGTTTTTTTATATACACCTCAAATGTTTGAAACAAAACTATATTCTTTTTACCATAAAATTTAAAGTAAATAAAAAGGGGTTTTCAACAAATGTTTTCTTCTGTAACATACCAGATTCGGTCGTAATGTTTGGGTCGGGTTTTCAATAGGGTGACGCACCGGACGTCATAACTGGTACGTTCCTAATTTTTGGTCTTCCATATGTTGCATTAATTGATATGGGTTCAACGCATTCATACGTTGCTAGTAGTGTGGTAGAGACCATGAACATAGACTTTGAGACTACTTCTAGGGAGATGACAGTAATTAGCCCTCTAGGTCACTCAGTAGTTGTAAACAAACTATATAGGGATGTACCCCTAGAACTCCAAGGGGTAGTGTTTGTGGTCGATCCGATGGAACCGCCGCTTGGGGAGTTCGATCTAATTCTTGGAATGGACTGTTGGTTAAGCATCGTGCAAGGTTGGATTGTTGCTAAGCGCATGGTTCTAAAGATGGTGAGGGTGATGAAGTGGTCATGATAGGTAATAGAAGGATTACCTATCCAATGTGGTGTCTGCGTTGAAGGCGAGAAGATGGTCGAAAGGGTATGAGGCATTTTGGTTTGAATATGTGCCTTGGAGGCTAAGGAGTCGAGAGTTGAGAAGGTCCGAACGGTAGGGAATTCACGATGTGTTTCGTAAGAACTTCTAGTGCGCCTCCAGATCGGGAAGTTGAATTCAGATAGACTTGTTACTCAAACGGCTACCGTGTCTATAGCACCATACCGAATGGCACCAAAGGAATTGGTGGAGTCAAGGCTCAAATTCAGAACTCTTGGACCGAGGGTTTATCCGACCAAGTATATCTCCGTGGGAGCACTGTCTTTGTTTGTCAAGAAGAAAGATGGGTCAATGCGGATGTGTATTGACTACCGTCAGCTGAACAAGTTAATGATCAAGAACAAGTATCCGTTACCTCGGATAGATGACTTGTTTGACCAACTGTAGGGTGCGGTCATAACAGCTCTGATACCAATTTTGTAACACCCCATATTTTATTTTAAGGCCTACCTGCCAACTTCCAGGGTTTTTTTCACCTAAAACCAAAATTTCCCCAAAGCTAATATTTGATCCCGAGACTTCATAGAAGCCCCCTAACCTTCCAAAATCACTTATCTAAAAGGTCTAACTTGCACTTAAGCCGATCTCCTATTCTCTAAAAAATTTTAAACGCTACTACGCCTAAGGCCCATTGGGCTCAATCCTACTAGGCCCAATTTCAGGATGTTACATCGGTGGTTTCCACTCCACAATAGTCGAGATCTTTCCCGGATCAACTCTAATGCCTTCCCTTGACACAACATGTCCTAGGAATCTGACCTCTCGAAGCCAAAACTCACACTTGCTAAATTTAGCATATAATTGCTTGTCTCTCAAGGTCTGCAAGACAATTCTCAAATGCTTTACATGATCACCCTCATCTCGGGAGTAGACCAATATGTCATCGATAAAAACAACTACGAACTTGTCCAAAAACGGTTAGAAGATACGATTCATTAAGTCCATAAAGACTGCAGGAGCATTCGTTAAACCAAACAGCATGACCAGAAACTCATAATGGCCATACCTCGTCCTAAATGCTATTTTCGGCACGTCTTGTTCCTTAATTCTCAACTGATAATACCCGGATCTCAAATCAATCTTAGAGAACACCATAGCTCCCTTCAGTTGATCAAATAGATCATCTATCCTCGATAAAGGATACCTATTTTTCACCGTCACCTTGGTGAGCTGTCTATAATCTATACACAATCTCATCGATCCATCTTTCTTTTTCACAAATAATACTGGAGCACCCCACAGTGAAAAGCTTGGTCTTGCAAAACCCTTATCCGTCAACTCTTGCAACTGAACCTTCAGTTCTTTCAACTCCAACGGCGCCATCCTGTACGAAACGATGGAAATAGGTGCCATTCCCGAAACTAACTCTACTCCGAACTCAACCTTTCTGATTGGAGGTAGTCCAGGTAACTTTTTTGGGAATACATCCGGATACTCACATACAATCGACACGGTTTCAACCTTTTCCTCAGACTCTTGACTATTCAGTACAAAGGCAAGATACGACTCACATCCTTTTCTCAAATATTTCTCAGCTACCATGGAAGAAATCATCACCGGTAAGTTATCTGACTTACTTGATTCAACCCGAATAACATCTCATTTTCACACTTCAATTCAATAAATTTACTACCACAACTCACTAAAACGCTATGGGCAATCAACCAATCCATACCAAGAATCAAGTCAAACTCATCAAACGGCAACAACATAAAGTTTGTCGGAAAATAATGACCCCTAACTGTTAAAGGACAGTTCCTACATACCTTATCAACTAACACCTGTTTTCCTAGGGGGTTTGATACTTTTATCACAAATTCAGTAGACTCAATAGTTATATTCAAACTAAATGCCAATCCCATACAAATATAAGAATGGGTCGACCCCGGGTCAATTAAAGCAATAACAGAGGTGTCATAGAGAGAAAATGTACCTGTTATTACGTTCGGCGATGATGCCTCTTCTCGAGCGTGAATAGCATAGGTTCTTCCTGATGCCCGACCCTCTGACCTCACAGTAGTGTCTCGTGATACACCTCTACCACTAGTCCCACCTCCCGGGTTCTTTTGTGGCCTACCTCTAAAAGATGCACTGCTTGATTTTACCTCCTACTTCTTTTCCTTGGCATCTCTTTTAGGACAGTTTCGAATGAAATAGTCGGGGGATCCACACTTGTAGCAATTTTGATTGTTTCCCAACACTCCCCAGTGTGATGTCTGCCACAACTTGGGCACTCTGGTTTGGACTTTGGATTGCCCACACTTGCCATTGAGGTAGCCTAAACTCTTGAACTCGAATACATATTACCTCAATCTCTCTGCGAATACCCGACTAACGTAGTCATCCGAGGGTTCTCTTCTCTAGACTTCTTCGATTGAGATTGGTATGACTTGCTCATCGGCCTCTTTCTCGCATCATGAGCCTCACTCAGGGCTTTCCTCTTTTCCTTACTCAATTCTTCGGCCTTACTAGCCCGATCCACTAGTATCACAAATTCTTTTAGCTCTAAGATCCCAACTAAAAGTTTGATGTCTTCATTTAACTAACCTCTTGCATAGGGTAGCTTCCGAGGATACACATTCCTGTGTGTACTAATTGAGCCGAACAAATTCGCATTCATATTCTGCCACAGTCATTTTTCCTTGCTTTAACTCAAGGCCACTTATGGTCTATAAACCTTTGACTTATATACTTTTTTCAAAACTCTTCCAAGAAAAAGTCCCATGTTACCCTCTCTTTAGGACCTACTGATGTCAACATTTTCCACCAATAGTATGCCGAGTCCCTCAACAGGGATACAACGCATTTCAAACTCTCCTTAGGGGTATAAGAGAGTTCATCAAAAACCCTCATTAAGTTCTCAAGCCAGAACTCCGCCCGCTCAGGGTCATCATCTTTGTTAGCTGGAAAATCTTCAGCCCTTGCTTTCAAATTTTATCTACCGGGGGCTTATTTGGCCTCACTATTTCTACACCTTGGGGAGCCACAGGAACTGGCTGAGGTATAGGAGGAGGTGGAGGAGGTTGAGCATTGGGATTAGCTCGTACATACTCGGTGTACCAATTGCTCATCATTTGGAGAAAGGCTTCTCGAGCCTCTTCTCCTCGATCCCTAGTCTCGGGATCACTTTGCTCAGGCATGGTCTCTTGTGCAGGAGTCGGTGCATTACTAGCTGTATCATCAGCAGTCGATTGATCAAAATTCATATACTACATAAAACAAATTTTTAAAATCATCACAAGCCACCACACTATCATTATACGCTTATGGCATGTATAGCTAGACTCCCACACACGATACGATAGTCCTAGAACCGACTAAACCATAGCTCTGATACCACTGAATGTAACACCCCTTACCCATAATCCCCGTCAGAATCAGGCACGAGACATTACCGAATAATTTTTTGATCGCCACTTAGGCTCAACTTGACTACTTTTCTCGGATCGCTTCAACTACTTCACACTCAACCTATGAGATCTCAATCGTGCCTACGAGAACTCTAGGGACCATATCAAAAGTCTTACGGTCCATAAAATTTCTTTTCATATAAACATGGAGTGTACGCCCGTGCTAGATGATGCACACGTCCGTGTGTAGTCACACACGCCCATATGCTCACACTGTGCCCAAAAACCCCAACATTCTACCAAAACTCACATGGTTAGGGAATGCCTATGTGAAATGGGGGCATGCCCGTGTACCCTTACAACATGCCCGTGTCTTCTACCCGTGAGAAGTTACTGACTAATTTAGCACGGCTTGGACACGCCCATGTCCCTATCGTGTGTCTTACACAATTCATGCACACGGTGTGGGATTTGCCCATGGCCTATTCTAATTAGTAATAATAAGATGCAGGGTTAGCACGGCCTAGACACACGCCCGTGTGTCTACCCGTGTGGCACATGAAGGCTATTTACCAAGCTTCTAACATCCCTATACCTTACTCTACCTGCGTTTATTTGACAAACTAACAAGCCTCTCTTAATCCACAGGCACTCACATTGATAACATTGAAATTTCATAAATGATAAAATATGCCATCATTCTTGGCAATTTACAAAATTTATGTCTTAGCAAGAGCCAATACACCTTTGGTCAAAATAACAAAATAATCTAACTAGTCTAGTCCTATACATGCCATATACAAAATCACTAATCTAATTATACCAAAGTAAGCAGATAGTGTGGACGGTCTTCTAGTTATCGGCGCATCCCGGCTCAGCTTTTAAGCCTCATTTCTTCTATTTCGACATTGCAACCATTTCACAAGCCTAATGTATACATTCATTAACATGTCTCCATGCACTCAGCACCACAATGTCACAAAATACAACACGCCACAATCTCTTAATCAACTAATCATATCAAATTACTCGGTGGTTTCGCACGTAGCCCACCATCCGTCTTTATTAGGGTGGTATCGCATATAGCCCACCAAAGAGATTAGTTACGGTGGTATCGCACATAGCCCACCAAATGATAAATAGATGATGGTATCGCACATAGCCCATCGTGATTAAATATTAAGGTGGTATCGCACTTACCCCACCGTCAAGTATTGATATAACACACTCACAAATCCCTTCTACTTTCCATACTAGAATTATTCATTAACTACCACTTTCTTTCTACTTGAATTATACATGTTATCAATTATGCTATGCACTGATTAACAACCATACTATGCGTGTAAAAGGCATCGTTTACACGTAAACTTACCTCAATGCAAAACGTGTTAGCTAGCGATTCACTCGATCACCTTGCCTTTCCCACGGTCAAGGTTAATTCCGCTCTTCTTGATCTATAACAATGAAATTCATTCGTTTAGATCATTCTATGATCATAATACATCAAACTCTACACTTGAGCAAAAATTACCATTTTGCCCCTATATCATGGCAAAATTATGATTTTTCCCCTAAGCTCGTAAATCATTTTTCACCATATTTTCTAAATAAACAAGCATAGGTGAACATTTATTTCTCTTACAACCACTCACCATTCCAACTATTTCATGCATTTATGACACAAATTGAATCTTTGCATTCAAGCCCTATTTAGGTGTTTTCATGATAACACCATTCATAAAAGTTGTTTCTCACCTCCCTAACATTCATTTATTCCATGAAAACTCAGCTAACAACATAAGTACTCTCATGGCAAGTCCCTAGACTTTCAACCATATTGCAAATTGGTCCCCTCATTAGCTAGCTTAAGCTTTGGGGACTCCAAAAACATAAAAATCACCAAGAAAGACCTTTAAAATCACTTACATGTAGGGAGATAACTTGGCTGAAATTTTAAAGCATTCAAAACCCCTCTATGCTTGAAATTTTTGGTGGAGGTGAAGAATGAATAGTGAAAGATGATATCTTTCCTTTTTAGCATTTTTTATTCATCCTTTACCACCTAATGTCACCAAAATTGATTAAAACTAATGCTCTTGTCCCCCTAGCTTCCTATGGCCGACCAACACCCTCAATATGGCCTAATTTTACTTTAAAACCCTCCAAATTACATTCTATAGCTATTAGGTACCCCTACCTTATAAAATAGAACTTTCGCATCTTATGCGATTTAGTCCTTTTTCACAATTAAACATGCTATCACTCAAATTAAAGCACCAAAATTTTCAGATAGCCATATATTAATACCATAACACATAAAATAATACTAAAATAATTTCCTAAACATCGGATTAGTGGTCCTAAGACCACTATTCTGACTAGCCCTAAAATCGGGCTATTACATATAATATGAATGATCTAGCCTGAAAACTAACTGTGACAACGACTTGAGGCAAGCGCACCTCTCGAATAGTAGTACAGTTTAGTGGCAAGACAGGATTGTCGAACCTAAAGGAACCAAAAGTACTAATACTAACTTTCTTTTTATTATCTAGCCTAAGAATTAAAGGAATTGTTATCTAACCTAAAATTAACTAACTACTAAGCTAAAGATTCTAAGACAAAGAGAATGAATTGGGGAAATACTTGTGGGAAATACCAATTGATTAAGACAATACCCGAGGAAGAATTCACCTAGACTTTACTTGTTATTTAACTCTGATCCAGACGATTTCTTCACTTGACTTGATCCGTAGGATTCCTTAATTTATATTAATACCTTTCTCAAGGCTACTAACGTCTAACCCTAGGTTGATTAATTGAAATCTCATTCTAATTGAAACCCCTAGAATTGCATTAACTCGACCTATGGACTCCTATACTAGGTTTGACCCTAATCCGACAGATTTTCGTCATCCTATCTCTAGGGTTGCGATCAACTCAGCTTAGCTATGCTAGACCTACTCTTAGACAAGGTCTATTCCTCCTCTACCAAAAAGCATAAATGCTTGAATCAATATCCTGAAATATCAAAACAAGAATTTAGAACACATAGTTAAGAAAAATCAAGTATTATCATATAGCTCAGAAAACAATAACAAGATCCGTCTTAAGTTTCATCCCCCTCAGGTATCTGAGGGGTTTAGTTCATAATTATAAAAGAATACATCTCAGAAGAAAATATAAAACAAAACATAAAGAAAACCCTAAAACCCTTTGAAGGAATTAAAGGAGAGATCCTCAGTCTTGAGTATGATTCTAGCTTCTTGAGATGAATCAATTGGCTTTCTTCGAGTTAATCCCACAATTTAGCCCCTCTAGTTTGGCTCCTTGGCCTAGCTGAACGCCTTCTTGAAGATTGGCCTCTAGGGTGTTTGTATAGGCTTTTGGATTGGCTTTCTTTGCCTCTAAGTACCCTATTCTGAATAGAATTCAAACAGGTCACATCAAGGACACGCCCATGCACATGCCCGTGTAATTTAAGGCCAAGCCGTGTTTGGGTCTGTTAATGAGGCACGATCGTGTAGTCTTGGGCCCAGGCCGTGCCAATTTCATAATTTGGCCCATTTACTCCATTTTTAGCCCATTTCTCATTCTTTTCATCCTCCTGTGTTCTCCTGAGCATAAAACATGAAAACAAAGGATTAGGAGCACCTATTTCCATAATTAAAGGGATAAGTCATCCAAAAGTATGCTAAATGTGGGATTAAAATATGTGTATATTATGGTTTATCAGCATGTCACATCAAAAGGTTGTTTAAAACCACACGATCATTAAAACCTTTCCTCAATTAAAAAACTTTTTATCAATGAAAACCCTAATTTTGTTGCTTATAAAACCAGATTTACTTAAAGTTATTTCCCTTGCGAACACAATATTATTTTCAAAATGTTGTTAGTTGCGAAAGACTGACTTCTATAGTTGCGAAAACGTGATATTTGAAAACAACAGTTATTATTTAAAAAACCATGTTTAACTATTTGGCAGTTCATAAATTAAAAAATACCAAATGAAAGTTAAAAGAAAATCCCAATGGCCGTATTACATAAATTATTAACCCAAAAATAATATAAAAATAAATTAAACCCAAAATTACTAAGTTCCGTTTATTAACAAAACTGGCGTATCGCCACCTCCGAAGTCCTCTACAACTCTAAATCCTCTAATGGGGATTACTTGCACGGTTAAGAGAAAGGGGTGAGTTACAAGAGCTCAGTGTGTAATCCCCTATAATGGTCATAATCTGGGCCCGAGCCCATACGGTGTCGGTATGGGCCTAAGCCCTATTCGATAACAAGTTGGGCCTAAGCCCTAAATCAAATCAATGCAATGGATATGTACCCACCCCAATCCAACCAAACTCTCCACACGTACCAACCAATCTCTCCGTAGGGACCATGTCAACCCACCCAGCCAAAACTCTCCAATAATGTAGTCAAGTTGCTAATAATGGTATATGTGGCTGAGCCACTAAATTAAGAACATGTGGCAAAGCCACTATAACGGTATGTGGCGATGCCACTAGAACGGTATGTGGCAGAGCCACTAGAACGGTACTTCCTCCAATCAACAAACCCAACCCAATGCGATATGTTATGAATGCAGTGTAATAAGATCATATACAAATATATAAAATCACATAAACAATATTTAAACTATTACTAAGAGCGTAACGGTCATTTCATCATTTTGGGGTAAAATGATAATTTCACCCCTTGGGGTTATTTCAGTAATTTATCCATCGAGGGTATTTCAGTAATTTATCCACTAAGGGTATTTCAGTAACTTATCAACTAGTGGCATTTCTGGAGGCCCACTGTCACCTCGAGCGACTCTGGTTCCCTTTTTGGTCACCATGGTGTAATTGGGCATAAATCTAATTTTAGCCCAAATGGGCCCACACGCTCGTGTGGCCCATTTCGCTCATTTTCGGTCATGGTTCTGTGGACGTCAAAGTCGCATCAATCATTCGGCACTTACCATTAGTTTTGCTTATGTGGGCCCGTTAACCTATTGGGCCCATATAGCTCACTTAGGCTCATCAGGGCCTATTACGACCTCAGCTCCACGAGAGAGTTGATGACACTCTCAATGGTCTATCGCCATCCCTAGTGGCTCAGTCTAACCCTACGAGTGCTCGCACGCTCGGGAGATCTTAGTTGTTGGTAATTCGACTTTTTGGTATGTTAGTTTTTAGCCGATTCACAGATCATAGCATATCATATTAGTAGTTGTGTGAGATTACACACCTTGATTGCGAACGTGACACAAATCCCTTAGCACCGCTTCTTATTTTATCGAGTTTTGCTAAATCTTCTCCGATTATCAGAGAAGATTAATGACCCTTCTCTGAACCCTGCATTTTAAAAGACCCCTATTAGAGGAGTTGAATAAGATGTGGTTAACATCCACCTTTGTCGAAATCAACCCCCAGACCAAATCGGTCCTTCAACCAAACACAAAGTTTGACACTTACATAATCAAAGCCTGAGAGTAACGTTTCAATTGTTTCTGGACGCTACTCCCTTCTATGTCACAAGAGCACCTAAAACTATTAATGTCAGACTTTAGAAGAAAGGGGAGATTCAGCCACTTAGAGAAAAGAATAGCATGCCCCAACCATTACTCAACACAAAAGAGCCAATGCTACTTACCTTTAAATTCGGTATGAACCACTTCCTCTTATCAACCCGAAAAGACGACCCCAAAGATTAGGAAGGAAAAGAAGGGATTAGCTCCGGCTTAAAAAGAGATGGAATGTTGAGCACTATGTTCGGCTATGGAAGAAAAGAGTAAGAAAGAAGATGGGAGGAAAAATAAAAGAAAATGAACGATGAACTGTGAAAGAGATGGGAAGAAGGAGTTTTGGCCAACAAGTGTTTATGCTATTCACACAAAGGAAAAACACACGAAAGGTAACATGGAGATGAGGAGAAAGGGACTAAGAATTCAGTAAATGATCGTGTGTCAGAGTCTTAAAAATTTATAAAAAGAATGATCGAACCTAGAAACTAACTAAGACAACGATGGAGGTAAGCGCATCTATCGAACAGTAGTATAGTTTAGTGGCAATACCAGATTTTCGAACCTAAAGTACTAATAAGGAACTAAAAGTACTAATACTAACTTTCTTTCTATTATTTAGCCTAAGGATTAAGGGAATTTTTATCTAATCTAAAATTAACTAACCTACTAGGCTAAAGATACGAAGACGAAGAGAAGGAATTAGGGAAAGACTTGAGGGAAAATGATTGATTTAGACAATACCCAAGGAAGAATCTACCTAGACTTCACTTGTTATCTAACTCAAAACCAGACGATTTATTCACTTGACTTGATCCGTAGGATTCCCTAATTTATATTAGTACCTCTTTCGAGGCTACTAACGTCTAACCCTAGGTTGATTAATTGAAATTTCTTTCTAGTTAAAATCCCTATAATTGCATTAACTCGATCTATGGACTCTTATATTAGGTTTGACCCTAATCTGAAAAATTTACGTTATCCTATTTCTAGGGTTGCATTCAACTCCACTTAACTATCCTAGATCTACTCTTAGTTAGGGACTTTTTCTAAACCACCTAAGCACATCAATACTTAAATCAATATCCCGAAAATACCAAAACAAGAATTAAGAACACATAGTTAAGAACAAATCAAGTATTTATCATACAGCTCAGATAACAATAACAAGATTCATCTTAGGTTTCATCCCCCTCAAGTATCTGAAGGTTTAGTTTATAATGATAAAAGAAAACATCTCAGAAGAAAATAAAACAAAACATAAGAAAACCCTAAAACCCCCTAAAGGAATTGAAGGAGAGATCCTCCGTCTTCAGTATGATCCTGGCTTCTTGAGATGAATCAACTAGCTTTCTTTGAGTGAATCCCACAATTTTGGCCCTTTGGCTTGGCTCCTTAGCCTAGCTGAACCACCTGAAAAGCCCTGAGAGAAGGCTTCTGTCGAACTCCCTTCAAGGTTGGCCTTTAGGGTCTTTATATAGGCTTTTGGAATGTCTTTCTTTACCTCTAAGTACCGTAATTTGACTAGAACTCTTCTTGATCGCGGCAGGGATACACCCATGGCACACGCCCATGGGATTTGAGGCCAAGCCGTGGTCAAACCTGTGAAAGAGGCACGACCATGTATTTTGAGGTCTAGGCCATGTACGACTCTTCTTGAGAGGCACAGTCATGTGGTCTTGTGCCCATGCTGTGTGGATTTCGTGCTTTGGCCCATTTTCTTTGTTTTCAGCCTGTTTCTTGTTCTTTTCATCCTCTGGTGCTCTACTGAGTATAAAACATGAAAACAAAGGATTAGGAGCATCTATTTCCATAATTAAAGGGATAAATCATCCAAAAATATGCTAAATGTGGGATTAAAATATGTTTATATTATGGTTTATGAAATACCCCCACACTTAAGCTTTTGCTTGTCCTCAAACAAAATTCACAATTTACAGTTAAAATGAACTTCCTCAATTCATAATATTCATCGATAATGTTTCATCATAATTCATAGATAATTTATACATGGATAATTTAACTAAAAGAGTCCTGAAGATTCAAACAATCAAAGTCATAGTTTGTAGCATGAAAACATAGGTGTTTCCCCTTACCTAAATAATCACCTTTAATTCAAAATCGACAAGAGTTGACATCCTCACTAAAGATTCACTCAAATCACTCAAGGTGTTTAAGGTTCAAAAACTAAACGCTCAAAAGTCGAACATGAAAAGTTAATCCCATAGGCTTGCCTGAAAATCAAATCTCCACCACTGTAAATTGAGATGATACACAAATCAAAAGGTCTTTTAAGGGTTGTAACGGGGTTTAAAGGTGTGGATAAAGGCTGAATTAGAATGGTTAGAATCGTGATTGAATTGACAAGTTACCCAACTAGAAAGATAACTAATAACCTGAACAATTACATCAATTGAAAACTTATAATTCTAATAATACGAGCTTCTTCTTTAAGATGTTGAAATTAAACGTAAAGGCTCGCTTAATCACAAAAACTAATAATGAATATACTTCATTTTTTTAGAACAAATCAATAAATACATAATATAAGAAAATTTCAACTACTGAAATAATGTATTTAGGCAACTGATCAAATCAAGTCTCGATAGAAGGGTAGTCAAAAAGAATGGTGATAACAAATACAAGATGGGTTTTGGGTTAATATTAGTGGGTGAGTCAATAAAGGGTTGTTAGGATCAAAGGGGTTCACTAGGGGTTAATTGTGAGGGTAGGCTTTTAGTGGAGTAAGTGAGTTAAATCCTAAGTGCCTTTATCATCTCTGTATATCAAATCAATAATGTGGTCTTGACATGTATAATCAAAGCAAGTTCTAAAATAACAAATCAATGTTGACACACTCATAATCAATAAAGTGAGCACGAAAAGAATGTATGCTCTAAAAGGCTCAAAATCTCACAAAAATTATGGGTTTTTGATGAAAATCTTGTAAATTTCAAACTTCAAGGTAACAATTAGATTCAGGTAGACAACCTAACAACATTTTAATTTTTGAAAATAAACTCATCATGCTTGATTCTCTAGTATCTTAAAGTTTAAATCATCATTGCACAATTAACTATGACTTAATCTAAAACATATCAATAAAAATCATGAATCAACAGGAATTTCATTCTAATTAGTGATATGAGAAAAATACTTTAAGACAAGATATCATTCAAGGATTTGAGAATAATGCAAAAAGTTAGGCACTTTTTTAAATAAATTTTCACCCCCCACACTTAAGATGTACATTGCACTCAATGTACAAAGATAGATAATAATAATAATAGATAGGGAGAAGTGAAACTTCCTGAATTTTGGATGGATTCCTTAAGTTGGCAGTGGTCGTGGTGTCGTGGCCGCCGACAATCTCTGCACTAGATGAAGAAATTGGGTAACTCGTGAAGAATTAGCCAAGAAATGGTAATAATAATTTAAATTATACTAATTATATAATTAAAGTAAATAAAGATAACAAGAAAGAATATAAGAAGTAAAATAAGATTAAAGGAAAAGAGTAATAGACTGGAAAGTCCTTATTTATGGATGGTTCGTGAGGTGTGTGTGATTTCTAAGGCCGTGGTGTGTGATTACCATGCAGCCTGAAGAACCTGAAACCAAAAAAACTAAAATAAAATAAACCATATTTAGTATAATAAAAATAAATATAAGGAAATTAAAAAAGACGAGAAAAGAAAAATAAAAGCTAAATGGCCTCAAAGACCCTTGACTTGTCGAGTGGATGAAGCGGTCGACATGAACTTATGCAGATCGATCTCTCACATGGGGATTGTGCTTGAATCCTTCCACTTCTTTGACATGGCTATTATGGAGATCAAGAGTTTGGACAAGGGTTAAGGAAGAAAAGTATAGAAGGGGGGAGATCTGAAGAATAGGGAGTGGGTGAGAAGGGTAGATGGGTGTTTTAAATAGAAATTTTCAGCTCTAGTACATCCCCACGCCCGTGTCTCATGGGTGTGTTGTGTCCCACGGCCATATCGTACGACCGTGCAGTGGTTCAATCGTCTCTCACACACCTGGTAATTAGGTTGCCACGCCCGTGTTGGTTCAACAGTGTCGGCCACAATTGTGTCACACGGCCGTGGTGGTAGTTAGAGCCCGTGACTTGAAAATATTTTTCTCATCCTGTCTCGTACTATCTCTGCCATGCCAGTACTAACATCCATAGTATCCACATGGCCACGGCCACGGCCATGTGGTGCAGACTTCTGTGCTTCATTAACTTGGTTAGTTTGTAGTTATGTACTAAAGAAAGAGAATAAAAAATAAATGGGGTTAATGCCCGGGTTGCCTCCTGAGAAGCGCTCGTTTAAAGTCTTAATCTAGGCTTACCTCTCATTCACACATTCATCGTGGTTTGAGGAGTGAAAAATCCTTTTTCATGCTATCATTATATAATTTGAGTCAAGTGGAGTTTATTTTAAAAATACCGAATGTAGAATTTCTTACCTCGACTGTTCTGTAAGGGAAAACATTGATTACTTTAAAAGAGATTTCTTCATTTGAATTCAGGTTTGATGTGGCGATTATAGGGTCTGTTTTATCTAACAGTACTTGATCTCCTATTTTGAAGTGATTTGATGTTCCTTTAAGCTCGTCTGGTGGTTCTTTCGGTTTCACTTCGTGTGGTTTTGATTTCTCCTTGAAGTGTGTCTTCCACTCATCTAGCTCATTGATCTAAAGTCGTCATTCCTCATGAGATATTTCCTTGTTGGTGTGAGGCATAGGCTCTGGCTCGGAGGTGTAGTTTCATGGTGTTTCCTGAAAAAAAAGTTTAATTGAATGATTATCAATAGAATTTACATCCTCATCTTTATCACTAGATGTCCTAGCTGAGTCGAGAGCTTGAAGACTGATTGATTAGTCACCTATACGAAGTATAAGTTCACCTGTACTAATGATCGTGTCTGTCGAGTCTTAAAAAATTATAAAAAGGATGATCATACCTGGAAACTAACTAAGACAGCGATGGAGGCAAGCGCACCTATCGAACAGTAGTATAGCTAGCGGCAGGACTGGATTGTCGAACCCAAAGGAACCAAAAGTACTAATATTAACTCTCTTTTTATTATTTAGCCTACGAATTAAAGGAATTTTTATCTAATCTAAAATTAACTAATAAACTAAGCTAAAGGTGCTAAGACAAAGAGAAAATTGGGGAAGGACTTGAGGGGAAAATCGATTGATTTAGATAATACCTGATAAACCATAAAAGTAACACATTTTAATCCCACATTTAGTATGCTTTTGGATAAATTATCCTTGATTTATGTAAAAAGGTGCTCTTAATCCTTTCTTTTCATATCTTATACTCAAGAAAGCACTCGAGGATAACAAGAATGTAAAACGGGCTTAAAATAGACTAAATTGGGCCAACCCAAGAATTTGACACGGCCTGGCCCAAAGCCCACACGACTGTGTTTCACCAATTACCTGAAACACTACCTCAACTCCACACACATGGCAGTGCACCATCCATTTACTATACATGGACGTGCTCGGTGATCTACATGGTCAGTCCCAATGATGACCTAAAGCACGGCCTGAATCCTGACTTACACAGTCATACCCAAAATGACAGAATTGAGACACGACCCAACCCCAAATTACACGAGCGTGTGCCATGGTCGTGCCCCTGTCGTGGGAATGAGCAATTTCACTCGAAATTAGATGCTTGAAGCCAAAGAAACATACTCCTAAGTCTACTTAAACACCCTAATAGTAATTCTACTTGAAAGAGGTACTTAGGAGCCAAGTAAAACATCTCAAAAGCCTATATAAACAACCCAAGGTAGACATTGAAGGGATGGCTTTTTGCAGAGGCTTTTGCCAAAGCTTTCATCTTTTAGGGAGTCACTTGAAGATAGCCAGTTGATCCATCTCAAGAAGCCGAAACTCTATTCAAGACGGAGGATCTCTCCTTCAATTTCTTCAGGGAGTTTTAGGGATTTCTTATATTTTGTTTTATCTTTTCTCTTGAGATGTTTTCTTATTTATTTATGAACTAAACCCTTCAGATACCTGAAGGGGATGAAACCTATGATGGATTTTGTTATTTGATTTCTAAATTATATGATAAGTACTTGGTTTGTACTTAATTATGTTGCTTAATTTAATGTGCTTAGGTGGAGGAGGAATAGACCCTACATAAGAGTAGATCTAGCATAATTGAGCGGAGTTGATCAGGCGCCTAGAGATAGGGTTACGAGATTTTTTTGGATTAGGGTGAAACCGAATATGGGAATCCATTGATCGATTTACTGCTTCCTTAGAGGGTTATTATAAGAGAACGAGAGTTCCACTAATTAACATAAAGTTAGGCGTTATTCGTGTAACATCCGGGGTTTAGGGATCTTGTATTTCTTTCTAAGTTACATGTATGTGGTAGTGTGCTCTATATGTTGTTTGTATGTGTTTGGGGGTCTCGGGAAATCTTGAGGCTAAGTTTGGACCTTAGGCAAATTTCTTGGGTTAGAGCCTTTAGGGGAAACTAGGGGGAGATAGGCCTTAAAAGTTCTTGTGTGAAGTCTAGGACACAAGGAATCAAGTGGTAGAGTGGCAAGGGAGGCGCCACTTAGTGCATAGGGGAGTGACGCCTCAGGGAGCTAGTGGGGGTAAGGTTCGAGCTGCAGAGGAAGCATTTTGGGGTTGTTTTTTGCGTCAAGGGAGTGGGAGAGTTGGACGACAAGCAAACTCTGCAT
This sequence comes from Gossypium rotundifolium, assembly GCA_025506655.1. Taxonomy (NCBI): domain Eukaryota; kingdom Viridiplantae; phylum Streptophyta; class Magnoliopsida; order Malvales; family Malvaceae; genus Gossypium; species Gossypium rotundifolium. Next base: position 161,595,849 of record CP106732.1, on the reverse strand, counting down.
GGATGAGGTATGGATTGAGTCAACAGCTTAAATTTGTGGCTAGAAGAGGAGGTAGGAGTTTGATTCACTCAAACTCATTTGAATGAGAGGTGAAGAGGAAAAATAGGAGAAAAGAAGGGGATTTGGGTGAGAGAGGAAGAGTTGGCCGAATACGGGGCTTTGGGGGTGGCATTTCGGTTGGTGCTAGTGGGATATAGGGGTGTCAAACTACTTAGAGAGGGTTTTTATTTTAGTCTTTGGTAGTGTAACTTGTTGATTCTCTCTTCTTTCATCTCTAAGTCTTGCCGCAAGTGTCAGCAAGGAAATAGCATTTTTTGACTTTTCTTTCTTAAGATCAAAATCGAAAGGGGTAGTGACCATTCGTGCATCTTTTCTTTCCTTTACAATTTCTTCTTCTCTTCTTAGTTTTCTCTCTCAAATAGCCGAAATACCCATAAACCTTCACCCCTTTCTTTTCTTTTCATTTGCTAAGAAGCCAAATAACCCTTCTATCTCATTGAATCTTGGCCGAATCTTCTAAGGCATCTCTTCTCTTTCTTTTTCGTATTCTTCTCCTATCTCTCAAACCTTTTACTCTAGGCCGAATCTGTCAGACTCTATTCCATCGGATCTAATAGTTGGTAAGGGTTTCTTCTATTCAATTCTCTTCTTTCTCTTTTGGTTGCCAAAAGTTAGATGCCTAACTGTGTGTATGTGTGTGGGTGGCCGAATCTTGGAAGGGCTTGTAACACCCCAAACCCGGTCTATGCGTTGAGACTAGATTTGGTTTGTTACATGATTCAACTATTCTTGATTCTTTAACGAGTTGAAAACTACAATATTGTTTACTGAGTTTAAAATTTGAAGAGTATTAGATTTTGATAAATATTTAAAAACATTAGTTGAAAATCATTGTATTATCAAAACCGTTAGGAGATTTGTTAAAGAGTTAACAATAAAAAGAATTTTTATAAAAGAATTCCATATACTTTGAAAACCCAAATTTATTTAAGTAAAGCATCATAAATCACACCCATGTTTTGAAAGCCCAAAATAAAGTTTAAATCCCAAACACACATAAAATCCATAAGTTATTTATAGAGGCCATTTATTACAACATCCCAACATAGTAAAAATAATTATTAAAAGTTCGAGTTTTAAATAACCCATATATAGCAAGATGGCCTCCACGAAGTCATCCTCATTAAGTCCACATCGGTTTCCATTACGAGATGGAAAGAAATTAAAGGGTGAGTTACTTAGAACTCAATGTGTAACTCACTTACCACCATTATTGGGCCAAAGTTGTCAAGATATTATCTTTGGGCTTGAGCCCAATTCGAAATTCAATAATATATCATGAATTTAAAATAATTAATAATGCATATAAAAAAAACATGTAATTCCCAACCCAAACCTAATATCCATCCGCTAACACCCCGTACCAACCATCACACCTGTGGGATCAAGTCAACCCACCCCGCCATCACACCAATCGTAGGCATTAAGCCTTTTTATAATTGTGGCATAGCCACCTAACTAGAGGCAATAAGCGATATTGTGGCGAAACCACCGAACTAGAGGCAATAAGTCGATATTGTGGCGAAACCACCGAACTAGAGGCAATAAGTCGATATTGTGGCGAGCCACCGAACTAGAGCAATAAGCCGATATTGTGGCAATCGGCCATTCTTCTCTTCATATATCCCACCCATGCAATTATACATATACTTTAAAATATAAAATTTATTATCAATACATAACATGGTGGGTTTATAAATGACATTTCATTTGGCCCATAATTATAGCAATTTATCCATTTAGCAATTTAGTGGGCTTTGGCCCATTTACCAAACTAGAGCGTTTTGGCTAAATTTTAACGAACTAGAGTGTTTTGGCCCAATTTATCGAACTAGAGTATTTACGGCCCATTTTCACGAACTAGAGTATTTACGGCCCATTTTCACGAACTAGAGTAATTACGGCCCATTTTCACGAAATATCCAATTTTCATAATAACAATTAATAACTCGAGGGCATTTTCGTAATTTTCACGATTTGTCGTTTTACGTATTTTCGTCATAATATCAATTTTTTACGTTTTTACCGATCTAATCGTTTTACGATTTACTTCCATACCAAATTTGACATCCAACCAAAATAATGAGTGTGAAAATTACACACCTCGTCTGGTAGTATTAACCCTTCTCGCTCTTGACACCTAAAATATATTTTGATTAGTTAGTCAACTAACTCGTAAAATAAATCTTAATCGATAATGGATCCAAAATCTTACCCTCTTGATTTTGAATCACTTGATTTCGGTTTTACCTCGCTTATCGATTCACTAGTCACGAGAATCCACCAACTAATAACGGCTCCGAGGTTCGTACTACTTCAAATAATGGACTCCTTTGGAAGATGGCCCACAACCCTGAAAAATCCGAATTGCGAAACCGCTCTTCGTTTGAATGGGGATTTACGATCCACCCTCTTACGATAACTAAACACCGCCTTTTCTTCCCTATCTTGATCTTCAAGATCCCAAAAGAATTTAGTTAGATCTAAAATAATATCAATAATACTAGAGATTTAAAGAGTAGGATTTCCTTACCAAAACAAAACGTCTCCAACGTTTCTCCCGATCTCTTGAGTTCGATCTACTGTTATTGCACTAAATAATAATAACGAAAAGAACGTTATTAGAATGAGCGTTATTTCAATCCAAAAGACCTCAATTAACCAATGATATTCGCCATAAAATCACTAATCAATTAATCGAAAATAGAGAGGAACCCTTACCTACTTCCCGGTTGAAAAGAAAGATTAAGAATGATGTTTAATTGATGGAAGATTAAATATAAATGATTAAGAATGGAAAAATAATTTTTGGCTTATAGGCACAATAACATTCGACCAAGAGAGTGAATATGGAGAAAATTTTCGATTGAAAAGAAATAGCATAAGAACGAAAGGATGATGGTGATGATGTTTTGATTTCAAGGAGATTAGAAGAAAAGAAAAGAAAAATATGAACTTAGGTCTTTGGTATATTCGCCATGGCAAAGAAAAAAAGAAAGAGATTGATTTTGGTATAGGTGATTTCGACAAGGAGAATACAAAAGAAAGTTAACAAAATGAATAAAAGTGACCAAATGGTCAAGAGATATTGGCTTAACCAAATGCAAAATTCGCCAAAAGGGATATTGAAAGGAGAGGAATAAAAATTCTGCACAAAGTGCAAAGGTTAACCAAAGAGAAAAGAATGAGATTTTTGCCAAACTAACAAAATTTTGGCTCTCCTCCCCCTACCAATATTGCCGTCCAGCATATGGTCAATTGGCCATTATTTCTTTCCAAATTTTCCCCTAGATAAGTGCCTTATGTCCCCCCTATCTTTCCTTAAACTTTTGATTCCATACCATATGTTAGTTGTTACCTTAATCCATTGATACACTAACCAAAAATACATGGTCAACACCTTCCTTATATGTCCCCTTGCCGACACTTCATAGCCATGAGCAGAAAATTAAAACAAAAATTTTATCTAGGTGCTATACAAGGATTGAACCTCTTCCCTCTTACTTGAACCCATGCGCCAATCTCCACCATGCCATATGCTCATTTTATGACACTTTTAGCACATAATTTAGCTTAAGTCTTAATCACCTTTGTTTCACTTCAATAAATTCTCACTTAATAAATTTTATTCCTTCTTCAATTTATGTTTTACCCCCCTCTAGGACTTCAATAAGCAATGAAATAAAAATAAGAGATTTTTCTAAACTCCAATTCATGCAATTTATTTACTCGGATTTTTAGGTGTTACAACTCTACCCTCCTTAAAGAAAATTTAGTCCTCGAAATTTACAGTTGAAAAGGTGAGGTATTGTTGCGAATTGCATCCTCTGGCTCCCACGTAGCTTCTTCCACTCAGTGGTTACGCCATAGGACTTTGACCAACAAGACGCTTTTCTTCCTCAATACCTTGACATCTCGGTCTAGGATTTCCACTTGGTTCCTCTTCAAAAGACAAATCTGAATTCAGCTCCAATTCTTCTACCTAAGATAATGTGCAAAGGATCCGATCTATAACGCTCAACATGGAAACATGAAAGACATTATGAATTTGATCTAACTCAGGAGGTAACTCAATCGATATGCCATTTGGACCAACACGCTGAAAGACACGATAAGGTCCAATATATCTAGGACTTAGCTTGCCCTTCCTTCCAAATCAAGATCTTTTTCCAAGGAGATACCTTCAAAAACCCGATCTCCCACACTATACTCGATGTCCCTCCGCTTCGGATCTGCGTCGACTTACATCTGTCTCGAGGCTTCTTTCAACCGTGCTCGAATAACTTTTACCTTATCCTCGGTCTCGGATATCATCTCGGGACCTAACATCATCTTTCACCCAACTCGGTCCAACAAATAGGAGAGCGACACTTACGACCATACAATGCTTCGTAAGGTGCCATCTGAATGCTAGGCGATAGTTTGTTATTATCGCAAATTACGCGGTGGTAGATAATCCTCCCAACTACCCTCAAGTCGATTACACATCCTCTTAACATATCTTCCAATATCCGAATTACTCTTTCCGATGACCATCGATGAGGATGAAAAGCCGTCTTGAAATTCAACTTTGTCCCCAAGGCTTCATGCGCGCTTTCGAATCGTGATGTAAACCTAGGGTCCCTATCCGATATAATAGATCTGGTACCCCATGTAACCTCACAATTTCGGATCGTAAAGTTTCGCCAACTTCGCAAAGAATAATCCGTCTGTTGGCAAGAAATGAGCGGTCTTAGTCAACCGATCAACAATTACCCAAATGCAAATTTTTCTTAGTAGGCGTTAAAGGTAACCCACTAACAAAATCCATAGTTATCCGCTCCCATTTCCAAAGAGGAATCTTTATCGGTTGTAACAATCCGGACGGTAATTGGTGTTACGCCTTCACTTGTCGACAAGTCAAACATTTTCCCACAAACTCGTAATCTCACGCTTCAACCACGCCACCAATATCATTCACGGAGATCTCGATACATCTTATTTCCTCCGGATGCATAGCATAAGGGCTACTATCGCCTCCGTAGAATCGATTGCCTCAAATCTAGATCCTTAGGCATGCATACTCTCCTCAAAGCACAACACACCTCCGTGTTTAATCCAAAATCCTCATTTTCACCATTTTCAACTTGCCAAGTAAAGGTCCCAACTTCTCATCGATGTCATTTTTTCCTTGATTTGTTCCGACCATAGCGGCTTCACAGGAAGTTACGCTAACAAGCGCCATCCTCGTCTGCACTCAAATGGGCAAGCGAGCTCTTAATTGAGATACCGCTTACGACTTAACGCGTCGGCTACCACGTTAGCCTTTCGTGATGGTACTCGATGGAGAAATCATAATCTTTTAACAATTCTACCCATCTTCTTTGTCTTAAATTCAACTCCTTCGGGTAAGGAGGTATTTAAGACTCTTGTGATCCGTGAAGATTATGGACTTCTCACCATAGAGATAGTGCCTCCAAATCTTTAGAGCAAAGACAACGGCTAACTCTAAATCATGAGTAGGGTAGTTTACTTCATGTGGTCTCAATTGACGCGAAGCATAGGCCACCACCTTTCCATTTTGCATCAACACACAACCTGCACCCGTGTGAGGCGCATCACAATAAGCAGTGAATTCTTTTCCGACCTCTAGTTGAATCAAAGCTGGAGCTTCGTCAGATCTTCTTCAATTTCTCAAAACTTTCTTGCTTTGCTTTTCGGTCCGGATATACGGAGCTCCCTTTTCGCCTTGATTTAGTTAGGGGTGCGACAATCAATGAAAACCCTCTACAAAGCGTCTATAGTATCCAAAGCCCTAAGAAACTCAATTTCACTCATCGATGTTGGTGGCTTCAATCCGAATAGCCTCAATTTTCGAGGATCCACCCTTATTCCTTGGTGATACTACATGACCAAGGAAAGTCACCTCCTTTAGCCAAAATTCGCATTTACCAAATTTGGCATACAATTGCTTATCACGAAGTAGTTTGTAATACTATCCGCAAATCTTTGGTCATGTTCCTCCTCACTTCTCGAATAAACCAATATATCATCTATGAACACTACCACAAACCGGTCTAAATATGGTTGAAAGACTTCGGTTCATCATGTCCATAAATGCACTGGTGCATTGGTTAATCCAAGCAGCATCACTACAAACTCATAGTGTCCGTAACGCGTGTCCTAAAATCTTTGTCTTATAAATGTCCGCTTCTTTCACTTTAAGTGATGATAACCCGACCTTAAATCAATTTTGAGAAAAGCTGAAGCTCCCTTCAATTGATCAAGCAGTCGTCAATTCTCGGCGAGAGGATATCGATTCTTGATCGTCAATTTATTCAACTCGTCGTAGTCAATGCACATACGCGATCGATCCATCCTTCTTCTTGACGAACAAGACCGGTGCTCCCCACGGAGACACACTTGGTCGAATGAATCCCGATCCACAATTCTTGAATTTGAGCTTTGAGCTCGACCAACTCCTTGATTGCCATTCTATAGGGAGCAATGGACCTTTGGAGCCGCCCCGAACAAAAGCTCAATGCCAAATTCTACTTCCGATCTGGAGGTATACCGGAAGTTCTTCGAAATACATCGGAAATTCCTTCACCGTCCTCACATCATTCACGGATAATTCCTTGGCATCCAAAGCACGATAAAGGCTAGGAATGCCCTGTACCTTTCCGCACCAACTTCTCGCTTTTAGTGCGTATACCACATTTGCCGATAGTTCTTTCGTTCACCAATCATTATGATTTCCTTATCATCCCGGTCCTTCGACATTCGTTTTCAAAGACAATCCAATTCTTAGATGGTTAACCAACCATCCATGCCGTAATGAGATCGAACTCGCCGAAAGGTAGTTCCATCAAATTTGCTAAGAATACTTCCTCTTGGATTTTTAAGGCACGTCTTTAAATATTTTATTAATAGATTCTTGTTTCTAAAGGACTGATTCATGTCATCTCATTTTCATAATTTCGGACTCTAAATTGATTTCCGGATATGGCACTAGATACATATGAATGAGTAGAGCCAATATCTATTAAGGCAATAACAGTACATCAAAATGAAGAACGTCTTCGGTTATCACATCCGTGCATTGCCATCCTCGCGTGCCTAACTTGCATAGACCACCCGGTACGCTCTTGCATCGCATTTCTCTATTACCATTTCCTCGACCGGTGCACCTTGACCACGACCAGCCCCATTACCACCACGACCGGTCCACGACCTCTCGGTGGTCGCTGATTACCCCGGCCACAGGCATCATTATTACGGACTTCTTGAGTCGTATCCATTCGCGAGGACAACTTTTGTACCGATGTTCCATTGAACCGCATATGTAGCATGCACCGCTTTCCTCCAACATTCCCCAAAATGCCTTTTCCCACACTCGATGCAATCTCGACTTGATTATTTGCTACCGGGTTACGCTTTGAACGATTCATCATTTCGGGTTTCTTACGAATCTCTTGGAAGAACCAGATTGTCGTCTCTCTCTTGTTTGGGATCTCTCTGTTCGCTGCTCGAAGTTCTTAGCCTCTTGGCTATTTTGGCCTTCTCACAAGAGTCGAAAAATTTCTAACTTGTCATGAGCAATCGTAACCCTCACTCATCATTAAGTCCATCCTCAAACGCGTACACACGTTCATGATCTGTTGCTACAATTGTCCCGGCATAACGGCTCGGGCGTAGAAACTCACTTCATATGTTTGCACGGTCTTACTTCCTTGGACAAGATTCAGAATTCCTTCCTTGAGCATCTACATAGCTCGTTCACGTATTTTCCTTGGGCGGCTTTAAAGAATTCCCGTTAATCGATGCGGCTTGGTTTTCTCGAACGGTGAGCCACCACCGATCGCCTCATCTCTCAATAAGGATCTGACTCCTCCGGTTTTTGCTCACCGTGCATTCCATATCATCCATAATCCGTTCCACGACTTGAGCCAAGATTCGCCACATTCGAGCTACACCGAGACTCCTCCAAAACTTCAGCATTATTTGCCTTAAGTCGCCTCGAAATTGACCCACGAGTTGTTGGCCCAATTCTAGTTCCAATGACCCTTTCCAAGACTCGTAGCATTGCTTGAGTCAATGCATGATCTTCTTCCATGTGATCGCGTGATCCGGTCTCACTTTCTATTGACGCAAAGTCGTCCACTGCATATGATTTGGTGCTTCACCAGTAGCACCTCGGCCTCTACAGCCCACGTCTACGCGTCCCACGACCACGTCCTCTTGTACTCATGATTGCTTGTTCGCTTATCGATTACAAGTTTTATGAATCGTAATTTTTTTTTTTTTGTTTGGTGTTTATTAACGATATTTTATGAGATTTGAGATATAAAGTTGTTTTTATAGCGTGTCCTATAGTCTCAATCTCTACAGCTTTTCACATCTAAAACTAGAAGTTCTAGAGTGTTCCTATGATCTTATCATAGTAATCATTAAGCAATAATACTTACTTGACTTGTCACGGATGCTTGTGGTGCCATCTTGATCTTTAAAATATCATTGAGCATTTTCATACGAAATTATTTTGAACCCAAACCACGGTAGAGTTTTTGAAGCTGGCTCGATACCACTAAATGTAACACCCCAAACCCGGTCTATGCGTTGAGACTAGATTTGGTTTGTTACATGATTCAACTATTCTTGATTCTTTAACGAGTTGAAAACTACAATATTGTTTACGAGTTTAAAATTTGAAGAGTATTAGATTTTGATAAATATTTAAAACATTAGTTGAAAATCATTGTATTATCAAAAACCGTTAGGAGATTTGTTAAAGAGTTAACAATAAAAAGAATTTTTATAAAAGAATTCCATATACTTTGAAAACCCAAATTTATTTAAGTAAAGCATCATAAATCACACCCATGTTTTGAAAGCCCAAAATAAAGTTTAAATCCCAAACACACATAAAATCCATAAGTTATTTATAGAGGCCATTTATTACAACATCCCAACATAGTAAAAATAATTATTAAAAGTTCGAGTTTTAAATAACCCATATATAGCAAGATGGCCTCCACGAAGTCATCCTCATTAAGTCCACATCGGTTTCCATTACGAGATGGAAAGAAATTAAAGGGTGAGTTACTTAGAACTCGATGTGTAACTCACTTACCACCATTATTGGGCCAGTTGTCAAGATATTATCTTTGGGCTTGAGCCCAATTCGTAATTCAATAATATATCATGAATTTAAAATAATTAATAATGCATATAAAAAAAACATGTAATTCCCAACCCAAACCTAATATCCATCCGCTAACACCCCTACACCAACCATCACACCTGGGGATCAAGTCAACCCACCCCGCCATCACACCAATCGTAGGCATTAAGCCTTTTTATAATTGTGGCATAGCCACCGAACTAGAGGCAATAAGTCGATATTGTGGCGAAACCACCAACTAGAGGCAATAAGCCGATATTGTGGCGAGCCACCGAACTAGAGGCAATAAGTCGATATTGTGGCGAAAGCCACCGAACTAGAGGCAATAAGCCGATATTGTGGCAATCGCCATTCTTCTCTTCATATATCCCACCCATGCAATTATACATATACTTTAAAATATAAAATTTATTATCAATACATAACATGGTGGGTTTATAAATGACATTTCATTTGGCCCATAATTATAGCAATTTATCCATTTAGCAATTTAGTGGGCTTTGGCCCATTTACCAAACTAGAGCGTTTTGGCTAAATTTTAACGAACTAGAGTGTTTTGGCCCAATTTATCGAACTAGAGTATTTACGGCCCATTTTCACGAACTAGAGTATTTACGGCCCATTTTCACGAACTAGAGTAATTACGGCCCATTTTCACGAAATATCCAATTTTCATAATAACAATTAATAACTCGAGGGCATTTTCGTAATTTTCACGATTTGTCGTTTTTTACGTATTTTCGTCATAATATCAATTTTTTACGTTTTTACCGATCTAATCGTTTTTATGATTTACTTCCATACCAAATTTGACATCCAACCAAAATAATGAGTGTGAAAATTACACACCTCGATACCGTGAGTATTAACCCTTCTCGCTCTTGGCACCTAAAATATATTTTGATTCGTTAGTCAACTAACTCAGAAAATAAATCTTAATCGATAATGGATCCAAAATCTTACCCTCTTGATTTTGAATCACTTGATTTTCGGTTTTGCCTCGCTTATCGATTCACTAGTCGCGAGAATCCACCAACGAATAACGGCTCCGAGGTTCGTACTACTTCAAATAATGGACTCCTTTGGAAGATGGCCCACAACCCGTGAAAAATCCCTGACCGCGAAACCGCTCTTCGTTTGAATGGGGATTTACAGATCCACCCTCTTACGATAACTAAACACCGCCTTTTCTTCCCTATCTTGGCGATCTTCAAGATCCCAAAAGAATTTAGTTAGATCTAAAATAATATCAATAATACTAGAGATTTAAAGAGTAGGATTTCCTTACCAAAACAAAACGCTCCAACGCTTTCTCCCGATCTCTTGAGTTCCGATCTCGTTATTGCACTAAATAATAATAACGAAAAGAACGTTATTAGAATGAACGTTATTTCAATCCAAAAGACCCTCAATTAACCAATGATATTCGCCATAAAATCACTAATCAATTAATCGAAAATAGAGAGGAACCCTTACCTACTTCCCACTCGAAAAGAAAGATTAAGAATGATGTTTAATTGATGGAAGATTCGCTATAAATGATTAAGAATGGAAAAATAATTTTTGGCTTATAGGCACAATAACATTCGCCAAGAGAGTGAATATGGAGAAAATTTTCGATTGAAAAGAAATAGCATAAGAATGAAAGGATGATGGTGATGATGTTTTGATTTCAAGGAGATTAGAAGAAAAGAAAAGAAAAATATGAACTTAGGTGCTGGTATATTCGGCCATGGCAAAGAAAAAAAGAAAGAGATTGATTTTGGTATAGGTGATTTCGCACAAGGAGAATACAAAGAAAGTTAACAAAATGAATAAAAGTGACCAAATGGTCAAGAGATATTGGCTTAACCAAATGCAAAATTCGCCAAAAGGGATATTGAAAGGAGAGGAATAAAATTCTGCACAAAGTGCAAAGGTTAACCAAAGAGAAAAGAATGAGATTTTGCCAAACTAACAAAATTTTGGCTCTCCTCCCCTACCAATATTGCCGTCCAAATATGGTCAATTGGCCATTATTTCTTTCCAAATTTTCCCTAGATAAGTGCCTTATGTCCCCCTATCTTTCCTTAAACTTTTGATTCCATACCATATGTTAGTTGTTACCTTAATCCATTGATACACTAACCAAAAATACATGGTCAACACCTTCCTTATATGTCCCTTGCCGACACTTCATAGCCATGAGCGTAAAATTAAAACAAAAATTTTATCTAGGTGCTATACAAGGGATTCAACCTCTTCCTCTTACTTGAACCCATGCGCCAATCTCCACCATGCCATATGCTCATTTTATGACACTTTTAGCACATAATTTAGCTTAAGTCTTAATCACCTTTGTTTCACTTCAATAAATTCTCACTTAATAAATTTTATTCCTTCTTCAATTTATGTTTTACCCCTCTAGGACTTCAATAAGCAATGAAATAAAAATAAGAGATTTTTCTAAACTCCAATTCATGCAATTTATTTACTCGGATTTTTAGGGTGTTACAGGGCTGATTTCAGGATCTCTGTTAGGCTAGCGTTGAAGGGGATTAAGAATCTTCCGGGATTTGGTCAGTAAAGGTAAGCAAGACGCAACCTTTGGCCGGAGGCCATTTCCTTCTCATCGATTTAATGTTAGAATCGAATCTAACATAAGTTATGTAGGGATTTCGACAACTCTCATAATCAAGTAGGAGCCTTCGGGATTTGGATCTTTTTCGGTAAGAGTAATCGATTTAGATTTAGTGATTTCTCGTTTGGAGTTTTGATTTAAAGTTTAACCGGGTCTTCTGACCAAGATTTTGTTTCATGGAGCCGAATACCAGCCAAGTGGAGAAAGGGGTTGTCCCTACCCCTAAGTTCAAGAAACGTTCAGTTTCTGCGATTCGGGATTGGCCACCGGGGTGTGGGCCAGCGTCGGAGCAGGATCGTAGACAAATAGCGGTAGTTTTGCTTAGGGACAGTGTCAACATCGAGAGTCTAGTGCTTCGGGTTATCAGGTGTGTGATTAATTCACTGTTTCTATGATTAGTCAATTAATTATATGTGTTATGCGTGTGATAACCGGTACAGTGGTTATAGTGGATTTGTACCCTTAATAGGGTATCTCAGTAACTAGGTTAGTACTCTATCTAAGGTGTGGTTGTGGTTAATTACTGTGGTTATTTGCGAGCATGTTGTATGTCTACTTAATATGTCCATGCATTATTCTGTCATAATTTTTATAGCATGATGCACACGCATGGGATCAGGATGTATATGTGAAATGAAGGACCGGGTGTACATTTATGTACGTGGTGGTGATTGGCTATGTGCCACATCATGACTTGATGTCGGCTATGTGCCACATCGAGGGATTGATGCTTGCTTTGTGCTTCATCGTGGTTTGATGATGACCATGGGTCACATCGTGGATATCGAGATTTGGTCACATAGTGATCGGTGGCTAGGCCACGATATATTTGGTCACATGGTGATCGGTGGCTAGGCCACGTTATATTAGCTTTGAGCAGCTTGACTGCCAAAGAGGTGTGTAGCGGATGGAGGATCGATTTAGTAATCCCCTGGTGTGTAATGGTAGGATACGGGGGTGTGTAGAGGATGGATATTAAGATGGGTTGGGTAACTTTTTTGCATCATCATGTGTGGTATGTGGATTGTGTGGTTTGGGCCAAGCCCATTTGGGAAACATGTGAAATAATCGCACACTGAGTCTGTTCGACTCACCCTATTTTCTTAAACAATGCATGTAATGGCCTAAATTCAAGGTTATCGGAATAATGGTTTTGCAACCATAAATCCGATTTAAAGAGAAATTTATTTCAATATATTTGCAAGAATATTTATATGATAGGAAATATTTTATAAATATTTATAAAATGTTAGTAATGTGGTATTGAAATTTCAGTAGAAAATTTTAATGTTTGGGTAGATAATTAAATGAAAAGGACTAAATTGAAATAGAAGTAAAAGTTTAATTATAGATTAAAGAAAAGTTAAAGGACTAAAAGGAAATTACGCCACTCTTTATAGTTGAGGTAAAATATATCAAAGATTTTTATAATTAAAATATATATATGATTACTTAATAAATTAAGAATATTTATTATTTAATATATTATATTATATTATTATATAAATAGGTAAAAAGAAATATAAGAAAAAAAAAAGAAGAGAAATAGAAACAGAATAGGCAAATGAAACAGAGAAGGAAAGAAGGAAGGAAAGAAAAGAAAGAAGAAAGGGAAAATTAAAAGTTTGAAGCTTGGAAGTTGATAGGTAAGTCAATTTAGCCCTTTTTACATAATTTTGATGTTTTAGAAGCCTTGGAACAAGGTTTTGATGAAGCTAAGTTGTCATATTGAAAGTTTGTGAGCTCTCAAGTATAGTTTATGATGAAACAAAAACATGAATTAAGGACTTAATTGAATGAATTTCAAGTTAGAATTGAAAGATGAATTTAATTGAGAAGTAAGCTATAAGCAAACAGTTTTGGGACAGCAGCAGTAGAGTAACTTTGAAAAATCACTAAAAATCGTAGAACTGGAATTAGAAGTTGAGTGAGATATGAAATTAAAGCTTATTGAGTTTGTTTTCATATTAAAGAAACAGAGAAAGCAAAGTAATTCTGTATTTTTAGATATTTATATTTTTGTAAGACTAGTTCAGAGTGATTTTGAGATCCCCTGTTCTGACTTTGAAAAATCATAAAATATTGAATAAAAATAATTAGGGGCTTAAATTTAGATGGTTAGACTCCTTAATGAGTCTATTTTTGAAGAAACAAACTAAAACATCATTTGAATTATTTACAAGGATAAAATTGATTCGAAGTAAAAAGTGGTCCGAACTGTCAAATAGTAAAATAAGGGAAATTTTAATGAATAAACTGTACTAATTGGCTAAGCCAAATATTCTGGAAGTTTTATGGTATAAATATATGTGAGTCTAGCTTCAGGAAAAATTAACGGTTCTTCAATTGGAGTTCTGTAGCTCGAGAAATAAATAATTTAGTGACTGTGACTCAAGTAGACAGCTTTGAATGAATTATGAACAATAATAGAATTATAGTGAATGCTACATGTGAACATGAAATGTGTTGAATTGATGATTGAATTTATTTATTTAGATCCAGAAAACACAAATACGAAGTTAGATAGAGGAAAGGAAAAAGTCCCGGATTAGTAGATTTTTGTGTACGAACAAGTATCGAGGTAAGTTCATGTAACTTGTATTATATTCTTAAATGCTTGAAATGTATATTATTGATGTGAATATGATTTCAATGTTCATTGTATGAAAGTTGATGAAACATTGATATATTTGATAAAAGAAAGAAATCCCAGCTTGAATGAAAGGAAAATTGATGGATCTCGAAAAGGAATTGACGGTAAAAAGGATCTAGCCCGGACGGGTGATCCTATCCTGATATAGCCCTCCCGAAGAATATGTGGAAAATGGATTTAGCCCTGACGGGTAATCCTAATTAGGGTCTGAATTTAGCCTAGACTGGTAATTCAGATCCAAGCTCATTAGAGTAATTGTCGTTGCAGGAGATTTAGCCTGGACTAGTAATCCCTCTGTATGGATGAGGTTCGCGGGAGTGTGCTCTCTGTAATGGAAATGTGCGCACATTAACATGAATTGACGGGCCTGGATTGTACACTAAAAGTGTACTTCTGAAAATCCATCGAAATTCTAAGTAATTCAACGTGATAAATATGGAAATATAACAAAGAAACGAAATTATGGTATTGATGAGCTCATCAATCATGGTATGTATTATTGGTATATGGAAATTATTGGATTAACTTGAATGTTGAGTTTGTGTATGTTAGGGCAATAGTGCATTGAAGGGATATATGAATGTTTATTGCTTTGTATTGAAAATATTAGGTAAGTATAATTCTTGTTACATGAGCTTACTAAGCACAAAGTGCTTACCCTGTTTCCTTTTTCCCTGTTTTGTAATGTTAGGAGCTCGGAGGTCGGATTCGGTAGGAGACACATCACACTATCAACCCCAATATTTTGGTATATAAGGAAATTTTATTTTGGAAATCAATGGCATGTATAAGCTAATAAAGTAGATGTTAATATGAAATGAATGTAAGGTCAGCCATTGGTATGGCTAACAAATTTTAGTTTTAGTATGTAATGAGGTTATCTTATAAATATGCATGGATTTATTTTGAAAATATGTTGAATTAGATTGGTTGATGTGAATTGGTCTCGATTAAAAAAAAAAATTTTGCAGGGAAGGCTAGATAATTATAAAGGGGTTATATTGAGTAAAAAAAATCGTAAACTCCTGTAATGCCTCGTATCCTATTCCGACAACGAATACGGGTAGGGTGTGTTACATTTATTGGTATCAGAGCTACGGTTTAGCTGGTTCTAGGACTGACATAGCAAATATAGATTAGCTATACATGCCATTTAAATTACTATTGATAGTGTGATATCTCCCGACCATTTAAATTGAGTTTTTCTTATAGTAATGCCATCCGACCGAGCTCAATCCAAGAAGTCGAGTCATGCTCCGCTTCAAAGACAAAGGGAAGAAACTAACAGAGAAGGCCGATCTGAGAGGGTCAAGGGAGGGGCAAAATAGCCTTCTTTCAAATGATGAATGAATGGTTTACTCAAGACATAAGAACTAACCCTATAGTGCAAAAACTCAAACTCCCCATCCTGTTCCTCCACGGTTCCCCGAGATTCCACAGTGTCAGTGTAATCGAATCTGTCGAAAAAGGAAAAGCTTCGTTGATAAAATTTAAAAATATGATGTCAAGAATTTCAAGCAGCGATTGATGATGATCCCGAACAGCTGAATTTTGGTTAGAAACACTACTCGGGTTTTGAAGGATTTATCCGCATACACGCATGAATATCTCAAATGTCTTTGTCTCATTGCTAAAAGACACGACTTATCATTGGTGGAATACTAATGCTTCATTGTCCCGAGAGAAGAAATTACATGGAAATTCTTCCGCATCGAGTTCAAAAGAAATGTATCGATCGAGATTTCTTGATCAAAAAGAAAAGAATTTCTTGACTTGAAACAGGGCAATAGATTGGTATCTGAGTATGAAAGAGAATTTGTTCGGTTGAGTAAATATGCTCGAGAATAGGTACAATCAGAAGCTGAAATGTAGTAAATGATTCGAAGATGGTTAAATCTGATCAGACAGAGGGATTATCTGATGTGATTTCAGATATTACTGCTCAGAGGTATGTCAAAAAAGGATATGATGCTTTTCTTGCTTATGTATTAGAAAACAAGGTATCTGAGTCGAAGATTCAGGTAGTGACAGTGTTATGTGAATTTTTTTATGTGTTTCCAGAAGAATTACCAAGGTTGCCACCAGAAAAAAAAGTGGAATTCTCTATAGATTTAATTCCGGGAACTACTCCGATTTCCATAGCTTCGCACTGATGGCTCCTCTGTAATTAAAGGAATTAAAGACACGCTTGCAAGAACTTGTTGACAGGGGTTTTGTACGACCGAGTCATTCACCTTGGGGTGCTCCAGTTCTATTTGTGAAAAAGAAAGACGGGTCTTTGATATTGTGTATTGACTATCGGCAACTCAATAAGGTAACTATAAAGAATAATTACCGTTGCCTGGATTGATGATTTATTGGATCACCTAAAAGGTGCTCTCAGATTTTCAAAGAATGATCTCGATCGGGCTACTATCGATTCACGGTAAAGGAGTCGATGTATCAAGACAACTTTCGTAACCAAGTACGGGTATTATGAGTTTCGTTATGCCGTTTAATGACTAATGCACCTACAAGATTTATGGATCCGATGAATCGATATTCGATAAAGATTTTAGACAAAGTTTATGGTAGTTTTCATTGATGATATTTTAGTCTATTCTCGATATGAAAATGAGCATGCAGAACATTTGAGAATTGTGTTGTAAATTCTGCGAGAGAAGCAGTTATATGCTAAATTTAGTAAATGTGAATTTTGGCTTCGAGAAGTGGGTTTTCTTGGACATATTGTATCTACCGAAGGCATTAGGGTAGATCCAAGTAAAATCTCAGCTATTGTCAATTGGAGTCCACCAAAGAATGTATCTGAAGTTAGAAGTTTCTTGAGTTTAGCTGGTTATTATCGGAGATTTGTGGATTCTCTATGATAGCTTCTCCGATGACTTGATTATTGCATAAAGATGTAAAGTTCGAGTGGATTGATGAATGTCAGCAGAGTTTCAACCGATTGACAGATCTACTAACGAAAGCACCAATATTAGTGCGACTTGAACCGGTAAGGAATTTGTTATTTACAAAGGATGCCTTATTAAATGGTTTAGGTTGTGTCTTGATGCAAGAAGGTAAAGTAATAGCCTATGCTTCAAGACAACTTAAACCACATGAAAGAAATTACCTGGTACATGATCTTGAATTAGCTGCTATTGTATTTGCATTGAAGATATGGTGGCATTACTTGTACGGTGAGAAATGTCATATTTATACTGATCATAAAAGCTTGAAATATTTGATGACACAAAAAGATTTGAATTTAAGATAGCGTAGGTGGCTTGAATTGATAAAGGATTATGATTTGATTATTGATTACCATCCGGGTAAGGCTAATGTTGTAGCTGATGCTTTGAGTCAGAAATCTCTGTTTCCTTTACGAGTTATGAATACCCGGTTGTCACTGGCTAATGATCGTTCAATCATAGCTGAATTGAGAGTTAAACCAACATTTCTACAGCAAATATGTGAAGCTCAGAAGAATGATGAAAAGTTACAGGTTAAAAGAGCACAGTGTGAGTCAGGTACTGGTTATGAATTTCATGTTGGGATTGATAGTTGTATGTTATTCAGAGGTAGGGTATGTGTACCCAAGAATTCAGAGCTCATACAGAAGATTCTACACGAAGTTCACAACGGTACTATGTCTGTACATCCGGGAAGTAATAAAATGTATAATGATCTGAAAAAGATGTACTGGTGGCCAGGTATGAAACGTGATATTTCTGAGTTTGTATCAAAATGTCTGATATGTCAACAGGTCAAAGCAGAACATCAGGTACCTTCGGGGTTACTTCAGCCAATTACTATACCGGAATGAAAATGGGAAAGAATCACTATGGATTTTGTATCGGGATTACCGTTGTCTCTGAGGAAAAAGGATGCTATTTGGGTGATTGTTGACCAATTGACAAAGTCAGCGCACTTTATTTAGGTACATGTGGATTATTATTTAGATAAATTGGCTAAACTGTACATATCTGAGATTGCCAGGTTACATGAAGTGCCTGTCTCCATTATATCGGATAGAGATCCCCGATTTACGTCTCATTTCTGGGATAAATTGCACGAAGCTTTGGGTACTCAGTTGTATTTCAGTACTGCATTTCATCCTCAGACAAATGGCCAATCTGAGCGTGTAATTTAGGTATTGGAAGATATGCTCCGATGTTGTAAACTAGAGTTTGAAGGTAATTGGGAGAGATATTTACCTTTAATTGAATTTGCTTACAACAACAGTTATCAGTCCAGTATTAAAATGGCTCCCTATGAAGCTTTGTATGGTAGAAAGTGTAGAACACCGTTATATTGGACAGAGCTTAGTGAAAAGAAGATACATGGGGTTGATTTGATCCAGGAAACAGAAGAAAAGGTAAAGGTCATTCGGAATAGTTTGAAAGCAGCATCTAATCGTCAAAAATCATATCTTAAATGAAAAGAGATTGAATTTCAGGTCGGTGACAAGGTATTTCTAAAAGTGTCTCCTTGGAAGAAAGTTCTCCGATTCGGTCGAAAGGGTAAATTGAGTCCAAGATTTATCGGACCATATGAGATCATAGAAAGAATTGGACAAGTCGCTTATCGATTGGCATTACCACCGGAACTCGATAGAATTCATAATGTTTTTCATGTGTCTATGCTATGACGAAATCGGTCAGATCCTTCACATGTTATTTCTTTGACAGAAGTGGAGATTCAATCGGATATGACTTACAGTGAAGAACTGGTCAAGATATTGGCACTGGAAACAAAGGAGCTTAGAAATAAAAAAGATAAATTTAGTGAAAGTATTATGGCAAAAGCATGGGATTGAGGAAGTGACATGGGAACCGGAGGAGACAATGAGGAAACAATATTTGAACCTCTTTACTGGTAAGATTTTCGAGGATGAAAATCCTTAAAAGGGGGGGAGAGTTGTAATGGCCTAAATTCAAGGTTATCGGAATAATGGTTTCGCAACCATAAATCTGATTTAAAGAGAAATTTATTTCAATATATTTGCAAGAATATTTAAATGATAGGAAATATTTTTATAAATATTTATAAAATATTAGTAATGTGGTATTGAAATTTAGTTAGAAAATTTTAACGCTTGGGTAGATAATTAAATGAAAAGGACTAAATTGAAATAGAAGTAAAAGTTTAATTATAGATTAAAGAAAAGTTAAAGGAACTAAAAACAAAATTATGCCATTCTTTATAGTTGAGGCGGCATACACATAAAAATATCAAAGATTTTATAATTAAAATATATATTATTACTTAATAAATTAAGAATATTTATTATTCAATATATTATATTATATTATATTATATTATTATATAAATAGGCAAAAAGAAATATAAGAAAAAAAAAAGAGAAATAGAAACAGAATAGGCAAACGAAACAGAGAAGGAAAGAAGGAAGGAAAGAAAAGAAAGAAGAAAGGAAAATTAAAAGTTTGAAGCTTGGAAGTTGATAGGTAAGTCAATTTAGCCCTTTTTACTTAATTTTGATGTTTTAGAAGCCTTGGAACAAGGTTTTGATGAAGCTAAGTTGTCATATTGAAAGTTTGTGAGCTCTCAAGTATAGTTTATGATGAAACAAAAACATGAATTAAGGACTTAATTGAATGAATTTCAAGTTAGAATTGAAAGATGAATTTAATTGAGAAGTAAGCTATAAGAAAACAGTTTTGGGACAACAGCAGTAGAGTAACTTTGAAAAATCACTAAAAATCGTATAAGTGGAATTAGAAGTTGAGTATGATATGAAATTAAAGCTTATTGAGTTTATTTTCATATTAAAGAAACAGAGAAAGCAAAGTAATTCTGTATTTTTAGATATTTATATTTTTGTAAGACTAGTTTAGAGTGATTTCGAGATCCCCTGTTCTGACTTTGAAAAATCATACAAAATTGAATAAAAATAATTAGGGGCTTAAATTTAGATGGTTAGACTCCTTAATGAGTCTATTTTATAAGAAACAAACTAAAACATCATTTGAATTCTTTTCAAGGATAAATTGATTCGTAGTAAAAAGTGGTCTGAACTGTCAAATAGTAAAACAAGAGAAATTTTAATGAATAAACTGTACTAATTGGCTAAGCCAAATATTCTGGAAATTTTATGGTATAAATATATGTGAGTCTAGTTTCAGCAAAAATTAACTTTTCTTTAATTGGAGTTCTGTAGCTCGAGAAATAAATAATTTAGTGACTGTGACTCAAGTAGACAGCTTTGAATGAATTATGAACAATAATAGAATTATAGTGAATGCTACATGTGAACATGAAATGTGTTGAATTGATGATTTAATTTATTTATTTAGATCCGGAAAACACAAATACAAAGTTAGATAGAGGAAAGGAAAAAGTTCCGGATTAGTAGATTTTTGTGTACGAACAAGTATCGAGGTAAGTTCATGTAACTTGTATTATATTCTTAAATGCTTGAAATGTATATTATTGATGTGAATATGATTTCAATGTTCATTGTACGAAAGTTGATGAAAAATTGATATATGTGATAAAAAGAAAGAAATCCCAGTTGAATGAAAGTAAAAATCGATGGATCTCTAAAAAGGAATTGACGGTAAAAAGGATCTAGCCCGGACGGGTGATCCTATCCTGATATAGCCCTCTCGAAGAATATGTGGAAAATGGATTTAGCCCTGACGGATAATCCTAATTAGGGTCTGAATTTAGCCTGGACTGGTAATTCAGATCCAAGCTCATTAGAGTAATTGTCGTTGCAGGGGATTTAGCCTGGACTGGTAATCCCTCCGTAAGGATGAGGTTCATGGAGTGTGCTCTCCGAAATGGAAATGTGCGCACATGAACATGAATTGATTTGCTGGATTGTACACTAAAAGTGTACTTCTGAAAATCCATCAAAATTCCGAGTAATTCAACATGATAAATATGGAAATATAACAAAGAAACGGAAATCGTGGTATTGATGAGCTCATCAATCAAGGTATATATTATTGGTATATGGAAATTATTGGATTAACTTGAATGTTGAGTTTGTGTATGTTAGGGCAATAGTGCATTGAATGGATAAATGAATGTTTATTGCTTTGTATTGAAAATATTAGGTAAGTATAATTCTTGTTACATGAGCTTACTAATTACAAAGTGCTTACCCTGTTTCCTTTTTCCTTGTTTTGTAATGTTAGGAGCTCGGAGGTCGGATTTGGTAGGAGACACATCACACTATCAACCCCAAGATTTTGGTATATAAAGAAACTTTATTTTGGAAATCAATGGCATGTATAAGCTAATAAAGTAGATGTTAATATGAAATGAATGTAAGGTCAGCCATTGGTATGGCTAACAAATTTTAGTTTTAGTATGTAATGAGGTTATCTTATAAATATGCATGGATTTATTTTGAAAATATGTTGAATTAGATTGGTTGATGTGAATTGATCTTGGTTAAAAAAAAATTTTGCAGGGAAGGCTAGATAATTATAAAGGGGTTATATTGAGTAAAAAAAAATCGTAAACTCCTGTAATGCCTCGTATCCTATTCCAACAACAAATACGGGTAGGGGGTGTTACAATGCAGGTGATGTGTGATACATGGACCGAGCTGGAGTAGATTCGTGGTGGCCATGCAGAAGTTGTTTTAATGTTTTATGCACTTAAATTCTTAGTTACTTTTGGGTTAATTTCCTTTTGATGTAATAAGGCCACTTAAATATTTGGGGATTGTTACTTTATTGTGAGTTAGATAGATTATCGATTAAAAACTGGGAACGATTTTGGAAACAATTTCCAACTTAAAGATTAAACTTGAGTTTTAACCCGAATATTTTAAATAACTCGATTTCTCTTGAAATTTCCAAACGTACAATGTTTTAAACTACACACAACCTTCAAAGTTTTTCGTTCTTTTATAAACTAAGTAAATATTTAAGAATTCAAAACGTGTTTCCGCCCATTGAATCAAATTCTTTTCAGCCATATTTCCTTGTAGCATCCTGAATTCGGTCGTAGCGTTTTGGGCCGGGTTTGGGGTGTTACAGTTTGGTATCAGAGCCCAGTTCAAAACTCGACTTTGAGGGCTTTTGGGCCCAAAACGTCTTTCGAAGGTGGGTTTTATTAAAACTTGTATTTTCATAAGCTGTTCAGGTTTTCTAGCATGGCACCTGAGTCTCCGACCCGATGTCCACTAGGTAAGTACTTCAAACCATTGCATGATTTATATGTAAGGTGAAGGGTGATATGGGATCGTAAATTAGTAAGTTAGGAACTATAGAACTCTAGGATTAGCTTACTCCAACACTAAAATTCATAAGACTTAACTTATTTCACCAAACCCGGGAATAAGTCGTGGAGTTCAGGTGTGGTAACAAGCATGTGCATGTCTAGGCATGGATTCCGAATGAGCTTGGTATTTAAGCAGTCCTAGCGACTCACCTCCTCTTTTCTGGAATCCTACCTGGTGCACAGTGATTGTTCACCTTAACCGTGAGGACTCGTTAACGGGCCAAATCTATAAATAAAACTCGAAAGGGACCAAACACCCGATTTTGCAAAACAATCAAATTACCCTGATTTGCAAAATTACCAAAGTACCCCGATTTGTGAAAATTACTAAAATACCCCCAGTTTATGAAATTACCATACTACCCTCGATTTTTACCAAAATACCCCTATTTGCAAAAATACCAAAATACCCCTATTTTACAAAAATACCAAAATACCCCAAATTTGCAAAATTACAAGATACCCCTGATTTGGAAAATTACCAAAACACCCCTATAGGAAAAATTATGAAAATATCCCTGGGTTGGGAACGAACGAAAATGTTCAAAGTGGTGAACGTGTGTAGTGGATAGTGTTGATGAGTGAATGAGATTCTCTGAGATAGGGTGGAGGACTTGAGACAAAAACTCTGAATGACCGAAAGAACTACTATTAAATGTCTTTACATAAAATTACGTGTGGATAATCAGTGGAACAATAAGTTGATGCATAAAATTTCTTAAACAGATTAAAACACTACGATAGACATGAGTTCTAGGGGACGAGGTCGTAGTACGCGTGGATATGGTAGGGGCAGAATGTCAATATCGGAACCAGTTAGGTCTGGTCATAGATCGGGGAATGAAACTACACCGCCCGCGGTGGAAGCGGAGTTCAAGATTAGACGGGTGGAGATGACGCAGTATCTCAGGCTATGTTGCGAGTCTTGAAAAGAGTTGCGGAAGTAAATATGGGTACCGAGGCCAAGAAGTCTGTTTCTGAGAGACTTCGGGCGAATGGAGCTGAGATATTTCGAGGTGTCTCGGGGGTGGCTCCAAATGCGGCGGAGTATTGGTTGGAGGCAGTCGAGAGGATCATGGATGATTTGGACTGCACTGCTGAGGAAAAGCTAAAGGTCGCTGTATTTCTACTACGGAATAAGGCTTATCAGTGGTGGCTTACCGTCAAAGAGGGTACTCCAGCAGATCGAGTAGATTGGAGTTACTTCAAGGTAAAGTTTGAAGGGAAGTACATTGGAGCTAGTTACGTGGGCGCACTACGAGGAAGGCGACTTGAATCTAGTGCAAGGGGTAAGTCGAGAGCGTAATATAAGGCGTAATTCTTGAGGTTAAGTCAAGATGCGGAGGATTGTTGCTATTGATTACGATTCTGCCATGAGGTTTGAGGATGGGCTCCGAGATGAACTGCGGGTGTTGATAGCTCCTCAGCGTGAGAGGGACTTTGCCACTTTGGTGGAGAAATCTCGGATCGTCGAGAAAGTTAAGCGAGCTGAAAGGCAGAATAGACATAGAGACAGAGGCCAGAACAAGAGAGGTTTTGGATCGTCAGGGTCTTCGGGGGGTCTCCAGAAAAAGCTTAGGGTGGATAATTCTACTCGTACTACTATGCCGACTGTTGGGAATCAGGTCCATCTATGTGCTCAGTGTGGGAGGATGCATGTAGGCGAGTGCTGGGGAAGGATTAGGGAGTGTTTCAGGTGTGGGTCTAAGACTCACTTTGTGAGGAATTGTCCTCAGAATGCGGATAGGGCTCAGTCAGTGGGTTAAGGGTATGTGCAGCTAGGAAGGGGTGGTTCACAGGTGTCAAAAGGTTGTGGTCCGAACTGTGGAGGGAATGGTTTTGGCCGAGGTCGTGGAGCACCAGGCAGAGGTGCTGGGAGCTCAGATGCAAGACAGCCAGGGTTAGTGTATGCAGCCAAACGTCGTGAGGAGGAGGACGCACCAGATGTTATCACGCTACATTCCTTATTTATGGGATTCTCTTTACTGCTTTAATTGATGTTGGGTCAACGCATTCGTATATTGCTAGCATGGTGTCTGAAACCTTGAATGTGAACTCTGAGACTGTCCTTAGGAAGATGACTGTACTTAGTCCTTTAGGGCAATCTGTAGTAGTAGATAAACTCTTTAGAGACGTTAGAGGTTCAGGGGGTGGTGTTCCCAGCTGACTTGATGGAGCTGCCGTTCGGGGAATTTGACCTGATCCTAGGGATGGATTGGTTAGTAAGATACCGTGCGAATCTGGACTGTGCTGCTAAGCGCATGTTAATAAGGACTCCCGAGAATTATGAGGTTGCAGTGATAGGTGAGAGGAGAGACTACCTGTCTAACGTAGTGTCTGCTCTTAAGGCGGTGAAAATGGTAAAGAAGGGGTGCTCGGCTTATCTGATGGTGAAGAAGGAGGCAGCTATGAGGGAGGTCAGGACAGTCAAGGAATTTATGGATGTTTTTCTAGTGGAACTCCCAAGGTTACCTCCGGATTGGGAGGTGGAGTTTGGAATTGACCTGTTGCCAAGAACAGCGCCAGTGTCCATCGCGCCTTATAGGATGGCTCCAAAGGAGTTGGTTGAGCTGAAGGCCCAAATCCAAGAGTTGCTAGATCGCGGGTTTATTTGACTCAGTGTGTCTCCGTGGGGAGCATCGGTGTTGTTCGTGAAGAAGAAGGACGGGTCTATGCGTATGTGCATAGATTACCGCCAGTTGAATAAACTGACGATCAAGAACAAGTACCCGCTACCGAGGATAGACGACTTGTTTGACTAGCTCAAAGGAGCTGCGATTTTTTCAAAGATAGATTTGAGGTCAGGATATCACCAGCTTAAGGTAAAAGGGGCTGATATCCATAAGACGGCGTTTCAAACTCGATACGGGCACTATAAATTTTAATAATGCCGTTCGGGTTGACTAACGTACCAGTTGCATTTATGGACATAATGAATCGGGTTTTCCAACCTTACTTGGATCAATTCATCGTGGTGTTCATAGACGACATCCTGGTGTATTCAAAGTCGGAGGAAGAACATGATGCCACCTACGGGTGGTACTGCGAATTTTAAGGGAAAAGAAGTTGTATGCCAAGTTTAGTAAGTGCGAATTCTGGTTGACTGAAGTTGCTTTTCTGGGTCACATGGTATCTGCGGAGGGAATAAGGGTGGATCCTCGGAAGGTTGAGGCAGTACTGGAGTGGAAACCACCTAAGTCGGTAGCAAAAATTCGCAGTTTCTTGGGGCTACCAGGGTACTATAGAAGGTTTGTTGAAGGGTTCTCTTCTATAGTAGCACCTTTGACTAAGCTGTTTAGGAAGGAGGTACCTTTTGTATGGTCGGATAAGCAGTAGGAGAGTTTTGAGAAGCTAAAGAGAGTTTTGACTGAAGTCCCGATTTCGATCCAGCCGGTGACGGAAAAAGGCTTTGTGGTGTATTGTGATGCTTCTCACACGGGATTAGGTTGCGTACTGATGTAGGAAGGGAAGGTGGTTGCTTATGCGTCTCGACAGCTAAGACCGCATGAAGTTAGCTACCCGACGCATGATCTGGAGTTGGCAGCAGTAGTTTTCACTTTGAAAGTGTGGAGGCACTATCTGTACGGAGAGAAGTCGGTGATTTACACGGACCACAAGAGCCTGAAGTATCTATTGACTCAAAAGGAGCTGAACTTGAGACAATGAAAGTGGGTGGAGTTATTAAAGGATTACGACTGTTCGATTGAGTACCACCCGGGTAAAGTGAATATGGTGGCGGATACATTAAGTCAGAAAGTGGTGTCGGATCTGAGGGCTATGTTCACACATCTTAGTCTCTACGACGATGGGAGTTTGTTAGAGGAACTGCAGGTGAAACCTACGTGGCTAAGTCAGGTAAGAGAGAAACAGTTGGTGGATGAGGTTCTGAGTACTCGACTTCAGCAAGTTCAGAGTGGGGAGTTAGAGGATTATAGTGTGAACAGTGATGGAGTCCTGTGTTTCCGTGGTAGGGTGTGTATGCCGGAGGATGTAGAATTGAGGTAGAAGATTCTTCGGGATTCGCATAGTAGCCTTTACACTATGCATCCTGAAGGAAGTAAGTTGTATAAAGATCTACGGGAACAGTCTTGGTGTCCTGGATTGAAGCGTGAAGTTACAAAATTTGTGGGGAAGTACTTGACGTGTCAGCGGGTCAAGGCTAAACATCAAGTACCTTCAGGGTTACTGCAACCAATGAAGATTTCGCAATGAAAGTGGGAGAGGATCACAATGGATTTCGTGAGTGGGCTTCCTCTTACACCTACTAAGAAGGACTCGGTATGGGTGGTTGTGGATCAGTTGACAAAGTCTACGCATTTCATACCAGTTCGGGTTGATTACTCTCTGCAAAGATTAGCGAAGCTGTATGTAGCAAAAATTGTGAGACTGCATGGAGTGCCGGTGTCGATCATATCGGATAAGGATCCTAGATTTAAGTCGAGGTTTTGGAGGGCGTTGCATCAGGCTTTGGGTACCAGGTTGGACTTTAGCATGATATTTCATCCACAGTCGGACGGCCAGTCTGAAAGGGTGATTCAAGTATTAGAAGATATGTTGAGGGGTTGCGTTATCGACTTTAGGGGTAACTTAGAGGAATTCTTGCCTTTGGCGGAGTTTGTATCCAATAACAGTTACCAAAAAGTATTCGGATGGCGCCGTATGAAGCACTAAATGGGCGAAAGTTTCGGACTCCTACGTGTTGGACAGAATTAAGTGAACGTCATGTTTTAGGTCCAGAGATAGTGGCAGAATTAGAGGAAAAGGTTAAGGTAATCCGAGCACGGTTGAAAGAGGCATCTAATAGACAGAAGTCGTATGCGGATCTTAAGCGGAAAGAGATAGAATTTGCTATGGGTGATAGTGTGTTCCTAAAAGTTTCACCATGGAAGAAGGTGATGAGATTTGGACACAAGGGTAAACTGAGTCCCAGGTTTATAGGGCCTTATAGGGTTGTGAAGCGAGTAGGCCCAATGGCTAACAAGTTGGAATTGCCGTCAGAATTGAAGCAGATGCATGATGTATTCCACGTGTCAATGTTACGTCGATATCGATCAGATCCATCTCACGTAGTGCCAGTTGAGGAAGTTGAGTTAAGGCCAGATTTGTCCTACGAAGAAGAACCGATTCAGATTCTGGAGCGAGATGTGAAGGTACTTCGAAAGAAATCAGTTCTTCTAGTTAAAGTATTGTGGCGTAACCATGGTTCGAAAGAAGCTTCGTGGGAGTCGAAAGAAGCGATGCGATAGTAATACCCTCACTTATTTTGACCAAGTAATTTCGAGGTCAAATTATTTTTAAGGGGGGTAGAACTGTAACATCCGGGGTTTAGGGACCTTGTATTTCTTTCTAAGTTACATGTATGTGGTAGTGTGCTCTATATGCTGTTTGTATGTGTTTAGGGGTCTCAGGAAATCTTGAGGCTAAGTTTAGACCTTAGGCAAATTTCTTGGGTTAGAGCCTTTGGGGGAAACTAGGGGGAGATAGGCCTTAAGAGTTCTTGTGTGAAGCCTAGGACACAAGGAATCAAGTGGTAGAGTGGTAAGGGAGGCGCCACTTAGTGCATAGGGGAGTGACGCCTCAGGGAGCTAGTGCGGGCAAGGTTCGAGCTACAGAAGAAGCATCTTGGGGTTGCTTTTTGCGCCAAGGGAGTGGGAGAGTTGGACGGCAAGCAAACTCTGCCTGGATGAGGTGTGGATTGAGTCAACAGCTTAAATTTGTGGCTAAGAGAGGAGGTAGGAGTTTGATTCACTCAAACTCATTTGAATGAGAGGTGAAGAGGAAAAATAGGAGAAAAGAAGGGGATTTGGGTGAGAGAGGACGAGTTGGCCGAATATGGGGCTTTGGGGGGTGGCATTTTGGTTGGTGGTAGTGGGATATGGGGGTGCCGAAACTCCTTAGAGTGGGTTTTTGTTTTAGTCTTTGGTAGTGTAACTTGTTGGTTCTCTCTTCTTTCATCTCTAAGTCTTGCCGCAAGTGTCAGCAAGGAAATAGCATTTTCTGACTTTTTTTTCTTAAGATCAAAACCGAAAGGGGTAGTGACCATTCGTGCATATTTTCTTTCCTTTACAATTTCTTCTTCTCTTCTCAGTTTTCTCTCTCAAATAGCTGAAACACCCATAAACCTTCACCCCTTTCTTTTCTTTTCATTTGCTAAGAAGCCAAATAACCCTTCTATCTCATTGAGTCTTGGCCAAATCTTCTAAGGCATCTCTTCTCTTTCTTTTTCGCATTCTTCTCCTATCTCTCAAACCTTTTACTCTAGGCCGAATCTGTCAGACTCTATTCCATCGGATCTAATAGTTGGTAAGGGTTTCTTCTATTCAATTCTCTTCTTTCTCTTTTGGTTGCCGAAAGTTAGATGCCTAACTGTGTGTTTATGAGTGGATGGCCGAATCTTGGAAGGGCTGATTTCGGGATCTCTGTTTGGCTAGCGTTGAAGGGGATTAAGAATCTTCCGGGATTTAGTCAGTAAAGGTAAGCAAGACGCAACCTTTGGCCGAAGGCCACTTCCATCTCATCGATTTAATGTTAGAATCGAATCTAACATAAGTAATGTAGGATTTCGACAACTCTCATAATCAAGTAGGAGCCTTCGGGATTTGGATCTATTTCAGTAAGAGTAATCGATTTAGATTTAGTGTTGTCTCATTTGGAGTTTTGATTTAAAGTTTAACCGGGTCTTCTGACCAAGATTTTGTTTCATGGAGCCGAATACTAGTCAAGTGGAGGAAGTGGTTGTCCCTATCCCTAAGTTCAAGAAACGTTCGATTTTTGTGATTCAGGATTGGCCACCGAGGTGTGGGCCAGCGTCGGAGCAGGATCGTAGACAGATAGCGGTAGTTTCACTTAGGGACAGTGTCGACATCGAGAGTCTAGTGCTTCGGGTTATCAGGTGTGTGATTAATTCGCTGTTTCTATGATTAGTCAATTAATTATATGTGTTATGTGTGTGATAACCGGTACAGTGGTTATAGTGGATTTGTACCCTTAATAGGGTATCTCGGTAACCAGGTTAGTACTCTATCTAAGGTGTGGTTGTGGTTAATTACTGTGGTTATTTGCGAGCATATTGTATGTCTACTTAATATGTCCATGCATTATTCTGTCATAATTTTTATAGCATGATGCACACGCATGGGATCGGGATGTATATGTGAAATGAAGGACCGGGTGTACATTTATGTATGTGGTGGTGATTGGCTATGTGCCACATCACGACTTGATGTCATCTATGTGCCACATTGAGGGATTGATGCTTGCTTTGTGCTTCATCGTGGATTCATGATGACCATGGGTCACATCGTGGATATCGAGATTTGGTCACATAGTGATCGGTGGCTAGGCCATGATATATTTGGTCACATGGTGATCGGTGGCTAGGCCACGATATATTTGGTCACATGGTGATCAGTGGCTAGGCCACGTTATATTAGCTTTGAGCAGCTTGACTGCCAAAGAGGTGTGTAGCGGATGGAGGTTGATTTAGTAATCCCCTGGTGTGTAATGGCAGGATACGGGGGTGTGTAGAGGATGGATATTAGGTTGGGTTGGGTAACATTTTTGCATCATCATGTGTGGTATGTGGATTGTGTGGTTTGGGCCAAGCCCATTTGGGAAACATGTGAAATAATCGCACACTGAGTCTGTTCGACTCACCCTATTTTCTTAAACAATGCAGGTGTTGTGTGATACATGGACCGAGCTGGAGTAGATTCGTGGTGGCCATGCAGAAGTTGTCTTAATGTTTTATGCACTTAAATTCTTAGTTACTTTTGGGTTAATTTCCTTTTGATGTAATAAGGCCACTTAAATATTTGGGGATTGTTACTTTATTGTGAGTTAGATAGATTATCGATTAAAAACTGGGAACGATTTTGGAAACAATTTCCAACTTAAAGATTAAACTTGAGTTTTAACCTGAATATTTTAAATAACTCGATTTCTCTTGAAATTTCCAAACATGCAATGTTTTAAACTACATACAACCTTTAAAGTTTTTCGTTCTTTTATAAACTAAGTAAATATTTAAGAATTCAAAACGTGTTTCCACCCATTGAATCAAATTCTTTTCAGCCATATTTCCTTGTAGCATTCCGAATTCGGTCGTACCGTTTTGGGCCGGGTTTTGGGTGTTACAATTTGCCTCGAGAGAGGGTTTAATATAGGTTAGGGAGTCTCACGGATCTAGCTAAGTAAAGGAATCATATAGTTTAGGGTTAAATAATAAGTGAAGTCATAGGTGGATTCTTCCTGAGGGTATCATCTTCATCAATGAGTTTTCCTAAAGTCTTTCTCAATTCATTCTTTTGTCTTTGCATCTAGTTTAGTTTTCATTAGTTTATAAACAATTCACTCCATATTTTAGGCTAAATAATAGAAAGAAAGTGAGTAGTAGTACTTTTAGGTTCCTTGGGTTCGATAAAATATTCTTGCCTAAACTATACTACTATTCGATAGGTGCACTTGCCTCTATCGTTGTCATAGTTAGTCTACAGGTTCGATCATTCTTTTATAAATATTAAAACTCAATTGCTTGACACGATCAATACGAGGAAGAATCCACCTAGACTTCACTTGTTATCTAACTCGAACTGCATAATTTATTCACTTGACTTGATCCGTAGGATTCCTAATTTATATTAATACCTCTCTCGAGGCTACTAATGTCTAACCCTAGGTTGATTAATTGAAATCTCTTTCTAATTAAAACCCCTAGAATTGCATTAACTCGATCTATGGACTCCCAAATTAGGTTTGACCCTAATCTGGTGATCGTGTCAAACAGTCGAGTTTTAATATTTATAAAAGAATGATTGAACCTGTAGACTGACTGTGACAATGATAGAGGCAAGTGCACCTATCGAACAGTAGTATAGTTTAGGAAAGAATTTCATATCGAACCCAAGGGAACCTAAAAGTACTACTACTCACTTTCTTTCTATTATTTAGCCTAAAATATGGAGTGATTGGATTATAAAACTAATGAAAAACTAAACTAGATGCAAAGACAAAAGATTGAATTGGAGAAAGACTTTAGGAAAACTCAGTTGATGAAGACGATACCCTCAGGAAGAATCCACCTATGACTTCACTTATTATTTAACCCTAAACCATATGATTTCTTTACTTAGCTTGATCCGTGAGACTCCCTAACCTATATTAAATCCTCTCTCGAGGCGAATAACGTTTAACCTTAGGTTAATTAGTGGAACTCTCGTTCTCTTATAATAATCCCCTAAGGAAGCAGTAAATCGATTAATGGATTCACATATTAGGTTTCACTCTAATTCGACAAAATCTCGTAACCCTATCTCTAGACGCCCGATCAACTCCGCTCAATTATGCTAATCTACTCTTAGGTAGGGTCTATTCCTCCTTCACCTAAGCACATCAAATTAAATTAAGCAACATAATTAATAACAAACTAAGTACTTATCATATAATTTGGAAATCAAATAACAAAATCCGTCATAGGTTTCATCCCCTTCAGGTACTTGAGGGGTTTAGTTCATAACAAAATAAGAAAACATCTCAAGAGAAAAGATAAAACAAAACATAAGAAATCCCTAAAACCCCCTGAAGGAATTAAAGGAGAAATCCTCCGTCTTGAGTAGAACTCTGACTTCTTGAGATGGATCAGTTGGCTATCTTCAAGTGCTTCCTAAAAGATGAAACCTTCTGCAAAAGCTTCTGCCAAAAAGCCCTGGCAGAAAACTCTGCCAAAAAATAACTTGTTTCGGCTTCTGTGAACTCCCTTTTTAGTTGCTACCTTGGGTGTTTATATAGGCTTTGAGATGCTTTTACTTGGCTCCTAAGTATCCTAATTCAAGTAGAATTCCTCCTAAGATGTTTAAGTAGACTTAGGAATGTGTTTCTTTGCCTTCAAGCATCCAAATCCGAGTGAAATTGCTCTTTCCCGTGACAGGGGCACGGGCATGGCACACGCCCGTGTAAGTCGACTTCAGGCCCTGTGTCGATTTTGTTGATTAAGGCACGGCCGTGTAAGTCGGGATTCAGGCCGTGCTTCAGGTCTGTCAATTGGGACACGTCCATGCAAATCATGCTTGGGGCGTGTCTTTGAATGAGCGACGAGGCACGGCCGTGTGACTTGAAGTCCAGGCCGTGCCAATTTCTTGGGTTGGCCCAATTTAGTCCGTTTTAAGCCCGTTCCTCATTCTTTTCATTCTCTGCTGTCCTGAGTATAAGACATGAAAAGAAAGGATTAAGAGCATCTTTTTACATAAATTGAGGGCTAAATCACCCAAAAGCATACTAAATGTAGGATTAAAATATGTTACTTTTATGGTTTATCAAATACCCCCACACTTAAGCTTTTGCTTGTCCTCAAGCAAAATTCTCAACTTACAATTAAAACGAACTTTCCATAGTTCATAATTCCTATCGACAATGTCTCATCACAATTTATAGATAATTTATACATGGATAATTCAACTCAAAGTGTCCTAAATATTTAATCATGATAAGTCATACCTTTGTAGTCGTACGAAAACATAGGTGTCTCCCCTTATCTAAGTAATTACCTTTAATTTAAAACCGACAAGGATTGACATCCTCACAAAAGATTCACTCAAATCACTCGAAGTGTTTAAGGTTCAAGAATAAGCACTCTAAAGTCAAACCTGAAAAGTTAATCCCATAGGCTTGCCTGAAAATTGAATCTCCACCACTGTATATGAGATGATACACAAATCAAAAGGTCTTTATTAGGGTTGTAATGAAGCTAGGGTTAAAGGTATGGATACAGGCTGAATTAGAAGGTTAGAATTGAGATTGACTTGACAAATTACCTAACTAGAAACATTGGACCTAATATGAATATTTAATTATAATGAAAACTAATAATACCTACTATTGATAATTACTCTATAATAAAGAGTATTTTCATTACTTAAAATTTTATAATACTTTAATACGAGCTTTTTCTTCAACAATTGGAGTTAAATGCTCTAAGCTCTTTTATATACTACTAATATTGAATAAACTTGGATTTTTTTTAAGAACAAACTAAGAAAAACTTAATAGAAGGAACTTTGATAATTGAAATAACCTAATTCGGCAACTGATCAAATCAATTCTCGATAGAGGGGTAGTCAAAGGAATGTTGATAACAAATACAAAGGGATTCTGGGTTAATATTAGTGGGTGAGTCAATAAAAAGGTTGTTAGGATTCAACGGGGTTCACTAAGGGTTATTTATGTAGGTAGGCTTTTTAGTGGAGTGAACGGGTTAAAACCTAGGTGCCTTTATCATCTCAGTATATCAAATCATTAATATGGTCTCGACATGCATAAAAGAGGCAAGTTTTAGAATAACAGTTCAAAGTTGACACACTCATAATAGAGTGAGCACGAAAAAGAATATATGCTTTATAAGGCTCAAAATCTCACAAAAATTATGGGTGTTTTTGACATCAAACCTTATAAATTTTGAACTTCAAGGTGATACTCAAATTCGATTCGACAACCTATCAATTTTAATTTTTAGAAAGTAGACTTATCATGTTCGATTCTCTAGTATTCTTCAAATTTGATCATCAATGCACAAGTAACTATTACTTACTCTAAAACATATCAATAACAATCAAAAATCATTAGAAATTGCACCTTAATTAATTTCACCCCCACACTTAAGATGTACATTGCCCTCAATATACAAAGATAATGATAATTAGATGCCAAATCAAAAATATAAGTGGGGAAAGTAATACTCCCTGAAATCTGGATGATCCCTGGCATCTTTGGTAGCGGTGATGGTGTTTTCTATGGGCACGTGGAGTGGCTACCAAAAGCAATTTGCTAGATGAAGAAATTGGGTAGCCTGCGAAGATATAGCCAAGAGATCTAGAGAAATAATAATACTATACTAATAATATAATTAAATACTAAGGAAATAAAAAGAAGGAGACTAAGAAGAAAACTAAAATTGAAAGAAAAGACTAATGGACTACGGAGTCCTTATTGTTGGATGGTTCACGAGGTGGGTGTGACCTCGAAGGCTGTGGTGCGTGATTCCCTAACAGCCTTTAGAACCTAAAACCAAGAAACTAATATGACATAAATTAAATTAAGCAGAAAACAAGTATAGATAAGGAAAATCAAAGAGACGAGAAAAGAAAAATAGAACCAAAAAGGTTTCGAGACCCTTGGCATGTCAATTAGCTGAAGCTGCTGGCATGAACTCATGTTGAGGTCTCCTTTGAGGAGACGATGCTTACGTTTTTTTGGCATGATTTTTATGTTGCTCAAGAGCCTTGGACCTTTTCTATGAATAGAGAAAAATTTGAAAGAAAAGAGAAAGAAGAAAAAAGAAAGAAGATGGGAAAAAAATAAAAAAAGGGCTGTGGGGATTTAAATAAGGTTTCAAATCTGGCACGTCCCCACGCCGGTGTACCGAGGGTGTGTTGACTCACACAGCCACATCGCACGGTCCTGTTGTGGAGTGTGTTGTTCTTCCATGCCCGTTCCTAAAAGGCCAAGATGTGAGCACGGATGGAATGCACGGGCGTGGTTTGCCCGTACTCAATAAGTCAGTATCTTAGCACGGTCGTGAGGCACGACTGTGCTATTTTGTTGGTGCCCGTGGTGTGGGTGGTTGGCTCCGTGACATTGGGGGGTAGGTGGACTGACTTGCACGGCTCTGCTCTTCGGGGTAGTGGTTTCGGTAGTCCACACGGCCACCGACACGGCCGTGTGTAAGGCCGTGTGGCCTGGAAATCTACACTTTTTGGTTAGTTTAAATGTTGAGAGAAGAAAGAAGGAAAGAAAAGAAAATAAATTTGAAAGTAAATAGTGTTAGTGCTCGGGTTGCCTCCCAAGAAGCGCTCGTTTATAGTCTTAAGCTAGACTGTCCTTGACTTTGAAAATTTTAGGGAGGTTTAAAGGTTTGAATATTTTCCTTCTTGCTGACAGTTTTATTTTCGTGACAAAGTTTAGGTCGAGAAGCGTTTACCTTGAAATTGCCGAATATTGGTTTGTTTACCTTGACTATTTCGTGTGGGAAAATATCGTATACCTGAAGGAGTATTTCTCCCTTTTTCTTCATGTCTATTGAAGTGATGTGAGGATCGACTTTGTCTAATAGCACCTGATCTCCTATTTTAAGGTGATTTGATGTCCCTATGAGCTCTTCTGGTGGTTCCTTTGGTTTTACTTTGTGTGGGTCCGGCTTTTCTTTGGTGTGTATCTTCTGCTCTTCAAACTTATCAAGTCTAAGGTATTGTCCCTTGTAGGATTCTTCTTTGTTGTTTTGGGACTTATGAGTCAGCTCAGGTTCGTCTTTATGTGGTGTTTCTTGCGATGAAAGTTGAACAATTTGATTATCTATTGAAGTGACTTTCTTACCTTCATCATCTATTGTTCTGGTTGAGTCGAGAGCTTGAAGCTTAATAGATTCATCTCCTACGCAAAGTGATAAACCGTAAAAGTAACATATTTTAATCCCACATTT
The DNA here is from genome assembly GCA_025506655.1 of Gossypium rotundifolium. Classification (NCBI taxonomy): domain Eukaryota; kingdom Viridiplantae; phylum Streptophyta; class Magnoliopsida; order Malvales; family Malvaceae; genus Gossypium; species Gossypium rotundifolium. The sequence goes on along the minus strand of CP106732.1, from coordinate 161,559,641 downwards.
AGTATGCTTTTGGATGAATTTATCCTTAATTTATGTAAAAAGGTTCTTTTAATCCTTTCTTTTCATGTCTTATACTAAGGAAAGCACCCAAGGATAAAAAGGACGCAAAACGGGTTTAAAACGGACCAAAGTGGGCCAACCCAAGAAGTCGCCATGGCCTGGACTTCATTCCACACGGCTCGTGCCCCAATATTTAGATTGCACACGGTCACACCCTGATTTACACGATCGTCCCTTGTCGACAAAAAGCCCAACATGGCCTGACCTCGATGTACACGGTCGTGCCCCAATTGGCAGACCCAAAGCACGGCCTCTACCCAGATATTGCACGGGGGTGTCGTAGCCGTGCCTAAATCGACAGGATGGAGACACGGGCTGGACCACATTTACACAGGCGTGTCAAGGCCGTGCCCCTGCCATGGGAAAGAGCAACTTTACTTGGAATTGGATCTTGGAGCCCAAGAAATGCAATCCTAAGTCCACTTAAACACTTAGGACGAATTTCACTTGAATTACGAGTACTTAGGAGCCAAGAAAAGCATCCCAAACGTCTATATAAACAATCCAAGGCAGCAATTCAAAGTCGTGAGGTTTTAGCGGAGTTTTCTGCCAGAGCTTTACTCGTTTAGGGAATTACTCGAAGATAGCTAGTTGATCCATCTCGAAGAGTCGAAATTCTTCTCAAGACGGAGGATCTCTCCTTCAATTCCTTCAGGGGGTTTTAGGGATTTCTTATGTTTTGTTTTATCTTTTCTCTTGAGACGTTTTCTTATTTTATTATGAACTAGATCCTTCAGATACCTGAAAGGGATGAAACCTATGATGGATTTTGTTATTTGATCTATTGGTTTATATGATAAATACTTAGTTTGTTCTTAATTATGTTGCTCAATTTAATCTGATGTGCTTTGGTGGAGGAGGAATAAACCCTTCCTAAGAGTAGATCTAGCATAATTAAGCGGAGTTGATCGGGCGCCTAGAGATAGGGTTACGAGATTCTTTCGCATTAGGGTGAAACCTAGTATGGGAGTCCATTGATCGATTTACTGCTTCCTTAGGGGGTTATTATAAGAGAATGAGAGTTCCACTAATTAACCTAAGGTTAGACGTTATTCGCTTCGAGAGAAGGTTTAATATAGGTTAGGGAGTCTCATGGATCAAGCTAAGTAAAGGAAATCATATGAATTGAAAGTTAAATAATAAGTGAAGTCATAGGTGGATTCTTCCCGAGGGTATCGTTTTTTATCAACTGAGTTTTCCAAAGTCTTTTCCCAGTTTATTCTTTTGTCTTTGCATTTAGTTTAAGTATTTAATTAGTCTTAGATAAGTTAATTAATCACTCCATATTTAAGGCTAAATAGTAGGAAGAAAGTGAGTAGTAGTACTTTTAGGTTCCTTGGGTTCGATAAGATATTCTTGCCTGAGCTATACTACTATTCGATTGGTGCACTTGCCTCTATTGTTGTCATAATCAGTCTACAGGTTTGATCATTCTTTATAAATATTAAAACTCAACTGTCTTGTAGCGATCAAGTTTTTGGCGCCATTGCCGGGGAATTCTAAAATATTACGAAAGCTCTATTTTTATTACTTTAGCCATTATTTCTAATTTTTATTAAATTTCTAATTTTACTAATCCTCTTTCTTTATTAAACTTGCAAGGTACCTCTAGTTTATGACTAGAAGAAACCCTAGAGGACCATTAGAATACGACAGTGATATTGAAGCTACCGCTCGCAAAAATCGCAGAGAAACTAGACAAGCTCTAGACTACCAAAGAGAAGAACAACAAAACAGATCCAATCCTACTGAAGGGATGGCTGAAAATAATCCGCCTGATGCGCAAGATCAGAATGCTCCGCATACTATGTATGATTATGCTAAACCTAATTTGACAAGTGCAGAATCTAGTATTGTTAGGCCTGCTATAGCTGCTAATAATTTTAAATTAAAACCTAACACAATACAAATGATTCAACAGTTTGTTCAACTTGATGGATTGTAGGACAAAGATCCAAATACTCATATAGCTAATTTCTTAGAGTTCTGTGATACTTTCAAAGTAAATGGCATTTCTGATGATGCCATACGTCTTCAGTTATTTCCTTTTTCGTTAAGGAATAAAGCAAAGCAGTGGTTGAACTCGTTACCACGAGGGTCAATCACCACATGGGACCAAATGACCGAAAAATTTCTTTTAAAGTATTTTCCACCAGCCAAAACGGCCAAATTTAGGAATGACATATCTACTTTTGTGCAGAATGACGCAGAAACATTATATGATGCATGGGAAAGATACAAGGATCTCCTAAGAAGATGCCCACACCATGGATTACCTTTGTGGCTTCAAGTCCAAACTTTCTACAATAGTGTGAATTCTTCAACAAGGAAAATGATTGATTCATCAGCCGGTGGAACTCTGAACAACAAAACTCCTGAAGCAGCCTACGATTTTATTAAGGAGATGTCATTGAACACTTATCAATGGCAAATCACAAGGGCAAAGTCGACAAAATCAGCCGAAGTTTTCAACATAGACGGAGTGACAATGCTGTCAACACAGGTAGAGTTAATGAATAAAAAGCTTGATAATTTATGTTCTTCGCAAGTACATCCAGTAATGTAATGTGAAGCAAGCCGGAATGTGGCGAATGCTGAGTATCCACCCTACCAACTAGGAGCAGAAAATGAGCAGACAAACTATATAGGTAACAATTTCAGATCCAATAATAATCCTTATAGTAATACTTATAACCCAAGTTGGAGGAACCACCCAAATTTTTTGTGGGGAAGACAAGGAAATCAAGGAATTCAAAGGCAGCAACCTCCTCCAAATTATCAAATCAGCCCTACCCACAGGAAAAAAAATCAAGCCTTGAAGAGATGCTGACAAAATTCATGCAAGCCACAGAATCTTGTCTTCAAAAGACTGATACAAACCTTGATGAACAGCAGATGTCGATGAAAGGACTCGAGAATCAAGTTGGAGAACTTACTAGGTTAGTGGGACGCCTCACAAAGCTAATTTTTTAATGCCAACAAGGACGTCTACCAAGCAACACAGAAATAAACCCAAAAGAGCAAATCCAAGCCATTACAACTCCAGAGGGTATGTAGTAGATAGACCCACATCAGTATAAGAAAAAAGGATAAGACCGAGGTAGCTCAAGAAAAGACAAAACCGGTAATCAAAGAATACCAACCTCGATACCTTATCCCAAGCATTGAAAAAGAAGATTCAGAGGAACAATTCGTAAGTTTCTAAAACTCTTGAAGAAATTACATATTAACTTACCTCTTTTTGAAGCTCTTTTTCAGATGCCCGATGCAAGGAAATTCTTAAGCAAGCTCTTGATGAACAAACACAAAATAGATGAAGAGCACCATGTGGAATTAAACACAACATGCTCAGCAATGCTACAGAACAAGCTACCACAAAAACTAAAAGATCCAGGGAGTTTTACGATTCCATGCTTAATTGGTAGTTTGACTATTGATAATGCGTTAGCTGATTTAGGGGCAAGTATAAATGTTATGCCTTATGCACTATTTAAACGACTAGGTTTAGGGAAGCCCAAACAAACTAGGATGAGTATTCAACTAGCTGATAAAACTGCTAGAATCCCTAGAGGCATTATAGAAGATGTTTTAGTCAAAATCAATAAATTTGTTTTCCCAGTAGATTTTGTTGTTTTAGACATGGATGAGGAAAATTCAATCCATTTAATTTTAGGAAGGCCTTTCTTGCAACTGCCAAGACTAAAATTGATGTTGCCACAGGAGAACTCATACTTTGTGTAGGAGATGAATCAGTCAATCTTCAAGCTCTCGACTCAGCCAGAACCACAGAAGATGAAGGTAAGAAAGTCGTTTCAATAGATAATCAAATTATTCAACCTCCATCGTAGGAAACATCACGAAGCATCAAAATCGAGCCAACATAGAAACATGCGATCAACAATTTAGAAGAGCAGAGAATATACACCAAAGAAAAGATGGATCCACACGAAGTAAAACCTAAGGAACCACGAGAAGAGCTCATAGGAACATCCAATCACTTTAAAATAGGAGACCAGTTGCTGTTAGACAAAGCCGATCATCACATCACTTCAACAGACTTGAGGGAAAAGGGAGAAATTCTTCCCAAGGTACATGAAATCTTCCCCCACAACACAGTCGAGGTAAGTAACCCAAAATTTGATAAATTCAAGGTAAATGCTTCTCGACTCCAACTTTGTCATGAAAATAAAATCGCAAGCATGAGGAAGATATTCAAACCTTTAAACCTCCCCAAAATTTTCAAACATGAGGACAAGATAGCTTAAGACTATAACGAGCACTTCTGGAGGTAACCCAACATTAACACTATTTATTTTCAAATTTGTTTTCGCTTTTTTTCTTTCCATCTTTCTTTCCTAAGTATTTAGTTGGAAACTAACACAAAAGTGTAGATTTCTAGACCACACGGCCTTACACGCGGCCGTGTCCGTGGCCGTGTGGACCACCGGAACCATCACACTGACAGGAGTAGGGCCGTGCAAGTCAGTCTAACCACTCCTCGACGTCACGAGCCCAACAACCCTAAAGCACGGGTATCGATAAGAATAGCATGGGCATGCCTATAAACCATGTGAAGCTACTGACTTTCTCGAAACGGGCGTGGCTGACTAAGAAACGAGCATGTAAGAAGCAACACGCCATTAGCCACGGCCGTGCTAGGCAACCGTCTGAATGGACACACCCTCGGCACACGGGTGTGGGAACAAGCCAGATTTGAAATTTTATTTAAATCCCCCCAGTGTTCCCTTCTCTCCTACATTCCTTCTTCCTTCTCTTCTTTCAAATTTTTCTTCCTATTCATAGAAAAGACCTAAGACACTTGAGCAACACAAAGATCATGTCGAATAAACGTAAGCATCATCTCCTTAGAGGAGACCTCAACATGAGTTCATGCCAATAGCTTCACTTAATTGACATGCCAAGGGATCTAAAGGCTGCTAGGGAATCACACACCACAGCCTTCGAGGTCACACCCACTTCACAAACCATCCAACAATAAGGACTCCTTAGTCCATTAGTCTTTTCTTTCAATTTCAGTTTTCTTCTTAGTCTCCTTCTTTTTATTTCCTTAATCTTTAAATTTATTATTAGTATATAATTATTATTTCTCTAGATCTCTTGGCTATATCATCACAGACTACCCAATTTTTTCATCTAGCAAATTGCTTATCGGTAGCCACTCCACTGGGCCCATAGAAAACACCATCACCGCCACCAAAGACGCCCGGGATCATCCAGATTTCAAGGAGTATTACTTTCCCCACTTATCTTTTTGATTTGGCACATAAATTTCATTATCTATCTTTGTACATTGAGGATAATGTACATCTTAAGTGTGGGGGTAATAGTGCCTAAATTTTTGCATAATCCTCAAAACCCTGAAATTAGTCTTGATCTTAAGTATTTTTCTCATATTATTAATTAGGATGCAATTTCTATGATTTATGATTTTATTGATATGTTTTAGAACAAATCATAGTTAATTGTGCATTGATGATTAAATTTGAAGAATACTAGAGAATCAAGCATGATAAGTCTATTTTTCAAAAATAAAATTGATAGGTTGTTGAACTAAATATGAGTATTACTTTGAAATTTGAAATCTATAGGATTGATGTAAAAACACCCATAATTTCGTGAGATATTGAGCCTTATAGAGCATATATTATTTTTCATGCTCTCTTTATTGATATTGAGTGTGTCAACTTTGAACTGTTATTCTAGAACTTGCCTCGCTTATGCATGTCGAGACCACAATAATGATTTGATATATTGAGATGATAAAGGCACCTAGGTTTTAACCTGCTCACTCCACTAAAAAGCCTACCTACATAAATAACTCCTAGTGAACCCCGTTGAATCCTAACAACCTTTTTATTGACTCACCCACTAATATTAACCCAAAATTCCTTTGTATTTGTTATCAACATTCTTTTGACTACCCCTCTATCGAGAATTAACTTGATCAATTGCCAAATTAGGTTATTTCAATTATCAAAGTTTCTTCTATTAAGTTTTTCTTAGTTTGTTCTTAAAAAATCCAAGTTTATTCAATAAAAGAGCTTAGAGCAATTAAATCCAATTGTTGAAGAAAAGCTCAGATTAAAGTATTATCAAATTTTAAAGTGAAGAAAATACTCTTTATTATAGAGTAATTATCAATAGTGGTATTATTACTTTTCATTCTATGTAAATATTCATATTTAGTTCATTATTTTTAGATTAGGTAATTAGTCAATTCAATCTCGATTTTAACCTCTGATTCAGCCTTTATCCACACCTTTTAACCCAAGCCCCGTTACAACCCTAATAAAGACCTTTTGATCTGTTTATCATCTCATAAACAGTGGTGGAGATTTGATTTTTAGGCAAGCCTATGGGATTAACTTTTTAGGTTCGACTTTTGAGCACTTTTTCTTGATCCTTAACACTTTGAGTGCTTTGAGTGAATCTTTAGTGAGGATGTCAATCCTTGTCGGTTTTGAATCAAAGGTAATTATTTAAATAAGGGGAGACACCTATGTTTTCATGCAACAAAATCATGACTTATCTCGTTTGAATCTTTAGAGCACTTCGAGCTAAATGATCCATGTATAAATTATCTATGAATTATGATGAGGCATCGTCAATGGGAATTATGAATTTTGGAAAGTTCATTTTAATTGTAAGTTGAGAATTTTGCTTGAGGACAAGCAAAAGCTTAAGTGTGGGGGTATTTGATAAACCGTAAAAGTAACATATTTTAATCCCACATTTAGTATGCTTTTGGATGAATTTATCCTTAATTTATGTAAAAAGGTGCTCTTAATCCTTTCTTTTCATGTCTTATACTCAAGAAAGCACCCAAGGATAAAAATGACGCAAAACGGGTTTAAAACGGACCAAAGTGGGCCAACCAAAGAAGTCGGCACAGCCTGGACTTCATTCCACACGGCCGTGCCCCAATATTTAGATTGCACACGGTCACACCCTGATTTACACAACCGTGCTTCATCGACAAAAAGCCCAACACAGCCTAACCTCGATGTACACGGTCGTGCCCCAATTAGTAGACCTGAAGCACAGCCTCTACCTAGATATTGCACAGGCGTGTCGTAGCTGTGCCTAAATCGATAGGATGGAGACACAAGCTGGACCACGATTTACACGGGTGTGTCAAGGTCATACCCTTGCCACGGAAAAGAGCAATTTCATTCAGAATTGGATGCTTAGAGCCTAAGAAACACAATCCTAAGTCCACTCAAACACTTAGGATGAATTTTAATTGAAGTACGAGTACTTAGGAGCCAAGAAAAACATCCCAAACGTCTATATAAACAATCCAAGGTAGCAATTCAAAGTCGTGAGGTTTTAGCAGAGTTTTCTACCAGAGATTTACTCGTTTAGGGAATTACTCGAAGATAGCCAGATGATCCATCTCGAAGAGTCAGAATTCTACTCAAGACGGAGGATCTCTCATTCAATTCCTTTAGGGGGTTTTAGGGATTTCTTATGTTTTGTTTTATCTTTTCTCTTGAGATGTTTTCTTATTTTATTATGAACTAGATCCTTCAGATACCTGAAAGGGATGAAACTGTGATGGATTTTGTTATTCGATCTATTGGTTTATATGATAAATACTAAGTTTGTTCTTAATTATGTTGCTCAATTTAATCTGATGTGCTTAGGTGGAGGAGGAATAGACCCTGCCTAAGAGTAGATCTAGCATAATTAAGCGGAGTTGATCGGTGCCTAGAGATAGGTTACGAGATTTTGTCAATTAGGGTGAAACCTAATATGGGAGTCCATTGATCGATTTATCGCTTCCTTAGAGGGTTATTATAAGAGAACGAGAGTTCCACTAATTAACCTAAGGTTAGACATTATTCACTTCGAGAGAAGGTTTAATATAGGTTAGGGAGTCTCATGGATCATGCTAAGTAACAGAAATCATATGAATTGAAAGTTAGATAATAAGTGAAGATAATAAGTGAAGTCATAGGTGGATTCTTCTCGGGTGTCATTTTATCAACCGAGTTTTCCAAAGTCTTTTCCCGCTTTATTCTTTTGTCTTTGCATTTAGTTTAAGTATTTCATTAGTCTTAGATAAGTTAATTAATCACTCCATATTTAAGGCTAAATAATAGGAAGAAAGTGAGTAGTAGTACTTTTAGGTTCCTCAGGTTCGATAAGATATTCTTGCCTGAGCTATACTATTGTTCAATAGGTGCACTTGCCTCTATTGTTGTCACAGTCAGTCTACAGGTTCGATCATTCTTTATAAATATTAAAACTCGACTGTTTTGCAGCGATCACGAAGTATGAGTTCACCTGTGGCAACATCAATTTTAGTTCTAGCAGTTGCTAGAAAAGGTCTTCCTAGAATTAAGGGGATTGAATTATCCTCATCCATGTCAAAACAACAAAATCTACTGGAAAAACAAATTTATCGATTTTTACAAGCACATCTTCAATAATGCCCCTAGGAATTCTAACAGTTTTATCAGCTAGTTGAATACTTATCCTAGTTTGTTTGGGCTTCCCTAGACCTAGTCGTTTAAACAATGTATAAGGAATGAAATTTATATTTGCCCCTAGATCGGCTAACGCATTATCAATAGTTAAACTACCAATTAAACATGGAATCGTAAAACTCCCTGGATCTTTTAGTTTCAGTGGTAGTCTGTTCTGTAACATTGCTGAGCATGTTGCGTTCAATTCCACATGGTGCTCTTCATCTATTTTGCGTTTGTTCATTAAGAGCTGTCTTAAGAATTTCCTTGAGTCGGGTATCTGAAAAAGAGCTTCAAGAAAAGGTAAGTTAATATGTAATTTCTTTAAAAGTTTAAGAAACTTACCGAACTGTTCCTCTGAATCGTCTCTTTTCATTGCTTCGGGATAAGGTATGCGAGGTTGGTATTCTTTGATTACTGATTTTGGCCTCTCTTGTGCTACCTCTATTTTATCTTTTTCTTCCTTGGTTTCTTGTACTGAGGTGGGCTCGTCTACCTTTGTACCCTCTTGAGCTGTGATGGTTTGGATCTGCTCTTTTAGGTTTATTTCTGTGTTGCTTGGTAGACGTCCTTGTTGACATTCAGAAATCAGCTTTGTGACATGTCCCACTGACCTAGTAAGTTCTCCAACTTGATTCTCGATCCCCTTGATTGATTTTTGTTGTTCATCAAGTGTTGCTTCAGTCTTTTGGAGATGAGAATCTGTAGCTGCCATGAATTTTGTCAACATCTCTTCAAGGTTTGATTTCTTTTCCTGTAGATAGGGCTAATTTTGGTAATTTGGAGTAGGTTGCTGCCTTTGATTTCCTTGTCCTCCCCACGAAAAATTTTGGTGGTTCCTCCAACCTGCATTATAAGTGTTACTATGAGGATTATTATTAGATCAAAATTGTTACCTATATAGTTTGTCTGCTCATTGTCTGCGCCTGGTTGGTAGGTTGGGTACTCAGAATTTGCCACATTCCCGCTTGCTTCGCATTGCATTACTGGATGTACCTATGAAGAACATAAATTATCAAGCTTTTTATTCATTAATTCCACCTGTGTTAACAACATTGTCACTGCATCTATGTTAAAAACTCTGGCTGATTTTGTTGGTTTAACTCTTGTAATTTTCCATTGATAGGTGTTCAATGACATCTCCTCAATAAAATCGTAAGCCACTTCAGGAGTTTTATTATTCAAAGTTCCACCGGCTGATGAATCAATCATTTGCCTAGTTGGAGAATTCACACCACTGTAGAAAGTTTAGACTTGAAGCCACAAAGGTAATCCGTGGTGTGGGAATCTCCTTAGGAGATCCTTGTATTTTTCCCATGCATCATATAAGTTTCTGCGTCATTCTGCACAAAAGAGGATATGTCATTCCTAAATTTAACCGCTTTGGTGGTGGAAAATATTTTAAAAGAAATTTTTGGTCATTTATCCCATGTGGTGATTGACCGTCGTGTAACGAGTTCAACCAACGCTTTGCTTTATTCCTTAATGAAAAGGGAATAATCAAGACGTATGGCATCATCGAAACGCCATTTATTTTGAAGGTATCACAGAATTCTAAAAAATTAGATATATGAGTATTTGGATCTCCATCCTGCAAACCATCAAATTGAACAAACTGTTGAATCATTTGTATTGTGTTAGGCTTTAATTCAAAATTATTAGCAGCTATAGTGGGCCTAACAATACTAGATTCTGCTCCTGTCAAATTAGGTTTAGTATAATCATACATAGTACGCGAGCATTCTGTTCTTGCACATTTGGCGGTGGATTGTTTTCATCCATCCCTTCAGTAGGATTGGATCTATCTTGTTGTTCTTCTCTTTGGTAGTCTAGAGCTCGTCTACTTTCTCTGTGATTCCTGCGAATGGTAGCTTCAATGTCACTTTCGTACGCTAAAGGTCCTCTCGGGTTCCTTCTAGTCATAAACTAGAGGAACCTGCTAGGAAAAGAAAGAAAGAAATTTAGAAAAACAATGATATATAAAGAAAAAAAAGAAAAATTTATAAATAAAATAATGGCTAAAGTAATAGAAATAGAGTTTTCTTAATATTTTAGATTTCCCCGGCAACAGCGCCAAAAACTTGATCGTGTCAAACAGTCGAGTTTTAATATTTATAAAAGAATGATCGAACCTGTAGACTAACTATGACAATGATAGAGGCAAGTGCACCTATCGAACAATAGTATAGTTTAGGCAAGAATTTCTTATTGAACCCAAGGGAACCTAAAAGTATAACTACTCACTTTCTTTCTATTATTTAGCCTAAAATATGGAGTGATTGGATTATAAAACTAATGAAAAACTAAACCAGATGCAAAGAAAAAAGAATGAATTGGAGAAAGACTTTAGGAAAACTCAGTTGATGAAGACGATACCCTTAGGAAGAATCCACCTATGACTTCACTTATTATTTAACCCTAAACCATATGATTTCTTTACTTAGCTTGATCCGTAAGACTCCCTAACTTATATTAAACCCTCTCTCAAGGCGAATAATGTCTAACCTTAGGTTAATTAGTGGAACTCTCGTTCTCTTATAATAACCCCCTAAGGAAGCAGTAAATCGATCAATGGATTCCCATATTAGGTTTCATCCTAATTCGATAAAATTCGTAACCCTATATCTAGGCACCCGACCAACTCCACTCAATTATGCTAGATCTACCCTTAGGTAGGGTCTATTCCTCCTCCAACTAAGCACATCAGATTAAATTAAACAACATAATTAAGAACAAACTAAGTACTTATCATATAATTTAGAAATCAAATAACAAAATCCATCATAGGTTTCATCCCCTTCAGGTATCTGAGGGGTTTAGTTCATAACAAAATAAGAAAACATCTCAAGAGAAAAGGTAAAACAAAACATAAGAAATCCCTAAAACCCCCAGAAGGAATTGAAGGAGAAATCCTCCGTCTTGAGTAGAACTCCGGCTTCTTGAGATGGATCAATTGGCTATCTTCAAGTGCTTCCCTAAAAGATGAAAGCTTCCGCAAAAGCTTCTGCCCAAAAGCCCTGGCAAAAAATTTGGCCCAAAAATAACCTGTTTCGGTTTATGCCAAACTCTCATTTTAGTTGCTACCTTGGGTGTTTATATAGGATTTGAGATGCTTTTACTTGGCTCCTAAGTATCCTAATTCAAGTAGAATTCCTCCTAAGATGTTTAAGTAGACTTAGGAATGTGTTTCTTTTCCTTCAAGCATCCAAATCTGAGTGAAATTGCTCTTTCTCGCGACAGGGGTACGACCATGGCACACACCCGTGTAAGTCGACTTCAGGCCATGTGTCGATTCTGTTGATTGAGGCACGACCGTGTAAGTCGGGATTCAGGCCGTGCTTCAAGTCTGTCGATTGGGACACGGCCATGCAAATCATGCTTGAGGCATGTCTTTGAATGATCAGTGAGGCACGGCCGTGTGACTTGAAATCCAGGCCGTGCCAATTTCTTAAGTTGGCCCAATTTGGTCCATTTTAAGCCCATTTCTCATTCTTTTCGTTCTCGGGTGCTGTCCTGAGTATAAGACATGAAAAGAAAGGATTAAGAGCATCTTTTTTACATAAATTGAGGGCTAAATCATCCAAAAGCATACTAAATGTGGGATTAAAATATGTTACTTTTACAGTTTATCATCTTATCATCTGGCAGATTTTCGTCACCCTATCTCTAGGCGCACAAGCAACTTTGCTTAACTATGCTAGATCTACTCTTAGACAGGGTCTCTTCTTCCTCTGCCTAAGCACATCACACTTGAATCAATATCCCGAAAATACCAAAACAAGAATTAAGAACACACAATTAAGAACAAATCAAGTATTTATCATATAGTTCAGATAACAATAACAAGATCCGTCTTAGGTTTCATCCCCCTCAAGTATCTGAGGGTTTAGTTCATAATTGTAAAAGAAAACATCTCAGAAGAAAAGATAAAACAAAACATAAGAAATCCCTGAAACCCCCTAAAGGAATTGAAGGAGAGTTCCTCCGTCTTGAGTATGATTCCGGCTTCTTAAGATGAATCAACTGGCTTTCTTCGAGTAAATCCCTGAATTTAACTGCTCTGGCTCGGCTCTTTGGCCTAGCTGAACGCCCCCTTAAAGGTTGGCCTCTAGGGTCTTTATATAAGCTTTTGGAATATATTTTTTTGCCTATAAGTACCCTAATCCGAATAGAATTCTTCTTATCTACGGCAGAGACACGCCCATGGCACACGCCTGTGTAAATCGTGGCCAGGCCGTGGTCAATCCTGCTGATGAGGCACGGTCGTACTTTTTGGGTTCTAAGCCATGGTCAGCTCTTCTTACGAGACATGACCTTGTGGTCTTGGGCCTAGGCCGTGTGGATTTCATGCTTTGGCCCATTTTCTCCATTTTCGGCCCGTTTCTCATTCTTTTCATCCTCCGGTACTCTACTGCATATAAAACATGAAAATAAAGGATTAAGAGCACCTATTTCCATAATTAAAGGGAAAAATCATCCAAAAGTATGCTAAATGTGGGATAAAAATATGTTACTATTACGGTTTATCTAATACCCCCACACTTAAGCTTTTGCTTGTCCTCAAGCAAAATTCTCAACTCACAATTAAAACGAACTTCCTCAATCCATAATGTTCATCAATAATATCTCATCATAATTCATAGATAATTTATACATGGATAATTCAACTCAAAGAGTCCTAAAGATTCAAAAAATCAAAGTCATGAGTTTTAGCATGAAAACATAGGTGTTTTTCCCTTACCTAAACAATCACCTCTAATTCAAAATTGACAAAAGTTGACATCCTCACTAAAGATTCAATCAAATCACTCAAGGTGTTTAAGGTTCAAAAATTAAACGTTCAAAAGTCAAACATGAAAAGTTAATCCCATAGGCTTGCCTGAAAATCAAATCTCCACCACTGTAAAATGAGATGATACACAAATCAAAAGGTCTTTAAAAAGGGTTGTAACGGGGCTCGGTTAAAGGTGTGGATAAAGGCTGAATTAAAAGGGTTAGGATCATGATTGAATTGACAATTACCTAACTAGAAAAATGACTAATAACCTGAATAATTACATCAATTGAAAACTTGTAATACTAATAATACGAGCATCTTTTTCACGATGTTGAAATTAAACATATAGGCCCGCTTAATCACATAGCTAATAATGAATATACTTTGATTTTTTTTAAGAACAAATCAAATATTTAATAAAACTTTAACAACTGAAATAATCTAATTAGGCAATTAATCAAAACAAGTCTCGATAGAAGGGTAGTAAAAAGGAATGGTGATAACAAATACGAGATGGGTTTTGGGTTAATATTAGTGGGTTGAGTCAATAAAAAGGGTTGTTAGGATCAAAATGGTTCACTAGGGGTGAATTATGAGGGTAGGCTTTTAGTGGAGTAAGTGGGTTAAATCCTAGGTGCCTTAATCATCTCTGTATATCAAATTAATAGTGTGGTCTCGACATGTATAATCGAAGCAAGTTCTAGAATAACAAATCAATGTTGACACACTCATAATCAATAAAGTGAACACGAAAAGAATGTATGTCTAAAAGGCTCAAAATCTCACAAAAATTATGGCTATTTTGATGTCAACCTCATAAATTTCAAACTTCAAGGTAACAATTTAGATTCAGATAGACAACCTAGAAAAATTTTATTTTTTAAAAATAGACTCATTCTTGATTCTCTAGTATCTTAAAGTTTAAATCATCATTGCATAATTATCAATGACTTAATTTAAAACATTTTAATAAAAATCATGAATCAACAAGAATTTCATTCTAATTAGTGATATGAGAAAATTACTTTAAGACAGAATATCATTCAGGGATTTGAGAATAATGCAAAAGTTAGGCACTTTTTCTAATAAACTTTCACCCCCCAACACTTAAGATGTACATTGCCCTCAATGTACAAAGATAGATAATAATCATAAAATAAGAAAATCAAAAGAGAGGGAGAGAGGTGAAACTTCCTGAATTTTTGGATGGATTCCTTGAGTTGGAATTATGGAAACTTGATTTAGAGGTGAAAGATAAGTTGGAGGGGGCGCCTCTAATTCCTGTGCTAGATGAAGAAATTGGGTAACTTATGAAGAATTAGCCAGGAAATAGTATTAATAATTTAAATTATACTAATTATATAATTAAATTAAATAAAGATAACAAGAAAGAAAATATGAATTAAAATAAAACTAAAAGAGAAGATGAATGGACTATAAAGTCATTATTGGTAGATGGTTCGCGAGGTGGGTGTGGTTTCTAAGGCCGTGGTGTTGTGATTCCCTAGCAGCCTTTAGAACCTAAAACCAAAAAACTAAAACAGAATAAACTAAATTTAATATATGAAAAATAAAGAAAAGAAAAATAAATGAGAAGAAGAAAGTAAAATAAAGGTTAAATGGTCTCAAAAACCCTTGGCTTGTCGAGTTAATGAAGCGGCCGGCATGAACTTATGTTGATTGGTCTTGCACAGAGAGACAGGACTTGTATCTTTCCATTTCTTCGGCATTTTTAGAGCGTAGATTGAGACTTTTATGGAGTGAAGAAGGAAGAGAGTGAAGATGGAGGGAAGTGGGGAGTGGATAGGGAATGGTTGAGAAGGGGAGAGGGGTATTTTAAATAGAAGTTTTCAGCTCTGGTACATCCCCACGCCCGTGTATCGTGGGCGTGTTGTGTCACACGGCCTTGTCGTACAGCTGTGTGATGGTTCAATTGTTTCTCCCATGCTTGGTATTTAAGTTGCCACGCCCGTGTTGGTTCAATAGTGTCGACCACGGCTATGTCACACGGCCGTGGTGTTAGGTGAGTCCATGATTCAAAGATATTTTTCTTATCCTGTTTCGTACTATTTCTGCCATGTCAGTACGGGAATCCGTAGCACCCACACGGCCGCAGCCACGTCCATGTGTAAGGCTATGTGATGTGAAAATTTGCACTTCATTAACTTGGTTAGTCTATAAGTAGGTGCTAAAAAAAAAAGAAATGAAAATAAATAGGGTTAGTGCTCGGGTTGCCTTTCGAGAAGCACTCGTTTAAAGTCTTAAGCTAGACTTACATTTCATTCGTACCTTCACGGTGGTTTAAGGAGTGAAAAATCCTTTTTCATGCTATCGTCATATAATTTGAGTCGAGTGGAGTTTACTTTAAAAGTACCAAAAGTAAAATTACTTACCTCAACTGTTCCGTAAGGGAAAACATTAAGTACTGTAAAGGGAATCTCTTCGTTTATCTTTAGGTTTGGTATGGCGATTCACGGGTCTGTTCTATCTAATAGTACCTGATCTCCTATTCTGTTCTATCTAATAGTACCTGATCTCCTATTTTGAAGTGATTTGATGTTCCTTTAAGTTCTTCTGGGGGTTCCTTCGGTTTCACTTTGTGTGGGTTTGATTCCTCCTTGAAATGCGTCTCCCACTCATCTAGCTCATCGGTTTCAAGTCGTCATTCCTCATGAGATATTTCCTTGTTGGTACGAGCTATGGGATTTGGCTCTATAGTGTAATTCCGTGGTCTTTCCTGAAAAGGAAGTTTAATTGAATGCTTATCAAGGGAATTTACATCCTCACCTTTCTCACTCGATGTCCTAATTGAGTCGAGAGCTTGAAGACTGATTGATTCGCCACCTACACAAAGTATGAGTTCACCTGTGCTAACATCAATTTTATATCTAGCAGTTGCTAGAAAAGGTCTTCCTAAAATTAAGGGGATACTATTGTCTTCATCCATATCTAAAACAACAAAGTCTACGGGGAATATGAATTTGTCAACTTTAACTAGTACATCTTCAATTATACCCTTAGGAATGCGAATAGTCCGCCCACGGTCCATGGGCGTGGGAAAGTACCAGACTTGAAACTATATTTAAAGCCACCCCTCTTCCCTTCCTTCTTACCTACTCCCCATCTTCTTCCTTCCTTCTATTTCTCAAATTTCTCTCCTCTCTATAACAAGTCTCTAAACTCTGGAGCCTACACATATCCATGTCAAAGAATCGAAAAAATCCAAGCATAATCTCCCAGAGGGATATCGACCTACATAAGTTCATGCCGGCCGCTTCATCCACTCTACAAGCCAAGGGTCTTTGAGACCATTGAACTTTCATTCTACTTTTCTCTTTTGCTTTAATTTCCTTCTCTTTGACTCTCTTATGCTTAATTTAGTTTATTTTATTCCAGTTTCTTGGTTTTAAGTTCTTCAGGCTACTAGGGAATCACAACGAAACCACGACAACTGGCTCAACACATCCTTAGGAATCACACCCACCTCGTGAACCATCCAACAATAAGGACTCTTCAGTCCATTCATCTTTTATGTTAATTTTATCTTACTTTCTGTTTTCTTTCCCTTCAGTTTTCTTATCCTTAAATACATAATTAGTTTATTTTAAATATGTCTTAATAATTCTTGGCTAATCCGTCACGAATTTCCCAATTTTTTCATCTAGCACAGTGACTGTTGGCATCCACCACAGCATCACCGCCTCCTCCTCCAAATCAGGCTAGGAATAGTGATCCCAAAAAAAATTCAGGAAGTGTCACTTCTCCCCTTCTCTTTTGATTTCAGTATCACATGATTATTTATCTATCTTTGTATATTAAGGGCAATGTACATCTTAAGTGTGGGGGGTAAAAGTGCCTAACTTTTTGTATTATTCTCAAATCCCTGAATTATATCTAGTTCTTAAGTAATTTCCTCATATTACTAATTAGGATAAAATTTTTGATGATTTATGATTCTTATTGATATATTTTTGAGTAAGTCATAGTTAATTGTGCATTGATGCTTTATACTTTAAGATACTAGAGAATCGAGCATGATAAGTCTATTTTTTAGAAATAAAAAAAATTTCTAAGCTGTCTACCTGAATTTGAATATTACTTTGAAGTTTGAAATTTACGAGGTTGACATCAAAAACACCCATAATTTTTGTGAGATTTTGAGCTTTACAGAGCATACATTCTTTTTCGTGCTCACTTTTTGATTATGAGTGTGTCAACATTGAACTGTTATTCTAGAACTTGCCTCGATTATACATGTTAAGACAACATTTTTTATTTGATATATTTAGATGATAAAGGCACCCAGGTTTAAACCCACTCACTCCACTAAAAAGCCTACCTTCACAATTAACCCTTAGTAAACCCTTTGATCCTAACAACCCTTTTTATTGATTCACCCACTAATATTAACCCAAAACTCCGCTCGTATTTGTTATCACCATTCCTTTAACTACCCTTCTATCGAGACTTGATTTGATAAGTTGCTCAATTATATTATTTTAGTTATAAAGGTTCTTTCTTATGTAATCTGTGCTAGTATTATCTAAAAAAAATCGAAGTATATTCATTATTAGTTCTGTAATTAAGTGAGCTTATATGTTTAATTTCAATATCTTGAAGAAGAAGCTCGTATTATTAGTATTTTCATGTGATGTAATTATTTAGATTATTAGTTCAATTCTTTTTCTAAAGTTAGGTAATTTGTCAGGTCAATCTCGATTCTAACCTTCCAATTCAGCCTTTATCCACACCTTTAACCTAAGCCCCATTACAACCCTGTTAAAGACCTTTTGATTTGTGTATCATCTCATATTACAATGGTGGAGATTTGATTTTCAGGCAAGCCTATAGGATTAACTTTTCAGGTTCGACTTATGAGTGATTTTTCCTAAAACTTAAACACTTCGAGTGCTTTGAGTGAATCTTTAGTGAGGATGTCAATCCTTATCGGTTTTGAATCAGAGGTAATTATTTAGATAAAGGGAGACACCTATGTTTTCATGCTACAAATATGTGACTTAGAATTGTTTGAATCTTTCGGAGTCTTTGAGTTAAATTATCCATGTATAAATTATCTATGAATTATGATGAGGCATTGTTAATGAGAATTATGAATTGTGGAAAGTTTGTTTTAATTGTACATTGAGAATTTTGCTTGAGGACAAGCAAAAGATTAAGTGTGGGGGTATTTGATAAACCGTCAAAGTAACATATTTTAATCCTAAATTTAGCATACTTTTGGATGATTTATTCCCTGAATTGTGTAAAAAGGTGCTCTTAATCCTTTCTTTTCATGTTTTATACTCAAGAAAGCACCTAGGGATGAAAACAACGAGAAATGGGCTCAAAACGAACCAAATTGGGCCAAAGAAGAAATCGACACGGCCTGGGCCCAAGACCACACGGCCGTGCCTCCCTAATTTACTCTAACACGGCCTGGACCCCGAAACACACGGGCATGTCTCTTCAGCAGACTCAACCACTACCTGAAATCGATTCACACGGGCGTGTGCTATGGCCATGTCCCTATCATGGCAAAAAGAAATTTCATTCGGAATAGGGCACTTAGAGGCAAAGAAACACATTTCAAAGCCTATTCAAACACCCTAGTAGGAATTCCACTCAGATTAGGATACTTAGGGGCCAAGTAAAGCATTCCAAGAGCCTATATAAACACCCTAAGCATAACCTTCAAGGGGGTGGTTAGCTAAGGCAAGGAGCCGAGCCGAAAAGGTTAGATTTGTGGGAATCACTCGAAAATAGCCAGTTGATCCATCTCAAGAAGCCGAAATTATACTCAATACGGCAGATCTCTCCTTTAATTCCTTCAGGGGGTTTTAGGGATTTCTTATATTTTGTTTTATCTTTTATCGTTATGAACTAAACCCTTCATATACCTGAAGGGGATGAAACCTAAGACGGATCTTGTTATTATTTTCTGAACTATATGATAAAAATTTGATTTGTTCTTAATTATGTGTGCTTAATTCTTGTGTTAATATTTCCAGGATATTGATTCAAGTTGAATGTGCTTAGGTGGTGGAGCAAAAGTCCCTGCCTAAGCGTAAATCTAGCATAATTAAGTGGAGGTGATCGCGCGCCTAGAGATAGGGTGACAAGATTTTGCCAGATTAGGTGAAACCTAATATGGGACTCCATAGATCGAGTTAATGCAATTCTAGGGGTTTTAATTAGAAAGAGATTTCAATTAATCAACCTAGGGTTAGACGTTAGTTGCCGAGAGAGAGGGCTTAATATAAATTAGGGAATCCTACGTATCAAGTCAAGTGAATAAATTGTCTAGTTCAGTGTTAGATAACAAGTAAAGTCTAGGTGGATTCTTCCTAAGGGTATCGTCTAGTCAACTGAGTTTTCCTAAAGTTATTTCTTCAATTCATTCTTTTTGTCTTTGAATCTTAGCTTAGTAATCAGTTGGTTTTAGATTAAACAACCAATCACTTAATATTTAGGCTAAATAATAGAAAGAAGGTTAGTATTAGTACTTATAGTTCCCTTGGATTCGACAATCCAGTTGTAATATCTAGGAATTAGGGCTTATGCATTTTTGCTCAATTGCAAGTGCTTGTATGCCTGTGTATATTATGAATGTGCTTTATGAATTTCGGGAACAGTAGAATGTAGGAGAATTCCTTAGAAATTATTTAATTTTAAGTTTAAAAGAGGAAGCTAAGCCCAAAAGGCCTTAAGAAAATTTGTAGGGGAAATATGCCACTAAAATGGGCTTGTTTAAGTGGCTTGGAGGCGCCACTTAGGGCCTTAGTAAGTGACGCCACAAGCAAAGGGGGAAGGGCCTAGGTTCGAATCACAAGGGAAGCAAAAAGGGAGTTTTATTTTGCTACAAGGATGAGCAAAGAAGGACGGATATGGACTCGGAGGAAGGAAGTATAGATTGGGTTGGAGTGTTAAGGATTCGGCTAAGGTAGAGTGAAATAAGGGATTTGATAGTGAAAGGAGGAATTGGCCGAATAGGGGACTCTAGGTGTAGTAATTTCGGCAAAAAAGGGAGAAGTGAGGCCATTATCCATTCTTTTCTTTTCTCTTTAGTTCTCTGTCGAATTCTCTAGCCAATCTACCCCTTTCTTCTTCTTTTATTTTGTGTTAGCCGAACCCTCCTTTGCCACCATAGCCGAATTGCTCAACCCCTTCTTCTTTTCATTTCTTTTACAATTCTTCCAAAAGCTGAAATACTCCTGAGATAGCTGAATATCCCATCTCCATTAAGAGCCATAGTCGAATCTCAAGGTGGCCTTATTCTTTTCTCTCTATCGCAAGTTTTAAAAGCTGGAAACCCAACATCTTTCCCTCCTGTCGACATTTAGAACTTGTGGACTACTCGGAAGTGGTAAGTATTTCTTCTTTGAGCAATCGGTTTTGGGTTCTCTTTCTTTTAGTGTTCCGAACCAATGATTAGGCCTTGGTATAAGGTTGGCCGAATGTTCTTTAAGGCCATAAGTGATATGTTCTTTTGTGTGTAGCCGAAGGAAGGAAGCACTAAGGATTCTTTCGGGATTCGATTCATCAAGGTGAGTGATATATGGTATTCAGCCAAGGGCCATTTTCTTAGATTATTGTTATAGCCAATTCTAACAATGGTTAAGCAGGGATTTCGGCAACATCAGGAACAAGTAGTGGTTTTCGGGATTTAAAATCGCAAGGTGAGTGTACATGTACATTCGACCATATTTAAGTGACTTAGATCTGTTTCTTATTTGTTCGAAAGCCGAAACTAATCAAATCCAGTGAACTAGTATTGGTCGATTGCAAGGAAGAAATATCACGGAGTTTCGGGATTTGATTAGTAGTGAAATTGGCAATAAGGTAAGATTTTGGTTGCGATAATCCTTCGGGATTTGATCATTTGGCTGAATGGCCTTTAGCTAAAATGGTTAGTGTTGGCCGAATGTAGGAACTAAGGATCTAAAGCATTAGATCGGGTTTTCGGGATTTCAGTGAAAGCGTTAAGTGAATCAGGTGTGTACCCCGCACTAACTCTCAATAGATTTACGGCATCAATTTTATAAATGTGTTTATAATGATGTGAAATGTGGCCAAAGGTACTATGCAATGGTACAAAGTACTCAGGTATGTTAACCTACTACTACTATGGTTATAATATTATGAATATCTGTTATGGTACTCATGTGAAACTGTAACGAATGTGAATAAGGCATAAGATAAGCTATTGGCATGATTTGTATGACATGGGGCATACGGGTGATATGAAAAGGGGAAGTGATTTGGTGGTTTTATACCACAATATCTGAATGTGGTGACTCATGTCACAAAAATCCGAATGTGGTGACTTATGTCACAAATGATTATCTGGTGGCTATACCATAATATATATATATAGGGCGATGAGCATGTCGTCTGTAGCGACTGCCTTCGATGATGTGTAGCGGATGAAGGGTCGACTTAGTAGTCCCCACGGTGTGATGGTTGGTACGGGCAATGTGTAGCTGATGGTTAACTAGGTTTGGGTTCGGGAATGCATCATTACTTATATTTGCTATCTGTACATGTTTGAACCGATGTGCCTAAATTTGTTGAGACTTAGTGTTGGTCGTTACACAATCGAGTCTGCTTGACTCACCCCATTGTGGGATATTTTTAGGTGACACTCAAGAATGGATCGGCCTGACAGGAGCTCGATGGTGGCCATGCTCACTTTCGTAGATTATTTTATTTTTATTAGTTTTAATTTTCAAGTTTTGGATTTATTTCGGATTTGTTTTTGATGTAATAAGGCCACTAGTATGAAACCTGCTTATGCATGCATTTAAATTATTTTAGTATGATACGATTTTATCAATTTAAAGTTTAAGTAACTTTTATTAAAAATAAATGTTAAATGTTTTGACACCTAATCAACACCGTTTAAAATTTGAACCCAACACTAATCAACTGTTTTTCAAAAACACTCTTGTATTTGGCGAAGTTCAAATATATAAGTTTCGAATGGTTTTTCCCTAGAAGCATGCCAGATCCGGTTAGGGCTTGTGGGCCGAGTTTGGGGTGTTTCACCAGTCTTGCCTAAGCTATACTATTGTTCGATAGGTGCACTTGCCTTAAGTCATTGTCAGAGTTAGTTTCCAGGTTCGATCATTCTCTTTATAAATTTTAAAACTCGACAAAACAATGATCACCCACTGAGGGTATTTCGTAACTTATCAACTAACGGCCTTTCTGGAGGCCCACTATCACCTCGAGCGACACAGGTTCCCTTTTTGACCACCACAGTGCAATTGGGCCTAAAATCCAATTTCGGCCCAAACAGGCCCACACACTCGTGTGGCCCATTCTGCTCATTTTTTATCACGGTTCTACGGACTTCGTAGTCGCATCAATCATTCAGCACTTACCATCGGTTTCACTTATGTTGGCATGTTAACCTATTGGGCCCACGTGGCCCGCTTCGGCTCATCAGGGCCCATTACGGCCTTAGTTCCACGAGAGAGTTCATGACACTCTCAATAGTCTATCGCCATCCCTAGTGGCTCGGTCTATCCCTACGAGCACTCGCACACTCAGAAGATTTTAGTTGCCAGTACTCTGACTTTTCGGTATGTCGGTTTTAGCCGATTCACAGATCATAGCATATCATATTAGCAGTAGTGTGAGATTACACACCTTGATTTCGAACGTGACACGAATCCCTTTGCACCGCTCCTTGTTTTATCGAGTTTTGCTAAATCCTCTCCGATTATCAAAGAAGATTAATGACCCCTCTCTGAACCCTACGTTTCAAAACACCCTATTAGAGGAGTTGAATAAGATGTGGTTAACATCCACCTTGGCTGAAATCAACCCCTAGACCAAATCGGTCCTTCAACCAAACACAAAGTGCGATACTTACTTGATCAAAGCCTGAGAGTAATGTTTCAACTATTTCCGAACGCTACTCCCTTCTATATAACGAGAGCACCTCACACTAGTTAATGTCAGACTACAGAAGAAAGGGGAGATTCGGCCACTTAGAGAAAAGAATATCATGCCCCAACCATTACTCAACACAAAAGAGTCAACGCTACTTACCTTCAAATTCGGTATGAACCACTTCCTCTTATCAACCCGAAAAGACGGCCCCAAAGATTAAGAAGGAAAAGAAGGGATTAGCTTCGGCTTAAGAAGAGATGGAGTGTTGAGCACTAAGTTCGGCTATGGAAGAACAGAGTAGGAAAGAAGATGGGAGGAAAAAAAGAACGGATGAATTATGAAGAGAGATGGGAAGAAAAAGTTTTAGCCAACAAGTGTTTAGGCTATTCACACAAAGGAAAACACATGAAAGGTAAGATGGAGATAAGGAGAAAGAGACTAAGAATTCGGTAAAAGTGAATTGAAGAGGAACTGACCCGAAATGCTAGAGAAAATAAAAACCCAAAATGTAAAAACTCATCAAAGAATACTAGAGAAAATTCTGCACACTCTCCCCTCTCCCTACCAAAAATGCTACCAAAACACCCCTCTTCAGTCAAAATTCTACCTTAGCTAGACTCCCACTTTCAGCCAACACTTCCCACACCCATCCATTCCTTAATTTTCTCCCTTATTTCCTTCTACAATTCCTCTCCTCTATCCATTTGAATTATTTGACCAAGTCTCCACTCCCCCTTGAAGAGTTTGATCCGAACTCTGCTTCCTCCCCTCTCAAGCCACAAAATAAAATCCTTCCTTTACAACCTGAGGGATTCGAACCCCTCCCCTCCTTGCTCTCCACTTGACGCCATACCACCACACAACACGCTCCACTTGTGTTAGCAAAACACACTCAAATGTACTTAAGTCCAACCTCAACCAGCCCTCTTCTCTTAAGAGCCAAAAATTAAAATTTTTCTAAGGCTCAGACTCGATCCCAGGGCTCCCTAGAACCTCCAAATACACTCAAATAACCAGCTGAGCAAGCACATCATGCAATTATGCAAAAATTTACAACCTCTAATTTGGGACGTTACATAGTAACTCGTCTTTCTCATTGGGTTCCAATTCCGAAGAAATAATTACCGGTAGTGTAGAATTATCTCTTAGGAATGAATACTCTAAGTAATTTGGTAATTGTTTCAATTCCAATTTGGGAGGCTCTTCAATAGAGGGTTTTTGTTTTAGTTCGTCATTTATTTTAATGCCCTCATTATTCTTTTGTTTTGGGGAAGAAGTAGTAGAATTTAACTTGATTTGTATCTCCCTCATCTAATTGATATCGTCATCTGACTCCTCACTTCGGGTAAGACACAGTTCTAACGTGTCTTCGTGTATGATTTCCTGAAATGAATCTTGAATAAAATAATCAATAGCATCGATAAAATAATAGGAATCATCTTGCTTTCTAGAGTATCGCATAGCATCATAAATTTTAAAATAATTTCCTCGTCACCTACCCTGAGCACAAGTTTACCATCACCTACATCAATAACAGCCCTAGTAGTAGCTAAAAATGGGCGTCCTAAAATTAAAGGCACCTCAACGTCCTCATCCATGTCAAGCACAACAAAATCAACAGGGAATATGAATTTATCAACTTTTACCAAAACATCTTCAATAATTCCCCTAGGAAATTTAATAGATCTATCAGCTAATTGAATACTCATCCTAGTGGATTTTGGTTCCCTAAGACCGATATGTTTGAACATTTTATAATGCATTAAATTAATACTGGCACCTAAATCAGCTAATGCTTTCTCAATATTTAAACTACCAATTAAACAGGAAATAGTGAAACTTCCTGGATCATTCAATTTGGTTGGTAGCTTATTTTGGAGAATAGCTGAACATTCCTCGTTGAGCTCCACAGTTGATAGCTCCTCAAACTTCCTTTTATTTGTTAAAATCTCTTTTAAGAATTTTACGTATGTCGGCATCTGTGAAATAGCTTCAAAAAAAGGTAAGTTAATATGTAATTGTTTAAAAAGTTTAAGAAATTTACCGAATTGTGCATCCATGTGGTATTTCTTCAACTTTGCCGAATATGGGATCGGTGGTTTATACTCTTTAAGTACTAGTGTTACATTCTCGCTTACTTCCTCACCCTTTTCCTTATCAGTTTCTTGTGGCATCTTCTTTTCAGCTTCAACCAATACCTTCCCATTCCTTAGTATAACTGCCTTCACGTGTTCTTTTGGGTTAGGTTCAATGTAACTAGGTAAACTACATGGCTGTCTTTTGAAAACTAACTTAGCTAGCTGTCCAATTTGATTCTCAAGCCCTTGAATCGATGCTTGCTAATTTTTCAACGCTGTTTCGGTATTCTAAAAATGAGTTTCTAACACCAAAATAAACTTTGCTAGCATATCTTCAAGGTTTGACTTTTTCTCTTGTTGGTATGGTGGTTGCAAAACTGGAGGAAGTTGCTGTCTTTGATTTCCTTCATTACCCCATGAGAAATTTAGGTGGTTCCTCCATCCTATATTATATGTATTAATGTAAGGATTATTTGGAGGTTTAGAGTTATTACCCATATAATTCAGCTGCTCATTCTCCATGCCAGGGTTGTAGGATGGATATTCTATATTGCCCATTCTTCCTCCATTCGTATCATACTGCATCACTGGATGTACCTGCGAAGAACCACACAAACCATCAACCTTTTTATTTAAAAGCTCTACCTGGTTTGATAGCATGGTAACTACTTCGAGGTTGAACACTCCAACTGCTTTTGTTGGCTTTGTCCTCATAACTTGCCACTGATAGTTATTCAGTGACATCTCTTTAATGAATTCGTAAGTAGCCTCAGGTGTTTCGTTGTTTAGGGTACCGCCGGTGGCTACATCAATCAATTGCCTAGTTGAGGGGTTCATACCATTGTAAAAGGTTTGAACCTGTAGCCACAAAGGTAAGCCATGGTGAGGGCATCTTTTCAATAGATCCTTGTATCTCTCCCACGCATCGTAAAGTGTTTCTAAATCCATCTGCACAAAAGAAGAGATATCATTCCTCAACTTTTCCATTTTAGCCGATGGAAAATATTTAAGTAAAAACTTTTCGGTGATTTGTTCCCATGTAGTGATTGATCCTCGTGGTAACGAGTTCAACCACTATTTAGCTTTGTTCCTCAATGAAAAAGGGAATAACCGAAGGCGAATGGCATCGTCAAAAATGCCATTTACTTTGAAAGTATCACGGAATTCTAGAAAATTTGCTAAATGAGTATTTGGGTCTTCGTCCTGCAAACTATCAAACTGAGCAAACTTTTGAATCATTTGAATAGTGTTAGGTTTCAATTCAAAATTATTTGCAGCAATAGCAGGTCTAACAATACTCGATTTAGCCCTAGTTAAATTAGGCTTAGCATAATCATACATAGTACGAGGAGCAGGATTTTCAGCAACCACCAGGGGTAGCGGATTATTATCAGCCATCTCTTTGGTAGTATTAGTATTGTTATTAGTATTGTCCTCTTGCTCTTCCTCTATGTATTGTAAACTTCGCCTTATCTCCCTATGATTTCTGCCAGCGGTACTTTATATCTCATTGTAAAAAAGTAAGGGTCCTGACAAGGTTCCTTCTAGTCATAAACAAGAAATACCTACTAGAATCAAATAAAAGAAAAATTAGAAAAGTAGAATAAAATAATAAATTGCAAATAAAAATAAAAAAATGGCTAAAGTAATAAAAATTTAGTGTTCCTAATATCTTAGTCCCCGACAACGACGCCAAAAACTTGATGTGTCTCTAACTAACTATGATCACAATAAAGGCAAGCGCACCTATCATTTAATAATATAGTTATGGTAAGACCGAAAATATCGTATCCACAAGGACCAAGAGTACTAGTCTAAGAATTGGAGTGATTTCTTTTAAACTAAAATTAATTAAAAGCACAACAGAGAATGAATTGGGAAAATACTTTTAGACGACTATATAAGAGAGGCAATACCTAAGGAAGAATCCACCTAGACTTCACTTATTACTTCTGATTCATACGATTTATTCACTTGACTTAATCCATAGAAATCCCTAAATTATGTTAATATCTCTTTCAAGACTAAAACAACTGACTCTAAGTTGATTAATTGAAATTTCTTTCTAATTAAAACCCCTATTGTCGCATTAACTTGATCTATAGATTCCCTTATTAGATTTGATTCTACTCCGACAGATTTATGTCGCCCTATTTCTAGCATTGCAATCAACTCTGCTTAATTGTGTTGATCTACTCTTAAACAGGAACTTTTGCTCCTCTGAATAAGTACATTCGACTTGGATCAATAACCTAAATTATTAAAACAAGAATAAGAACTCACAATTAAGAATAAGAATAAGTATTTATCTTATAAATCTAATAGTAATAAGATTCATCTAGGTTTTATCCTTCCTAGGTATTTAGGGAGTTCAGTTCATACTTATAGAGGAAAACATCTTGAAATAAAGAAACTACAAAACATAAGAAAACCTAAAAACTTCAAGAAAAATTGATAGGAGATCTTCAGTCTTGATGGAGATCCCTCTTCCAAGCTGCTTCCAATGGCTATCTTCGAGTATTTTTTGCCTTCTACTCTACGTGTCGTTTTAGGTCCTCCCCTAGGGTGTTTATATAGGTTTTGGAACACCTTTCTTGGCCCACAAGTGGTCTTTTCTAAATGGAATTAGACTTGGGATCGGCAGGGACACGCCCGTGTTCGATAGCTTAGGTCATGCTTGAATCTGCTTGCCACACACGGTCGTGTGGTCTGCCCGTGTGCTATAGTCCAGGCCGTGTTCGATTCTGCTAGTAACACAAGGCCATGTGGTCTTCCCGTGGGCAAAAGTTCAGGCGTGTTAATTTTTGAGGTATGCCCATTTTGTCCTTTTTTGGCCCGTTTCTCATTCTTTTCAACTCCCTAAGCTCTCCTGAGTGTAAAACATGAAATTAAATGATTAGGAGCAATGAATTCATCAATTTTAATGAAAATTCATCCAAAAATATGTAACATCCTAAGTTAGGGGTTGTTTGTAATTTAATTATTTTTCTCATGTGTGTGTTTAAAGAAGTGAATCCTATGATTGCTAGGCATGTTTAGGGTCTAGTCATAACCCCGAGCTAGGCCTGACTTAGGACTAAAAATTTCTTTTTAAGTGTTTAAAAGAAGGGAGCTAGGTGAGATAGGGGTTAAGAGAAATTTTCGGAGAAGTTGGACACAAGGAGTAAATTGGCGTAGTGGTTTGTGGCGTCAAAGGGAGCTTCAAGGGAAGAGGTTCGAGTCTTGGGAATTACAAGGGGAATGCGTTTTATTTTGGGTTTTTTTTGGCGTTAAAAAGAGGGGCTAAGTTTAGAAGGCTTTAACATATTTTGTGGGTAAGGTTTGGACATGAAAGTTGATGTGGAAGAGTGGCTTGGGACGTGTTAAAGAGCTGCGGCAAAGGGGTCCCATGTTCGAACCGAGGGAGCAGCAATTGGGGTTTTTTTTTTTTCAAACTGGTGTGAAGAGGGTGAGCTAATGGCTTGATTTTGGACTCTTAATTTGATAAGGATAAGCTTAATTTTTGCTCTAAAATTCGACTGGAAGAGTAAGTGTTAGTAGTTTACTTTCATTTAATTTGTTTGATGAGGTGGTTAGGAGATTAAATGTAAGATTTAAAAGCTGAAATTATCACAAAAAGAGAGGGGTGATGGCCGGATTTGGGACACCTTAGGGGCATCCACAATCGGCTTGAATATAGCAAGGGAGTGCCGAAAATTCATCAACATTATTTCTTTTCTTGTTGCTGGCCGAATTCTCTCTAGCCATTGCCCAAAAATCTCCAAAATTTCTCTCTTCTTTTCTTCTACTTAGCCGAACCTACCCCCTCTCTTTTACTAAAAATTGCACCTTCCATTTGTGTTGCTAGCCGAATATCTCTTCCATAAAGGGTTTAAGCCGAATCCCCCTTGTAAGGTGCTGTTGATTCCAAAAGGTTGGTAAGTGCCTCTCTTAAGCATTCGGTTTCTCTTCCCTTCCTTTTTGTGTGCCGAAAGCTTGGGAAACAGGCCTTGGTAAGTGGTCGAATGTGGTTATGGTTATAATAGTGTATGTTTTGTGTGTAGCTAACGGCAAGGTGCATTGAGGGAGCCTTTCGTGGTCACAATTCTGTAAGGTAAGCCAATATGGTATTCGGCCATAGGCCACTTTCCATAGATTTGCTTATAGCCGATTTTAACAAAGTGACATATAGGGGTTTCGACAGTTTGAGAAGATAGGAGTGGTTTTTTAGGATTTTGATTTTGCCTTGGTAAGTAATGATAAGATTCGGCCTAGGGCCATATTTGGATTATAGGTGCGATTAGTCCTTCGGGATTACTAATTTGGCCGAATAGGCCTATGGCACTAACTTTGGTGATTGGCCGAATATAGGGTCAAGGGATAGAGAACAGTAGATCGAAACTTCGGGATCTAGGATTCGCGTTAGTAACAGATGTGTAAAACTCTTTACACACTTTATTAGTAAACTTTGCTATATTGTTGCCTTTTTAATCATTGTGGTAGTGATTTGCTTGTGGGCTTAAGGATGGATTTTGGGTAAGTCCCCTATTACATGATCCATGATGTATGTGTATGCCATCATATGCTGTTAAATGCTATGCTATACATAAATGCATGATATATGGGATTATGATATTTGTTAGGTAAGCATGATGATGGTGGGATTAATGAGAGGAGGGGGATGATCTTTATGGATCGTCACCGATGGTTTTGACCACAAGATGGGTTGGCCCCATCAGATTAATTGTAACTTCGATCACCAGTGGTTTTGACCACACCGTTGATAAATTGTGACTAAGTCCCAGTGGTTTGGTACCACCAGTGGTTTTGACCACATTATGATATTTGTGACCTATGGTCATCGATGGTTTTGACCACACGATGGGTTGGCCCCATCATTTGATTTGTGACTCTAGTCACGAAGGTTTTGACCACCAGTGGTTTTGACCACACGGGGTAGTTAAAGGAGTACGGATGGTTAGTGGGGTTGCATATTTGCATGTTTATTAATAAATTGTGTATGAGTTACTTTTCCGGGTGGGGGATTTACACACTGAGTCTTGGTGACTCACCCTCTTCCCATATAATTTTGCAGATGAGTAGATCACGGGGATGGAGCCGGAGAGGATTCGAGGCGGCCATGCTTGTTCCTTAGTTTTTGAAATTTTATTTGAATCTGTTCATGTTTATTTACTTCCTACATTTTTAATTTGGGTTGTAATAAGGCCGCTAATTATTATTTGGATGTTTAATTAGTTGTTTTAATTTACTTATACTAAATTACAAAATGAAATTATAAATGTTAAGTAAATCGGTTAAAACAACATTTTCAAATTAAGTAACCTTTACTAGTTTTCAAAGATGTTACCATCGGGTAGCAAAATATATCAAGTCAACTATAACCCTGATGATTTTAAAATTTTACATGATCAAACGTTTTCAAAGGGTTTATCAACACAACCATGTTTATAAAAAATCCCAACTTAGTTTTAACAAACACCGTTTTAATACCTTAGCCAAATTTTATCAAGTTTTCACCAGACACTCAAAATGTTTCAAATCGATTTACTCCGTGACATACCAGATCCGGTCAGGACTCATGGGCCAGGTTTGAGGTGTTACATTTTTGGTATCAGAGCCCGGTTCAAAACTCGATTGTGGGGGTCCAAGGCCCAAAATGTTTTGTTTATGTTAGTAGGCCTTATTGGAACGTTTTGGGAAACTGTTTATGGCTTGAACAGCATGGCACCGAGTCTCCGGCACCAATCCGCCCAGGTAAGTAATTCTATCTATTTTTGTGAATATATAATAGGGGTAGAAGGGTAAATTGGGAACGTAGACTATTAGAATAAGGAATTGCTGAACCCTAGGGTTAGCGAACCCCAACAAGCAATACATAAGATTTAATAATTCCCTAAACAACCCTGTGAGTTGTCACAAGCAGGGGATGTGGCAATCGTTATATGCATGTCTAGGATTGGATTAGGTGGGGGCCTAGTATTTAAGCAGTCCTAGTGACTCAGCTCCTACTCACTCGAATCCTACCTGGTGCGTAGTGACGGTTCATCCTAGCTGAGACGACCCACTCACAGGCTAAACTTGATAACTAAAACCCGAAAGGGACTAGCCGTTTTGTTTTGAAGTAATTAAAACCTTGGTTTAAAAAATGACCAAAATACCCCTGGTTTGTAAATTACCAAAATACCCTCCGTATGAAAAATTTCCAAATAAGAAAAATTCAAAATAACCTTCTTTTGTGAAATCAATTAGAACCAAATTTTGGAAATCTTGTTATGAAAAAAAAAATTTCTAAAATACCCCTAGTGGTAAAATTACAAAATTGCCCCTAACCAATAAAAATACCAAAATGACCCTGATTTTCAAAATTTTGCAACATCACTGTTCTGGAAAATGCAACTTTTAAAAAGAACCCTCAAAGTTTTACAACTTTTTGAAATGTCCCGAACTTATTAAATTTTACAAATTCACCCTGATTTGTAAAAAATTACCGAAATACCCCTGGGTCCAAAATTATCGAAATACCCCCGAATTTCAAAATGTATTCAAAATACCTCAGTAATTTAAAAGTTCCAAAAACCTTTTTGACAAAATCATCCGAGAACTTTTATTTTCAAAAAATTACAAAAAATACCCCATGTAGGATAAAATTACGAAAATACCCCTGGGTAGTGGAAAACAACCACAATGAAAAACTACAACATTTCTCTGAATGAACGAAAGTTCATAACTGCTTGGTGGATGGACGAATGAATGAAAAGACTATGTGCATGCATACGAAAGAACCACTCCTAAATTCTTTTCCATAAAACTCCTTCGCGGGTAAACAAGTGAAACGAAAGTACTAATTCATAAAACTTCTTAATCAGATCGCGATGAGAATAATGAGTACAAGAGGTCATAGACGTCCGCCTCGTGGTCACGGTAGAGGTAGGATGACCTTATCGGAGCCTGCAGGGCCTGGTCATGGGTCTGGAAATGAGATGCCGGATCTGCCAACGGTGAAAACTGAGTTTCAAGATCAGATCAGTGGTAATGATGTAGTATCTCAAGCGGTATTACGAGTATTAGAACGAGTTGCCGAGGCAGACGCGGGTGTAGGAGCCCGTAAATCTGTGGTTGAACGACTCCGGGCTAACGGAGTGGAGGTGTTTTGAGGAGTTTCTGGAGTGGCACCCAGTGCGGCGAAATATTGGTTAGAATCTACTGAGAGGATCATGGGTGACCTAGATTTTACAGCTGAGGAGAATTTGAAGGGTATAATCTCTCTGCTTCGGGATGAGTCATATCAGTGGTGGCTCACTGTAAGAGATGGAGCGATGATGGAGGATCTCACGTGGGAATTCTTTAAGGCCGCCTATCAAAAGAAATACATCGAAACCAGTTACGTTGATGCGCAGCGGAAGGCTTTCTTGAACTTGGTTCAGGGTAATAAGATAGTGGCGGAGTATGAGGTGAATTTCTCCAGTTGAGCAGGTATGCTCGTGGTATTGTGGGTACCGAGCATGAACGCTGTGTCAGATTCGAAGATGGGCTGAGAAATGAGCTGAGGATGATGATAGCTCCACAATAGGAAAGAGAGTTCACTATCCTAGTGGAGAAGTCTAAGGTTGCTAAAGGGGTAAGGCAGTCAGTTAGGCAGAATCAGGATAGGAACTGGAATAAGAGGAGCTCCGGATCTTCAAAGTTTTCTGGTAATCAGCAAAAGAGGACGAGGTTTGGAGGGTCAGATCAAGCTGCTAGACCTGTTGCTGCTGCTAATCCTCAATGGCCGCCACGGTGTGCTCGGTGTGGAAAGTCTCACACGGGAGAGTGTTGGAATGGTAATCGGGGATGTTTCGAATGTGAGTCCATAGAACATCGGGTTAGAGATTGTTTGAAAAAGGCAGCTAGGCTGAGGTTAGAGGGTCAGGATCGTGCACCGAATAGGAGGGATAATCAACAGCCACAGAGAGGTCGTGGTGCATGAAGAGGAGGTAATGGTGCTGGCAGAGGTCGTGGGGCACCGAGGGAAGGTACCGGTGGTACTGAGGCTAGGCAACCTGGTTTGGTCTATGCTGTGAGGCGTCAAGAGGAGGGCGACGCACCGGACATCATAACCGGTATGTTCTTGATCTTTGGTGTACCCTATAGTATCTTGATTGACATTGGCTCAACCCACTCATATATTGCTAGTAGCGTAGTGAAAACTCTGCACTTAGACTCTGAACTTACTTCTAGGAAGATGACTGTATTAAGCCCTCTAGGTCACTCTGTAGAAGTAAGTAAACTCTATAGAAACGTACCCCTAGAACTCTAAGGGGTCGTGTTCTTGGCTGACTTGATGGAACTACCGTTTCGGGAGTTCGACCTAATCCTCGAGATGGATTGGCTAGTAAGGTATCAGGCTAGCCTAGATTGCGCAGCTAAGCGCATGGTAATAAAGACCGTGGGAGGTGGTGATGATAGGTAAAAGGAGAGATTACCTATTTAATCCGGTTTCTGCATTGAAGGCGAAAAAGATGGTTAGGAAGGGTTGTGAAGCTTATATGGTGCATGTCTGTGCTTTGGAAGCTAAGGATGTTGCTGTGAGAGATGTCCGGACCGTAAGGGACTATGTTGATGTGTTTCCAGAGGAACTTCCGGGTCTACCTCCGGACCATGAGGTTGAATTTGGTATAGATCATTATCTTAATCGCGCTTAGTATCTATAGCTCCGTGTCGAATGGCAAAGAAAGAATTGGTAGAGTTGAAGGCACAGATTCAGAATTGTTGGATGAGGGTTTATCCCACCAAGTGTATCACCTTGGGAGCTCCAAAGGCTTTTTGTCAAGAAGAAAGATGGGACAATGAGGATGTGTATAGACTATCGGCAGCTGAACAAGTTGATAATAAAGAACCGGTATCCTTTGCCCAAGATTGACGATCTGTTCGATCAACTCAAAGGAGCATCGGTGTTCTCTAAGATTGACCTTAGGTCAGGGTACCATCAGCTTAAGATGAAGGAGGCTGATGTCCATAAGACGGCATTCCGTACTCGGTATGGGTACTACAAGTTTCTGGTAATGCCTTTTAGTTTGACGAATACACCGGCAGCGTTTATGGACATGATGAATCGGGTTTTCAACCTTATCTGGATCGGTTCGTCATGGTATTCATAGATGACATTTTGGTGTACTCGAGGTCTGAGGAGGAGCATGACGCACATCTTCATGTGGTTCTGCAAGTTCTGACGGAGAAGCAGTTGGACGCCAAATTCAGTAAGTGTGAATTCTAGCTTAAGGAGGTAACCTTTCTAGGGCATATTGTTTCAGCTGAGGGAATTAGGGTGGATCCCTGTAAGATTGAGGCGGTATTAGAGTGGAAACCACCCAAGTCTGTTATGGGAATTCGGAGTTTCTGGGGTTGGCAGGATATTATAAGAGATTCGTGGAAAATTTCTCCTTAATCACAACACCGTTGACTAAGCTGTTGAGAAAAGGGGTTCCGTTTGTATAGTCTGAGAAGCAGCAAGAGAGTTTCGATAAGTCAAGAGGATCTTGACGAAGCACCGGTCTTGATTCACCAGAGGCGTGAAAGGAATTCATCGTGTATTGCGATGCATCGATATCGGTTTAGGTGTGTGCTGATACAAGAAGGGAAGGTGGTCGCTATGCGTCCACATGAGTTGAGGCCTCACAAAGTTAACTATCCGACACATGATTTGGAATTGGTCACGTGGTGTTCGCCTTGAAGATTTGGAGGCACTATCTGCAGACGGGAGAAGTCGGTGAGTGTACACGATCGCAAAAGTCAAGTATCTCCCGACTCGTAAAGATTTAAATCGAGGCGTGGAGGTGGATTGAGTTGTTGAAGGACTACGACTGCTCAATTGAATACCATCCAGGGAAGGCTAATGTGGTAGCTGATGCATTGAGCCAAAAGGTGGTAGCGGATTTGTGAGCAATGTTTGCTCATCTAAGTCTCTATGAGGATGGGAGCCTTTTGGCAGAATTGCAAGTGAAGCCGTCTTGGATTAATGAGGTCAAAGAAAGACAGATGATCGATGAAGCTTTGAATACTCGGAGGTTACAAGTACAGAATGGTGAGGCCGAAATTTTAGCTTGGGCAGTGATGGAGTGTTGTACTTCCGGGGGAGAGTATGCATGCCTAAGGATGATGATTTGAGGCAGCGAATCCTTAAAGAAGCTCATAGCAATCCGTCGCTATGCACCCGGAAGCGACAAGATGTATCGGATTTAAGGAACAGCTTTTGGTGGCCGGTCTTAAGCGGGAAGTAACCGAGTTGGTGGGCAAGTGTTTGACATGCCAGCAAGTTAAGGCTAAGCATCAATTGCCATCAGGGCTGTTACAACTAGTAAGGATCCCACAGTGGAAGTGGGAGGAGATTACTATGGATTTCGTAAGTGGGCTTCCCCTTACGCCCAATAAGAAAGATACTATTTGGGTGATAGTAGACCGATTGACTAAGTTAGCCCATTTCATACCGATAAGGGTTGACTACTCACTTCAAAGGTTAGCCAGGCTGTATATAGCTGAGATAGTGCGGTTGCATGGAGTACCGGTGTCCATTATCTCAGATCAGGATCCCCGATTTACGTTGAGATTCTGGAAGGCTTTACATCAGGAGTTAGGCACGAAGTTGAATTTTAGCACCGCCTTTCATCCGTAGTCTGATGGACAATCTGAGAGGGTCATCCAAGTGTTGGAAGACATGTTGAGGGGCTGTGTTTTGGATTTCCATGGTAGTTGGGAGGAGTACCTACCTTTGGCTGAGTTCGCTTATAACAATAGTTATTAAGTGAGTATTCAGATGGCACCATATGAAGCGCTGTATGGTCAGAAATACCGTACTCCTACATGTTGGACGGAGCTAAGAGAGCGACAGATGTTGGGGCCAGAGTTAGTGGCAGAGACGGAGGATAAGGTTAGAGTAATTCGGGCTCGTCTTAAGGAGGCATCGGACAGGTAGAAATCCTACGCCGATCTTAAACGCAGAGATGTTGAGTATGCAGTGGGTGATAAGGTTTTCTTGAAGGTATCCCCTTCGAAGAAGGTGCTGAGGTTTGGCCGGAAGGGCAAGCTAAGCCCTAGATTCATCGGACCGTACACGATGTTGAAACGTGTGGGACCGGTAGCTTACCAGCTTGAGTTGCCGGCAGAATTGAGCCAGATCCATGATGTCTTCCATGTTTCAATGCTGAGGCGCTATCGATCAGATCCCTCACACGTTGTGCCGGTTGCAAAAATTGAAGTGAACTCAGACTTGTCTTTTGAGGAGGAGCCAATACAAATCTTGGATCGAGATGTCAAGGTTTTGAGGAGGAAGTCAGTGCCTTTGGTAAAAGTGTTATGGCGAAACCATGGTACGGAAGAGGCCACATGGGAACCCGGGGATGTGATGCGACAGCAATACCCCGAGCTCTTCTGATCCAGGTAATTTTGAGGCCGAAATTCTTTTTAAGGGGGGTAGAACTGTAACATCCTGAGTTAGGGGTTGTTTGTAATTTAATTATTTTTCTCATGTGTGTGCTTGAAGAAGTGAATCCTATGATTACTAGGCATGTTTAGGGTCTAGTCATAACCTCGAGCTAGGCCTGACTTAGGACTAAAAATTTCTTTTTAAGTGTTTAAAAGAAGGGAGCTAGGTGAGATAGGGGTTAAGAGAAATTTTGGGAGAAGTTGGACACAAGGAGTAAATTAGCATAGTGGTTTGTGGCATCAAAGGGAGCTTCAAGGGAAGAGGTTCGAGTCTTGGGAATTACAAGGAGAATGCGTTTTATTTTTGGGTTTTTTTGGGCATTAAAAAGAGGGGCTAAGTTTAGAAGGCTTTAACAGATTTTGTGGGTAAGGTTTGGACATGAAAGTCGATGTGTAAGAGTGGCTTGGGGCGTGTTAAAGAGCTGCGGCAAAGGGGTCCCATGTTTGAACCGAGGGAGTAGCAATTGGGGTTTTATTTTTTTCAAACTGGCGTGAAGAGGGTGAGCTAATGGCCTGATTTTGGACTCTTAATTTGATAAGGATAAGCTTAATTTTTGCTCTAAAATTCGGCTGGAAGAGTAAGTGTTAGTAGTTTACTTTCATTTAATTTGTTTGATGAGGTGGTTAGGAGATTAAATGTAAGATAAATCTTGTTTTATTTTTGATAATTAAAAGCTGAAATTATCACAAAAAGAGAGGGGTGATGGCCGGATTTGGGACACCTTAGGGGCATCCACAATCGGCTTGAATATAGCAAGGGAGTGCTAAAAATTCATCAACATTATTTCTTTTCTTGTTGCTGGCCGAATTCTCTCTAGCCATTGCCCAAAAATCTCCAAAATTTCTCTCTTCTTTTCTTCTACTTAGCCGAACCTACCCCCTATCTTTTACTAAATATTGCACCTTCCATTTGTGTTGCTAGCCAAATATCTCTTTCATAAAGGGCTTAAGCTGAATCCCCCTAGTAAGGTGCTGTTGATTCCAAAAGGTTGGTAAATGCCTCTCTTAAGCATTTGGTTTCTCTTCCCTTCCTTTTTGTGTGCCGAAAGCTTGGGAAACAGGCCTTGGTAAGTGGCCGAATGTGGTTATGGTTATAATAGTGTATGTTTTGTGTGTAGCTAACGGCAAGGTGCATTGATGGAGCCTTTCGTGGTCATAATTCTGCAAGGTAAGCCAATATGGTATTCGGCCATAGGCCACTTTCCATAGATTTGCTTATAGCCGATTTTAACAAAGTGACATATAGGGATTTCGACAGTTTCAGAAGATAGGAGTGGTTTTTCGGGATTTCGATTTTGCCTTGGTAAGTAATGATAAGATTCGGCCTAGGGCCATTTTTGGATTATAGGTGCGATTAGTCCTTCGGGATTACTAATTTGGCCAGATAGGCCTATGGCACTAACTTTGGTGATTGGCCGAATATAGAGTCAAGGGATAGAGCACAGTAGATCGAAACTTCGGGATCTAGGATTCGCGTTAGTAACAGGTGTGTAAAACTCTTTACACACTTTATTAGTAAACTTTGCTATATTGTTGCCTTTTTAATCATTGTGGTAGTGATTTGCTTGTGGGCTTAAGCATGGATTTCGGGTAAGTCCCCTATTACATGATCTATGATGTATGTGTATGCCATCATATGCTGTTAAATGCTATGCTATACATAAATGCATGATATATGGGATTATGATATTTGTTATGTAAGCATGATGATGGTGGCATTAATGAGAGGAGGGGGATGATCTTTATGGACTGTCACCAGTGGTTTTGACCACAAGATGGCTTGGCCCCATCCGATTAATTGTGACTTCGGTCACCAGTGGTTTTGACCACACCGTTGATAAATTGTGACTAAGTCCAAGTGGTTTGGTAGCACCAGTGGTTTTAACCACATTATGATATTTGTGACCTATGGTCATCAGTGGTTTTGATCACACGATGGGTTGGCCCCATCATTTGATTTGTGACTTTAGTCACTAGTGGTTTTGACCACCAGTGGTTTTGACCACACAGGGTAGTTAAAGGAGTACGGATGGTTAGTGGGGTTGCATATTTGCATGTTTATTAATAAATTGTGTATGAGTTACATTTCCGGGTGGGGGATTTACACATTGAGTCTTGGTGACTCACCCCCTTCCCATATAATTTTGCAAATGAGTAGATCGCGGTGATGGAGCCAGAGAGGACTCGAGGCGGCCATGATTGTTCCTCAGTTTTTGGAATTTTATTTGAATCTGTTCATGTTTATTTACTTCCTACATTTTTAATTTGGGTTGTAATAAGGCCGCTAATTATTATTTGGATGTTTAGTTAGTTGTTTTAATTTACTTATACTAAATTACAAAATGAAATTATAAATGTTAAGTAAATCGGTTAAAAGCAACATTTTCAAATTAAGTAACCTTTACGAGTTTTCAAAGATGTTACCATCGGGTAGCAAAATACACCAAGTCAACTATAACCCTAATGATTTTAAAATTTTACATGATCAAACGTTTTCAAAGGGTTTAACAACACAACCATGTTTATAAAAAATCCCATCTGAGTTTTAACAAACACCGTTTTAATACCTTAGCCAAATTTTATCAAGTTTTCACCAGACACTCAAAATGTTTCAAATCATTTTACTCCGTGACATACCAGATCCGGTCAGGACTCATGGGCCGGGTTTGGGGTGTTACAAAATAAGCCAAGCATAGGGTAAAAATATGTATAAATTATGGTTTATCATTAGTCTCGACCCCTTCCCAATACATGTTTAGGGTCTCGTAGACCTTATAAAGGGACTTTATGTATATGATTTTCTATGTTATGATGATGAGGCATTTATGTTTGAAAAATGATTGTAAATGTTTCTTTATGTTTGGTAATGCCTCTTAACCCTATTCCAACGACGGTTACGTGTTAGGGGTGTTACAGAGCTCCTCTACCTACAAGGGAAAGAAAACCTGGAAAGACAAGCCTAGAGTAGATGGTGCAAGAAGATATCCACCCTGCCCACACTACAGAAGGCTAAGTCATCTGGGTAAAGTATGTTGGTTCAGGCCTGATGTGTAGTGCAAATTTTGCAAAAAGATGGGCCATGCTGAGAAAGTCTATAGAAATAAAGGCAAGCAGAGACAAAAATAGTCTCAACAGTCAAGAGCTAAAGTTCAAGTAGCAGAAGAGGGCAGTGACCAAGAAGAGCAAGTATTTGTAGTTTCTTGCTCAACTGCTAAGGAAAAGGCCACAAAGGGATGGCTGATAGACAGTGGTTGCACAAATCACATGACTCATGATGCTGCCACTGTCAAGTCAATTGACAGAAGCATCAAAGCAAAAGTGAAGGTTGGAAATGGACATTTCATCAAAGTAGATGGTAAAGGAGATGTGCTGATAGACACTCCTACAGGTACCAAACTTGTTTCAAATATCTTGTTTGTGCCTGAAATTGACAGAAATCTACTCAGTATAGCTCAGTTGCTAGAAAAAGGCTACTTAGTGGTGTTCAAAGGCAAAGAATGCCAAATTAGTGATCCAAGTGGATCCAAGTTTATGTTAGTAGCCATGGTTGATAGAAGCTTTGTAGTGGACTAGAGTAAGTGCTCAAATAGTGCCTACACAACTATTTTAGATGAATCCAAGCTATGGCACAAGAGCTTGGTCATGTTAACTACAAGTCAATATCTCATCTAACCAAAGAAGACCTGGTTGAAAACTTTGCTAAATCAATTGAGAAAGAAGAAGTCTACGAAGTTTCCCAATTAGGAAATCAAGTTAGACTTCCATTTCCTTCAAACAAAGCCTAGAGAGCCTCCGAAAGATTGCAACTAGTCCACACTAATGTGTGTGGCCCTAAGAAGACACTGTCTTTGAATGGCAGTAGATATTTCCTCTTATTCATTGATGATTACTCGAGGTATTGCTGGATCTACTTCATCCGGCATAAGTATGAGGTAGCCTCTGTGTTCTGGAAATTCAAGGCTTCAGCAGAAACAGAATCAGGATCTTAAGACTCTGAGGTCTGATAATGGGACTGAGTACACCTCAGCTCAGTTTCAATCCTTTTGTGATGAAGTAGGCATCAAGCACCAGCTCACCAACCCTTACACACCTCAACAGAATGGTGTAAGTGAAAGAAAGAATAGAAGCTTGATGGATATGGCCATATGCTTGTTGTTTGAGAGGAATTTACCCAAAACCTTGTGGGTTGAGGCAGTAAACATTACTGTGTACCTCCAAAATAGGCTCCCAACCAAGGAATTAATTCAGAAAACTCTATTTGAAACTTGGTTTGGGTTCAAACCATCAGTAGCTCACCTAAGAGTCTTTGACTGCATCTGTTATGCACATGTTCCTGCTGTCAAAATGGACAGGTTGGCCAAGAAAGCTCAATCTGGTATCTTGGTGGGCTATAGCAATGTCAAGAAGGGCTATATGATATTGGATCCTTCATCCAACAAATTTCTTGTGAGTAGAGATGTAGTGTTCGATGAGAAACCAAGTTGGAATTGGGACAAAAATGAACCAGAGGCAATCTCTAAAGATTTGCTAATAGATCAGACTAAAGTTGATCAAAATGGTCCTAAAATGGACATCGATGATGAACTAGTCAGAGGCACTAAACCATTAGCTGAGATTTATGAAAGAGATCACGTGGCTACAGTTAAACCAAGCTACTTTGAAGAGGCTAAAGCTTAACAAGGCTGGAAACAGGTAATGGCTGATGAAGTCAATATGATTGAGAAAAATAAGACCTGGCAGCTAGTTGAGAGACCAGCAAATAA
Source organism: Gossypium rotundifolium (assembly GCA_025506655.1). Lineage (NCBI taxonomy): Eukaryota > Viridiplantae > Streptophyta > Magnoliopsida > Malvales > Malvaceae > Gossypium > Gossypium rotundifolium. The sequence continues at coordinate 161,518,117 of CP106732.1, read as the reverse complement.
GAAGGTCATTGGAGTGAAGTGGGTGTTTCGAGCCAAGCACAATACTGATGAAAACTTGAACAGACTGAAAGCAAGGTTGGTTGTAAAAGGGTTTAGCCAAAAATATGGCATTGACTACTTTGAGACCTTTGCACTAGTGGCTAGGCTTGACACCATAAGGTTGCTAATTGCCTTAGCATCACAAATGCAGTGGAAAATTCATCAGCTTGATGTAAAATCAGAATTCCTCAATGGTTTTCTTGAAGAAGAGATCTATGTTGAGTAGCCTGAAGGTTTCAAAGTTATTGGTGAAGAAAAAAAGGTGTACAAACTAAAGAAAGCCTTGTATGGCTTGAAATAGGCACCAAAAGCCTGGTATAGCAGGATCGATGGTTACCTAGCTAGCCTTGGATTTGAAAGAAGTATCAGTGAACCTATCTTGTATGTGAAAAAGCGAGGTAGTGAAACTCAACTGATAGTGTCACTATATGTTGATGACCTGTTAGTGACAAAAGGAGATCATGCATTGCTGGCTGATTTCAAAGCCAAGATGGAACAAATGTTTGAAATGTCTGATTTGGGGCAAATGTCTTACTTCCTTGGTATGGAGGTGACTCAAACACAGCATGGAATCTTCCTAAGTCAGAAGACTTTTGTCTCCAAAATTCTGAGCAAATTCTCCATGCAAAATTGCAAGGCAACAAGCATACCAATTGCCATTGGAGAGAAACTATCAAGCCAAGGTGATTTTGAGCAGGTTAGTGAATCAACCTATAGAAGTTTGGTTGGATGTTTGCTTTATCTCACTGCAACAAGACTAGACATCACGTTTATAGTAAGTTTGAAGTCTATATTCATGCATTGCTGCAATATGAAGCATTTTCAAGCTGCCAAAAGAGTTCTCAAGTACATCAAAGGTACACTAAGCTATGGAATGCTGTTTAGCAAAACTGAAAGCATGAAATTGGTTGGTTATGCTGATAGTGATTGGGCTGGTTCAATAGATGACATAAAGAGTACCTTAGGGTTTGTTTTTACTCTTGGTTCAACCATTTTTTGTTGGAGTTCAAAGAAGTAAACAGTTGTTTCTCAATCAATAGCAGAGGTAGAATATGTGGCAGCTGCAGGAGCTATCAACGAAGCCATTTGGATAAGAAAAATAATGGCCAATTTAAATCAATACCAAAGGGAAACAACAGAGATCAATTGTGACAATCAATCTGCTGTTGCAATTGCAAAGAATCCAGTGTTCTATGGAAGCACAAAGCACTTTAAGATCAAGTGTCATTTTGTTAGAGAAATGGAACAAGCACAAGAAGTGAAACTGATTCATTGCAGTTCAGAGGAACAACTTGCTAATATCCTAACAAAGCCCTTAGTGTATCGAGATTTGAAGATTTAAGAGCCAAAATTGGAGTATGCAGCATGCAAACCAATGAGGAGTGTTAAAGTTGGTTTGCATGCAGCACATGAACAACCAAGGAGTAGACCATGCAGTCAAAGTTATGTGGATGAATTATGAAGATAAAGCTGCTGTAGTATTTCTGGATGAAGTACATACAGCTACTGAAGTTGATGCTACTGTTCAATTTTGGTTTCATTTTGTTACTTTAAGTAATATTTTTTAACTTATTTTAATTAGAATTAAGTAGGTAATGTATTTAATGTAATTGGGTGCTGATAAGATTGATAGATCAGCTTACCTAATTGTGCAAGTTGTAACATCCTGAAAAGGGCCTATGCATTTTGGCCAAATTGTGCGAAAAGACATGTTTTATGTGTTTTGGAATAAATTTGGAATAATTTTGGAAACCTAGAAATGCATGGAAATGGAAATGAAAATGGAAATGGAAATGAAAATGAAAATGGAAATGGAAATGAACATTTTGGAAACTTAGACATTTTGGAAACTTAGACATTTTGGGAAACACGAACATTTTGGAAACCTGAACATTTAGGAAACTGAACATTTTGGAAACTTGAACATTTTAGGAAACTTGAACATTTTGGAAACTTGAACATTTTGGAAACCCAAACATTTTGGAAACACTGAAAAACTGAGTCGCTGCGAAAATTTTAGGAAACTTAAAATTGACCCCGGAATGTTGAATTTAAGAGCCCAAAGGGAACTTAGGGCCAAGTGACCCTAAAAATATACAGTACATGACATTTGCCCCAATAACGAACTTGGAAATGTGGCCTGAAGATGCCACCTAAGGTCTTAGGAAATGGCCCAAATACAAGAGGTTTTGGGCTGAGTTTGAGTCATCCAGAAGCAAATAATGAAGGCTTTATTTTTGCTTCCGGAAAATTTGGTGGACGACATGGGTTTGTAGAAAAGGAAGAGTTTTATTCACATAAATATGTGAATAATAAGAGATAAATAAAGGAGTTTTATCCACATAAATATGTGAATAATAAGAGATAAATAAAGGAGTTTTATTCACATAAATATGTGAATAATAAGAGATAATATTATCTTAAGGAGAGTGGTGGCCAAGTCAAGGACTCTTGGCCTAGCAAATTTGGCTATAAAAGGAGAACCCAAGGTCTTTTCCTCTCATCTTTCCAAGTAGCCAAAAATCCTTTGCTCTCTCCCCTCTGCCAATTTTCTTTCTATCTTTTCTTCTTCTCTTTTCTTCATCATCAAGCCAAAACCTTTTTCTTTTGATCCCGATTAAATCTCCATAGCGAAACCACAAACTCTAGGCAAGGAAGCAATCGGTCAAGGCATTAAGGATCTTTTACAACCTATCGAATACAAGGAGGAATCTTTCGAAATCTAAGGATCCAAGGTAAGATATTTTATTCGATTAAAGGTTATGATGTATATGTTAGATTAGATCTAACATGAAAATTTCGACAGACATATAGGGCCGAGAATTCTCTTGATTTAGAATTTGTATGGTAAGTGATATTCGCCAAGGCTTAATTTTGGTATTTGGAATTATTTTCATTATTTCAAAAGCGAAAACTCACATGGTTACATGATTTAGTATTAGCCGATTTCAAGGAAAAGGATACTAGTAATTTGAGATTTGATTTACAATCATCCAATTCGAACAAGGTAAATAATATAAATCCTACTAGGATTTGGTTTTAAGCCAAATAGGTTTGTTAATATGTTTTAATAATTGGCGAATATAGGAGATAAAGATCTAGATCGGTAGATCGTTCTTGAGGATTTCAAGGAACCTATTAAGCGAAAAAGGTGTGTACCCTTACTATTCTTGATATATTATGGTTAAATATTTTAATATACGATATGAATAATAATATGAATGTGGCTATGTACCACACATGTGACAAAAAGTACCAAGGTCGTTTCCTACTTGATAGGATTGTGAAAAAATGTTATTTTAATAACATGCGAATATATGAATATGAACATGAAATTAAATTATGCTATATATATATATATATGTTTTTGGGGCATTGGGTTTTATGTAAAAGGGGAGAAGCAGTGTTGACTTGGTCTCACCAACGAAAAATGTTGACTACGGTCACATTGCGAAATATGTCGACTACGGTCACATTGCGAAATTTTGGTAACCGGTTACAATAGTGTCTAATGACACAACGTGGAGAGTCATGGATGGAGGGTTGACTTAGTAGTCCCTACGGTGTGTTGGTTGGTGCGGTGGAGAGTAGCGGATGGCATATAGGTTTTTGGGTTTGGGTTGCATCATAATTTCATTATTACATGGACTTGATGATTTGAACATGAATGCCTGATTTATTGAATGATAGTATTGTGTGCACATTGAGTCTGTTGACTCACCCCATTGTGGGAACTATTTTCAGGTGATGAGCAGGTGACTGAATGGCTTGAGACGTTGAGGTGGCCATGCTACATTCGGAGAATTTATTTAGTTTGGACTTTATTTGATTTAGTTACTTTTATTTTATTTTGGGTTTTACTTGATGTAATAAGGCCATAAGGCCCAGTTGGATTTTCTTTATTTCCGCTTATTCATGTTGATTGTGTTACAATTTATTTTTAATTAAAGTTAAGAAAAACAAAATTTATTTCTTTCAAAATAATAAACCCTAAAATTGTTTTGTCACCTCACTTAAGTTGGATTTTCAAAATTTATTAAATGGGTTCCAATCTAAGCCCAATCAAACAACATTTTCTAAAATTTTACAAATTTTCTCTAAGTATCGATTTTTTTGAAACCGGTTTACTTTAGGAACATACCAGATCCTATCCATTCTCGTAAGTAGGGTGTGTTTCAATTGGTATAAGATGTCCAACTACTCAATAGTTTTACCAAAATTTCATTATGTTATAAAAGTCCAAAAACCCTAATTTACAAACTATCAAAAATACCGTGAATTTTGGAAAATTACAAAATTGCCCCTAACTTACCAAAATTTTCAAAATGACCCTGATTTCCAAAATTTTTGCAACATCCCCATTTTTGAAGGAACAATTTTCGAAAAGAACCCTCAAAGTTTTACAACTTTTGAAATACCCCAAATTTATTAAATTTTACAAATTTACCCTGATTTGTGAAAAATTACCAAAATACCCCTGAGGTCAAAAAAAAAAATTATCGAAATACCCTCGAATTTAAAAAAAAATTTCCAAATTACCCCTAGACTTTGAAGTTTTCAAAATAATTTTTTGACAAAATCACCAAGGAACCTTAATTTGAAAAATTACGAAAATACCCTCAGAGGATAAATTACGAAAATACCCCGGGTAGTGGAAAAACAACAAATGAAAAAAAAAAATACAACGTTTCTCTGAATGAACTAAGGTTCATAGTTGTTTGATGGATGTATGAGTGAATGAAAAGATCAGTATGCATGTATGAATCTGAAAGAACCACTCCTAAACTCCTTTTCATAAAATTGTTCATGGTTAAACAAATGGAACAAAGTACTAAGGCATAAAACTCTTTAATCAGTTAAATTGCGGCGTTAGTAATGAGTTCTAGTGGGCGTAGTCGAGGTAGTATCTAAGAAATGTGTTAGTTTTGTTAAGATCAGTCTTGCACGTAAGCATAGTCGGTGAGAAGGATTGTCGATTGTTAGTAAGTAATTTCGAGGACGAAATTATTTTAAGGGGTAGAAGCGTAACATCCTAAAAGGGCCTATGCATTTTGGCCAAATTGTGCGAAAAGACATGTTTTATGTGTTTTGGAATAAATTTGGAATAATTTTGAAACCTAGAAATGCATGGAAATGGAAATGAAAATGGAAATGGAAATGAAAATGAAAATGGAAATGGAAATGAACATTTTGGAAACTTAGACATTTTGGAAACTTAGACATTTTGGGAAACACGAACATTTTGGAAACCTGAACATTTAGGAAACTCGAACATTTTGGAAACTTGAACATTTTAGGAAACTTGAACATTTTGGAAACTTGAACATTTTGGAAACCCAAACATTTTGGAAACACGAAAATACTGAGTCGCTGAAAATTTTAGGAAACTTAAAATTGACCCCTAATGTTGAATTTAAGAGCCCAAAGGGAACTTAGGGCCAAGTGACCCTAAAATATACAAGACATGACATTTGCCCCAATAACGAACTTGGAAATGTGGCTCAAGATGCCACCTAAGGTCTTAGGAAATGGCCCAAATACAAGAGGTTTTTGGGCTGAGTTTGAGTCATCCAGAAGCAAATAATGAAGGCTTTATTTTTGCTTCCGGAAGAAAGGTGGACGGCATGGGTTTGTAGAAAGGAAGAGTTTTATTCACATAAATATGTGAATAATAAGAGATAAATAAAGGAGTTTTATCCACATAAATATGTGAATAATAAGAGATAAATAAAGGAGTTTTATTCACATAAATATGTGAATAATAAGAGATAATATTATCTTAAGGGAGAGTGGTGGCCAAGTCAAGGACTCTTGGCCTAGCAAATTTGGCTATAAAAGGAGAACCCAAGGTCTTTTCCTCTCATCTTTCCAAGTAGCCAAAAATCCCTTTGCTCTCTCCCTCTCGTGAATTTTCTTTCTATCTTTTCTTCTTCTCTTTTCTTCATCATCAAGCCAAAACCTTTTTCTTTTGATCCCGATTAAATCTCCATAGCCAAACCACGAAACTCTAGGCAAGGAAGCAATCGGTCAAGGCATTAAGGATCTTTTACAACCTGTCGAATACAAGGAGGAATCTTTCGGAAATCTAAGGATCCAAGGTAAGATATTTTATTCGATTAAAGGTTATGATGTATATGTTAGATTAGATCTAACATGAAAATTTCGACAGACATATAGGGCGAATTCTCTTGATTTAGAATTTGTATGGTAAGTGATATTCGCCAAGGCTTAATTTTGGTATTTGGAATTATTTTTCATTATTTCAAAAGCGAAAACTCACATGGTTACATGATTTAGTATTAGCCGATTTCAAGGAAAAAGGATACTAGTAATTTGAGATTTGATTTACAATCATCCAATTCGCAACAAGGTAAATAATATAAATCCTACTAGGATTTGGTTTTAAGCCAAATAGGTTTGTTAATATGTTTTAATAATTGGCGAATATAGGAGATAAAGATCTAGATCGGTAGATCGTTCTTGATTTCAAGGAACCTATTAAGCGAAAAAGGTGTGTACCCTTACTATTCTTGATATATTATGGTTAAATATTTTAATATACGATATGAATAATAATATGAATGTGGCTATGTACCACACATGTGACAAAAAGTACCAAGGTACGTTTCCTACTTACGATAGGATTGTGAAAAAAATGTTATTTTAATAACATGCGAATATATGAATATGAACATGAAATTAAATTATGCTATATATATATATATATATGTTTTGGGGCATTCGGGTTTTATGTAAAAGGGGGAGAACAGGTGTTGACTTCGGTCTCACCAACGAAAAATGTTGACTACGGTCACATTGCGAAATATGTCGACTACGGTCACATTGCGAAATTTTGGTAACTTCGGTTACAATAGTGTCTAATGACACAACGTGGAGAGTCGCGGATGGAGGGTTGACTTAGTAGTCCCTACGGTGTGTTGGTTGGTACGGGTGGAGAGTAGCGGATGGCATATAGGTTTTTGGGTTTGGGTTGCATCATAATTTCATTATTACATGGACTTGATGATTTGAACATGAATGCCTGATTTATTGAATGATAGTATTGTGTGCACATTGAGTCTGTTGACTCACCCCATTGTGGGAACTATTTTCAGGTGATGAACAGTGACGGACCGGGCCGGTAGACGTTGAGGTGGCCATGCTACATTCGGAGAATTTATTTAGTTTGGACTTTATTTGATTTAGTTACTTTTATTTTATTTTGGGTTTTACTTGATGTAATAAGGCCATAAGGCCCAGTTGGATTTTCTTTATTTCCGCTTATTCATGTTGATTGTGTTACAATTTATTTTTAATTAAAGTTAAGAAAAACAAAATTTATTTCTTTCAAAATAATAAACCCTAAAATTGTTTTGTCACCTCACTTAAGTTGGATTTTCAAAATTTATTAAATGGGTTCCAATCTAAGCCCAATCCAAACAACATTTTTCTAAAAATTTTACAAATTTTCTCTAAGTATCGATTTTTTTTGAAACCGGTTTACTTTAGGAACATACCAGATCCGGTCCATTCTCGTGGGCCGGGTGTGGGGTGTTTCACAAGTTGTGTTTTGCAAGTTGCAATGTGCAAGTTGTGCAAGTTGCAATAAAACATAAAGGTAGTACGTGAAAGTTGTTAAAGCTTACCAACTTATGACTGGTATATGTATTAGCATTATGCCATCTTTTTAATTAATGAATTTTATAGAAATCATTCAAGAAAAATACTCTCTCAATTTTTTTGCCTTCATAGTTCAAGCCAGATTCTGTTCGTTTACTCAAAAACCTCCAGGCTTGAATTTCAAGCTTTTGTCATTCTTTATCCGGATTTATTACGTTGTTGCTCAAGTTTTTGATTGAGCTTCATACTTATTCAAGATAAATTGTTCCAAAAAACCCCAACACAAATGCACTCTTTAACAGGCAAAGCTTTAATCCAAAGTGCTTGCCAGGGGCCATCAAGGTGGAAATTTGATATATTTGAGAAAAGTTAAATAGCAACCTGATACATACCATTATGGGTGAAGTGCCAAATAATTCTATGACGGAAACCAACTAACCTGCCTATGCAAAACCCGTTGAGTATCATAGGGAGAAAGCAAACCTTCTACCATATCAATATCCCAAGAATTGCCATCAAGATGCAATAAATCATAAGAACCGCCATCAATATGCAATAAGTCATAAAATTTCATACTCTTACACCCTTCAAGCAAAATAGATTCAACGTAAAAAAATTCAGCAGGATCATTAAAAACATCTATCTTCGTCTTATTCTTAACTCACCACCTAACACTTTTAAAAAGCAAAGATTTCATCTTATAAATACTTTTCCAGACGGAAGAAGAGGTTGATCTTTTCATGCATCAAGAAAACTATTAGAGATTTGGACAAAGATGAATGAGGGTTGAGCAACAAAGCTGTAAGTTTGCTGGAGAAAATAAACAGAATCGACCTTTGTTCAGAAAAAATAAAGAACAAGAAAAGAGAGAGTTTTGTGGATGAAATTCATAAAATGATTTCATTAACAACTGAAGATGGCATGATGCCAATACATATACCAGTATTACAGCTGGTCAACATAAACAAATTTCACCTAAACAACTACCTACTACCACTAATTACATTAGAACTTAAAAAAACATTACTTACACAAATAGATATACTGATTTATCAATCCATCAGTACCTAATTACATCAAAATAATGTCAACTTAGTTCAAATCTAACTAAATTACAAAACAATATTTATGGTAACAAAAATGAATGAAATACAAAAGCAGTAATGTGCTTCAGCAGCTGTATGCATACTTCATCTGGTAATAATATAGCAGCTTGATCTTTTTATAGCTGCATGTACTTCATCCACATTACTTGGGTTGCATAGTCTGCTCCTTAGCTGCTTCATGTGCTAAATGCAAGCCAACTTCAACACTCCTCCTTGGCTTGCATGCTGCAAACTCTAATTTTAGCTCTCAAATGCATGAATCTTGACACATTGAGGGGCTTTGTTAAGATATCAGGAAGTTGTTTTTCAGAACTGCAATGAATCAGCTTCACTTCTTGAGCTTGCTTCATCTCTCTAGCAAAGTGAAATTTGATCTTGAAGTGTTTCGTTCTCCCATGGAACACTGGATTCTTTGCAATTGCAATAGCAGATTGGTTGTCACAATTGATCTTTGTTGCTTCCCTTTGGTGTATATTCAAATCAGCGATGATTTTTGTTAGCCAAATGGCTTGGTTGACAGCTACTGCAGCTGCCACATACTCTGCTCCAGTAGTTGACTGAGCAACAACATTTTGTTTCCTCAAATTCTAGCAAAAAATGGTTGAACCAAGAGTAAAAACATACCCTGAGGTACTCTTTATGTCATCTATCGATCTAGCCCAATCGCTGTCAGCATAACCAACCAATTTCATGCTTTCAGCTTTGTTATACAGCACTCCATAGCTCAGTGTACCTTTAATGTACCTGAGAACTCTTTTGGCAGCTTGAAAGCGCTTTCATTGAAACAATGAATGAATCTTGATAGCAGACTCACAACAAACATAATTTCTGGTCTAGTAGTAGTCAGATATAGCAAACAACCTACTAAGATCCTATAGACAGATTCACTAACCTGCTCAAAGTCACATTGGCTCGATAGTTTCTCTCCAACAGCAACTGGTGTGCTTGTTGCCTTGTAATTTTTCATGGAAAATTTGCTTAGAATTTTTGAGGCAAAAGCCTTCTAACTTAGGAAGATTCCATGCTGTGTTTGAGTCACTTTCATACCAAGAAAGTAAGACATTTTCCCCAAATCTAACATCTCGAACTTCTATTCCATCTTGGCTTTGAAATCAGCCAGCATTTCATGATCTCCTCCAGTTACTAGCATGTCATCAACATATAAAGACACTATCAGTTGAGTTTCACTACTTTGTTTTTTCACATACAAGGTAGGTTCACTGATGCTTCTTTCAAATCCAAGGCTAGCGAGGTAGCCATCGATCCTGCTATATCAGGCTCTTGGTGCTTGTTTCAAGTCATACAAGACTTTCTTCAGTTTGTACACCTTGTCCTCTTTACCAATAATTTTGAAACCTTCAGGCTGCTCCACATAGATTTCCTTTTCAAGAAAACCATTAAAAAAGGCTGAGTTCACATTGAGCTGATAAATTTTCCATTACATCTGTGTAGCTAAGGCAACTAGCAACCTTATGGTGTCAAGCCTAGCTACTGGTGCAAAGGTCTCAAAGTAGTCAATGCCATACTTTTGGATGAATCCTTTTATAACCAGCCTTACTTTCTGTTTGTTCAAGCTACCATCAACATTTTACTTGGCTCAAAACACCCATTTCACCCCTAATGACCTTCTTGTTTGCTAGTCTTTCAACTAGCTACCAGGTCTGATTCTTCACAATCATATTGATTTCCTCAGCCATTGCCTGTTTCCTGCCTTGATGAGCTTGATTCTTCAATGCAACTTGGTTCAACTGCAGCCACTTGAGCTCTTTCATAAATCTCAGCCAATGGTTTATTGCCTCTGACTAGTTCATCATCGATGTCCATTTTGAGGACCATTTTGATCAACTTTAGTCTGATCTGTTAGCAAATCTTTAGAGACTACCTCTGGTTCATTCTTGTCTCAATTCCAACTTGATTTCTTATCGAACACTACATCTCTTCTCATAAGAACTTTATTGGATGAAGGATTCAAGATCCTATACCCCTTCTTGACATTGCTAACTAGGATACCATATTGAGCTTTCTTGGCCAACTTGTCCTTTTTGACAACAGGAACATGTGCATAACAGATGCAGCCAAAGGCTCTTAGGTGAGCCAGTGATGGTTTGAACCCAAACCAGGCCTCGAATGGAGTTTTCTGAGCCAAAGCCTTGGTTGGGAGCCTATTTTGAGGATATATAGCAGTCTTAACTACCTCTGCCCAAAATGTCATAGGCAAATTTCTTTCAAACATTAGGCACCCTGCCATATCCATCAAGTTTCTATTTTTTCTTTAACTTACACCATTTTGTTGAGGTGTATAAGTGTTAGTGAGTTGGTGTTTGATGCCTGCTTCATCACAAAAACTTTGAAACCCTTCTGAGGTGTAATCAGTCTCATTATCAGACCTCAATGTCTTCAGCTTGCAACCTATTTCATTTTCTACTGCAGCTTTAAACTTCCAGAATATTGAGTCCACTTCATACTTATGCTGAAGAAAGTAAATCCAACAGTACCTCGATTAATCATCAATGAAATACCTGCTACCATTCAGAGGCTGAGTCTTCATGGGACCACACACATCAGTGTGCACAAGTTGCAGTCTTTCAAAATTCTCCAGTCTTTGTTTGTAGGGAATGGTAGTCTAGCTTGTTTTCCTAGCTGACATGCTTCACAAACTTCTTCTTTTTCATCTGAGTTAGTGAAGTTTTCAACCAAATCCCTTTTGGTCAGCTGAGTCAGTGATTTGTAGTTGGCATGGCCTAACCTTTTGTTCCACAATTTGGATTCATCTTGAATAGTTGTGTAGGCACTGTCAAAGCCCTTATTCCAATTCACAACAAAGCTTTTGTCAGCCATAGTCACTGACATGAGCTTGGATCCATTCACTGATTAGGCACTCCTTGCCTTTGAATGCAACTGAATATCCTTTCTCAAGCAGCTAAGCAACGCTAAGCAGGTTTCTATCAATTTCAGGCACAAACAAGACATTTGAAACAAGTTTGGTACCTGTTAGAGTGTCTATCAGTACATCTCATTTGCCTTCAACTTTGATGAAGTGTCTATTTCCAACCTTCACCCTTGTTTTGAAGCTTTTGTCAATTTTATTGAAGATTGCAGCATCAAGGGTCATGTGGTTTGTGCAACCATTGTCAATTAGCCATCCATTAGCAGATTTTATTTTGGCAGCTAAGCAAGAAACTACAAAAAAATTGCTCTTCTTGGTCACTACCTTTCTCTACCACTTGAGCTTCAGCTCTTGGCTGTTGAGGTTGTTTTTGTCTCTACTTGTCTTTGTTTTCACAGACTTTCTCAGCATGGCCCATCTTTTTGCAGAATTTGCACTACACATTAGGCCTAAACCAACATACTTCACCTGGATGACTTAGCCTTCTGCAGTGTGGGCAGGGTGGATATCTTCTTTCACCATCTACTCTAGGCTTGTTTGGCCAGGATTTCTTCCCTTTGTATGTATAGGAGCTCGAGGCTGGTCTACTTTTAACTTGGAAGGCACCTTCTTGATGCTCCTCCAGTCTGTTGGCTCTCCTTTGCTCTTAAGCATAAAGAACATTTATCAGCTCTGTCAATGAGATGTTGGTCAAGTCTCTCGAGTCTCCAAGAGATGATATTTCTGCCTCATACCTTTCAGGAAAGGTTGAGATCACTTTCCCCACAATTCTTGCTTCACTAAACTGTTCTCCAAGCAGTTTAATGCTGTTTACTACAGCCATGATTCTATCTGAGTATTGCTTTACTGTTTCTTCCTCCTTCATCTTCAAGTTTTCAAAATCCGTTCTCAAATTCAGTAGCTGTTGCTGTCTTGTTCTTTCAGTCCCTTAGAACTCCTCCTTCAGCTTATCCCAGGCTTGCTTTGATGACTCACAAGCCATGATTCTTGTGAAAATCACATAAGACACATTGTTCTGGATGCAAGACATGGCTTTATGCCTTTTGGTTCTTTCATCTACATGTTGTTTGATTTGAGCCACTGTTGGATTGGCTCTAAGAGGTGCTGGTTCAACATCTGAGTTGACAACCTCCCACAAATCGAATACCTGTAGGTAGGTCTTCATTTTCACTACCCAAATGTGGTAGCCCTCTCTATTGAAGACTGGTGGTGGAGCTGGTGAAAAACCTGAGGAAGACATAATTTTAAGGATTGAAATATGACAGGTCCACTAAGAAATGAGCTCTAGATACCAATTGTTGGAGATTTGGACAAAGATGAATGAGGGTTGAGCAACAAAGCTATAAGTTTGCTGGAGAAAATAAACAGAATCGACCTTTGTTCAACAAAAATGAAGAACAAGAAAGGAGAGAGTTTTTTTGAATGAAATTCTTAAAATGATTTCATTAACAACTGAAGATGGCATGATGCCAATACTTATACCAGTATTACAACTGGTCAACATAAACAAATTTCACCTAAACAACTACCTACTACAACTAATTACATTGGAACTTAAAAAAACATTGCTTGCACACATAGATATACTGATTTATCGATCCATGAGTACCTAATTACATCAAAACAATGTCAACTTAGTTCAAATCTAACTAAATTACAAAACAATACTTAAGGTAACAAAAACGAATGAAATACAAAAGCAGTAATGTGCTTCAGCAGCTGCATGCATACTTCATCCAGTAATAATACAACAGCTTGATCTTTTTACAGCTGCATGTACTTCATCCACATAACTTGGGTTGCATAGTCTGCTCCTTGGCTACTTCATGTGCTGCATGCAGGCCAACTTCAACAAAATCTATACTTCAAAAAATATTTAACTTATATTATAGTAATATATATTATTCTAGATTTAAATTTTTTATATAAATTATGTAATATATAAAAATAAAATAAAATATTATAATATTAAAAATGAGTCAAGTCAAATCGAATATGTATTTTAAATTAGCCAATATTCTATTTGGATTCTATTTTAAAATTTAATCTTTCTGTTTAATCTCGTAAATATGAGGTTGGATAAATAACCAAATTAAAAAATCTAAAGGTTGGATAAATAACCAAATTAAAAACTCTAATCGTAATCTAATTCAAAATTGTGTCAACTGAACTTCTTATATCACTTCAACTGTGTTTCAATATAAAGTATCATGTTTATATGAAGAGACGGCTTGGTATTTTCAATTTTGGTAGGTTTCTTTTCCATTTTTTTCTTTCTGGTTTGTTGGTCGCTTAGAGAAAAATCAAGAGAATTGCAAAGACTCGTCACTTTTACAAAATATTACGAAGATCAATGGCTGCAAATGATGAAGGGAAAGATGATAAAGGAACAAGAGTCCAAGGCCAGCGCAAAAGGAAGCAATCTGATGCAGCCAGCAATATTTCAACGTTAAATTCTCTGACTAAGAAACGTCAACATCCAACATCCTTTCTTCCTCCCCCTTCTGTTACAAACCGACCGTCATTTAAGACTGCTTGCACCATATGCAAGAAGGAGATGGAATATCCTATGGTTTGCATCAACGCTGAGGTTCTATGCCCTTTCTGCAATCGCTACTTTTTGGCTTCAGTTCCGCAAATTTCACAACCAAGGTTTTTCCCACCTCTCTCTTCAACTAATTCACCGGTATTCACTGATTATGATCAATATAAACTTGTACTGAGAGATCCACGTTACTTCCGTATCATGCTGGACCTTGTATCCATTATCAAAAGCAAACTTTTCCAGTAAGCCTTTTGCTGCTTCTTGTTTCGGTCTTTTGTTATTACTTTAATGCGTTCTTGATTTTAAGAATTTTTGTTTTTCTCTGAAAATCACAGAGTTCCTACATTCCAGGGAAAAGAACTAAACTTGCATCGGATTTTCGTCGAAGTTACTCGTCGAGGTGGCATACATAAGGTAAGATGAAACAATTGTAGGACTGCAAGCAGCTCTTGGTTCTTTCTGCTGTTTAAATGATTTTTATTTCAAATGTGCAATGCAGGTTATTCGGGAACGAAGACTGCTAGAAGTGTGCGCTGCACTTGCTGCAAATTTAAGTGTTGGGCCCATATATCAATTGTATATGAAATGGTTGTACGACTTAGAATCTTGGTTCTTTGATTCCCCTCCTAGCGAGTATTTACAAACTTCTTCAGGTTCCATTGCTGGAGCACTTCTCAAGCAAGGGGTGATAGGAACAAAACCACCAGAACAAGGCCATACATCATTTGCAGATCATTCTTTCGGTTCAATTCCCACATCATATCCGAAACAAGGGTTGATACGAGGACAACCATCAGGACAAGGCTACTCATCATTTGCAGATCTAAATTCAGCACTTGTCAATGATCAAATAATATTGGTGGATGATGGTCAGTTGAGAAATTTCGCTTCTTCTATATGGAATTGTTATATCAAATATTTATTCTATTATGAATCCATTTCAAAGGGGCCTGAATAAACGACCAGGTACATCTCGATACTTTGCAGACGATACTCAAGACTTTGCCCCTGCTGGTTTGCGCCAATAACTTGTTTTCTTTAGTTACTATGACATAAAAGATGGTCTCCGTCTAATCCTACGGAACCAATTCTTGCTCTCACAGATGAGCATGGTTTATCTCTGAGCTCAGATTGGGATCCAAGTGAATGGGAAGTTCATCCTGCAGTTCCAGATGTATGTTCCCCAGGCATTGGTATGTCCAAACAAAGATTAATAATTGACTGTTGAATTTCATTACGTTATGTCTTTACATTGACAAAAGTTGTTATTGATCGCCTTTATGAAGATCCATATCATATGAAAGGAGCTTTATCGACAAGTAATATCTCCAGCATCAGAGCTGAACAGCAGCCAAGTAATCACAGAAACCGGTGAGGCTCACCAAGGCAACTCCCGACTTGGACAAGCCAAAGGCAGAGAGTGTGAAATTACATCCTTCATTGACGAAGGAACAGCAGCAGTCAATAATAGAATAAAAAGAAAACCAAACAAAGAAGAAGAGTTAAGATAGGAAAAAGAGCTAGATGGTATTCCAATGTCAAAGTTTTCGAAATTATTTAAATAATAAAATATATAGCAATTCGAGAATGCAGAAAATTATTTATATGAATAACTTCCATTTTGAGTTTTCATGAAGAACTTAGTAAAATTTTATGGATGTAATTTAATATTGATTAGGGCAGGTTAAGTATAAATATCTGGTTTATGCAACTGACGCCATACCCTTTTCGTTTCTCAAAATTGTTAATTATCGAACGGTTTAAGAGGGGAGAAAAAAAAAAAATCCTAATTTGACTCTCTTCAAGTCGTCCATTTGTTCTCAAGAAACTGAAACTCGTCCAGTAAGTTGTTTTCTATGTTGTTTATATATTTCTCATGCATTTCTTCTCCCTGTTTTCTTGTGAATGATTTTCAGCTGTTCTTCATCTGGGTGGGCTCCTTTTCTTGTTTTTAATGTGAAAACAGCGAAGTTTATGGTTCTCTTTTTTTCTATGCTAGTCGCTTAGCAATCAGGAGAATTAAGTTTCTTTAGTAGCATTTGTTTCTGGATTTTTCTTATATGCTTGGTTTCTTGGACAAGTGTAGCCTATTTTTACGCCAAGCTTTCAAGCAAAGATTAGGAGGACTAATGCAGGGAAAAGATCAAGTGAAAGATGATAGACAAACAATTGGCGGACGCAGAAGGAAGGAACCTGCTCCTCCAATTAGACTCCGACCGTCGTTTAAGACTTCTTGCACTGAATGCATGGAGGAGTTTTACTATACTGTGAATTGGAAGAAAGCTGTTCATCCATGCATTTACTGCAATGCCTACTTTTTGGCATCAGAGAAAGGATCAGATCCACAAATTTCACAACAGATGCATTATCCACCTCTCTTTAGCAATCCTCCGTGGCCAATTTCCTGATGGGGGAATAGTTTAAAAGGCGCAACAGCAGTCCATTTATCTCTTCCTCAACATCAGCAACTTGCAATACATGACTAAAAGCCTAGCTAAAATTACACACAAAAGCAAGCTGACATATCAGCTTTTACATCAATTTTAAATCAAATTCTAATCCTACTAACTTTGTGAACACATTACAAAGTAACTAAACAAAGTTATGTAGGAACAAAATGAACTAAACAAGCTGTTGCACTAGGTTCTGCTCCAATGTTGCTGCTGCATGCTGGTTTCCTGTTGCATTGCAGGCCAAAGTTTAACACTCCTCCTTGGACTGTATGCAACAAACACCAATATTGCTTCTTAAAGCCTCGAACCTTGTAGTATCAAGAGGCTTTGTCAAAATATCAGCCAATTGATCTTGTGAGCTGCAATGAACAAGATTAACTTCTTTGGACTGCTCAGCCTCTCGAACAAAATGGAACTTAATCTTAAAGTGCTTTGTCTTGCCATGAAAAATTGGATACTCCGCTATTGCTACTGCTGACTGATTGTCAACCTTGACCTCAGTAGGATCAAGTTGCTCTTCATTCAGATCACATAGCAACTTTCTATGCCAAATGACTTGATTAACTGCTGCTGCTGCAATGTACTCTGCTTCAGCTGTGGACTGAGTAACAATTTGTTGCTTCTTTGAGCTCCAGCTAAACACACCTAAGCCAAGGGTAAAGAAGTAGCCCGAGGTGCTCTTCATATCATCAACAGAGCCAGCCCAGTCACTATCTGAATAGCCAACCAGCTTAAGCTCACTTCCTTTCTTGAACATGACCCCAAACTTCAAGGTTCGTTTAACATACCTGAGTATCCTCTTTGCTGCCTTGAAATGAGTTGTGTCACAACAATGCATGAACCTTGACAAAAGACTAACAACATGCATGAGGTCAGGTCTGGTTGCTGTCAACTAAAGCAAGCAGCCTACTAGACTTCGATATTCCCTTTCATCAACCCATACTTGATCTCCATTGCTTGTCAGCTTCTCTCCTAGAGCAACTGGTGTGCTGACTGTTTTGCAATTTTGCATGCAAAACATGTTAAGGATCTTCAATACAAAGGCATGTTGGCTAATAAAAATGCCATGATCAGATTGATTTACTTCCATACCGAGGAAGTATGTCATGACTCCCAAATTTGTCATTTCAAAAACCTCTTGCATTTGCACTTTAAATTCACAAATCAATTCATCTTTGCTTCCTGTTACAAGCAAGTTATCAACATAGAGAGATACAATCAACAATGTTTCATCGTTGGACTTCTTCACATAGAGTGTTGGCTCACTCAAACTTTTTTCAAATCCGAGCCTAGACAGGTAAGTATCTACCCTGTCATAACATGCCCTTGGTGCCTATTTCAGGCCATACAGTGCCTTTTTCAGCTTATAAACCTTGTCCTCTTCTCCTTGAACTTCGAAACCATCAGGCTGCTCAATGAAAATCTCCTCTTTAAGAAAGCCATTAAGAAATGCTGACTTAACATCCAATTGATGAACCTTCCACTGTTTCTGAGCAGCTATGGCAAACAGAAGCTTGATGGTGTCTAGCATTGCCACTAGAGCAAATGTCTTCATAAAATCAAAGTCATGCTGCTAGCTATACCCTTTCACCTCAAGCATTTCCTTGTGCTTGTTCAAAGAGCCATCAGCATTGTACTTGGCTCTAAATACCCACTTGACACCAATAACCTTCTTGTGAGAAGGTCATCCACCAATTCCCAAGTGTCATTCTTGTGGATCATTTCTAATTCATTCTTTCAATGCTTGTCTCTGACAGCTACTTCAAAGCTCGAAGGTTCAACTATGGCCATATTACATATTTGATAGATGTCATTAATGGACCTGGTACCTCTCACAGGATCATCATCAAAATCTTCATTGCTAGACTCAGCTTCAGCAGTTTCCAAGCGACTGTCTAGTTGATCTTCTTCAATCTGACTTGCATTAGAACCATCCTAGCTCCAAGTCTTCTCTTCATCAAATTTGACATCCTTACTCACCAAAATCTTCTTGGTTGAGGGATCATATACCTTGTAGCCCTTCTTGGTGCTGCTGTAGCCAACAAATATACCTAGAACAGCTCTTCTTTTAAGCTTGGTTCTGTTTTAGCTGGAATGAGAATATTGCAGACACAGCCAAACACTTTCAGGTGTAGAATAGTTGGCTTGACTCCATGCCAGGCTTCAAAAGGAGTCTTGTCTTTGACAACATGTGTAGGCAACTTGTTAAGCAAATACACTGAGGTATTGATAGCCTCAGCCTAAAATTTGCTTGGCAGCTTGCTCTCAAATAGAAAGCATCTGGCCATGTCCATCATTGTCCTATTCTTCCTTTCACGCACTCCATTTTGTTGAGGAGTATACACTTTGGTTAATTGATGATGGATCCCAGCCTGCTCACACATCTTCTGAAATCTATCAGACAAGTACTCTGAGCCATTGTCAGTTCTCAAGGCCTTAATCTTGCAGCCTATCTGATTTTCAGCTAGAGCCTTGAATTTGCTGAAGGCTTCAAACACTTCAGACTTCTGCTTCAAGAAATAGACCCAGCAAAATCTAGTCAGATCATCAATGAATAGAACAAAATACTTACTTCCATTTAATGAAGGGGTCTTCATTGGTCCACAAACATCAGAATGCACCAATTCAAGTCTTTCTCGAGCTCTTCATGCCTTATTAACTGGAAAGGGAAATCTAGCCTGCTTACCAAGCTAGCAGACTTCACAAACACTCTCTTTGACTTCAACCTTAGACATATCATCAACCAGGTTCAATCTATGCAGCAAGTCTAGTGACTTATAATTGACATGGCCTAGCCTTTTGTGCTATAAGCCAGCACTATCAACCAAACTGGTGTAGGCCTTCTTTTCAAGCAAATTTACATCAAGCATGAAACACCTATTAGTCATTGCTACTGTGACTAGCTCCTGACCATGTGAGTCTTTGATTGTGCAAAAACCATTCTCAAAAATAAGTGAGTGACCTTTTTCTACCAATTGTCCAACACTTAAAAAATCCTTATCTATGTCTGGCACAAAAATCACATTAGAAATCACTTTGTTAGCTGAACAGGTGCTGATCACCACATTGCTTCTACCTTTGGCTTCAATCAGATTCCCAGTACCAATTGTGATTCTTGAGGTGAAGCTACTGTCAAGCTCCTTAAACAGACTTTCATCAGCTGCCATGTGATGTGAGCAGCCACTATCCACTAGCCACTCCATTTTGGCCTTGCTAGATGTTGCAAAGCATGTTGCTGTGAAGACATGCTCCTCCTGAGGTTGAAGGTCTTCAGCAGCCTGTGCCTGATTTTGCTGTTGTGTTGGTGCCTTCCCCTTGTTCTTGCAGACTTTCTCTACATGTCTAAACTGTTTGCAACTCTTACATTGAATGTCTGGTCTGTACCAGCAATACTTCTCCAAATGTGTGGTCTTTTGGCAGTGCTTGCATGGTGGAAACCTCCTCTTGCCTGAATCTCTCCTTTGCTTGTCCTTCTTATTGAACCAAGGTTTTTTTTTACATTCTGACTTGAGTATTCTTTGGCCTTTACTTGAGGCTTCCCTAGGATGCTCCTCCTGCCTATTGGCCATTCTTTGCTTGAGTGCATAAAGGGAGTTCACCATTTCAGACAAAGAAATGGTTGTGAGATCTCTTGAGTCCTCCAATGAGAAGATTTTTTACTCAAACCTCTCGGGGAAAGTGGTGATCACCTTTTCAACAACCCTGCTTTCACTAAAGTCTTCACCAAGTAGCCTTATGCTATTGACAGTGGCCATTATCCTGTCTGTGTATTGCTTGATGGTTCTGCTTCTTTCATCTTCAGGTTCTCAAAATCTCTCCTCAAGTTGATTAGCTGTTGTTGCCTTATCTTTTCAGACCCCATAAACTCCTCCTTTAGCTTCTCCCATGCTTGCTTAGGTGAGTCACAAGCCATGATTCGAGTGACAATCACATTAGACACTCCATTCTACAAGCAGGCCATGGCCTTGTGCTTCTTAGCTCACTTCTCACTATGTTGTCTAATCTGAGCAATGGTGGGATTGGATCTCAATGGAGGTGGCTCAGCATCATTCTCAACTGAACTCCACAAGTCTTATGCTTGAAGGTAAGTCTTCATTTTTACCACCCAAAAGTGGTAGTTTTCACCAGTGAACACAAGTGGTGGAGATGGTGTGAAGC
Organism: Gossypium rotundifolium; assembly: GCA_025506655.1. Classification (NCBI taxonomy): domain Eukaryota; kingdom Viridiplantae; phylum Streptophyta; class Magnoliopsida; order Malvales; family Malvaceae; genus Gossypium; species Gossypium rotundifolium. The sequence continues at coordinate 161,497,309 of CP106732.1, read as the reverse complement.
TCATCCTATTGCAACAATTTCAACAGCCTCGATTTCTTTCTTCTCAAGCTTTGTTCCCATAAAAAAATACCAACAAAAGAGGCCATCAAAGATGACAGGCTCTGATTACCATTTGTTGGAGTTTGGCAGCAACATAGCAAAACAAAATTGAACTTGCCATGTGATCAAGGAAGCAAAAACGAGAGAACAAAACAAAAGCAACAGATAACAAAAACTTTGAACAAAAGATGGCTAAAAACTTGTATTTTCCATTTCATTAAAAATTAAATATATACATTAGTTACATAGGAGAATTGAGAGTTACCTAATGACTTAACTGCTCCCACTAATACATGACTAAAATCTTAGCTAAAATTACACATAAAAGCAAGCTGACATATCAGCTTCTACATCAATTTTAAATCAAATTCTAATCCTACTAACTTTGTGAACACATTACAAAGTAACTAAACAAAGTTACATAGGAACAAAATGAACTAAACAAGCTGTTGTACTCGGTTCTACTCCAATGTTGCTGCTGCATGCTGGTTTCCTGTTACGTTGCAAGCCAAAGTTTAACACATATATCATTTTTAGATCAAAACTCATCCCTTGCCAATGGACAAATAATTCTAATGGACAACGGTGAGTTGAGAAATCTCTCTTCCTCTTGTGTATCTATTGTCTTTAGACATTTATAAATCATAATTATTTCATTTATATTAACATCAATCATAAAATGTTGCATGTTTTACTATCTATGTTGATAAAAGTTGCCATTTATAACCTTTACAGAGATGAGGCGATATTGGTGGAAAGAAGAGAGCCAAAGGGAAGCACATATGGGAACAAAAAGAAAGGAGGCTCAACAAGGCAAGGAGTTTGAGATTACTTACAACCTTCAGTCAATAATAAAATAACAAGTAAGAGCATGTAGTTGTTAACTATTGAAAATGGCCAACCATAATGCTGTTATTGTTAAGAAATGGCTTTCATGCAACTTGTTTTATCGAGTCATGCATGTTGCAGCAGAACAACATGCTGCTTATGTTTGCATTTTGTATTTTGCCACTTAGTTACATTTGAACTAAGTTGATAATGTATTTGCTTTCATTAGGTGCTGATTGGTTTGATAAATTAGCTTAACTATGTGTACAAGTTATGTTTTATAAGTTTCAAGACAACTTAGTGGTGTTAGGTGTGTTTAGGTGACACCTTTCAGCTTTAGTTAAGCTGTTTATTTGTTTAAATGGTTGTAAAAACTTCAATTATGAATGATGAGCATTTTCAACATTTCTTTCTCTTTATTTTTAATCCAGATTAAGCAATTCTTTTTAACTAAACAGCCTAAAATTTTGTTATTTTTTTGTTGCAAGTCATTGAAGCTTGTTGCTCAAGACTTATCTTTGTCTTTCAATTCTGTTTTAACACAACAGTTAGTATCGAAAGCCAACTTCTTAGAGTGCCTTTTCTCTTTTTATTCTCAAAACCACATGTCTTCATCCAATTTCTCTCCTGCTCCACCACCTATGTTTAATAGTGAAAGCTACCACATTTGGGTAGTTAAAGTGAAGACCTACTTGCAAGCATTTGACTTATAAGAGGTTGTCAATGCTAATTTTGAACCATCACCCTTAAGAGCTAACCCCACTATAGCTCAGATCAGGCAACACTTGATGATAGAGTGAAGAGGTACAAGGCAATGTACTACCTCCAAAACAGTGTGTCAGACTTGATTTTCATAAGGATTATGGCCTGTGAGACTCTGAAGTAGGCTTGGGACAAGCTTAAAGAAGATTTTCAAAGCAATGAAAAAAACAAGATAGCAACAACTCATCAATTTAAGAAGGGATTTCGAAAACTTAAAAATGAATGAGACAAAGACAATTAAGCAATACTCCGATAGGATTATGGCTGTTGTGAACAATATAAGACTGTTTGGGGGTCAATTTAGTGAAAGCAAAATAGTGGAAAAGGTTATTGCAACTTTACCTGAAAGATATGAAGTTAAGGTCTCTTTCATAGAAGACTCAAGAGATTTGTCAACAATCTCTTTGACTGAGCTAATCAATGCTCTTTATGCCCAAGAATAAAGAAGATCTAGCAGACAGGAGGAGCATCATGAAGGTGTATTTCAAGCTAAGAGCAGAACAACCTCGAGTTCCTCCAGATACAAAGGGAAGAAGAACTGGTCAAATAAGTCCAAAAGAGATAGAGGAAGGAAAAAATATCCACCATGCCCTCATTGTAAAAGGACTAGTCATTAAGAAACATATTGCTGGTACAGACCTAATATGCAATGGAAGGTTTGTAAGCAGTTAGGCCATGTTGAAAAATTTTACAAGAATAGGGGCAAATAAAAACAAAAAAAATCACAATAGTCTAACACTCAACCTCAAGTAGCTAAAGAAAGCCATGCTCAGGAGGAGCAAGTGTTTGATGTTTCTTGTTCAGCAATCAGGAGAAAAAACACAAAAGGATGGTTGATTGACAATGGCTGTACCAACCACATGACCCCTGATTCTACTATCTTCAAGTGCATAGACAGAAACTTCAACTCAAAAGTGAAGGTTGGCAATGGACAGTACATCAAAGCAGAATGAAAAGGAGATGTGTTAATTGACACTCCTTCAAGTACCAAAATTCTTTGAAATGTCCTTTTAGTACCTAAAATTGATAGAAATCTACTAAGTATTGCACAGTTTCTTGAAGGGTATTTTGTTGTGTTCAAAGGCAAAGAATGTCTGATTAATGATCCAAGTGGATTCAAACTTATGCCAGTAGTCATAACTGATAGAAGCTTTGTTGTTGTAATGCCCTGAATTGTGTTTATGTGATTACGTATGAGTTTGGAAATGATTCAATGAAGATTCGACAATTGGAAACCCAATTGAACCTTAGAAATAGTTTAGGATGCTAGTGACATGTGATTAGGTATACTTAAGTTGGCTTCGGGCCATGATTTAGCACTATGTGTGCGAGATAAACCGAATTGTCTTTGGGTCATGCATATCAGCTGATTTGGCTTTGGCCATGATATCAAAATTTTGGATAAGTTACCTTGATTTGGCTACGAGCCATTGTATAGGTACTTATCGAGTGAAACCTTGAGTATCCAACTTCTATTTCAAATGGTTCAATGGGTAAAAGAAGAATGTGGTTGATTATGAGATTAGTATGAGACAATGCAATTACGTACGAAAATGAATTGAGTATTGAAAACTATGAAATTGATGAGCTACTTGGTAAGTTATATGAATGATCATTTGATAGCTTAATATTTAATAGAATTGTTGTACATTGTTTTCCATTATATGAATGTTTAATGACTAATGATAATTGCTTATTATTAACATACGAGCTTGCCAAGCTATATAGCTTACTTTGTTGCTTTTCCATGTTTTGTAGTGATTTCAAAGCTAGCTCGGATTCGGGAATCGTCAGAGACTTCACCACACTATCCACTGACTCTTTGGTACTTTTGACACTATGTTTTAAGTATATGGCATGTATAGGTATTTCAGTCATTTTGGTTATATTTTAGTCATGACTTTGGCCAAATGAATTGGGTTGTAAATGTCTATATTTTGAGTTGTAAATATAGCCATGAGATTTGGTTTAATTTGGTGAATTTGATTATGTGTTTATATGTACATATATGTTGACATTTGAGTTCTTTGGATGGATACGTGAATGACCATATTGTAAAGTTTGTGGAATTGGTATCTTGCTAGTGAATTGGTACAAAAATGGGGTATGTTAGGTAGTTGTTAAACTAGTTGATTGGTATATGTATTTGAGTAGGTTTTCATTGAGTTAAACTTGAGTTATAAGCATGTTGAATGTTGGTATTGAAAATGGTATGGATTAGTCTTGAATGTGGCTGAATTGAATATTATTTTTGCTATGATTTGGCACTATTTGGGTTGGTTTAGGTATGTGAATAACAGGTGGAAAAATGGCTTAGTAAATAGCCTATTTTTGTCCATATGGGCAGAGACACGGGCATGTGTCCCCTGGTATTGAAATTGAAATGAAGTCAGTATGCTCCACACAGTTTCACACACGGGCGTGTGATCAGCCAAGTGGTACAAGTTAGAATTCCCCCTAATTGGCACACAGCCTAGCACATTGGCATTTAACTTGGCCGTGTTGCATAAGTTAGTATAACCTATAAGTTTGGCACAGCCTAACACACGGGTGTGTGTTACCACTTCGAAGGGCACACGGGCTAGACACACGGACATGTGGTTGGCCGTGTGACCCAAGTCAGTATGTACCCCCTATTTTCACACGGCCTGTGACATGGGCGTGCCTAGTGGCCGTGTGAGACACACAGCCTGGCCACACGGGCGTGTGTCTTCTGTTTAAAGTAAAACTTTCTAAGTTTCACAAAATTTCTGAGTTATCGGTTTAGTCTCGACCCACTCTCAAAGCATGTTTAAGGCCTCATAGGCTCTTAATAGGGACAAATTGATTGAGATTGAATGATGAATGATTGAATTGATCAATTGTATGTTAAATAGTTGTTTATTTGTTTCATAAGTCCAGTAATGCTCTATAACCCTATTCTGGCATTGAATACGGGTGAGGGGCGTTACATTTATTGGTGTCAGAGCTACGGTTTAGTCGATTCTAGGACTAACGTAGCGTGTGTGAAAGTCTAGCTATACATGCCATATATAAACTGTGATAGTGTGATGACTCTTGACATTAGAAAATGTGTTTTTATATAGCAAATGGATCCCAATCGAGCAATATCTGATGAGGTTGAAACTAATGCGCCTGCTCCCGCTCAAGGGACAGCGCCGTCTAACTCGAGACCCGTGACGGGTAGCCAAGGAGGAGAGGCTAAAGAAGCCTTCTTCCAAATGATGAAAGACTAGTTCACTCAATACATTCGTACTAATCCGACTGCTCAACAACCTCCACCCCCTCCTAATCCCCAAAATGTACCTGTAGCTCCTCATGGAGTCGAGCTTTTAAGATTGAACAAGCCTCCAGTTGATAAAATCCATAAACACGGGGCTGAAGAGTTTAGAGCTAATGTTGATGATGATTCTAAGAGAGTTGAGTTTTTGCTTGAAAATACTATCCGAGTGTTTGATGAACTTTCGTTTACTCCAGCTGAATGCTTAAAGTGTAATAGCCCGTTTTTAGTCAAACTAAAATAGTGGTTTTGAGACCAAAAATATAAAGTCAAAATATTTTGTTTTATTATTAATTTAATGTCTACAGCATGATATTACGATTGTGTGAAATTTTCGTTAAGCAATTTTATCGTTTGAATGCTTAATTTGATAAAAAAGACTAAATCGCATAAAGTGTAAAACTTGTGTTCTATTAGATAAAGGTGTCTAATAGCTATAGAACTCTAAAATGGAGGTCCTTATGTGGTTAATAGTCCATTAATGAGCTAGTGGAATGTTTTGGCTTGGAAATTTGATAAATTTTAAATGTTTTGAAGGTTAATTAAGTAATTAGGTTATTAATGATACAAATATAAATCATCATCTTCAACTATCATCTTCCACTGATTTTCATAAGGAGAGAATCCATTTTATACTTGATATTCAGCTGAGCTTCCATTCTCATATTGGTATGATTTTTGTCCCGTTTTTAATGATTTCTATGTTTTTGTGATCGTTGCTTCGTATTATAGCTAGCCTGTACCTTAGATTTTGAAACTGTTAAATATTTATCATGTTTCCATTGTTTAATGCTTGAGTAATTTGATGAATTATGATAGATTTGGAAGGTTTAATGTTAGATTAATAGCTTTTATAAAGTGATTTTTGACAAAAATGTCAAAAAGGGATTAAATTGAGAAAATGTGAAATTTGGTGGTTAAAAGTGTGAATAAATTAGAAATATCGGCCAATATGAGTACTAGAGAAATTTGGCTAGCATGGGTTGTGGTTAAGTTGCATGAATTTGTGATTTTATGAAATAAGGACTAAATTGTAAAAGATGTGAAATATTAGGGGCAAATGTGTAAAAATGCCTTAAAGTGAAATTTGGACTAAATTGAATAGATCGAATGTTGAATGTGCTAAATTTTATAATATATAGATCAAGATAAGCCGAGATCAGTATTAGATCAGGGAAAAGGAAAAGTGGACGAATAATCGATAATTTCCATCCGAGCAACTCGAGGTAAGTTCGTATAATTAGAATTAAATCTTTAAATACTTTTAAATTATTTCAATTGAAAGTATAATTGAGTAAATGGTATTACTGAGTTCGAATGCCTATTGATGAGAATTATTGAATATCGAGTCCCGTTTGAACCGTAAAAAGTCGTAGGATACGAGTGACATGTCACTAGGGTTACCGTTTTGGTCGAGATCCTGTATATGTTGCGAATTCACCATAGCTCGTATGAGCTTACTATTTTTATCTCGTCATAACTTACCATTTCAGCTCAATAAAGCTTACTGTCCATCAGCTTTAGGATGAGCTTACTGATCATAGCTCGAAAGAGCAAAAATGATAATGAATTAACGAATTACTGATTTATATGTTATGTATATCACCAGACTATCCCTTGATATTCTAATAGGTTCAACAGGCATAAATTCTATTATTGGTTATGTAAAAAAGATATGTGTTATATGGATGAAGTACTGTTTATACGAATGAGTTACTTTATTAATGTTACTATTATCGAATGAATTCTTGTTTATATGATTGAGAATGAAATATTATAAATAATGTACATGATATATGTGAATTTGATATGATACAATGTATTAAGTATTAAATTGAGATAATGGATGATTACATGCACTTATATGACTAACTTTTGATGAATGCTTATGTATAGGCATTTGGTAATTGAATTTGATATACTTTGTTTACTTGTTTGATTATGTATAATGGCAAGTTAAATTTTGAATTATATGGGCTTACTAAGCTATAAAGCTTACTCTGTTTCTTTTACGTATTTTATAGAGATTCGATAGCTCGCTTGATTCAGATAAAGTCGGAGATACGCATCTCACTATCCAATTGCCGATTGGTACCTTTGAACTCATAGATATATGTAACTATGGCATGTATAGGCTATAAATATGATAGTTATGGTTACTTGAGATAGTGATTTTGGTACATGTTGTGGTATAAGTTAAAGCCATGTGATTTGGCTTAACTTGGTGTAATGTTTTGGTTGTGTATAAGTGTTCAAATATGGTATGTTTTGGCAAGTAATAGATGGAATGGAAATATGCAAATGTTGTCTTGATTTGTAATAGGCATATGAATGAAAAATGCATGCTATTAATTAGGTATTTGAATACTATGTCAAATTGGTATAAAATGTGTATGAAATGTTGTGGATTGGCTGCCTATTGGGTAATAAAATGTTGCAATTTATGCTTTTGCATGCATGTATAAATAGGGTGGCAAGATGGCTTTGCAAATAGCCTATGTTTGTCCACACGAGTAGAGGCATGGGTGTGTGTCTCAGCCGTGTGCAACACACGGTCATGTTACACGGTCATGTGTCCCCTGGTGTTGAAATTAAAATCAAGTTAGTATGCTCCACACGATCTCACACACGGGCATGTGACTGGCCATGTGGTTCAAGTCAATATACCCCCTACTTGGCACACGGCCTAGCACACAGGCGTGTGACTTGGCCGTGTTGCATAAGTCAGTATACCTACAGTTTTGGCATAGCCTAACACACGGTTTGGCACACGGGCGTGTGTGGCCACTTCGAAGGGCACACGGGTGTGTGGTTAGACGTGTGACCCAAGTTAGTATGTACCCCCTATTTTTACACGGCTGGAGACACGGGAGTGTCTCATGGCCGTGTGAGACACACGGACCGGTCATACGGGCGTGTGTCCTCTGTATTGAGAAAAAATTTCAAATTTTCATGGAAGTTTTATAAGTTATAGATTTAGTCCCGAACCGCTCCTAAAGCATGTTTAAGGCCTCGTAGGCTATTGTAAGGGACAAATTGAATGATAATTGTATGAAATGGTTGAATGCATGAGAAAAGTACTATTATATATGCTAAAAGTCTGGTAATGTTGTGTAACCCTATTCCAGCATTGAATACGGGTGAGGGGTGTTACATAAAGTGTGCTATTTCACTTCTAAGAGACTTTGCTTATCAATGGTGGAATACATTGGTGTATGTAGTGCCGAGAGAGTGAGTGACCTGGGAATTCATTCAGACGGAGTTTCGAAAGAAATATATAAGTCAATGGTTCCTTATTCAAAAGCACAAAGAGTTTCTAGAGTTGAAATAGGGCCAAATGACCGTGACAGAATATGAAAGAGAATTTGTATGGTTAAACAAGTATACTCGAGAGTATGTTTCTACTGAAGAAATAATGTGTAAGCGATTTGTTGATGGGCTGAACGAAGACATTAAACTTCTGGTCGGGATTTTAGATTTGAAAGAATTCTGTAACATCCGAGATTTAGGGGCTTTGCATCTTTTATGTTTTTCTGCGTTTGTTGAGTTATGCCTATTGTTTGGATGTGTTTGGGGGCCTCGGGAAGGCACGGAGTTAAGCCGAAGCCTTGGCAAAAGTTTAGTTTTTGGCACTTTAGGAGGGTAGCCAAATAGGAGCAGGACTTAAGGGGTTTTAGTTTACATTTGGTGTCACAAGAAAGTGCAGTGGTAGAGTGGCAAGGGGACGCCACTTAGCATGCAGAGAGGTGGCGTCACAAGGAGAGGGTGAGAAAGAGAGGGTTTGAAACTCTAAAGCAGCAAGGGAGTATTATTTTTAGCTCAGACAAGGGGGTACTTGGATGATAATCAAACTCTGGAGGAGAGAGGTAAGACTTGGTCAAATATTTCAAATGGATGGTGGAGAGGGGTTTAGGGAGTTTGAACTATTCAAATTAGTTTGAATAGGTGGAGGAGAGGGAATCAAGGAGAGTTTCAAGGGATGGCATGGTGTTTGAGGTGAGTAGGGGTTGCTAGCCAAAATTTTGAGGAGTGTGGGAGGGGTGAAGCTTTCGGTTTTGGTGAGAGGAGAGGGTGTCAAATTTTGATGGGTTAAGTAGCTGGTGTGTGTGTGAGATGTTTTCTTTTTTCGGCATGTTTGAGTGTGCCCTTCTTCTAGTTATCTTATTCTCTTTTACCGAAAGTGCCTAGCCAATTCCCATCATTTTCGTTACTTGGACCTATAGTCGAAACTAAGAAGACCAAATGTGCATATTTCTTTTCATCTTCTTTTCTACTCATTCTCAAAAACTCCATAACCGAATACACATTTGTCCCTTACAATCTTCGGGTTCTTCTTCTTTTCCATTTGCTTCCTCTAAACTGAAACCAGTGTTCTTCTCTCCCTATTTTTCCCTTATCATTCTTTTCCCTCAAACTTCTTCACTTTTTGTGTTACTTGGTGTTGCCAAAACTCCTAAGCCTCCATCAAAGTTCTCTTGTTTCATTTTCGGCTTTTTCATCTTAATCTCTTCCATTTTTGTTCATAGCCGAATCATCACCCAGTGTTGGTAAGTTCTCTGTTACTCTCTTTCTTTTTTCTTTTCTCCTCTAGGCCGAATCATTTTCCTTAATCTCTTTTTGAGGTTGTTTCATTCTTCTTCCCTTTTAGCCGAATCTTCTCTACTCTGACAGCTTGTGCCGAATCTTTGAGGGGCATCTTTTGGGATCGATAAGGGATCTTTTCACCTACAATTTGTTCTCTTCTTTTTCTACTTTGGTTTGGTTAATCGAAGGTGAGTGGGTGGTGATTGGTATTTTGGCCGAATGGTGGATGGAGGGCTCATGTTTTCTGTTTGGCCGAGAGGCCATCTCCTCTAATCTATTCTCTTTTCAAATCGATACTTACTTGGTATTTGCATAGGTGTTTGATCAACTTCTTAATCCAAGCCTTCTAGTTTTAGAACTCAATCGACTTAGGTAAGAAGATTTTTCCTAGTTATTCTATTAATCGGTTTATCTATTGTTCGTCGCCTTAATCCAGTGGGGTGGTTATTCAATCATATCTTTCATAGTGAATTATTGACCGAGGCTTTTAATGGATGCAAGAAACATACATGTTGGGGAAAGAAGCAAACCTTTGGGTTCGATTTCAAAGTTTACGAAGCGAGCAATGTCGACAGTTTGAGACTGGCCACCAGGCTGTGGGCTGGCGTCTGAAAGGGATAAGTAGATTGTTGTGATCCCTACGAGTGAGGATGTTAGTGAGGTCAATAGTGTAGCGCTTCAAGTTTATAGGTGTGTAATTATCACACTATTTCCTTAATTTTATTTATGTGTATGTATTGTGATTGAAAGCCGAAAATAGCGGCAGTGGTGGTTAATTTACCTATGTGGGGGTAAAATCGAAAACCAGGTTAATATATTTTACTCATGCGTTATAAATAATTGTGGACATATTTTATGTGAGTGCATGCTGAATAGTATATGTTTCAATCACATAACTTGTCATATATACGATGTTGCATGTGCATGGGATATTGGGATATAAATGATTAAAGGGAAAGTGTATATGGGTGACTTTGTCACGATTAATGATGGCGTGGTGCCTCATTGGGGATTTGGTGATTTAATCACGTGTGAAAACAGTGGCTAGACCACTTATGTGGACTTTGAGCAGTGTGTTTGTCAGCATGACTGCCAAAGAGGTGTGTAGCGGATGGAGGGTTGATTGTAGAAATCCCCACAGGTGTGTATGAGGATGGACGTACGAAGCGGTGTGTAGAGGTTGGTACTAGGTTGGATTGGGCTATCATTCTTATTACTAGTGCATGATGTGATGATACGATAGTGGTTTGGGGCCAAGCCTATTTCTGGAAATTTTGTGGGCTGATTGCACACTGAGTCTGGTGACTCACTCTATTCTTAACAAATTGCAGGTAGCTCGTGATGTTTTGGACTGGGTTGGATCGTACTCGAGGTGGCCATGCGAGGGGTTATTTATTAAACTTAAATTTTTAATTTGAATTTAGTAATTGCTATTTTCTTTGGGATATTTTTATGATGTAATAAGGTCGCTTTAAATTTGATAAATTTCAAATTCTCCTATCAAGTTGGTTTTCCTTATTCAATAATCATGAAATGGTCAAATGAAACAGTTTTTTTTTAACGTGTGTATATATATATATAATCTAAAGTTTCTTCGCAAACCTGCTTAAACACACTTTTATTGAAATTAAAGTTTTTTTCTTCTCGACGAATAATGCCTGGATCTAAAGTTAACCATGTTTTTAAACATCATCTAATTGCTAATCTGGCTAAATACCTTTTCCTTAAAATAGAGTTTCTCCTTCCAAATGCGTCATTAAATTTTGGCTTTATTAAATTATTTCGTATTGTTTTTCAAACCTTATAAAACCTTTCAAACCCTTTTCCCAGTGACATTCCAGATCCGGTCGTAATGTTTGGGTCGGGTTTGGGATGTTACAAATTCGTTGTGTTAGTTGAACAGGCTTGCAAAGCTGAAGATTTTAGCTGAGAAAAGAAGAAAGCTAATTTAGAGGCTAGAGATTCGAAGAAAAGACTGATGAATAAGCCTTATCATTCTTCATCAAAGAAATCTCGAGATCTGTATAGTCGATCGAATGTATCAATAGGATATCAGAATAGATATCGTGGAAATTTACATATGAATCCTAAAGCTCAACCTACCTCTGCTTCGAGTGTGTTGCCAGTGTGAAAAATAACAAACCCGAGTGTCAACAGTGCGAGAGAAGACATTTTGGTGAATGCTGGAATAAGAGTACTAAAGCTTGCTTCAAATGTGGTTCGCCAGATCACTTTATCCGAGATAGCCCAGAGTTATCTGAGAAAAAAATTTCAGAATGTTAATATGACAGCGAAAGGGAGACCACCGATAAATACGGGAAATGTATCCAGTGGTAGAAGTGCTATGAAAGATTCTATTGTGAGATCTAAAGCACGAGCACCTGCCCAAGCTTATGCTATTCATGCACGAGAGAAGGCATGAAACACCCCTAACATGTATCCGTCGCCAGACTAAGGTTAAGAGGCATTACCGGACATATCAGATCAAAACAAAAACATTTCATTAACATCAAACATTCACAAACGTTCCATAACGAAAATACACATAGAGTCCCTTTAGAAGATCTACGAGACCTTAAACATGTATAAGGATGGGGTCGGGACTAAACTAAGCACATAAATTTTTTTTGAAAACTTAAACATTTGTCAAAGTTACAAAGGTCACACGCCCATGTGGGCAGGCCGTGTGCCTCACACGGCATTAGACACACCCGTGTATCTAGGCCATGGCAAAACAGGGCATACATACTGACTTGTCCACACGGCCGCAAGACACGCCCGTGTGCCAGGCCATCTGAAATTCTGGAGGTTACTGACTGGCTCACATGGCCAGTAACACGCCCATGTGTCCAGCCCGTGTGGCTTCTTGATTTGCTTCAAATTACAACCTTAAGAGACATGGTCGAGACACACGCCCGTGTACTCAATCGTGTGGGCAAATATGGGCCATTTGCAAGGCCAATTTGCCACACAAAATTGAGTCAAACCTACAAGCATCAAATAAGTCTCAAATCATGTCCCAAATGCAATTAAAAACATACCAAATCATGCACAATTTAACTCTTAACAACATCCTTCATTTCCACATACAAATACAACTCAAATTTACCAATTTCAAGCACCAGATTCACATCAAAAACAAGTGATTCATACATCTTTTTTTTTAATCCTTATCAATTCATAGCATTACTCATCATATCAATTTCCCAAATCAATCATGAAACTTACCAACTTTTGCATCATATAGCATGTGTAAGAGCCCAAAGTTTCCTGGGCCCGATAAAATCAAAACCAAAAACCAAAAAATAACAAATAAAAAACCAATTATTAAAGTCCATTGCAACAAAATAGTCCATTAATAAAAATAGTCTAGTTTTGGCCCAAATCCCAGCCCAATACACGGCCCAATGTCTAACCTAGCCCAGATCACTATGATAGGAAACCCTAGGGTTTCCCTTGAGCCGCAAGTCTCGGTGCATAAACTCACGTCGCTCACCTCAAATGCGGTGCCACGTCCTCCTCCGTACTGTAAAAGGACAAAAACAAAGACAAACAAACAAATAACAATGAGAAAAACAAAGAAAAAAATAGTTGTATTTTCATTTTATTTTTATTTTTATTTTTATTATTAGTTTTCTGATTTCGGCTTTAAAGGCGATTGAAACAAACCATTGTAGAGTTTTTTTTGGGGGGGACAGCGACCGAATATATCAATAGAAAAAAGAAAAGCGAGCAGAGGTGATTTAACATTTTTCGCACGGATTCTTTTTTTTTTCATTTTTTTTTCCTTTTTCAACTTTAAAAACAAAAGAAAGAACGTACCCATGAAGGTCCTTCTCTGGTGCGAAATCAAACTGAAAAGGAGTCAAAACCCCTTTTCATTCGGCTTTAAGGGCCAGGAAGGTTCGGCTTTCAAACATACCCCAAATGAGGGTTAAAAACCCCCTTTTGCGCAACGCCAGCCACTTTCTACAGTGGTGATACGACGGTCAAAGCGGTAGAGTTCAAAGGCCGGCTAGGGGAGGTTTTTTAAGTTGAGAGGGTTTTGTTTAGTTTTTTTTTTTTAAAGAAGGAGTGAAATGAAGTTTTTTTTTTAAATTTGTTTATAAAGAGTTACGAAACGGAGCTGTTTCGCAGTGGTTCTTTTGATGCTGAAACGGCGTCGTTTAGAGGCTATTCTGCGCAAGTGACCCGACCGGGGAGGATCCGCGCGTTTTCAAGCAATGGTTTATTTGCGCATTAGGCCCTTCCATTTTAACGGTGTCATGCAATGTGGTCCTACGCTCTTTTGTTTTTTAATTTTGTCCCACCATAATTTCCTTTCGATTTCATTTTGGTCCATTATAGAACAACGCGTTTTAAGGGCAATGGATAATTATCCATTCAGTCCCCATGTTCTGCACGCGCATTCACCTAGACCATCCTGTTAATTTAATGCCTAGTTTCGAGACTTCTAATTTGGTTTTAATTTCAAATTCGTCAATGACTTGTTTTGATTTATTTATTTATTTATTTTTACTTTTCTGTTTCATTATTATTATTATTATTATTATTATTATTATTATTATTATTATTATTATTATTTTATTATTTCAAAATATATATCATTTATATTAAGTTTCCATATTATCTATTTTAAAAATTCTTATATATGTTATATAGTTTAAATTATTTCATATTTTTATTTATCATTTTAAAATTGTTTTATGATTACTTATTTTAAGATTTGGTATATTATTATTATTAAATAGTTTCACACTTTTTATATATTTTTCATTTCAAGCCTCTTTTACATACATTAATAAACTTAAATCTTTGTATGTTTGATTAGGTTGTTTTCAAATTAATTATTTTAATCATTTCACACATATATTTTATCATTAAATAATTTTGCATAATATTGGTTTCAATTACTTTTCGTTTTACATTTGTTTTTGTATATTATTTTGCTCCATTTTCTTCAATAGTTGATGTTGAAATTGTGTTATGTGATTATTGCTATTGTATGGATTATAATTCTTAATTTGTAACTATTAATTATTTATGATTCATTAGTGTAATATTTGTGTACGTATTGCCACTTTGCTTTGTATACTATCATTCCATTGCGTTTTATTTGTTTAAAAAATAGGGTTTAAAATCGTTTAAGTTTTAAAATTATTTTATTTTAAAGTAAGGCAATGCTCATGTTTGGAAGCTTCGAGAAAATCATGCCCTAACTCACTAGGTTCCGATTCTTCTCGTTAAATCTAAACAACCAAGTACCCTTTTTCTTTGTTAATCAAAACGCATAAAAATTTTAAATAAAAAACTTATTCTTGAGAATTTGAGATGTTGCATCCTAACTCCTTTGGATGTGACGTTTTATCATCTCGAGGTAAAATTTCTAAAAATAAAGGCAATATTCCGTATTAGGAATTTTGAGAAATTGTGCCCTAACTACTGGGTTCCAATTTTTCATAAAGCCCAAATAACTGAATACCCTTTTCAAACTTTATTACGCAGGTTTTAAAAATCAAAAGATAAGTTCAGTTTTGAGAATATAAGTTCTTGCACCCTAACTCACTGAGTATGACATTTTATTTCTTCGGAATAAGAGGGTTTTTGTCATCCAATGTGATTCTGTTCAAATGTTTTTTTTTTGGCAAACGGATCGTAATCTAAAATCTTTTCAAATTTTCAGCATTAAGACATTAAATAATCAATTAGTTACCAAATTTTGGGCGCTACGAGGGTGCTAACCCTTCCTCGTACGTAACCGACTTTCGAACCCATTTTCTCGAGTTTTTGAAGACCAAAATATGTTTTAATTAATCAAATTTTTATTAAAATGATCAATTTCAAGGTGATCCGATCACACCTCAAAATAGAGTTGGTGGCGACTCCATTTTTAATTTTTCAATCGATCCCTGTTTTCTTCAAAATAGAAAAAAATGGTTTCGACAGCATGGACTAAACTCATTCATAATGATCGTGTCAAACAGTCGAGTTTTAATATTTATAAAAAGAATGATCAAACCTGTAGACTAACTATGACAACGATAGAGGCAAGTGCACCTATCAAACAGTAGTATAGTTTAGGCAAGAATATTTTATCGAACCCAAGGGAACCTAAAAGTACTACTACTCACTTTCTTTCTATTATTTAGCGTTAAATATGGAGTGATTGGTTTATGAGACTAATGAAAAAAAACTAAACTAGATGCAAAGACAAAGGAATGAATAGGAGAAAAACTTTAGGAAAACTCAGTTGATGAAGAAGATACCCTCAAGAAGAATCCACATATGACTTCACTTATTATTTAACCCTAAACCATATGATTTCTTTACTTAGCTTGATCCATGAGACTCCCTAACCTATATTAAACCCTCTCTCGAGGCGAATAACGTCTAACCTTAGGTTAATTAGTGGAACTCTCGTTCTCTTATAATAACCCCCTAAGGAAGTAGTAAATCGATCAATGGATTCCAATATTAGGTTTCACCCTAATCTGGCAAAATCTCGTAACCCTATCTCTAGGCGCCCGATCAACTCCGCTCAATTATGCTAGATCTACTCTTAGGTAGGGTCTATTCCTCCTCCACCTAAGCACATCAAATTAAATTAAGCAACATAATTAAGAACAAACTAAGTACTTATCATATAATTTAGAAATCAAATAACAAAATCCATCATAGGTTTCATCCCTTGGTATCTCAAGAGTTTAGTTCATAACTAAATAAGAAAACATCTCAAGAGAAAAGATAAAACAAAACATAAGAAATCCCTAAATTGAAGGAGAGATCCTCCGTCTTGAATAGAGCTCTGGCTTCTTGAGATGGATCAACTGGCTATCTTCGAGTAATTCCCTAAAAGATGAAAGCTTCGACAAAAGCCTCGCAAAAAGCCGTCATTTTGACCTGCTTAGAACTCCCTTTAGTTGCTACCTTGGGTGTTTATATAGGCTTTGAGATGCTTTTACTTGGCTCCTAAGTATCCTAATTCAAGTAGAATTCCTCCTAGGATGTTTAAGTAGACTTAGGGATGTGTTTCTTTGCCTCCAAGCATCCAATTCCGAGTGAAATTGCTCATTCCCCTGGTAGAGGCACGCCCATGGCACACGCCCGTGTAAGTCGTCTTTAGGTCGTGTCTCGATTCTGTCGATTGGGGCACGACCGTGTAATTCATGGTATGGCCGTGTGAAGTAATTTGACGAGGCATGACCGTGTGGCTTAAAGTCCAGGCCGTGTCGATTTCTTGGGTTGGCCCAATTTGGTCCGTTTTAAGCCCGTTTCTCGTTCTTTTTGTCCTCGGGTGCTTTCTTGAGTATAAGACATGAAAAGAAAGGATTAAAAGCACCTTTTTACATAAATCAGGGATAAATCATCTAAAAGCATACTAAATGTGGGATTAAAATATGTTACTTTTACGGTTTATCACATAAGCACATTCATTATCAAGCCATATCACATGACTCTATTTACACATTTCGAAACATAATCAAAATTCTCTAGCCTATACATGCTATACTTCAATATGTTCATTTTCAAAAGGTACCAAAATATAGTTCGATAGTGTTGTGATGATCCTCGACGATCCTTGAGCTTCCCGTAGCCTTGATAATCTATAAATCAATGAACAAACACACACAGAGTAAGCTTTCGTAGCTTATTAAGTCATAAGCAAATAATGATCAAATAAACATTCGCATTAAATCAACTAGCCAAATCAAACAAACCTTAACCAAATGTACATTTATTATGCTTGCAAACTCAAACATTATCACATATACAATAGCATTATAACATCAATGGTCGAATGCACATATACTCATAAGCACATATAAATTTCTCTTTTACCATGTCTAATTCATATATTCATCTCAAACATATAATTACCTTACTTTCATATTCATAAATCATAGCACGTACCTGAACCTTTTAGTTCATTTTCATATTCGATCTTAACTCGATAATGCCCGTTGAACCATTTAAAATCAATAAGGATACTCGGATAGTCTGAAATCTAGTACAATGCCAGCGTCCCAGACATGGTCTTAAATGTAATCACATATCGATGCCATTTGTCCCGCACGGGTCTTACGAATCAAATCGATGCCAATGTCCGGACATGGTCATACACATAAACACAAGTCGATGCCAACGTCCCAGACATGGTCTTACACGAAAACACATATCGGAATCCTATGTCATGACATATGTATCCTAATTATTCCTAAGGTTCGTACGGGGCTTTCGGACATCATAACTCGATCGATTCAAGCTCGTAGACAATTCTTCTACACTTTTTCCAACTCGGCATTCACATATATATACAAGTAATAATTCAATTAGGTACAAATAATATATATATATACAATCGAATTTAACGACATTTATTTACTAATGAACTTACCTTGGCAAAGACGGATGAACCTAAACGATTATCCAACAACTTTAGATTTTCCTTGATCCAATTACGATTTCCTCTTTTCTTGATCTAAATTAGAATAAATTAAACTTATTTAATCACATATTCAATCAAATTCATCCAAAATCACATAAATGGGTAAATTACACTTTTGCCCCTAATATTTCACATTTTTCACAAATTAGTCCTTATTTCACAAAATACAAAATAAACATAATTTCATTACACAATAGCTTGGCCGAATATTCACTAAGCTCATATAAGTCCACACATTTCATTTATTTCACATTTTAGTCCTTCAATTTATTATTTTCACAATTTAGCCCAAATTACTCAAATTCATTAAAAATTCAAAGACAAAACATATTAATCTATCACATATCTTTTATTTCTCATCACCAAACAACAAAAACCACAAACTATCATCAATGGAAATTCATGAATACATCATAAAATTTAAAAATTAAAGCATGGGCTAGCTTGTATTCAAAGCAACGATCTCAAAAACATAAAAATTATAAAAATCGAACAAAAACGAACCTTTAATTAATTCATGCAAGGATCGAACTTGAAGAAGATTCAATGGCTATTTCTTTTCTCTATTTTCAGAAAAGATGATGAACATGTGCATGGTTTTATGTCTTATTTTATTTAATCTCATTTTAACACATAATTTACTAAATTACCCTTTATAAATTAATATGAAAACATTATAATTTAAGCCCCAAACTATCCATGCTATTTTCGATTGGCCAATTTACCACATAAGTATTCCATATAATAAAAATCATAACAATATAGAACTTTAACAACTAGCAAGTCACTTTCACATTTATGCAATTAAGTCCTTTTTGCAAATTAAGCACAAACAATCAAATTTAATCACGGAAGTTTCACACATGTCAATTCACATACTAAAAATATAGAAAATAACATTAAAATATTTTCTTGACTCAGTTTTGTGGTCCCAAAACCACTATTCCGACTAGGGTCTAAACCGGATTGTTACAACTCTCTCCCCTTAGGGACTTTCGTCCCCGAAAATTTTACCAGCAAATAGGTTTGGCTAACATTCTCTCATAGCATCTTCGGGCTCCCACGTCACTTCTTCAACCCCGTGTCGATACCATAAGACTTTTACTAAAGAATTTTTCTGATTTCTCAATTCTTTCACTTCACAAACTAAAATCAGAATTGGTTCTTCCTCATATGTCATGTCGGATCGAATCTCAATCTCAGACGGGGAAATCACATGCGATGGGTTAGATAGATATCGTTGAAGCATAGAAACATGAAATACATTATGGATCTTTTCTAACTCAGGTGGCAACAATAGTTTGTAAGCACCTGGCCTGATACGTTCAACAATCTCATACGGTCCAATGAATCTTGGACTCAATTTGCCTTTACAATCAAATCGAAGTATTTTCTTCCACGGTGAGACTTTCAAAAACAATTTGTCCCCGATCTGAAACTCAATAGCTTTTCGTTTCAAGTCTGCATACGATTTTTGACGATCTGACGCGGCTTTCAGACTATCGCGAATCACTTTCACTTTCTGTCCAGTCTCTTTGATAAATAGACCCCGTGTATCTTATTCAAACTGAGCTCAGTCCAATATAAAGGTGTTCGACATTTGCGACCGTACAAAGCCTCGTAAGGTGCCATTTTGATACTCGATTGAAAGGTATTATTATATGCGAATTCAATTAGTGGCAAGTATCGTTCCCACATACCTTTAAACTCAAGAATGCAACATCTCAACATATCCTCGAGTATCTGAATAATTAGTTCGGGCTGACCATCTGTCTGCAGATGGAAAGCAGTGCTAAAGTGTAGTTTTGTACCTAGTGCATCTTACAATTTCTTCCAAAATCGCGATGTAAACCTCGGATCTCTATCAGAAACAATAGAAATAGGTACTCCATGCAATCTCACAATCTGAGAAATGTACAAATCAGCAAGCTTATCAAGTGAATAATTTGTGCGAACTGGAATGAAATGAGCCGATTTAGTCAATCTATCCACAATAACCTAGATTACATCTTTCTTACTTGGTGACAAAGGCAAACCTGATACAAAATCTATCGTGACTCTATCCCATTTCCACTCGGGTTCATAATCAGTTGAAGTAACCCAGACAAAACCTGATGTTCAGCTTTGACTTGCTGACAGATCAAACATCTCGAAATAAAGTCAAAGATGTCTCGTTTCATACCATGCCACAATTATGCTGTTTCATATCATTATACATTTTTGTACTAGTTGGGTTAATAGATAACTGACTGCTATGAGCTTCATTCAAAATCATCTAAATCAACCCTAAATTTCTCAGAACACACATTCGATCTTTGAACCTCAAACAACGTTCAATATCAATGATAAACCGTAAAAGTAACATATTTTAGGCCCACATTTAGCATACTTTTGGATGATTTAAGCCTTGAATTATGTAATTTGGTGCTCTTAATCCTTTGTTTTCATGTTTTATACCTAGGAGAGTACATGAGGATGAAAAGAACGAGAAATGTGCCTAAAACGGACCAAATTGGGTCAAAATAGAAATCGACACGGCCTGGGCCTAAGACCACACGACCGTGCCTCCCTAATTTACTCTAACACGGCTTGGACCCCAAAACACACGGGCGTGTCTCTTTAGCAAACTCGACCACGGCCTGAAATCGAATTACACGGGCGTGTGCCATGGGCGTGTCCCTGTCGTGACAAAGAGAAGTTTCACTCGGATTAGGATATTTAGGGGCGAAGAAACATATTCCAAAGCCTATATAAACACCCTAAGTATAACCTAAAAGGGCAGAACCCAGGGCTTTAGTCAGGGGGCATTCAGCTAGGCCAAGGAAGGCAGATTTGTGGAGATTTACTCGAAGATAGCCAGTTGATTCATCTCAAGAAGCTGGGATTATACTCAAGATGGAGGATCTCTCCTTCAATTCCTTCAGGGGGTTTTAGGGATTTCTTATGTTTTGTTTTATCTTTTTTTTTTTGAGATGTTTTCTTTTACAATTATGAACTAAACCCTCAGATACCTGAGGGGGATGAAACATAAGATGAATCTTGTTACCATTTGCTAAACTATATGATAAATATTTGACATGTTCTTAATTATGTGTCTTTAATTCTTGTGTTGATATTTTTGGGATATTAATTTAAGTATGATATGCTTAGGTGGAGGAGCAAAAGTCCCTGCCTAAGAGTAGATCTAGCATAATTAAGGAGAGTTGATCGCGCGCCTAAAGATAGGGTGACGAGATTTTGTCAGATTAGGGGAAACCTAATATGAGAGTCCATAGATCGAGTTAATGCGATTCTAGGGGTTTTAATTAGAAAGAGATTTCAATTAATCAACCTAGGGTTAGACGTTAGTCGTCTCGAGAGAGGGATTAATATATGTTAGAGAGTCTTACGGATCAAGTCAAGTGAATAAATCGTCTGGTTCAGTGTTAGATAACAAGTGAAGTTTAGGTGGATTCTTCCTTGGGTGTCGTCTTAATCAATTGGTTTTTCCTCAAGTTATTTTCCAATTTTCATTCTTCTTTGTCTTAAAAGTCTTTAGTTTAGTAGTTAGTTAATTTAGATTAAACAACAAATTCCCTTAATTCTTAGGCTAGATAATAAAAAGAGAGTTAGTATTAGTACTTTTGGTTCCTTTAGGATTCGACATTCCGGTCTTGCCTAAACTAAACTACTGTTCGATAGGTGCACTTGCCTCCATCGTTGTCTTAGTTAGTTTCTAGGTTCGATCATTATTTATATAAATTTTAAGCCTCGATAAAACAACGATCAAGTTTTTGGCGCTGTTGCCGGGGAACTGAAATATTAAGAACGCTTAATTTTTATTACTTTAGCCATATTTTATTTTTGCAATTAAATTTTATTTTTGTTTTTCTAAATTTTATTATTTTGCTCCTTTCAGGTTCATCTAGTTTATGACTAGAAGGAACCCGACAGGACCTCAACTTTACGATAGTGACATCGAAGGTACCGTTCATAGAAATCGCAGAGAGATAAGATGAAGCTTAAACTACATAAAAAAAGAGTAAGAAGGCGAAACTAATCCTACTGAAAGGATGGCCGAGAATAATCCACTACCTCTAGAGGCGATAGAATATCATGCTCCACGTACTATGGATGATTATGTTAAACCTAGTTAAACAGGAACTAAGTCAAGTATTGTTAGGCCTACTATTGCTGCAAATAATTTTGAACTGAAACCAAACACCATACAAATGATACAGCAGTTTGTTCAGTTTGATGGTTTGCAGGATGAGGATCCTAACACACACTTAGCGAATTTTCTAGAATTCTATGATACCTTCAAAATAAATGGCGTTTCTGATGATGCCATCCATCTTCAGTTATTTCCCTTTTTTTTGAGGAATAAAGCCAAACAGTGGTTACATTCTCTTCCACGAGGATCAATCACTACATGGGATCAGATGACCAAAAAATTTTTATTAAAATATTTTTCACTGGCCAAAACGGCCAAGTTAAGGAATAATGTCTCCTCTTTTGTGCAGATGGATCTAGAAACACTTTATGACGCATGGGAGATATACAAGGATTTGTTGAGAAAGTGTCCACACCACGAATTACCATTATGGCTATAGGTGTAGACTTTTTACAATGGTGTGAACCCCTCAACAAGACAACTAATCGATTCATCCGCTGGCGGAACTCTGAATAATAAAACTCCTGAAGCAGCGTACGAGTTTATCAAGGAGATGTCACTGAATAACTATCAGTGGCAAGTTACAAGGACAAGGCTAGCCAAAGTAGCTAGAGTTTTCAACCCCGACGCAGTAACCACGTTATCAAATCAGGTAGAGTTGCTACATAAAAAATTTGATGGTTTATATGGTTCTTCACAGGCACATCCAGTTATGCAGTGCGACGCAAGTGAAGGCATGGTGAATCCTGAGTACCAACCCTACGGACAGGGCATGGAGAGCCAACAAATGAACTATATGGGTAATAGTTTCCAATTAAAAAATAACCCTTATAGCAATACTTATAACCCAAGTTGGAAAAACCACCCCAATTTCTCATGGGGTGGCCAATGAAATCAAAGGCAACAACCATCTCAAAACTTCCAACAACAGCCCTACCTACGGGAAAAGAAGCCAAACCTTGAAGAAATGCTGACAAAATTCATAGCAGCTTCAAAACACGTTTCCAAAAGGTAGAAACAAAACTTGAAGTATTGTCACAGGAGCTCAAGGATCAAATAGGGCAACTTGCTAAGTAGATCTCTGAGAGACCACAGGGAAGACTACCGAGCAACACCGAGACTAACCCAAGGGAGCAAATTCAAGCCATAATAGCTCAAGACAGTGAAGGGTTAGATGAGCCCAATTTAAGAGAAAAGAGTGTAGTAGAAGAAGGTAAGGTTAAGGTAAAACCAAAATCGGTAATCAAAGAATACAAACCGCGCATACCATATCCCGAAGCAATAATGAAAGATGACATAGAGGAACAGTTCGGTAAGTTTCTTAAACTTTTAAAGAAATTTAATATTTGTAATATCCGAAAATTAGGGCTTGTGCATTATTGCTTGATTGTATGTAATAGCATGCCTATCTATGTTTGAATGTGTTATATGAACTTTTGAGAACTTCAAAGTGTAGGTAAATGCCTTAAAAAATATTGGATTCTAAGTATTAAAAGGGGAGCTAAGCTTGCTAGGTCTTAAGAGAAATTGTGAGGGAATTTAGACACAAGTAAAGCCTTGGTAAAGTGGCAAGGGCGCCACCTAGGGTCTTTGTGGAGTTTGCGTCAAAGGGAGCTTCAGGAGGGAGGAGGTTCGAGCTGCAGAGGTTACAAATGGGAGCTTGTTTTTGCGTCAAGGGGAGGAGGAGTGTTGGACGATTTTGGGGCTTTGAAAATGTAAGGATAAGCTTTGTTTTTCTTTTTAAAATTCAGCTAAGATAAGGGATAAATGATGGATTATTTTAAATGAAGTGATAAAGGATGAAAATGTGGGATATGATTAGCGAAGATGTAGTGGCCGGCCAAGGGGTTCTTTAGGGAGCAAATCCGGTCATGTTAAGGGGGATAAGTGCCGAATTTTAGCTAGGGAGTGTGTTCATCTTTTTGATGAAATTCTCCTAACTTCTCTCCCTATTCTTTTCTTTTCTTCAAACCTCAATTCTACTTAGTTTGTTGTATGGCCGAATATCCCTTTGTCATTTGGGACCTTAGTCGAAATTGGTAGCTTTCTTTTTCTCCTTTCTTTGCTTGTAATCCTCAAAGCTGAAGCACTCCTTATGCAAGCCAAACCTTATAAGCCCCTTATTTTCTTTTCTTCTTCATCATCATTTTGAGCAATAGCTGAATGTGCAATTATCATTTGAAAGGCTTAGTCGAATCTTGTTGTGGGTTTTAGAAGCCGGAACCATTTCTCTTTTAGTCTCTTCAAGCAACGTGGTGGTAAGAAATTTATATCCTAGCAATCGGTTTGGGTTCTCTTTCTTTTAAGTATGCCGAATCAAGGATTAAGCCTTGGTTTAGGATAGCCGAATATGCTTGTGCCATGATATGTGTTTCTTGTGAAGGTAGCCAACATTAAGGAGCATTAAAGGAGAAGCTTTCGGGATTTATAGTGATCAAGGTAAGTCAAAGTGGTATTCGGCCAAAGGCCATTCTCATAGATTTATGCTTTAAGTCGATTCTAACAGTGGTTAAGTGGGGATATCGACAACTTCAGGTGCAAACAAGGATTTTGGGATTTAGACGAGCTAGGTAAGTGGTTGGTAACATTCGGCCATAGGCCATTTTATGAGTTTAAGTGATGACCGATTCCTGACTTTGGTTCTTAGGAGCAAATCAACAGGAATAAGGAGAGTTTCGGGATTGAGTAGACTGTGCCAAAAAGGAATTTGAGATCTAAAGGATTAGATCGGGACTTTCGGGATTTCAGTGAACTCACTAAGTAAATCAGGTGTGTAATCCACACTGAATCTTAATAGATTTATGGATTTAATTTAATATATGTGTTAATAAGAATGTGAAAGATATAGCTTAAGGTACCATTCAATGGTACGGCATATTCAGGTACGTTATTCTCTAAAAACTATGTTACGAATACCTATTATGACACATATGTGAATATTAATAAGAATATGAAATAAAGAATGTGGCATAATCTTTGCATGATTTGTATGACATGGGGCAAATGGGTGATTATGAAAGGGGAAGTGATTTGGTGGTTTTATACCACAATATCTAAATGTGGTGACTTATGTCACGAAATCTGAATGTGGTGACTTATGTCACAAAATATTATCTAGTGGCTATGCCACGAAATTATAATGGTGATGTGCAAGTCGTCTGCAGCAACTGCCTTCGATGATGTGTAGCAGATGGAGGGTCGACTTAGTAGTCCCCACGGTGTGATGGTTGGTACAGGTGATGTGTAGCGGATGGTAATCTAGGTTTGGGTTCAGAATGCATCATTACTTATATTTGCTATCTGTACATGTTTGAACCGATATGCCTAAATTTGTTGGGACTTAGTGTTGGTCGTTACACATCGAGTCTGCTTTGACTCACCCCTGTTGTGGGATATTTTTCTAGGTGACACTCGGTAATGGGCCGGCCGGCGGGAGCTCGATGGTGGCCATGCTCATTTCGAGTTTTTTTCCTATTTTCATTGTTTTATTTACTTTATTTAAGTATTTGATTTATTTTGGGGTTTTGCTTTGATGTAATTATGGCCAATGTTATTATCTGCTTTAAATAAGCAATTAAAATGGATTTATTATGATAAGGTTATTATTACGTTGAGACTAAATAATTTTCTTAAAAATGTAAACAAATATTAAATGTTTTGACACATAAACAACACCGTTTTCAACTTGAACCCAACACCAAATCAAATGATCTTCAAAAACACATAATCTTTTCCAAAGTTGAAAAAGAATTGAACTGTTTTACTCAAGAAACATACCAGATCCGGTCAAGGCTCATGGGTCGGGTTTTGGGTGTTTCAGCTTGGTATCAAAGCCCAGTTCAAAACTCGACCTTGAGGGCTTTTCAGGCCCAAAATGTTTTCTTTCTTTTGAAATTGGGTTTTATAAGAAATTGAGCAGGCTTCTGGCATGGCACCTGAGTCTCTGGCCCGAAGTCCACCAGGTAAGTACTCCTAATTCTTTTGTGATTTGTATGTGAGAAACTATAGGGACGTAGATTAGTAGACTAGGAATTAAACCCTAGGATTAGCCTACTTCAACACTAAGATATATAAAACTTAAAGTCAAACCAAACAAACACGTATGCGAGTCATTTGTGTTAAAGGTGTGGCAACTTGTGCAGCGATGTCTAGGGTTGGATTCAGGGGGAGCTTGGTATTTAAGCAGTCCTAGTGACTCACCTCCTCACCACTCGAATCCTACCTGGTGCGTAGTAACGGTTGATCTTAGCCAAGAGGACTCAAACACAGGCTAAACTCAATAATTAAAACCCAAAAGGGACCATCACCTTGTTTTGTGAAACTCAAAATTCAAACCATGATTTTAAAATTCCAAGTGCCCTTGTTTTTTTAAAAAAAATGAAAATGATCAAAATACCCTTGATTTACAAATGGATCAAATTATCCCTAACCTGTACAAATGACCAAAATACCCTTAGTGTGGAAAGTTACCGAAGTGCCCTCAATTTAAAATTCCAAAAATACCCTTATTTTGAAAAGTCACCAGGAACCATATTTTGCAAAAATTACCAAAATGCCCCTGATTTGAAAAATTACGAAAATACCCTCAGCTTATAAAATTACCATTTTACCCTTGAAATTTTCTTACCACGTATTTCAATTTTGTAAAAAAAACTCTATTTTGCAACATTTTCAAATACCCTAATTTGGAAAATTACCGAAATACCCCTATAGGATAAAATTACGAAAATACCCACAGGTAGTGGAAAACAACAAACAATGACAACTACAACATTTTTACGTAATGAATGCAAGTTCATGAATGTGATTGAATGAATGAATTGAGGCTGTATGTGTATGAATTGAAAGAACTACTCCTTAGAACTATTAAACATAAGACTGCTCGTGATAAATCGGTGGAACAAAACTAATTTATAAAATTCTTTAATCAGATAAATGCGACTCAGAAGTATGAATTCTAGGGGATGTGGTCGTAATGTGCGTGGCCGTGGTAGAGGCCGAATGACCGTGTCGAACTCGTTAGGTCGGGACAAGGGTCCAAAATGAAATGCCACCACCACCACCACCGATGTGGAATATCGAGATCGACGGGGAAGATCACGATATCATAAGCGATCTGCGAGTGTTGGAAAGGGTGGCTGGAGTAGGAGGAGGCATGGGAGCTCGGAAGTCGGTACCTGAGCGACTTCGAGCTAATGGAGCTGAGTTTTTCGTGGAGTATCTGGTGTGGCACCCAATACGACTGAGTATTGGTTAGAGGCAATGAAATGGATTATGGACGACTTGGACCTAACTGCCGAGGAGAAACTCTACTCCGCGATGAGTCATATCAATGGTGGCTCACGGTACGGGATGGTGCTTGCTAATGATCTTACATGGGAATACTTTAAGGCGGCATATCAGAAGAAGTACATTGGAACTAGTTATGTGGATGCGCAGAGGAAGGCATTTTTGAGGCTAGTTCAGGGGAATAAGACCGTAGCAGAATACGAGGCAGGATTTCTGAGGTTGAGCCGATATGCTCAAGGTATTATGTCGACGGAGCATGAACGGTGTGTTCGGTTTGAGGACAGAACTATGCGCATATGCATAGATTATCGTCAGTTGAATAAGCTGACTATTAAGAACAAGTACCCTTTGCCAAGGATAGACGATTTGTTCGATTAGCTTAAAGGGGCGGCTGTATTCTCAAAGATAGATTTAAGGTCTGGATATCATCAGCTTAAGGTGAAGGAAGCAGATATCCATAAGACGGCTTTCCAAACAAGGTACGAGCATTATGAATTCTTGGTAATGCCGTTCGGATTGACAAACACCCCAGCCGCGTTCATGGACATGATGAGCACCTCCGAGTCGTGTTGCAAGTGCTAAGGGAGAAAAAGCTATATGCCAAATTCAGCAAGTGTGAATTTTAGCTTAAGGAAGTCGCATTCTTAGGGCACGTGGTGTTTGTAGAAGGAATAAGGGTGGATCCTAGGAAGATTGAGGCGGTGTTGGATTGGAAACCACCTAAGTCTGTGGTTGAGGTTCGTAATTTCTTGGGGTTAGCAGGCTATTACAGAAGGTTTGTAGAAGGGTTCTCATCGATGGCCGCACCTCTGACGAAGTTGTTAAGAAAGGAAGTACCTTTCGTATGGAGTGATAAGCAACAGGAGAGCTTTGAGAAGCTTAAGAGAGTCTTGACTGAAGCTCCAGTTTTAATTCAGCCTGAGGCAGGGAAGGATTTTATGGTATAATGTGATGCATCTCATACAGGATTGGGAGGTATCCTTATGCAAGACGGGAAAGTAGTTGCTTATGTGTCTCGACAATTAAGGCCACATGAGGTAAACTACCCGACGCACGACTTGGAATTGGCAGCAGTAGTCTTTGCTCTTAAGGTGTAGAGGCACTACTTATATGGAGAAAAGTCAGTGATCTACACGGACCACAAGAGCCTGAAGTATCTGCTGTCTCAGAAAGAGCTGAACCTGAGACAGCAAAAGTGGGTGAAATTATTGAAGGACTACGATTGCTCTATAGAGTATCACCCAGGCAAGGCAAATGTTGTGGCAGATGCCCTAAGTCAGAAGGTAGTGTCGGATCTGAAGGCAATGTTCGCACATTTGAGCCTCTATGATGATGGAAGTTTATTAGTAGAATTGTAAGTGAAGCCGTCATGGCTGAATGAGGTGAAAGAGGGTCAGTTGGCTGATGACGATTTAAGTGCTAAGCTACGGCAAGTGCAGAATAGGGAGTTGGAAGATTATAGTGTTAACGATGAGGGAGTATTGTGTTTCAAGGGGAAGATCTGTATGCCGAAGAATGAGGAGTTAAGGCGGAGAATACTTCAGGAATCGCATAGTAGCCCTTATGCTATGCATCTTGGAGGTAGTAAGCTGTACAAAGATTTAAGGGAACAGTTCTGGTGGTCTGGTCTTAAGCGGGAAGTTACCGAATTTGTAGGCAAGTGCTTAACATGTCAGCAAGTTAAGGCTGAACACCAAGTTCCGTCAGGGTTGCTTCAGTCGATTAAGATACCACAGTGGAAGTGGGAGAGAATTACCATGGACTTCGTTAGTGGGCTTCCCCTTACGCCTACTAAGAAGGACTCGGTATGGGTGATAGTGGATCGGCTGACAAAGTCCACGCATTTCATTCTAGTGCGAGTTGACTATTCTCTCCAGAAGCTAGCAAAGTTGTATGTGGCGAGATTGTAAGCCTGCACGGAGTACCGATGTCGATTATCTCGAATAGGGATCCGAGGTTTACGTCTCGATTTTGGAAGGCACTATATTAAGCTTTGGGCACCAGATTGGACTTTAGTATGGCATTTCATCCGCAGTCGGACGACCAATTTGAGCGAGTGATCCAAGTGTTAGAGGATATGTTGAGGGGCTGTGTGATAGACTCCAGAGGAAGTTGGGAAGGTTTGCCTTTAGCGGAATTTGCGTACAATAACAGCTATCAGGCCAGTATTAAAATGGCACCGTACGAGGTGTTGTATGGACGAAAGTGTCGCACTCCTACGTGTTGGATGGAATTAGGGAAACGTCAGATTTTGGGTCTGAAAATTGTGGCAGAATCGGAGGAAAAGGTTAAGGTAATTCAGACACAGTTGAAGGAGGCGTCTGACAGGCAGAAGTCATATGCAGATCTCAAATGAAAGGACATAGAATTTGCTGTGGGAGATCAAGTGTTTCTCAATGTTTCGCCTTAAAAGAATGTAATGAGATTCGGTCGCAAAGGGAAGTTAAGTCTCAGGTTTATAGGACCTTATCGGGTATTGAAACGAATTGGACCGGTGGTATACCAGTTGGAGTTGCCTTCGAAGTTGAAGCAGATGCACGATGTATTCCATGTTTCTATGCTACGTCGATACCGATTAGATCCATCTCATGTAGTTCCGATTGAGGAGGTGGAGCTGAGACCAGATCTGTCTTATGAGGAATAGCCAATTCAGATCCTGGAACGTGATGAGAAGGTGCTTCGGAGGAAGTCGGCCCCTCTGGTCAAGGTGTTGTGGTGTAACCATGGATCGAAAGAAGCTTCTTGGGAGCCGGAAGAAGCTATGCGACAACAATACCCCCACCTATTCTAGCCAGGTAATTTCGAGGTCAAAATTATTTTAAGAGGTAGAACTGTAATATCCGGGAATTAGGGCTTGTGCATTATTGCTTGATTGTATGTAATAGCATGCCTATGTGTGTTTGAATGTGTTATATAAACTTTTGAGAACTTCAAAGTGTAGGTAAATGCCTTAGAAAATATTGGATTCTAAGTATTAAAGGGGGAGCTAAGCTTGCTAGGTCTTAAGAGAAATTACGAGGGAATTTAGACACAAGTAAAGCCTTGGTAAAGTGGCAAGGGACGCCACCTAGGGTGCTGTGGAGTTTGCATCAAAGGGAGCTTCAGGAGAGAGGAGGTTCGAGCTGTAGAGGTTATAAATGGGAGTTTGTTTTTGCGTTAAGGGGAGGAGGAGTGTTGGACGATTTTGGGGCTTTGAAAGGTAAGGATAAGCTTTGTTTTTCTTTTTAAAATTCGGCTAAGATAAGGGATAAATGATGGATTATTTTAAATGAAGTGATAAAGGAGGAAAATGTGGAATATGATTAGAGAAGATGTAGTGGCCGGCCAAGGGGTTCTTTAGGGAGCAAATTCGGTCATGTTAAGGGGGATAAGTGTCGAATTTTAGCTAGGGAGTGTAACATCCTAAATTAGGGGTTGTTTGTAATTTAATTATTTTCCCATGTGTGTGCTTGTAGAAATGAATACTATGATTTCTAAGCATGTTCTAGGGTCTAGAAATAACCCCGAACTAGGTCAGACTTAGCTGAAATTTCTTTTTAAGTGTTTAAAAGAAGGGAGCTAGGTGAGATAAGGGTTAAGAAAAATTTTGGAAGGAACATGACACAAGGAATAGCTTGGCAAAGTGGCTTTCATGTGCCACTTAAGTGCTATGAAGGTGGCGTCAAAGGGAGTTTTCAAGGGGGAGAGGTTCGAGTCATGGGAGTTACAAGGGGGGAGGCATTTTGTTTTTGGGCTTTTTGGGCATTTAAGAAAGGGGCTAAAAGTAGGAAGGCTTTAAAAATTAAATGGTGAGGTTTAAGAGCATGAAAGTCAATTGGGAAGAATGGCATGGGGCGTTATAAGAGGGCTGCGGCAGTGAGGTCCTAAGTTCGAACCATGGGAGCTGCAGTTTGGTATTTTTATTTTTCGGCTGACGTGAAGAGGAAGAGAAGAAGTTGGACGGCACATGGGCAGTGGAAGGATAAGGATTAAGCAAGTTCTATTTCTTTTAAAATTCGGCTGGAAAATGGAGGATTATTATTATTTTTTGTTTATCTTTTTGAAGAGGTGATAATAGATAGATATTGTTTAGATTAAGTAGATGGGTTGTTGTTGAATTCAGTTGGAAGATTGGGATAATTACTATTTTATTTTCTTTTATTATTATTTTGAAGAGGTGGCTTAGTGATGGGATAAACATTGTTTATTTTATTTAGTTTAATGGGTGATAAAGAGACGTTTAATTGAGATTGGGTAAGTGCTGAATTTTTATTTTATTATTAGGAAAGTTGCCATCCATTTAATTCTTTCTTAATCTCCATTACCGAAATTTCTAGTCAAGAAATTCCTCTCTTGTTCTCTCTTTTCTTTGAGGCAAGAACCGAAACTTTAAGTGACCATTTGGGATAATTCGTGCATCCTCTTTCCCTTTCTTTTCTTTTACCTTGCCAAAGCCGGAACTTCCCTCAAACTCACCCCTTGTCAGACATTACAACCTCCAACCCTTTCCTCTTCTTTTTCTTTACTTAGGCGAATATTGTAGCCTTATTTGCTCTATATTTCGCAAACGGTGGCCGAATCCTCCCTAACCAAGGTGCTGCCGATTTCAATAGTATGGTAAGGACTCTCTCTGAGTTTAATTATTTTATTCTTGTTTTGGCCAGCCGAAACCATGAGGTTTAACCCTGTATTTTTGTGTATGACCGAACCTATTTAGGGTCTTGGATTGGTAACCCTTTTTAGAAGCCAGCGTTAAGGAGAATTGAGAGGTCTTTCGGGATTTAAGGTAAGCATGGTATGTAGGTTATGACATTCGGCCAAAGGCCATGCTATGTATTTTTAAGTGGTGACCGAATTTTTATTGTGGGTTGTTTAAGGAATTTCGGCAGAGTCTTAATCAAGTGACGATTTCGGGATTTGTTTGGAAACCAAATCCGTTTAAGGTAAGTACCGCAAGTGAGCCTTTGGTATTAATTTGGTTTAGCCGAATAGGCCTAAGTCCCTAACCCTGTTGTTTGGCCGAATATAGGGTCAAGAATTTAGCGTCGTAGATCAGATCTTTGGGATCTAGGAATTTCGGTGGTAACAGGTGTGTAAAAATTCACTACACACTTTATTAGTAACATGACTATATTGTTGCCTTTTAATCATTGTAGTAGATTTGCTTGTGGGTTTAAGCATGAATTTCGGGTAAGTCCCCTAATACGTGATCTATGATATATGATTTTGTATGCCATCATATGCTGTTGGATGCTATGCTATACATAAATGCATGATACATGTGATTATGACCTTTGTTATGTAAGCATGATGATGGTGGGATTGATGAGAGGAGGGGGAAAATTTTTATGGACTGTCACCAGTGGTTTTGACCACAAGATGGGTTGGCCCCATCAGATTAATTGTGACTTCGGTCACCAGTGGTTTTGACCACACTATTGTGAAATTGTGACTAAGTCCCAGTGGTTTGGTACCACTAGTGGTTTTGACCACACTTGATAAATTGTGACCTATGGTCATCAGTGGTTTTGACCACACGATGGGTTGGCCCCATCATTTGATTTGTGACTAGTCACCAGTGGTTTTGACCACCAGTGGTTTTGACCACACGGGGTAGTAAAGGAGTATGGATGGTTAGTTGGGTTGCATGTTGCATGTCTATTAATAAATTGTGTATGAGATGCATTTTTCGATTGGGGGATTTACACACTGAGTCTTAGTGACTCACCCCTTCCCATACTATTTTGCAGATGAGTAGATCGCGGAGATGGAGCCGGGAGGACTCGAGGCGGCCATGCTTGTTTCTCAGATTTGGAACCTTATTTAAATCAGTTTTAGTTTATTTATTTTCTAAGTCTTTTTATTTTGGGTTGTAATAAGGCCGCTAATTATTATTTGGATGATTATTTAATTGTTTATTTTACTTATGTTATACTACAAATGAAAATTTATAAATGTTAAGTGAACCGGTTAAAAGTATTTTTTTCAAACTTAATAACTTCTACGGGTTTTCAAAGATGTTACCATCGGGTAACAAAATACACCAAGTCAACTATAACCTTGACGATTTTAAAATTTTACATGATCAAAGGTTTTTAAAGGATTTATCAACACAACCATGTTTAAAAAAATAGTCCCAACTAAGTTTTGACAAACCCTGTTTTAATACCTTAGCCATATTTTGCAAGTTTTCACCGGACACTCAGAATGTTTTAAATCATTTTACTCCGTGACATACCAGATCCGGTCAGGACTCATGGGTCGAGTTTGGGGTGTTACATTTTTGGTATCAGAGCCCGATTCAAAACTCGGCTGTGGGGGCCCACGGCCCAAAATGTTTTATTTTTGGTTAGTAGGCCTTATTAGAATGTTTTGGGAAATTGTTTGTGGTTTGAACAGCATGGCACCGAGTCTCCGACACCTATCCGCCTAGGTAAGTACTTCTATCTATTTTTGTGAATACTTGATAGGGGTAGAAGGGTAAGTTGGGAACATAGAATATTAGAATAGAAATTGTTGAACCCTAGGGTTAGCATACCCCAACGAACAGTACATAAGATTTAATAATTCCCTAAACAACCCTGTGAGTTGTCACTGAGCAAGGGATGTGGCAATCATTATGTGCATGTTTAGGATTGGATTCGGTGGGAGCCTGGTATTTAAGCAGTCCTTGTGACTCACCTCCTACTCACTTGAATCATACCTGGTGCGTAGTAACGGTTCATCCTAGCTAAGACGACGTACTCACAGGCTAAACTTGATAAATAAAACCCGAAAGGGACTAGCCATTTTGTTTTCGAAGTAATTAAAACCTTGTTTAAAAAAAAGACCAAAATACCCTTGGTTTGTAAATTACCAAAATACCCTCCTTATGAAAATTTTCCAAATAAGAAAAATTCAAAATATCCTTCTTTTGTGAAATCAACTAGAACCAAATTTTGGAAATATTTTTATGAAAATGCCCTGATTATGGAAAAAATTACTAAAATACCCCTAGTGGTAAAATTACAAAATTGCCCCTAACCAACAAAATTACCAGAATAACCCTGATTTTCAAAATTTTTCAACATCACTGTTTTGGAAAATGCAATTCTCAAAAATAACCATCAAAGTTTTACAACTTTTGAAATATCCTTGATTTATTAAATTTTACAAATTCACCCTGATTTGTGAAAAATTACAGAAATACCCCTGAAGTCCAAAATTATCGAAATACCCCTGAATTTTAAAATTTTTCAAAATACCCCAGGAATTTAAGAGTTCAAAATACTTTTTGACAAAATCATCCAAGAACTTTTATTTTTGGAAAATTACAAAAATACCCCTGTAGGACAAATTATGAAAATACCCCTGGGTAGTGGGAAAAACAATCACAATGAAAACTACAACATCTCTTTGAATGAATGTATATAAAGACTGTGTGCATGTATGAATACGAAAGAACCACTCCTAAAACTCCTATCATAAAATTTCTTCGCGGATAATCAAGTGAAACAAAGGTACTAATGCATAAAATTCTTAAACAGATAAATGCAAACGAGAATAATGAGTACAAGAGGTCGTGGACGTCCACCCGTGGCCGTGGTAGGGGTAGGATGACCTTGTCCGAGCCAGCAGGTCTGGTCATGGGTCTGGAAATGAGATGCCAGATCTGCCGGCGACGAAAACTAAATTTCAAGATCAGACCGGTGGAAACGATGTAGTATCCCAAGCTGTACTACGAGTATTGGAACGAGTTACCAAGGCAGGCGCGAGTGCAGGAGCTCGTAAATCTATGGTTGAACGACTCCGGGCTAATGGAGCAGAGGTGTTTAGGGGAGTTTCTGGAGTGGCACCCAGTGCGGCGGAATATCAGTTGGAATCAACTGAGAGGATCATGGGTGACCTAGATTTTACAGCTGAGGAGAAGTTAAAGGGCATAATATCTCTGCTTCGGGATGAGTCATATCAATGGTGGCTCACCGTAAGGGATGGAGCGATGGCGGAGGATCTCACATGGGAATTCTTTAAGGCCGCCTATCAAAAGAAATACATCAGAATCAGTTACGTGGATGCACAGCAGAAGGCTTTCTTGAACCTGGTTCAAGGCAATAAGACAATGGGCGTAGTATGAGGTCAATTCCTCCGATTGAGTAGGTATGCTCGTGGTATTGTGGGTACCGAGCATGAACGCTGTGTTAGATTCGAGGATGGGCTGAGAGATGAGTTGAGGATGATGATAGCTCCACAACAGGAACGGGAGTTCGCTGTCTTAGTGGAGAAATTGAAGGTTGTTGAAGGGGTAAGACAGCCGGTTAGAGGGAATCAGGATAGGAATTGGAATAAGAGGAGCTCTGGATCTTCAAGGTTCTCTGGTAATTAGCAGAAGAGGATGAGGTTTGGTTGGTCCGATCAAGCTACTAGGCCTACTGCTGCTAATCCTCAATGGCTGCCACGGTGTGCTCGGTGTGGCAAATCTCACACGGGAGTGTTGGAATAGTAATCGAGGATACTTCAAGTGTGAGTCCATGGAGCATCGAGTTAGAGACTGTCCAAAAAAGACAGCTAGACTGAGATTAGAGGGTCAGGATCGTGCACCGAATAGGAGGGATAATCAACAGCCAGCGAGGGGTCGTGGTACAGGAAGAGGAGGTAATGGTGCTGGCAGAGGTCGTGGGGCACCGAGGGGAGGTACCGGTGGTACTGAGGCTAGGCAACCTGGTTTGGTCTATGCCGAGAGGCGTCAAGAGGAGGGCGACGCACCGGACGTCATAGCCGGTATGTTCTTGATCTTTGGTGTACCCTATAGTACCTTGATTGATATTGGCTCAACCCACTCATACATTGCTAGTAGCGTAGTAGAAACTCTGCACTTAGACTCTGAGCTTACTTCTAGGAAGATGACTGTATTAAGCCGTTTAGGTCACTCTATAGAAGTAAGTAAACTCTATAGGAACGTACCCCTAGAACTCTAAGGGGTCGTGTTCTTGGCAGACTTGATGGAACTACCGCTTTGGGAGTTCGATTTAATCCTGGATGGATTGGCTAGTAAAGTATCGTTAGCTCGGATTGTGCAACTAAGCGCATGGTAGTAAAGACCGTGGAAGGTGATGAGGTGGTGATGATAGGTAAAAGGAGAGATTACCTGTCTAATCTGGTTTCTGCGTTGAAGGCGAAAAAGATGGTTAAGAAGGGTTGTGAAGCTTATGTGGTGCATGTCTATGCTTTGGAAGCTAAGGATGCTGCTGTGAGAGATGTCCGGACTGTGAGGGACTATGTTAATGTGTTTCCAGAGGAACTTTCGGGTCTACCTCCGGACCGTGAGGTTGAATTTGGTATAGACTTGTTACCCGAAATCGCGTCCGTATCTATAGCTCCTTATCGAATGGCGTTGAAAGAATTGGAGAGTTGAAGGCGCAGATTCAGGAATTGTTGGATAGAGGGTTCATCCGACCAAGTGTATCACCTTGGGGAGCTCCAGTGCTTTTTGTCAAGAAGAAAGATGGGACAATAAGGATGTGTATAGACTATCAGCAGCTGAACAAGTTGACAATAAAGAATCGGTATCCTTTACCCAGGATTGACGATCTGTTTGATCAACTCAAAGGAGCATCGGTGTTCTCTAAGATTGACCTTAGGTCGTGGTACCATCACTTAAGGTGAAGGAGGTGATGTCCATAAGATGGCATTCCGTACTCGGTATGGGCACTACGAAGCTCGTAATGCCTTTTGGGTTGACGAATGCACCTACCAGATTTATGGACATGATGAATCGGGTTTTCCAACCCTATCTGGATCGGTTCGTCGTGGTCTTCATAGACGACATTTTGGTGTACTCAAAGTCTGAGGAGGAGCATGACGCACATCTTCATGTGCTTCTGCAAGTTCTAAGGGAGAAACAGTTGTACGCCAAATTCAGTAAGTGTGAGTTCTGGCTCAAGGAGGTAACTTTTCTAGGGCATGTAGTTTCAACTGAGGGCATCACGGTGGATCCCCGTAAGATAGAGGCAGTATTGGAGTGGAAACCACCAAGGTCGGTTACAAAAATTTAGAGTTTTCTAGGGTTGGCAAGATATTACCGAAGATAATCGCAGCACCATTGACTAAACTATTGAGAAAAGGAGTTCTGTTTGTGTGGTCTAAGAAGCAGCAAGAGAGTTTCGATAAGCTGAAGAGGATTTTGACGAAGCACCGCTTGATTCACCAGAGGCGTGAAAGGAATTCATCAGATATTACGATGCATCGACATCGGTTTAGGGTGTGTGTTGATGCAAGAAGGGAAGGTGGTCGCTTATGCGTCACGGCAGTTGAGGCCTCACGAAGCTAACTATCCGACACATGATTTGGAATTGGCTACAGTAGTTTTTGCCTTGAAGATTTGGAGGCACTACCTGTACGGGGAGAAGTCGATAGTATACACAGATCACAAAAGTCTAAAGTACCTCCTGACTCAAAAAGATTTAAATCTGAGGTAGCGAAGGTTGATTGAGTTGTTGAAGGACTACGACTGCTTAATCGAATACCATCCGGGTAAGGCTAATGTGGTAGCTGATGCATTGAGCCGAAACATGGTAGCGAATTTGCGAGTAATGTTTGCTCACCTAAGTCTCTATGAGGATGGGAGCCTTTTGGCAGAGTTGCAAGTGAAGCCGCCTTGGATTAATGAGGTCAAAGAAAGGCAGATGATTGACGAAGCTTTGAGTACTCGGAGGTTACAAGTACAGAATGGTGAGGCCGAAGGTTTCAGCTTGGGCAGTGATAGAGTGTTGTACTTTCAGGGGAGAGTATTCATTCCTAAGGATGATGATTTGAGGCAGCGAATCCTTAGGGAAGCTCATAGCAGTCCGTACGCTATGCACCCGGGAAGCAGCAAGATGTATCGAGATTTAAGAGAGCAGTTTTGATGGCCAGGTCTTAAGCGGGAAGTGACCGAGTTAGTGGGCAAGTGTCTGACATGCCAGCAAGTTAAGGCTGAGCATCAATTGCCATCGTATCATTATAACCAAGAAGGATCCCACAGTGGAAGTGGGAGGAGATTACTATGGATTTCGTAAGTGAGCTTCCCCTTACGCCCAGCAAGAAGGATGTAGTTTGGGTGATAGTGGACTGGTTAACTAATTCGGCTCATTTCATACCGGTAAGGGTTGACTACTCACTTCAAAGGTTAGCCAGGCTGTATATAGCCGAGATAGTGCGATTGCATAGAGTACCGGTGTCCATTATCTCAGATCGGGATCCCCGGTTTACGTCAAGATTCTAGAAGGCTTTACATCAGGAGTTAGGCAGGAAGTTGAATTTTAGCACGGCTTTCTATCCGCAGTCTGATGGACAATCTGAGAGGGTCATCCAAGTGTTGGAAGACATGTTGAGAGGCTGTGTTTTGGATTTTCGTGGTAGTTGGGAGGAGTACCTACCTTTGGCAGAATTCACTTATAACAATAGTTATCAAGCGAGTATTCAGATGGCACCGTATGAGGTGCTGTATGGTCAGAAATGCCTTACCCCTACATGTTGGACGGAGCTAAGAGAGCGACAGATGTTGGGTCCAGAGTTAGTAGTGGAGACGGAGGATAAAGTTAGAGTAATTCGGGCTCGTCTTAAGGAGGCATCGGACAGGTAGAAATCTTACGCTGATCTTAAGTGAAGAGAGGTTGAATATGCAGTGGGTGATAAGGTCTTTTTGAAGGTATCACCTTGGAAGAAGGTGCTAAGGTTTGGCCGGAAGGGCAAGCTAAGCCCTAGATTCATCGGACCATACACGATGTTGAAACGCGTGGGATCGGTAGCTTACCAGCTTGAGTTGCCAGCAGAATTGAGCCAGATACATGACGTCTTCCATGTTTTGATGCTTAGGCGCTATCGATCAGATCCCTCACACGTTATGCCGGTTGAGGAAATTGAAGTGAACTCGGACTTGTCTTTCGAGGAGAAGCCGGTACAGATCTTGGATCGAGATGTCAAGGTTTTGAGGAGGAAGTCAGTACCTTTGGTAAAGGTGTTATGGCGAAATCATGGTGCGGAGGAGGCCACATGGGAACCCGAGGATGTGATGCGGCAGCAATACCTCCAACTCTTCTGATCCAGGTAATTTCGAGGCTAAAATTCTTTTTAAGGGGGTAGAACTGTAACATCCTAAATTAGGGGTTGTTTGTAATTTAATTATTTTCCCATGTGTGTGCTTGAAGAATTGAATACTATGATTTCTAAGCATGTTCTAGGGTCTAGAAATAACCCCGAACTAGGTCGGACTTAGGGCTGAAATTTCTTTTTAAGTGTTTAAAAGAAGGGAGCTAGGTGAGATAGGGGTTAAGAAAAATTTTGGAAGGAACATGACACAAGGAATAGCTTGGCAAAGTGGCTTTCATGCGCCACTTAAGTGCTATGAAGGTGGCGTCAAAGGGAGTTTTCAAGGGGGAGAGGTTCGAGTCTTGGGAGTTACAAGGGCGGAGGCGTTTTGGTTTTGGGCTTTTTGGCGTTTAAGAAAGGGGCTGAAAGTAGGAAGGCTTTAAAAATTAAATGGTGAGGTTTAAGAGCATGAAAGTCGATTGGGAAGAATGGCATGGGGCGTTATAAGAAGGCTGCGGCAGTGAGGTCCTAGGTTCGAACCATGGGAGCTGCAGTTTGGTATTTCTATTTTGGGTTGTAATAAGGCCGCTAATTATTATTTGGATGATTATTTAATTATTTATTTTACTTATGTTATACTACAAATGAAAATTTATAAATGTTAAGTGAACCGGTTAAAAGTATTTTTTCTCAAACTTAATAACTTCTACGGGTTTTCAAAGATATTACCATCGGGTAACAAAATACACCAAGTCAACTATAACCTTGACGATTTTAAAATTTTACATGATCAAAGGTTTTCAAAGGATTTATCAACACAACCATGTTTAAAAAAATAGTCTCAACTAAGTTTTGACAAACCCTGTTTTAATACCTTAGCCATATTTTGCAAGTTTTCACTGGACACTCAGAATGTTTTAAATCATTTTACTCCGTGACATATCAGATCCGGTCAGGACTCATGGGCCGGGTTTGGGATGTTATAGGGAGTGTGTTCATCTTTTTGCCGAAATTCTCCTAACTTCTCTCCCTATTCCTTTCTTTTCTTCAAACCTCAATTCTACTTAGTTTCTTGTATGGCCGAATATCCCTTTGTCATTTGGGACCTTAGCCGAAATTGGTAGCTTTCTTTTTCTCCTTTCTTTGCTTGTGATCCTCAAAGCCGAAGCACTCCTTATGCAAGCCGAACCTTATAAGCCCCTTATTTTCTTTTCTTCTTCATCATCATTTTGAGCCATAGCTGAATGTGCAATTACCATTTGAAAGGCTTAGCCGAATCTTGTTGTGGGTTTTAGAAGCAGGAACCTTTTCTCTTTTAGTCTCTTCAAGCAACGTGGTGGTAAGTAATTTCTATCCTAGCAATCGGTTTGGGTTCTCTTTCTTTTAAGTATGCCGAATCAAGGATTAAGTCTTGGTTTAGGGATAGTCGAATATGCTTGTGCCATGATATGTGTTTCTTGTGAAGGTAGCCAACATTAAGGAGCATTAAAGGAGAAGCTTTCGGGATTTATAGTGATCAAGGTAAGTCAAAGTGGTATTCGGCCAAAGGCCATTCTCATAGATTTATGCTTTAAGCCGATTCTAACAGTGGTTAAGTGGGGATATCGACAACTTCAGGTGCAAACAAGGATTTCGAGATTTAAACGAGCTAGGTAAGTGGTTGGTAACATTCGGCCAAAGGCCATTTTATGAGTTTAAGTGATGACCGATTCCTGACTTTGGTTCTTAGGAGCAAATCAACAGGAATAAGGAGAGTTTTGGGATTGAGTAGACTGTGCCAAAAAGGAACTTGAGATCTAGAGGATTAGATTGGGACTTTCGGGATTTCAGTGAACTCCTAAGTAAATCAGGTGTGTAACCCACACTGAATCTTAATAGATTTACGGATTTAATTTAATATATGTGTTAATAAGAATGTGAAAGATATGGCTTAAGGTACCATTCAATGGTACGGCATATTCAGGTACGTTATTCTCTAAAAACTATGTTACGAATACCTGTTATGACACATATGTGAATATTAATAAGAATGTGAAATAAAGAATGTGGCATAATCTTTGCATGATTTGTATGACATGGGGCACATGGGTGATTATGAAAGGGGAAGTGATTTGGTGGTTTTATACCACAATATCTGAATGTGGTGACTTATGTCACAAAATATTATCTGGTGGCTATGCCACGAAATTATAAGGGTGATGTGCAAGTTGTCTGCAGCGACTGCCTTCGATGATGTGTAGCGGATGGAGGGTCGACTTAGTAGTCCCCACTGTGTGATGGTTGGTACGGTGATGTGTAGCAGATGGTAATCTAGGTTTGGGTTCGGGAATGCATCATTACTTATACTTGCTATCTGTACATGTTTGAACTGATATGCCTAAATTTGTTGGGACTTAATGTTGGTCGTTACACACCGAGTCTGCTTTGACTCACCCTGCTAGGGATATTTTTCCGGTGACACTCGAAATGGACCGGCCGGCGGGAGCTCGGTGGTGGCCATGCTCAGCTCAGAGTTTTTTTCCTATTTTCATTATTTTATTTACTTTATTTAAGTATTTCATATTTATTTTGGGGTTTTGCTTTGATGTAATTATGGCCAATGTTATTATCTATTTTAAATAAGCAATTAAAATGGATTTATTGTGATAAGGTTATTATTACGTTGAGACTAAATAATTTTCTTAAAAATGTAAACAAATATTAAATGTTTTGACACATAAACAACACCGTTTTCAACTTGAACCCAACATCAAATCAAATGATCTTCAAAAACACATAATCT
The DNA here is from genome assembly GCA_025506655.1 of Gossypium rotundifolium. NCBI lineage: Eukaryota > Viridiplantae > Streptophyta > Magnoliopsida > Malvales > Malvaceae > Gossypium > Gossypium rotundifolium. The sequence goes on along the minus strand of CP106732.1, from coordinate 161,455,122 downwards.
TTTCCAAAGTTGAAAAAAGAATTGAACTATTTTACTCAAGGAACATACCAGATCCGGTCAAGGCTCGTGGGCCAGGTTTGGGGTGTTTCAATATTAACTTACCGTTTCTTGAAGCACTTTCACAGATGCCAGATTCAAGAAAGTTTTTAAAGAAGCTATTGACAAATCAGCGGAAGATAGATGAGGAATCACATGTAGAACTAAACGTAGTATGCTCAACAATATTGCAAAATAAACTATCACAAAAATTAAAAGATCCAGGGAGTTTAAAAATTCCATGCTTGATTGGTAGTTTATCTATTGATAATGCGTTAGTTGATTTAGGGGCAAACATAAATGTCATGCCTTATAAATTGTTTAAACAACTAGGTTTAGGGAAGCCCAAACAAACTAGGATGAGCATTCAATTAGCTGATAAAACTATCAGAGTTCCTAGGGGTATAATTGAAGATGTACTCGTGAAGATTGATAAATTCGTATCCCGGTAGACTTTGTCATTTTAGACATGGATACCGCTAATTTTAGGAAGACCATTCTTAGCAACTGCCAGAACTAAAATCGATGTCGACGCAGGTGAACTCATACTCTGTGTAGGTGACAAGATAGTTACTCTTCAAGCCCTCGATTCAGATAGAACATCGAATAACCAAGGTGAGAGAGTAAATTTTATTGATAACCATTCGGTCAACCCTTCTTTTCAAGAAGCACCACAAAAAAACACAACTGAGTTCAATCCTAAAACCTGTGCCAACAAGGAAATAACTCACAAGGAACAAGGGATTCAGATCAATGAACTAGAAGAGGAGAAGATGCATCTTAAGGAAGAACTAGGGATACACGAAGTAGAACCGAAGCCACTTCATGAGGCAGACAAGTTCAAAATCGAAGATCAGGCACTATTAGACAAAGCAGACCACGAATATCTCCACCTGATCCTAACATAAGTAAGGAAATCCCTTTTAAGGTAATCAATGTCTTCCAATACGGAACAGTCGAGGTAAGTAATCCCATGTTTGGCACTTTGAAAGTAAATGCCACTCGTCTTAAACTCTATCATGATAATGGAACTGCTAACACGCAACCATGAATATACAAAGGAGAGGAAAGTCTAGCTTAAGACTATAAACGAGCACTTCTCGGGAGGCAACCTGAGTTCTAACCCCATTAACTTCTACATTTTTCATTTTATTTTTATCTTATTTATTTTATTTTATCCTTTTTTTATAACACATAACTATAAACTAACCAAAAGTATAGAATTTCAAGCCACACGGCCGTGGCCGTGGCCATGTGGATACACCGAATCTCCGTACTGGCATAACAAAAATGGTACGAGTCAGAATGAATCAATTTTTAGGTCACGGACTCAACTACCATGCCACAGCCATGCGATGCGGCTGTGGCTGACACTGTTAGATCATACACGGGCATAGAGACCAGAACAGGGCGTGGGAGAAGCGAACAAAACACAAGACGGCCGTGTGACACACCAGCCCATGGTACACGGACGTGGGAAAGTACCAGGCCCCAAAATCCTATTTAAACCCCCTCCCTCCTCCAACCTACTAACCATCTCCCTTCTTCCATATCATTTTTTTCCTTTTTTTTCAGACCTTTAATCTCCCATATCATTCTTCTCACTCTTTACCTCTATAATGGCTATGTCGAAGAAACGGAAGGATCAAATCATAGTCTCCCCGTAGGAGATCGACCTACATAAGTTCATGTCGACCGCTTCATATACTCGACAAGCCAAAGGTCTTTGAGACCTTTTCGGTCTTATTTTTCTTTAATCTTTTTCCTTTATTTTCCTTATCTATACTTCTCTTCTGCTTAATTCATTTTATTTTCTTTTAGTTTCTTGGTTTTAGGTTCTTAAGGCTTCTAGGGAATCGTGCACCACTGCTTTAGAAGTCACACCCACGTCACGAACCATCTTACAATAAGGACTTTTTAGTCCATTTACCTTTTCTTATAAGTTTATTTTACTTTTTATTTTTTATTTTTCCTTCACTTTAGCTTGCTTTTCTTTAAATATTTATTTCGTATATTTTGAATCTTTATTATTAATTCCTGGATAATTCTTCACGAGCTCCCTAATTTCTTCATCTAGCACAGAGTTCATTAGTAACCACCACAACAAAAGATGACACCTTCAACGTATTTTTCACATCCTCCAAGGAATTCATCCATAATTCAGGAAGTTTCACTTCTCCCCATATCTTTTGACTTTCTTATTATATGAATATTATCTGTATTTGTACATTGAGGGCAATGTACATCTTAAGTGTTGGGGGTGAAACTTTATTTAGAAAAATGCTTAACTTTTTGCATTATTTCCAAATCCCTGAATGGTATCTTAAGTAATTTTCTCATATTACTAATTAGTATAAAATTTCTGTTGATTTATGATTTTTATTGATATGTTGTAGATTAAGTCGTAGTTAATTATGCATTGATGATTTAAACTTTAAGATACAAGAGAATCAAGCATGATAAGTCAATTTTTCAAGAATAAAAAATTTTCTAGGTTGTTGAACTGAATTTGAATATTACCTTGAAGTTTGAAATTTACAAGGATTGATGTCAAAAACCCATAATTTTTGTGAGATTTTGAGACTTATAGGGCATATATTCCTTTTCATGCTCACTTTATTGATTATGAGTGTGTCAACATTGAATTGTTATTCTAGAACTTGCCTCGATTATACATGTCAAGACCACACCTTTGATTTGATATACAAAGATGATAAGGCACCTAGGTTTTAACCCACTTACTCCACAAAAAGCCTACCTCCACAATTAACCCCTAGTGAACCCCGTTGATCCTAACAATCCTTTTCATTTACTTACCCACTAATATTCCCCAAAAACCCTTTGTATTTGTTATCACCACTCTTTTTGACTACCCTTATATCGAGATTTGATTTGATCAGTTGCCTAATTATTTCATCCTTTGACTTGTTCTTAAAAAAACAAACGAAGTATATTCATTATTAGTTCTATGTTCTAAGAGCTTATACGTTTAAATTCAACATCTTGAAGAAGAAGCTCGTATTATTAGTATTTTAAATTTTCATGTGATGAAATTATTCAGGTTATGAGTTCATTTTTCTAGTTAGGTAATTTTTCAATTCCATCTCGATTCTAACCCTTCTAATTTAGCCTTTATCCACACCATTAACCCAAGCCCCGTTACAACCCTATTAAAGACCTTTTGATTTGTGTATCATCTCATATTACAGTGGTGGAGATTTCATTTTCAGGCAAGCCTATGGGATTAACTTTTCAGGTTTGACTTATGAGTGCTTATTCTTGAACCTTAAACACTTCGAGTGCTTTGAGTGAATCTTTAGCAAGGATGTCAATCCTTGTCAGTTTTGAATTAAAGGTAATTATTTAGATAAGGGGAGACGCCTATGTTTTCGTGCTACAAATATATGACTTAGAATTATTTCAATCTTTGGGAGTCTTTGAGTTAAATTATCCATGTATGAATTGTCTATGAATTATGATGAGACATTGTTGATGAGAATTATGAATTGTGGAAAGTTCGTTTTAATTGTAGGTTGAGAATTTTGCTTGAGGACAAGCAAAAGCTTAAGTGTGGGGGTATTTGATAAACCGTAAAAATAACATATTTTAGGCCCACATTTATCATAATTTTGGATGATTTAAGCCTTGAATTATGTAATTTGGTTCTCTTAATCCTTTGTTTTCATGTTTTATACTCAGGAGAGCACCGGAGAATGAAAAGAACAAGAAACGGGCCTAAAACAGACCAAATTGGGTCAAAATAGAAATCGACACGGCCTGGGCCCAAGACCACACAGTCGTGCCTCCCTAATTTACTCTAACACGGCTTGGACCCCAAAACACATGGGCGTGTCTCTTCAGCAGACTCGACCATGGCCTGAAATCGACTCACACGGGCGTGTGCCATGGGCGTGTCCCTGTCGTGACAAAGAGAAGTTTCACTTATATTAGGATATTTAGGGGCGAAGAAACATATTCTGAAGCCTATATAAACACCCTAAGTATAACCTAAAAGGGGGAAACCCGGGCTTTAGTCGAGATGCATCCATCTAGGCCAAAGAAGGTAGATTTGTGGAGATTTACTCGAAGATAGCCAATTAATTCATCTCAAGAAGCTGGGATTATACTCAAGACGGAGGATCTCTCCTTCAATTCCTTCAGGAGGTTTAGGGATTTCTTATGTTTTGTTTTATCTTTTCTTTTGAAATGTTTTCTTTTACAATTATGAACTAAACCCTTAGATACCTGAGGGGGATGAAACCTAAGATGAATCTTGTTATTGTTTGCTAAAATATATGATAAATATTTGACTTGTTCTTAATTATGTGTCCTTAATTCTTATGTTGATATTTTCGAGATATTAATTCAAGTATGATGTGCTTAGGTGGAGGAGCAAAAGTCCCTGCCTAAGAGTAGATCTAGCATAATTAAGCGGAGTTGATTACGCGTCTAGAGATAGGGTGACGAGATTTTGTCAGATTAGGGTGAAACCTAATATCGGAGTCCATAAATCGAGTTAATGCGATTCTAGGGGTTTTAATTAGAATGAGATTTCAATTAATCAACCTAGGGTTAGATGTTAGTCGCCTCGGGAGAGGGATTAATATATGTTAGGGAATCTTATGGATCAAGTCAAGTGAATAAATCGTCTGGTTCAGTGTTAGATAACAAGTGAAGTTTAGGTGGATTCTTCCTTGGGTGTCATCTTAATCAATTGGTTTTTCCTCAAGTTATTTTCCAAATTTCATTCTTCTTTGTCTTAGAAGTCTTTAGTTTAGTAGTTAGTTAATTTAGATTAAACAACAAATTCCCTTAATTCTTAGGCTAGATAATAAAAAGAGAGTTAGTATTAGTACTTTTGGTTCCTTTGGGATTCGACATTCCGGTCTTGCCTAAACTATACTACTGTTCGATAGGTGCGCTTGCCTCCATCGTTGCCTTAGTTAGTTTCTAGGTTTGATCATTATTTATATAAATTTTAAGACTCGACAAAACAACGATCAATCAACTCGGAACTCTGATTCGGTATTCGCATCACATTGAGCCCATTTTGCTATCAATTCGTTATCAACTTTTTGAGCCTCACAAATTTGCTGAATAAATAAAGATTTCTCTTTCAACTCAGCTGCTAGTGAACCTTCATCAGATAGGTCTAACTAAGTATTCATCGTACCTAGGGCAAACAACGATTTTCGACTCAAAGCATTAGCAGCAACATTAGCTTTCCCCGGATGGTAGTTAAATACAAGCTCGTAATCTTTTAACAACTCTAACCATCTTTGCTGTCGTAGATTCAGATCTTTCTGATTCATTAAATATTTTAAACTTTTGTGATCAGAATAGACGTGACATTTCTCACTGAACAGATAGTGGCGCCAAATTTTCAACGCAAACACAATAGCTAACAATTCCAAATCGTGTGTAGGATAATTCTTTTCATATGGCTTTAAATGTCTTGAAGCTTAAGCTATAACTTTGCCTTCAAGCATCAAAACACATCCTAAACCATTGAAAGATGCATCACTATATATAACGAATTCTTTACCCAATTCTGGCTGAACTAGCATTGGAGCTTCGGTCAACAAAGCTTTCAACTGATCGAAACTTTTTTGGTACTTTTTTGACCACTCAAACTTAACATCTTTCTGAAGTAGTCGCGTCATTGGGGTTGCAATCATAGAGAAACCTTTTACGAACTGTCTACAATAACCAGTTAGTCCCAGAAATAGATACATTTTTAGGAGGCTTCCAATTTAGTATAGCCGAAACCTTGTTCAGATCAACTCGGATACCAGATGCTGATACAACATGTCCCAAAAAACTGAATTCTCATAACCAGAACTCACATTTACTGAACTTTGCATACAACTTCTTGTCGCGCAAAGTCTGTAACACTATTTTCAAATGCTCAGCATGCTCGATTTCATCACGGGAATAGATTAAAATGCCATCTATAAACAAAACCACTAATCGATCCAAATACTGTCTAAAGACCCGATTCATTAGATCCATAAAAATAGCAGGGGCATTAGTAATTCCAAAAGGCATAACCAGAAACTCACAGAGTCCGTACCTTGTTCGAAAAGCAATTTTGGCACATCGAAGTCTTTAACTCGCAGCTGATAGTAACCCAATCTTAGATCTATCTTAGAAAACACAGTAGTCCCTTTCAACTGATCGAACAAGTCGTTAATCCGAGGCAAAGGATATTTATTATTTATAGTCACCTTATTGAGCTGTCGGTAATCGATGTACATTCTCATAATTCCATCTTTCTTTTTCACAAACAAAACCGGTGCACCCTAGGGAGAAAAACTCGGTCGTGCGAAGCCTCTATCTATTAATTCTTGAAACTGTTCAATTATTTTAAATCAGTCGATGCCATTCTGTACGGAGCTATCAAAATCTGAGTCATCCTTGGCACTAACTCAATACCAAACTCTACCTCACGAATCTGCGGTAAACCCGACAATTCTTCAAGAAACACATCAAGATACTCACACACAACTAGAACTGATTTAATCTTCTTTTCGGTTACTTTAGAATCAAGCACATAAGTAAAGTAGGCTTCACCACCCTTTCTCACAGATAAACCGCAATATATACATATTTTAATACCACATTTGGCATACTTTTGGATGATTTATCCCTTGAATTGTGGAATTTGATGCTCCTAATCCTTTAATTTCATGTTTTATACTTAGGTGAGCATAGGAGGATGAAAAGAACGAGAAACGGGCCAAAAATGGAGAAATTGGGAAAAAGTGAGAAATCAACACGGCTTGGAGTTCACCACATAGTCGTGCCACTTTAGCAGACTCGAACACAACCTCGACTCGATTCACATGGGTGTGCCACACGGGCGTGTCCCTGTCATAACCCATTTTAATTCTACGCGAAAAAGGGTACTTAGAGGCGAAGAAAGACATCCTGAAGCCTAAATAAACACCCTAGAGGGCAACCTAAAAGGGAAGTTTGACAGAAGGCTTCTGTCGGAGCCAGAGGAGGCGAAACCAGAGAGGGTTGAATATAGGGAATTACTTGAGGAAAGTCATTTGATCCATCTCAAGAAGCCGAAATCACACTCAAGACTGGGGATCTTCCCTTTTAATTCCTTTAGGGGTTTTAGGGTTTTTCTTTATGTTTTGTTATTTAGTTTCTTCTTAGATTTTTTCTTTTATGAACATGAACTAACCCCTTAAATACCTGAGAGGGATGAAACCTAAATGGATCTTGTTATTGTTTTCTGAATCGTATGATAAATACTTGATTTGTTCTTAATTATGTGTTCTTAATTCTTGTTTTAATATTTCAGGATATTGATTCAAGTATTGATGTGCTTATTCAGAGGAGCAAAAGTCTCTATCTAAGAGTAGATCCAGCATAATTAAGCAGAGTTGATCGTACTCCTAGAGATAGGATAACGAACATCTGTCGGATTAGGGCCAAACCTAATATAGGAGTCCATAGATCGAGTTAATGCAACACTAGAGGTTTTAATTAGAAAGAGATTTCAATTAATCAACCTAGGGTTAGACGTTAGTAGCCTCGAAAGAGGTATTAATATAAATTAGGGAATCCTACTGATCGTGTCAAGTGAATAAATCATCCGTTCGAGTTAAATAACAAGTGAAGTCTAGGTGGATTCTTTCTGCATTGTCTTGATCAATTGATTTTCCCAAAAGTAGTTTCCCAATTCGTTCTTTGTGTCTTAGCATCCTTAGCTTAATAATAATTAGTTAGATAAAATCCCCTTTATTTTAGGCTAGATAATAAAAAAAAGACAGTACTAGTACATTTGGTTCCTTTTGGTTCGACATTACGGTCTTGCCACTAAGCTATACTATTGTTCGATAGGTTCACTTGCCTCAATCATGGTGATAGTTAGTTTCTAGGCTCGATCATTCATTATATAAATATTAAAACTCTCAGATCACGATCTAGTTTTTGACGCTGCTGTCAGGGAACTGAAATATTAGGAACACTCAATTTTCATTACTTTAGCCATTTTTCTTTTATTTATTTCTTACTAATTTTTATTTTTAGCTTTCTAATCTCTCTATTATTTGCTCTGATAGGTTTTTCTAGTTTATGACTAGGAGAAACCCGTCAGGACCATTACTTTTTGACAGTGAGATCGAGGCAACCGTTCGCAGAAACTAAATAGAAATTAGGAGAAGTTTACAATACATAGAGGAAGGGTAAGAAAACATCACCAATCCTCCAGAAGAGATGGCTAAAAATCAGAATAATCCATTACCTCTGGTGGCTATGGGAAATTCAGTGAATCAAAATCTTGCTCCTCGTACTATGTATGATGCTAAGCCTAGTTTAGCCGTTACTGAATCAAGTATTGTTAGACCTACTATTATTGTAAATAATTTCGAATTGAAACCTAACACTATACAGATGATACAACAATTTGTTCAGTATGATGGTTTGCAGGATGAGGATCCTAACTCACACTTAGCGAACTTTTTGGAATTATGTGATACGTTTAAAATCAATGGCATTTCTGATGATGCTATTCGGCTTCGATTGTTTCCCTTTTCATTAAGGAACAAAGCTAAACAGTGACTGAACTCGTTACCATGAGGATCAATCACCACATGGGAACAAATGACCAAAAAGTTCTTATTAAAATATTTTTCGCTGGCTAAAACAGCTAAGTTGAGGAATGATATTTCTTCTTTTCTGCAAATGGATCTAAAGACACTTTACGATGCATGGGAGAGATACAAGGATTTACTAAGAAAGTGCTCTCACCATTGGTTACCCTTGTGGCTACAGGTTCAAACCTTTTACAATGGTGTGAACCCCTCAACTAGGCAGTTGATTGATTCAGCCGCCGGTGGAACTCTAAACAACAAAACACTTGAGGCTGCCTACAAATTCATTGAAGAGATGTCACTGAATAACTATCAGTGGCAAGTTACAAGGACAAGGCCAATAAAAGCCGCCAGTGTTTTCAACCTCGACACAATAACCATGCTATCAAATCAGGTAGAGATGTTAAATAAAAAATTGATGGTTTGTGTGGTTATTCGCAGGTACATCCATTTATGTAGTAGGATACAAATGGAGGAGGGATGAGCAATATAGAATATCCATCCTACAACCCTTGCATAGAAAGCAAATAGAAGAACTATATGGGTAACAATTCTAGACCTCAAAATAACCCTTATAGTAACACTTACAATCTAGGTTAGAGGAACCACCCCAACTTCTCATGGGGCGGCCAAGGAAATCAGAGACAACAACCCCTCCCAGGCTTTCGACAGTAGCCCTACCCATAAGAGAAAAGGCCGAACCTTGAGGAGATGCTAACAAAATTTATCGCGGTGTCAGAAACTCATTTCCAAAACATCGAAACAGCAATCAAAAATCAAGAAGCATCAATTCAAGAGATCAAGAACCAATTAGGATAACTTGCTAGGATCATATCTGAACGACCACAAGGTAATTTGCCAAGTAACACTAAAACTAACCCAAATGAGCAACTTCAAGCCATAACTGCTCACGATAGTGAAAGGTTAGATGAACCAAAATTAATGCAAGAGAATGTGGTAGATGAAGGTAAGGTTGAGGTAAACCATGATAAACTAAAACTGGTAATTAAAGAGTACCAACCTCGTGTGCCATCCCCAATGCGATGAAAAAAGATAACGGAGATGAACAATTCAGTAAATTTCTTAAATTTCTAAAGAAATTACATATTAACTTACCATTTCTTGAAGCTCTTTCATAGATGCCAGATTCAAGGAAATTTTTAAAGGAGATTTTGACGAACAAACGAAAGTTAAACGAGGCGTCGCATGTGGAGCTAAATGCAGTGCGCTCAGTAATCCTACAAAATAGACTACCACAAAAGTTAAAAGATCCAGGGAGTTTTACGATTCCTTGCTTAATTGGTAGTTTATCTATTGATAATTCTTTAGCTGATATAGGCGCAAGCATAAATGTTATGCCTTATAAAATGTTTAAACAGCTAGGTCTAGGGAAACCCAAACAAATTAGGATGAGTATTCAATTAGCTGATAAAACTATTAGAATTCCTAGGGGTATAATTGAGGATGTACTAGTAAAAATTTATAAATTCATATTTCCAGTAGACTTTGTCATTTTAGACATGGATGAGGACAAAAATGTTCCTTTAATTTTAAGAAGACCCTTTTTTAGCAACTGCTAAAGCTAGAATTGATGTTGGTACATGTGAACTCACACTTTGTGTAGGTGACGAAATGATCACTGTTTAGGCTCTTGACTCGGTTAGGACATCGAGTGATACAGGTGAGAACATAAATTCTATTAATGACCATTTGGTTCAACCTTCTTTTCAGAAAGCACCATGAAATTACACAGTTGAGCCAAATCCTAGACCTCGTGCCAACAAAGAAGTAATTCATGAGGAACGAAGGCTTCAGATCGATGAACTAGACGAGTGGAAAACACATTTCAAGGAGAAACCAAAAACACACGAAGCAGAACCAAAGCAAAACCATGTCAAACTTAAAAATGGGACAACCCAGTTTAAGATAGGGAATCAAGTATTGTTGGATAAGACAGACCCTCAAATCACCACTTCAGACCTTAATACAAATGAAAAAAATCCCTTTTGAGGTACTGAATATCTACCCATACGGAACAGTGGAGGTAACTAATCTGAAGTTTGGCACTTTTAAGGTAAACGCTACTCGACTCGAACTATGTATCGATAGTAGAACTGATAGCATGAGAAAGGATTTTCAACTCCTTAAACCACCATGATTATGTGAATGAGAGGTAAGTCTAGCTTAAGACTTTAAACGAGTGCTTCTTGAGAGGCAACCCAAGCACTAACTTCACTAATGTCATATTTTTTTATTTTTAGCACCTAACTACAAACTAACCAATTTAATAAAACTTAGGTCTCCTTACCACACAGCCTTACACACGGGCGTGGCCGTGGCTGTGTGGACACCATGAGGAGGCACATCGGTGTGGCAGAGACCGTTCGGTCCAATGACGAAAACTTTTCCCAAAACACGGGCTACGATAAAATGCCACGGCCGTACAATGCGGTTGTGGTCGAAGCTGCCTAAAGAACACAGGCTGAGATACATCGACATGGTCACGCAAGGCGGCCGTGGTCGATACTGAGTAAGTCACACAGGCGTGCGACACGCCTCGTGCCTTTAGCCCGTGTAAGACCACCACGTCCATGTCGGTCGCTTCATTAACTCGACAAGACAAAGACCTTTAAGTCCATTTATTTTTTCTTTTTCTTTTATTTTTGATTTATTTCCCTTTATCTTTCCTTTCCTTACTTTATATTATTATATTTTGTTTTCTTTGATTTAGGTTCAAAAGGCTGCTAGGGAATCACCACACCACCACACCACGACCCTAGTATCCACCTCCACTGGAATACCCTCCTCCAACTCGACCCAAATTTCCCTCGTTTCTTCTTTTTGACTCCATCCAAAATTTAGGAAGTTTCACTTCTCTCCCTCTCTTATGATTTCTAACTATATCATTATCTATCTTTGTACATTGAGGGCAATGTACATCTTAAGTGTGGGGGTGAATTTTATTCAGAAAAGTTCTTAACTTTTGTATTATTCTCAATTCCCTGAATTTTGTCTTTTCTTTCTCATATCACTATTAGAACAAATTCTGATTGATTTATGATTTTTATTGATATGTCTTGAATTAAAACATAGGCAGTTGTGCATTGATTGTTTAAACTTGAAGGCTTTAGAGAATCAAGCATGATAGGTTGATTTTTGAAAAATTAAAAATTTGCTAGGTTATTTCCCCAAGTTTAGGTATTATCTTGAAGTTCAAAGTTCACAGGGTTGACATCAAAAGCCAATAATTCCTGTGAGATTTTGAGCCTTTAGAGCATACATTCTTACGAGCTCACTTTTATTGTTGATTTGAGTGAGCCAATATTTATCTGTTATTCTAGAACTTGCCTCGATTATGCATGTCAAGACCACATCATTGATTTGATATACTGAAAGGATAGAGGCACCTAGGATTTAACCCACTTAATTCCCAAAAGGCCTACCTTCATAATTAACCCTTAGTAAACCACATTGATCCAAACAAACCAATTCTTGACTTACCCTTTAATATTAACATAAAACCAAATTTCTACTTCCCCTAATCTCTTGATGTCCCTTATGTCGAGATTTGATTTGATCAATTTCCTAACTATTTTCTTTATTTCAGGTTAAATTCATCCTATTCATGTACGTTATTGATTTTTGCTTAAAAAAGTTGAAAGTATATTTTTCATTAGTTTTATATTTTTATGAGCTTAAATAGTAAATTTCACATCTTCAGAAGAAGCTCGTGTTATTATTGTAATTATTCAGTTTTAGTATATTTTTCTAGTAAGGTAATTTGTCAATTCAATCTCAATTCTAACCTTCTCTTTCAGCCTGTAGCCCCACCCCCTAACTAAGCCACATTACAACCCTTCTTAAAGACCTTTTGATCGATGTATCATCTCAATTTACAGTGGTGGAGACTTAATTTTCATGCAAGCCTATGGGATTAACTTTTCATGTTGACTATTGAGTGCTTAATTTATTTTCCCTTAAACACTTTGAGTGATTTGAGTGAACCCTTAGTGAGAATGTTAACTTTGTGATATTTTGAATCAAATGTGATTACTTAGATAAAGGGGGATACCTATGTTTTCCATGAATAAAATGCTCAACTTGGATTGTTTGAAACTTTGATGTTCTTTTAGTTGAATTCTCAATGTATGATTACCTATGGATTAGTCTGAAACATTATTGATAAGAGTTATAAGTTGAGAAGAATGAATTTTAATTGTGAGTTGAGGATTTTACTTGAGGACAAGCAAATGCTTAAGTGTGAGGGTATTTGATAAACCATAATATATACATATTTTAATCCCACATTTGGCATACTTTTGGATAATTTATCCCTTTAATTGTTGAATTCGATGCTCCTAATCCTTTAATTTCATGTTTTATACTTAGGTGAGCATAGGTGATAAACCGTAAAAGTAACATATTTTAATCCCACATTTAGCATACTTTTGGATGATTTATTCCCTGAATTATGTAAAAAGGTGCTCTTAATCCTTTCTTTTCATGTTTTATACTCAGGAAAGTACCTAGGGACAAAAAGAACAAGAAACGGGCTTAAAACAGGCCAATGACCAAAGTGGAAATCAACACGATCTGGACTTCAAGTTACACAACCGTGCCTCGTCAATTAACTAGAACACGGCCTAACCACGATTTATACGGTTGTGCCTCATCAGCAGACTCGACTATGGCCTGAACTTGATTCACACGGGCATGTGCCATGGTCATGCCCCTGTTGCAGAAAAAAGGAGTTTCACTCAGATTTGGATACTTGAAGGCAAAGAAACACATTCCAAAGCCTATTCAAACACCCGAGTAGGAATTATACTTGAATTAGGATACTTAGGGGCCAAATAAAGCATTCCAAGAGCCTATATAAATACCCTAAATGTAACCTGAGGAGGGGGGTCAGTTAGGCAGTCATCTAGGCCAAGGAGCCAAGCCAGAAGGCCAGATTCGTGGGAATCACTCGAAGATAGCCAATTGATCCATCTCAAGAAGCCAGAGTTCTCCTCAAGAGCGGATCTCTCCTTCAATTCCTTCGGGGGTTTTAGGGATTTATTATGTTTTGTTTTACCTTTTCTCTTGAGATGTTTTCTTTTATCATTATGAACAAAACCCTTCAGATACCTAAAGGGGATGAAACCTAGATGAATCTTGTTATTGCTTTATGAACTATATGATAAATACTTAGTTTGTTCTTACTTATGTGTGCTTGATTCTTGTGTTAATATTTCTAGGATATTGATTCAAGTTGAATGTGCTTGGGTGGTGAAGCAAAAGTCCCTACTTAAGAGTAGATCTAGCATAACTAAGTGGAGTTGATCGCGCACCTAGAGATAGGGTGACGAGATTTTTTCGGATTAGGGTGAAACCTAATATGGGAGTCCATAGATCGAGTTAATGTGATTCTAGGGGTTTTAATTAGAAAGAGATTTCAATTAATCAACCTAGGGTTAGATGTTATTCACCTCAAGAGAGGGTTTAATATAAATTAGGGAGTCTTACGGATCAAGCTAAGTGAAAAAATTGTCTGGTTCAGTGTTAGATAACAAGTGAAGTCTAGGTGGATTCCTTCTAGGGTATTGTCGTAATCAACTGAGTTTTTCTAAAAGTTATTTCTTCAATTTGTTCTTTTTGTCTTTGCGTCTTAGTTTAGTAATTAGTTTTTAGTTTAATCAATCAATCACTTCATATTTAGGCTAAATAATAGAAAGAAAGTGAGTATTAGTACTTTTAATTCCCTTGGGTTTGGCAATCCGGTCTTGCCTAAGCTATACTACTATTCAATAGGTGCACTTGCCTTAAGTCGTTGTCAGAGTTAGTTTCCAGGTTCGATCATTCTCTTTATAAATTTTAAAACTCGACAATTTAGACAATCAATAGGAGGATGAAAAGAACGAGAAACGGGCCAAAAATGGAGAAATTGAGCCAAAGTGAGAAATTAACACGGTCTAGAGTTCACCACACGGCCGTGCCACTTTAGTAGACTCAAACACGGCCTGGGCTCGATTCACACGGGCGTGTCCCTGCCGTAACCCATTTTAGTTCTACGCAAAAAAGGGTACTTAGAGGCGAACAAAGACATTTGGCAACCTAAAAGGGGAGTTTAATAGAAGGCTTCTGTCAGAGCCAGAGGCGAAGCCAGAGAGGGCTGAATATAGGGGAAATCTAGTTGATCCATCTCGAGAAGCCAGAATCACGCTTAAGACTGAGGATCTTCCATTTAATTCCTTCAGGGGTTTTAGGGGTTTTCTTTATGTTTTGTTATTTACTTTCTTCTGAGATGTATTCTTTTATGAACATGTACTAAACCCCTTAAATACTGAAGGGGATGAAACCTAAGACGGATCTTGTTCTTGCTTTCTAAATTGTATGATAAATACTTGATTTGTTTTAATTATGTGTTCGTAGTTCTTGTTTTAATATTTCAGGATATTGATTCAAGTATCGATATGCTTATTCAGAGGAGCAAAAGTCGCTGTCTAAGAGTAGATCTAGCATAATTAAGCGGAGTTGGTCGCACTCCTAGAGATAGGATGACGAAAATCTGCCGAATTAGGGTCAAACCTAATATGGGAGTCCATAGATCGAGTTAATACAACACTAGAGTTTTAATTAGAAAGAGATTTCAATTAATCAACCTAGGGTTAGACATTAGTAGTCTCAAAAGATGTATTAATATAAATTAAGGAATCATACAGGTTAGGTCAAGTGAATAAATCATCTGGTTCAGAGTTAAATAACAAGTGAATTCTAGGTAGATTCTTCCTCGGGTATTGTCTTGATCAATTGATTTTCCCAAAAGTAATTTCCCAATTTGTTCTTTGTGTCTTAGCATGAAACACCCCAAACCCGGCCCACGAGCCACTACTAATTTAGAATGCCATCATGAAAACGCTCAAAAATTTTTGACTTAAAAGTAAAACTTAAAAATTTGTGGTTGTTTGTAAAACCTCGTATTTTAAAATTCCAAATAAAACTAAGTTATTACAATTTCTCTGATTAAAACCTTTAACATATATTTTAAAGTGTAAGTTGTTAAATCATAAACTCATTTCCACATAGTTGTTTAATCATCAATCCATGATAAAAATAATAACAAATACTATAAGGCCCTTGTTACAATAAATAGATACTAAAAATACTAGAAATATAAATTTTATTAAATAAGGAAAACAACTTCTTTGCATGGGCCACCTCGCATCCACTCCAACCCTGGTCCGAGCTTTATGCATCACCGTAAGGTTTGATAAAATTTGGGTGAGTCAAATGACTCAGTGTATAGTTATTTCACATGTCACCACATATGGGCTTGGCCTATATCCACACAAATTCACATACATACATATGCATCATGAAGCCCAACCCAACCTAGTGTCCGTCCATTACAACCACCTTGGCGCACTCTATCACCAAGGACGTGGCTACGCCACCGATCACCCAAGTGACCCCACATGTCAATATCTACGAGGTGACTCGAGGTCATCCTCAATCCACTGTGATGCACACACTATCATCCGCCAAGAGGTGGCACATAGCTAACACCCCACCTTGATGAAGCACATAGCTAACATCAAGCGCCAATGTAGCACAAGGCTAACATCGCACCACGCACATAATGTACACCCCGCCCTTCAATATTCATGTCCCAAATTCCCATGCATATATATCATGACAATAATATTATTTAGATGAGTATTCAACACATGCTTACCACGATTGCACATATTCATCGCT
Source organism: Gossypium rotundifolium (assembly GCA_025506655.1). Taxonomy (NCBI): domain Eukaryota; kingdom Viridiplantae; phylum Streptophyta; class Magnoliopsida; order Malvales; family Malvaceae; genus Gossypium; species Gossypium rotundifolium. The sequence continues at coordinate 161,438,737 of CP106732.1, read as the reverse complement.
GATAATTTAATATCATAAAGCATCGACTGATTATTCGATCACCCACCATGGGTATCCACCATCTTAGCCCTTATTTCGCTACTATTCACATCATATCACACATATATAACAACATACACATAAACAATCAAGAGAACAAAGGTAATAACTACACACCTTTTGGTACAAATCTACTCAATCCCAAACTCTCTTATTCCCGCCGATTTGCTCCTAAGAACCAAAGTCGAAATCGGTCATCACTTAAACTCATAAAATGGCCTATGGTCAATACTACAAACCACCTACTTTGCTTAACTAAACCCGAATCACCACATAACACTTACCTTGATGAATCGATTCCTTACAATCCTCCTTAAGGCTCCTTACCATTGGCTATACAAAAGAAACACAATATTATGACTCTTCATACATCCGACTATCCCTTAGAAACCAAGGCCAACCATTGGTTTTAGTATACTAAATGAAGAAGAAGAGAATTCGATTGCTAAGAAAATACTTACTATACACGAAACCGATTGGAAGAAGATGAAAAGGAATGACGACACCTTCCCCCTAAAGGCTCTAAAAGATTCGGCAAGAACTCCCAAATGGAGATGGGATAATCGGCTATCACAAAATAGGTATAGAACCGAGGTTGAGAAGAAGAAAAGAAGTGTAGATGAAAGTTAGGAGAATTCGGCAATGAAGAACAAAGGTGGAGAGGTTTCGCTTTCTACTTCAAGTTATTAGACTTGCGACCAAGAGAAGAGAATAGAGTCCCCTTGAGATTCTGCTATGGCTTCACAAGTAAATACAATTTTCATTATGGTTCTAAATGGCAAGAGATATTCTACTATGCAAGAAAGGGTGTAGAATTGGGGTTGAAAGAAAGAAAAGAAAAGGTAGAGAGAGTGAGAGGAAATTGGCACAAAGAGAAAATGAGAGGAAGAATTTTCGCAAAAGAAAATAAAATGAAGAAAAGAATAGCCAAAAGATGGTCACCCTATTTATACTACACAATTTCGCACACCTATTTCCTACACCCTTCAAACCTAAAATTCACAAGCTAAAGAGTGCCACATTCGGCCATTGCTCATCCCCTTCTCAAATCCCATTTCCTTCTCCTATCATATCCCTTAATTCTTTCCTATCATATCATTTAATTCTTTCCTATCATATCCCTTAATTCTTTCCTATCATATCCCTTAATTCTTCCCTATCATATCCCTTATTCTCTCCTCATTTATCTCTTATCCTATCATTTAAAATAAATAAAATAAAGTCACAATTTTCTCCTATCTTTAACAAAAATTTAAAATAAACCAAGCTTATCCTCATCTTTTCAAAGCCCCAAAGCCGTCCAACACTTCCCCCCTCTTGACGCCAAAAACAAATGCCCACAATGTAATTTCTGCAGCTCGAACCTCCTCCCTCCTGAACTCCCTTTGACGCAAACTTTCTTGCACCCTCGGTGGCGTCCCATGCCACTTTACCACTCGCTATTTATGTCATATACTCCCCACAAATTTCCTTAAAGCCTCCTTAACTTAGCTCCCCTTAACTAACACTTAAAACAAAATTTCCTAAAGCACTCTCCTATACCCTAGGGTTTTAGGAACCCTAAAACTCATCCAACCATACACCGAGGCATGCTATCACTTGAATTATACATTAAACGCATAACCCATAAATCTAGGATATTACAGTTCTACCTTCCTTAAAAATAATTTTGTCCTCGAAATTACTTACTAACGAACAATCGTACGTCCTAACTCACCACACTACGCTACTATCACAAGACTCGATCTTAATAAACTAACACATTTCCCTAGATACCATCTCAAGATTCGCATTCAAGGTTCCATACACTTCACTAGCAATACATGAACGAACTAACTCTATAACAAACAAGGCAATAAAGGGTATTCCAGAAATGAGGAACGTACCCATTGTCACCTCTGGCACATCTTCCTCCTCGCGACGCCTGGCTGCATAAACCAACCTTGGCTGCCTCACAATTGTACCTTCAGCTCCTCTGCCTGGTGTTCCACGACCTTGGCCAGAACCATTTCCTCCATGGTTTGGACCACGACCCCTTGTCACTTGCTGACCACCTCTGTCCGACTGTACACCACCCTGACCTATTGTCCGAGCCCTATTCGGATCCTGAGGACAATCTTTAATCAAATGAGCCTTAGACTTACACCTAAAACACTCTCGATCCCGATTCCAGCACTCGCCAACATGGTACCTCCCACATTGAGCACATGGACAGTCCAGATTTCCAGTAGCTGGCTTAGCAACACGAGCAGAATTCTCAACCCTCGATCTTTTTTGAAGGCTCCTAGACAATTCCGACGGTCCAAAACTCCTCTTATCCTGATTCCTATCCTTATCTCTGTTCTGTCTCATAGAGTCCTTAATTCCTTTGGCTACCTTAGCCTTTTCTACTAATACGGTAAACTCCCGCTCCTGCTGTGGAGCTATCAATAGCCTCAGGTCATCCCTTAGTCTATCCTCAAATCAGACACATCACTCATGCTCTGTAGCCACTACTCCTCGAGCACACCGCTCAACCTTAGGAATTCACCTCGTACTCGCCACGGGTTTGTTCCTTGAACCACCCCTTAAAAGCCTTTCTCTCAAGATCAATATAATGTGTACCAACATACTTCTTCCGTAAGTCACTTTAACGCACTCCCAAGTGAGATCCTCACTATAGCACCATCCCGAACTGTGAACCACCACTGATATGACTCATCGCCAAGAAGCGATACCATTCCTTTCACTTTCTCCTCAGCCGTTAAATCAAGCTCATCCATAATCCGTTTGGTCGCCTCCAACCAATACTCAGCAGTACTGGGTGTCACACCAGATACGCCACGGAATACCTCAGCTCCATTGGCTCGAAGTCACTCGGGTACCGATTTTTGAGCTCCCCTAATTCCACTTGCTCTTGCCACCATCTCCAGAACTCGCAGCACCGCCTGCGATACAGCATCATCCCCCGTCTGATCTTGCTGCTCCATACCAACAGCTGGTGGTATTGGTGGTACCTCATTCTCAGACCCTTGACCCGATCTAATAGGTCCTGATACAGCCATTCTACCTCTACCACGGCCTCGCACATTACGACCACATCCCCTAGAGCTCATGTCTACTATCGCGATTTAATCTGATTTAAAAAATTTTATGAATTAGCATTTGTTCCATTGTTTATCCGCAAGCAATTTTATGAAAAGAGCTTAATAGTAGTTCTTTCGATCATTCAGAGTTTTCATTTCAAGTTTTCTACCCTAATTCAGAGAAACACACATATCCAATGATATCCATCACACACACATTCATCATTCGAACATCTTTGTCCATTCCTATTCCAGGGATATTTTCGTTATTTGTCCTACAGGGTATTTTGGTAATAAATCGGGGTCAATTTGAAAATCTTTACAAATTAAAGGCATTCCAAAATATACAAATCTCAAGGTTATTTTGAAAATTCTATCAAATCAATGATATTGCAGAAATTTTAGAAATCGGGGTTATTTTGGTAATTTTAGAAGTTAGGGGCATTTTAGTAAATTCTTCCAAATCAGCGTATATTACTATTTTGTAAAATAGGAGTTTTTGGTATTTTCGTAAAGTAAGAATGTTTTTACAAAAGTCGTGGGTAGTATGGTAATTTTATAAACCAAGGGCATTTTGGTAATTTTACACCCAGGGGTATTTGGGTAATTTTGTAAATTGGAAATATTTCAAAAAATTTTCCAAGTATAAAATGGTTTTACAAATCAAAGGAGTAATTTTGAAAACTTAAGGTTTTTATAAAACAGTATGACTAGTCCCTCTCGAGTTTTAATTATCGAGTTTAGCCCGTGAATAAGTCTGATTGGTTAGGGTGAACCGTTACTACGCACTAGGTAGGATTCAAGTGGAGAGGAGGTGAGTCACTAGGACTGCTTAAATACCAAGCTCCCACCGAAACTAATCCTAGACATGCGCACAATGGTTGCCACACCCTAACTCCTGACTTACTCATAGGTTTGTTTAATTAGGCTTTAAAATTTTATGCAATTCGTGTTGGAGTAAGCTAATCCTAAAGTTCAATAACTTAATACACTAATCTACGCTCCCATCATACCCACATACCAATCATATAATAATTCACACAACAATTAGAGGTACTTACCGGTGGACTTTGCCTGAGATACAAAAGCCATGCCCAATAAACCTAAAAATTTATGAAAGCCCAAATCTTTGAAAAGCCCACCTTAAAAAATGTTTTGAACCCAAAACCCTCAAAGTCGAGTTTTGAACCGGCTCGATACCAAATTGAAACACCCCAAACCCGCCCACGAGCCACGGCCGAATTTAGAATGCCATCATGAAAACGCTCAAAAATTTTTGACTTAAAAGTAAAACTTAAAATTTGTGGTTGTTTGTAAAACCTCGTATTTTAAAATTCCAAATAAAACTAAGTTATTACAATTTCTCCGATTAAAAACTTTAACATATATTTTAAAGTGTAAGTTGCTAAATCATAAACTCATTTCCACATAGTAGTTTAATCATCACCATAATAAAAATAATAACAAATACTATAAGGCCCTTGTTATAATAAATGGATACCGAAAATATGGAAATATAAATTTTATTAAATAAGGAAAACAACTTCTTTTGCATGGGCCACCTCGCATCCACTCCAACCCGGTCCAAGCTTTATGCATCACCGTAAGGTTTGATAAAAATTGGGTGAGTCAAATGACTCAAGTATAGTTATTTCACATGTCTCCACATATGGGATTGGCCCATATCCACTCAGTCCACATACATACATATGCATCATGAGGCCCAACCCAACCTAGTGTCCGTCCATTACACCTACCTTGACAAACCTGCCGCCCAAGGCTGTGGCTATGCCACCGATCACCTAAGTGACCCCACATGTCAATATCTACGAGGTGACTCGAGGTCATCCTCAATCCACGGTGATGCACACAGCTATCATCCGCCAGGAGGTGGCACATAGCCAACACCCCACCTTGATGAAGCGCATAGCTAACATCAAGCGCCAATGTAGCACAAGGCTAACATCAGACCACGTACATAATGTACACCCTGTCCTTCAATATTCATGTCCCCAATTCCCATGCATATATATCATGGTAATAATATCATTTAAATGAGTAGTCAACACATGCTTACCACGATTGCACATATTCATCAGTGATAATTTAATATCATAAAGTACTGACCTGATTATTCGATCACCCACCATGGGTATCCACCATCTTAGCCCTTATTTCGCTACCATTCACATCATATCACATATATATAACAACATACACACATAAACAATCAAGAGAACAAAGGTAATAACTACACACCTTTTGGTACAGTCTACTCAATCCCGAAACTCTCTTATTCCTATCGATTTGCTCCTAAGAACCAAAGTCAGAAATCGGTCATCACTTAAACTCATAAAATGTCCTATGGCCGAATACTACAAACCACCTACTTTGCTTAACTAAATCCCAAATCACCACATAACACTTACCTTGATGAATCGATTCCTTACAATCCTCCTTAAGGCTCCTTACCGTTGGCTACACAAAAGAAACACAATATTATGACTCTTCATACATTCGACCATCCCTTAGAAACCAAGGCCAACCATTGGTTTCGACATACTAAATGAAGAAGAAGAGATTTCGATTACTAAGAAAATACTTACTATACTCGAAACCGATTGGAAGATTGATGAAAAGGAATGTCGACACCTCCCCCCTAAAGGCTTTAAAAGATTCAGCAAGAACTCCCAAATGGAGATGGGATAATCGGCTATCACAAAATAGGTATAGAACTGAGGTTGAGAAGAAGAAAAGAAGTGTAGATGAAAGTTAGAAGAATTCGGCAATGAAGAACAAAGGTGGAGAGGTTTCAGCTTTCTACTTTGGGTTATTAGACTTGCGACCAAGAGAAGAGAATAGAGTCCCCCTTGAGATTCGGCTATGGCTTCACAAGTAAATACAATTTTCGGCTATGGTTCTAAATGGCAAGGGATATTCGGCTATGCAAGAAAGGGTGTAGAATTGGGGTTGAAAGAAAGAAAAGAATAGGTAGAGAGAGTGTGAGGAAATTCGACATAAAGAGAAAATGAGAGGAAGAATTTTCGGCAAAAGAAAATAAAATGAAGAAAAGAATAGCCAAAATATGGTCACCCCTATTTATACTACACAATTTCGGCACACCTATTTCCTACACCCTTCAAAACCGAAAATTCACAAGCTAAAGAGTCCCACATTCGGCCATTGCTCATCCCCCTCTCAAATCCTATTTCCTTCTCCTATCATATCCCTTAATTCTTTCCTATCATATCCCTTAATTCTTTCCTATCATATCCCTTAATTCTTCCCTATCATATCCCTTATTCTCTCCTCATTTATCTCTTATCCTATCATTTAAAATAAATAAAATAAAGTCACAATTTTCTCCTATCTTTAACAAAAATTTAAAATAAACCAAGCTTATCCTCATCTTTTCAAAGCCCCAAAGTTGTCCAACACTTCCCCCCTCTTGACGCCAAAAACAAATGCCCACAATGCAATTTCTGCAGCTCGAACCTCCTCCTTCCTGAACTCCCTTTGACGCAAGCTTTCTTGCACCCTAGGTGGCGTCCCATGCCACTTTACCACTCGGCTATTTATGTCATATACTCCCCCACAAATTTCCTTAAAGCCTCCTTAACTTAGCTCCCCCTTAACTAACACTTAAAAACAAAATTTCCCTAAAGCACTCTCCTATACCCTAGGGTTTTAGGAACCTCTAAAACTCATCCAACCATACACTGAGGCATGCTATCACTTGAATTATGCATTAAATGCATAACCCCTAAATCTAGGATATTACATAGCATCCTTAGCTTAATAATAATTAGTTAGATAAAATCCCCTTTATATTTAGGCTAGATAATAATAAAAAAGTCAGTACTAGTACTTTTGGTTCCTTTGGGTTCGACATTCTGGTCTTGCCACTAAGCTATACTACTGTTCGATAGGTGCGCTTGCCTCAATCATGGTGATAGTTAGTTTCTAGGATCGATCATTCATTATATAAATATTAAAACTCTCAGATCACGATCACTCATATATTTTTGAGCTAACATCTAAGATATCACTGCCAGTAAACCATTCAGATCATTAGAATCAATCCGAATAATCTCATCATTTTGACATCGCAAATCAATAGTCTTCCGCTTGCAGTTCACAACAGCATCATGCAATGTTAACCAATCCATACCCAGAATTATATCAACCTCGTCGAACGAAAACAACATCAAATCAATCAAAAACATAAATCTCGAATCATCAAGGGGCAACTCTTACATACTTTATCAACCAAAATACACCGGCCTAAGGGGTTTGATACTCTAATCACAAACTCAGTAGACTCTACAGGAAAGGTCTTACTGGATACTAAAGTCTCACATACATAAGAATGAGTCAAACTAGGATCAATCAATGCAACAACACTAGCTACTGAGGTAGCTTTTGAACTCACAGGCTGTCTGTCCCGATCATGTCTAGAATAGCCTGCAGTAGCCTTTGAATGGCTAAAATCATCCCGGAATCTCTTTGATGCCTACTAGAATGACTTACTTGATGATCTCTTATGTGAATCTCTAGCTTCAAAGTCAACTTTTCTTTTCTCTTTTCCGAGCTCTTCAGCTTTGCATGCTTGCTCAACAAGTACAACAAACTCTTTTACTTCAAGAATCCCAACGAGCAATTTAATAATTCATTCAGTCCATCCTCGAATCTTTTACACATAATTGCTTCTGTTGAAACACACTCTCGGGCATATCTACTAAGTCTTACAAATTCCCGCTCATATTCTGTTACGGTCATACGACCCTATTTCAACTCGAGGAATTCTTTGCAGTTTTTATCGATGAATCTCTAACTAATGTATTTCTTATGGAATTTAGTCTAAAAGAACTCCCAAGTAACCCATTATCTCAGAACTACGGATATCAGTATATTCCACCAATGATACATGGAATCTTGAAGCAAAGATACAACACATTTAATACACTCGTCAAGGGTACAAGATAATTCATCAAACACACAGATCGTATTATCAAGCCAAAATTCAGCTCGCTCAGCATCATCATCAACAGTGGTTTTGAATTTTTTGGCCCCGTGTTTTCTGATTTTATCAACTGGTGGCTTATTCATTCGCACTAGATCAATAACTTGTGGCATAACTTGTAGCTAGATCAATAGCTAGACTCACACACACTACGTTAGTCCTAGAATTGACTAATTGTCAAGAATCATCACACTAAGGTTAGTCCTAGAATTGACTAAACGTCACGGACTAAGGTTATATCGGATCAAAACACAAACATTTCATTAACATCAAACATTCACAAACATTCCATAACGAAATATACACATAGAGTCCCATTAAAAGATCTACGAAACCTTAAACATGTATTAGGAAGGGCTCGGGACTAAACTGAGCACATATAATTTTTTCCAAAAACATAAACCTTTTTCAAACTTATAGAGGCCACACGCCCGTGTGGGCAGGCCGTGTGCCTCACACGGCATTAGACACACCCGTGTATCTAGGCCGTGGCAAAATAGGGCATACTTATTGACTGGTCCACACGACCACAAGACACGCCTGTGCGATCGTGTGAAATTCTAGAGGTTACTGACTTGCTCACACGGCTAGTCACATGCCCGTGTGGCCAGCCCGTGTGGCTACTTGATTTGCTTCGAATTACAACCTTAAGAGACACGATCGAGACACACGCCCGTGTACTCAACCGTGTGGGCAAATATAGGCCATTTGCAAGGCCAATTTGCCACCCAAAATTGAGTCAAACCTACAAGCATCAAATAAGTCTCAAATCATGTCCCAAATACAATTAAAAAAATACCAAATCATGCACAATTTAACTCTTAACAACATCATTCATTAACATATACAAACACAACTCAAACTTACCAATTTCAAGCACCAATTTCATGTCAAAGCATGTGATTCATGCATCATTTTTTTTATCCATATCAATTCTTAGCATTACTCATCATATCAATTTCCCAAATTAATCATGAAACTTACCAACTTTTGCATCATATAGCATGGACTAAACTCATTCATAAGCACATTCATTATCAAGCCATATCACATGACTATATTTACACATTTCGAAACATAATCAAAATTCTCTAGCCTATACATGCCATACTTTAATATGTAAATTTTCAAAAGGTACCAAAATATAGTTCGATAGTGTGGTGATGATCCTCGACGATCCTTAAGCTTCCCGTAGTTTTGATAATCTATAAAGCAATGAACAAACACATAGAGAGTAAGCTTTACTCGAATAGTCTGAAATCTCATACAACGCCAACGTCCCAGACGTGGTCTTACATGTAATCACATATCGATGCCACTTTTCCAGACAGGGTCTTACATGAATCAAACACGATACCAATGTCCTAGACATGGTCTTACACGTAAACACAAGTTGATGCCAATGTCCCAGATGTGGTCTTACATGAAAACACATATCAGAATCCTATGTCATGACATATGTATCATAACTATTACTAAGGTTCGTACGGGGCTTTCAAACATCATAACTCGATCGATTCAAGCTCGTAGACAATTCTTCTACACTTTTACCAACTCAGCATTCACATATATATACAAGTAATAATTCAATTCAGTACAAATAAAATATATATATACAATCGAATTTAACGACATTTATTTGCTTATGAACTTACCTTGGCGAAGACGAATGAACCTAAACGACTATTCAACAACTTTAGATTTTCCCTGATCTAATTATGATTTCCTCTTTTCTTGATCTAGATTAGTATAAATTAAACTTATTTAATCACATATTCAACCAAATTCATCCAAAAACATGTAAATGGGCAAATTACACTTTTGCCCCTAACATTTCACATTTTTCACAAATTAGTCCTTATTTCACAAAATAAAAAATAAACATAACTTCATTACATAATAGCTTGGCCAAATATTCACTAAGCTCATATAAGTCCACACATTTTATTTATTTCACATTTTAGTCCTTCAATTTATTATTTTCATAATTTAGCCCAAATTACACAAATTCATTAAAAATTCGAAGATAAAACATATTAATCTATCACGTATCTTTTATTTCCCATCACCAAACAAAAAAAAACACAAACTATCATCAATGGAAATTCATGAATACATCATCAAATTCAAAAATTCAAGAACAATCTCAAAAACATAAAAATTATCAAAAACTAAACAAAAACGAACTTTTAATTAATTCATGCAAGGACCGAACTTTAAGAAGCTTTAATGGCTATTTCTTTTCTCTATTTTCGGCAAAGATGATGAACATATGCGTGGTTTTATGTCTTATTTTATTTAATCTCATTTTAAAACATAATTTACTATATCGCCCTTTATAAATTAATATGAAAACATTATAATTTAAGCCCCAAACCGTCCATGCTATTTTCCATTGGCCAATTTACCACATAAGGACTCCATATAATAAAAATCCTAATAGTATGGCACTTTAACAACTAGCAAGTCACTTTCACATTTATGCAATTAAGTCCTTTTTGCAAATTAAGCACACAGACGATCAAATTTAATCACGAAAATTTCACACATGTCAATTTACATACTAAAAATATAAAAATAATATTAAAATATTTTTTTGACTCCATTTTGTGGTCCCGAAACCACTATTCCTACTAGGGTCTAAACCGGACTGTTGCAAGGCATCATCACCAGATGTTATTACCGGTACTTCTTCTCTTTTTGATTCTGATATAATTGCGTTGATAGATCCTGGATCATCCCATTCATATATATGTATGAATTTAGTGTTTAAAAAGAGTTTACATGTTGATTTTATAGAGTTTGCAATTAAAGTATCGAACTCCTTAGGCAAGTCTATTTTAGTTGATAAGATTTGTAAGAATTGTCCTTTGATGACTTAGGATTATTGTTTTTCGGCTGACTTGATGCTTTTACAATTTTATGAGTTCAATATGATTCTGGGAATGGGTTGGTTAACTCTACATGATGCTGCTGTGAACTGTAGACGAAAGATTATAGAATTGAAGTGTCAGAATAAGGATTGAATCAAATGAATTGAATGAATTGCCTGTTGGATTTCATCTATGTCAGCTCAGAGTTGTATGAGAAAACGTTGTGAGGCTTATCTTGCTTATGTTTTGGATATAAAAATGTCTGAACCAAATATTGAATAGTGCCAGTTGTTTTTGAATATCTAGATGTGTTTCTTGAAGAATTATCGGGGTTTCCACCTATTAGAGAGGTTAAATTTGCTATTGAACTAGTACCGGGAACTTCACCGATATTTATAGTGCAACAGCCCATTTTTGGTCAAATCGAAACAGTGGTTTCAAGACCACATGTAACACCCCAAACCCGGCCTATGCGTTTAAGACCAGACTTGGCATGCCACACAATTCGAACTTACGTCCAGTCATCAATACTTTTAATGAAAACAATTCTTCAAAACAATTTTGAAGATGGAGTTTATCAAAAATCGAGATTTATTTGAAAATCATGATTTTAAAACATAAGAGTTTACAATTTGATTTTTAGAGAAATAATTGGTTGAAATAAATTTATAAAAGAGTTTTCACAAAATTTTACGAGTGAGTGATATTTAAGAAAAAAAACCCCCTTTTTATACGCAAGTTTAAGAAAACATTTATAAAAAAAATTAAACAACCCCATTTAAGTAACTAAAACATATTAAAATCCATCCATGCATAAAATCCATAAAAATAATACCAGAGGCCTTATTACATCGCAATTGAAATAATACTTAAATAAAAATACTTAAAAGAAGTTCAAAGTTTTTATAACTCATCATTCGTCACGAAGTCATCCCCGGCCCAAGCCTCCATCAATTATTATTACCTGAGAAGGGTAAGAAAAATGGGGTGAGTTACTTAGAACTCAATGTGTAACCCACTTACCGTGTTCACTAGGCCAAAACCATTTAAGCAATTAGTTGGGCTTAAGCCCATTTACAAATGTACAATATAAAAATAATGCATGTGATATGCAATTCCCAACCAAGCCAAATTTCCATCCGCTACACACCACTCGTACCAACCAACACACCTGTGGGGATCAAGTCAACCCACCCCGCCAACACACCAATAGCAGGCATTAAGCCAATTATAATATTTGTGGCAGAGCCACCGAACTAGATTGTGACAGAGTCACTAAACTAGAGGCATTAAGCTATTTAAAATATTTGTGGCAGAGCCACCGTGTAACACCCCAAACCCGACCCACAAGCCCTGACCGGATCTGGCATGCTCCTAGAGAAAAACCATTCGAATCTTATTTGGGCTACGCCAAAAACTTGTGTGTTTTTGAAAACAGTTGATTTGGGTTGGGTTCAAAATTAAAACCCGTGTTGATTAGGTGTCAAAACAATTAATATTTATATTTAAGAAAAATTAACTTTAACTTCAAATCGATAAATGTTGTATCATACTAAGTAGTTTAAATGCATGCATAGACAATTTAATACTTATGGCCTTATTACATCAAATAAAACCCGAAATAATTCAAAACTTAAATAAATAAAAAAACAATCTCTGAGTTATGCATGGCCACCACTGAGCTCCTGCCGACCCGATCCATCTACTGAGTGTCACCTGAAAAATAATCCCAAAAAAGGGTGAGTCAAACAGACTCAATGTGTACAACCCATACAAGTCTCAATTAAATTCAGGCATATCAAATCATACATAATAAACACATATAAACCATGATGCAAACCCGAACCCAAGCCTAGGTAACCATCCGCTACACATCACCCGTACCAACCATCACACCGTGGGACTACTAAGTCGACCCTCCATCCGCTACACACCATCAAAGGCGTCATACGCGAATGACGTGCTCATCGCCTCTTATAAAATTCGTGGCATAGCCACCAGATAATTATTTTGTGACATAAGTCACCACATTCAGATTTCGTGACATAAGTCACCACATTCAAATTACGTGACATAAGTCACCACATTCAGATATTGGGGTATAAAACCACCAATTCACTTCCCTTTTACATATCACCTATATGCCCCACGTCAAACAAATCATGCAATATCATGCCTTATTTCACATTCTTATCACTATTGACATATGTGCCATCATAGATCATATCATACTCAAAGTAGGAGTGGGTAAACATACATGTACTTTGTACCATTGCAAGATACTCTTAGCCACATCTTAACATATTCTTAGTAACATATTTATCAAAACATAGCCGTAAATTAATTAAGGCTTAGTGTGGGGTACACACCTGGTATTAACGCTTTATTGAAATCCCGAAACCCGATCTAATGCTTTAGACCCTTAATTCCTATATTCGGCCAACACCACAAATTTTAGCTAAAGGCCATTCGGCCAAAGAATCAATCCCGAAGGATTTATCACAACTTAAATCTTACCTTGCTGTTGATTTGCTTACTAATCAAATCCCAAAAACTTTGTGAGGACCCTTCTTGCAATCGGCTAAATACTAAACCACAGAACTAATTAGTTTCAGCTTTTAAACGATGTAAGACATAGATCTAAGTCACTAAGTATGGTCTTAGCCGAATGTCAGATTCACTTACCTTGCGGATCTAAATCCCGAATTAGCTTCTGGTATTTGTCAAAATCCCTACAGACATATGTTAGATCCGATCTAACATTTAATCTCAATAAAATGGCCTATGGCCGAATGTTACCAACCACTTACCTAGCTCGTCTAAATCCCAAAATCCTTGCTTGCACTTGAAGTTGTCGATATCCCTATTAACCACTGTTAGAATCGACTTAGACATAAACCTATGAGAATGGCCTTTGGTCGATACCACTTTGACTTACCTTGATCACTATAGATCCCGAAAGACTCCCTCCTGAAATCGGCTGCAAGAGAAATCACGAAAGGCCCTTCAAAGTTTCGACCAAAGAGTTCTAATGGGATTGGTGCTTTTGATTTTGGCCACAAAAAAAAAAAAAGAAATAGAACGATGATGGTAGAATCTTTACCCTTAATATTGAAATCGACAGTATTCCTTCCTGACACCACTACAGAGATTCGACTATAGGCTAAGTAGATATTTGACAGATTTCGGCTTTTGAGGCTTATTGAGAAATCGGCTTCAACAAGAGTGAAATGAGAAAGATTGATGATGGGGATTCGGCTTCAATGGAAGAGTATGGGACTAGGAAGAATCGGCAATGGTAGTCTTTAGGGAGGGTTTCGACTAGAATAAAAGCAGAAGAAAAGAAAAACTTTGGAGAGAAAAAGAGTAAACGAGAAGGGAGGCTAATTTTCTAAATGAAATTCGGCTATTCTCCCTTTACTAGCTTGACCGAAATTCCCCCAAGAGAGTCCCTAGGCCGGCCATACTCTTCCTCTCACTATCAAATCCCCTATTTCTCTCTACCTTAGCCGAATCTTCAAGTTTTTAACTTGATTTACACTTCATCTTGAAGTGTCCTTGTGCCGTCCACTTCCTCTCCTCCTTGTAGCAAAAATAAAACTTTTATTTGCTTCCCTTGTGACTCGAACCTAGGCCCTTTTCCCTTGCTTGTGGCGTCACATTCTAAGGCCCTAAGTGGCGCCTCCAAGCCACTTAAACAAGCCCAATTTTTGTGTCATACTTCACCTACAAATTTTCTTAAGGCCTCTTAAGCTTAGTTCCCTCTTTTAAACTAAAAATCGAATAATTTCCAAGACATTTTCTACACTTTAAAGTTCACAAAATTCATAAAACACATTCATAATTCACATAGGCATGCTAGCACATGCAATTAAGCAAAAATGCACAAGCCCTAATTCTCGGATATTACAGTTCTACCCCCCTTAAAATAATTTTGACCTCGAAATTACCTGGCTAGAATAAGTGGGGGTATTGCTGTCGCATTGCTTCTTCTGGCTCCCAAGAAGCTTCTTCCGATCCATGGTTATGCCACAACACTTTGACCAAAGGGACCGACTTTCTCCGAAGCACCTTCACATCTCGTTCTAGAATCTGAATCAGCTCTTCCTCATAAGACAGATCTGGTCTCAGCTCCACCTCTTCAACCGGAACTACGTGAGATGGATCTGATCGATATAGACGTAGCATAGAGACATAGAATACGTCATGCATCTGTTGCAACTCCGAAGGCAACTCCAACTGGTACGCCACCGGTCCAATTCGCTTCAATACCCGATAAGGTCCTATAAATCTAGGACTTAACTTCCCTTTGCGACCAAATCTCATCACCTTCTTCCAAGGTGAAACTTTGGGAAACACTTGATCTCCCACAGCAAATTCGATCTCCTTCCATTTGAGATCTGCGTATGACTTTTGCCTATCAGACGCCTCCTTCAACCGTGCCTGAATTATCTTAACCTTCTCCTCGAATTCTGCCATAATTTTCGGACCCAAAATCTGACGTTCTTCCAATTTCGTCCAACATGTAGGAGTGTGACACTTCCGTCCATACAGTGCTTCGAATGGTGCCATCCGAATGCTTGCTTGATAGCTGTTATTATATGCAAACTCAGCTAAAGGCAAATAATCTTCCCAACTTCCTCTGAAGTCTATCACACAGCCCCTCAGCATATCCTCCAACACTTGTATTACTCGCTCAAATTGACCGTCTGACTGTGGATGAAAAGCCGTACTGAAATCCAATCTAGTGCCTAAAGCCTGATGTAGTGGTTTCCAAAATCGAGACGTGAACCTCGGATCCCTATCCGAGATAATTGACACCGGCACTCCATGCAACCTCACAATCTCCGCCACATACAACTTTGCTAACCTTTGGAGAGAATAGTTAACCTGCACTAGAATAAAATGCACGGACTTTGTCAGCCGATCCACTATCACCCATACCGAGTCCTTTTTAGTAGGCGTAAGGGGAAGCCCACTAACGAAGTCCATGGTAATTCTCTCCCACTTCCACTGCAGAATCTGTATTGGCTGAAGCAATCCTGACGGAACTTGATGTTCAGCCTTAACTTGCTGACACGTCAAATACTTGCCAACATATTCGGTAACTTCTCGCTTAAGACCAGGCCACCAAAATCTGCTCCCTTAGATCTCTCAGACAATTTACTACCTCCGGATGCATAGCATAAGGGCTACTATGCAATTCCCGAAGAATTCTTTGCCTAAGCTCCTCGTCCTTCGGCATACAAACCTTACCCTTGAAGCACAATACTCCCTCGTCATTAACACCATAACCCTCTAACTCTCCATTCTGCGCTTGTCGTAACTTAACACTTAGATCTTCATCCATTAATTGACTTTCCTTCACCTCATTCAACCATGTCGGTTTGACTTGCAATTCTGCCAGCAGACTTCCATCGTCATATAACCTCAGATGTGCGAACATCGCCCTCAGATCCGTCACTGCCTTCCGACTTAGGGCATCTGCCACCACATTCACCTTGCCTAGGTGATATTCTATAGAACAATCATAATCCTTCAATAATTTCACCCACCTTCGCTGTCTCAGATTCAACTCCTTCTGAGTCAGCAGATACTTAAGGCTTTTGTTGTCTGTGTAAATCACTGACTTCTTTCCATAAAGATAATGCCTCCATACCTTAAGAGCAAAGACCACTGCCACCAACTTCAAATCATGCGTCGGGTAGTTAACCTCATGTGGTCTTAGTTGTCGGGACGCATAAGCAACTACCTTCCCGTCTTGCATAAGGACACCTCCTAATCCTGTATGGCAAGCATCACAGTACACTACAAAATCCTTCCCTGCCTCAGGCTGAATCAAAATTAGAGCTTTGGTCAAGACCCTCTTAAGCTTCTCAAAGCTCTCCTATTGCTTATCAGTCCATATGAAAGGTACTTTCTTCCTTAATAACTTTGTCAAAGGTGAGGCTATCGATGAGAACCCTTCCACGAACCTTCTATAATATCCTGCTAATCCCAAGAAACTCTAAATTTCTGCCACAGACTTAGGGGGTTTCCAATCCAAAACTGCCTCAATCTTTCGAGGATCCACCCTTATCCCTTCAGCAGACACCACATGTCCTAGAAACGTAACCTCCTTCAGCCAAAATTTGCACTTGCTGAACTTGGCATATATCTTTTTCTCCCTTAACACTTGCAACACAACTCGGAGGTACTCATCATGTTCTTCCTCTGACTTCGAATACACCAAAATATCGTCTATGAACACAATAACGAATCGGTCCAGATAGGGTTGGAAAACCCGATTTATCATGTCCATGAATGCGGATGGGGTATTTTTCAACCCAAACGGCATTACTACGAACTCAAAATGCCCATATCTTGTCCAAAAGTCGTCTTATATATATCTGCCTCCTTCATCTTAATCTGATGATATCCAGACCTCAAATCTATCTTTGAGAAAACCGTGGCCCCCTTAAGTTGATCGAACAAGTCGTCTATCCTTGGCAAAGGATACTTGTTCTTGATGGTCAGCTTATTCAACTGACGATAATCTATGCACATATGCATAGTTCCGTCCTTCTTCTTTACGAACAAGATCGGTGCTCCCCATGGAGACACACTGGGTCGAATAAACCCACGGTCTAGCAACTCTTGAATTTGAGCCTTGATCTCAACCAACTCCTTTGGCGCCATTCTGTATGGGACAATTGACACAGGAGCTGTACCCGGCAGCAACTCAATTCTAAACTCCACCTCCCTATTCGGGGGTATTCTTGGTAATTCCTCCAAAAAGACATCCACAAACTCCCTTACAGTTCTGACTCCACTAACTCCCCCTTCTTTCACATCCAACGCACTAATGAAGGCCAAAAATGCCTTGCACCCTTTCCGTACCATCTTATCAGCCTTCAAAGCAGAAACTACATTAGACAAATAGTTCCTTCTTTCTACTATCATAACTATCACCTCATCCTCTGGGGTCCTTAACTCCATTCATTTGGCTGCACAATCCAACACAGCCCGATGCTCTACTAGCCAGTCCATACCAAGTATAAAATCAAATTCTCGAAGGGTAATTCCATTAAATCGACAAGAAATACCGCTCCCTAAAGCTCTAAAGGTACACTCTGAAATATCTTATTCACTACTACAGTTTGACCTAGTAGGCTTACTACAGTCATCTCCCTACTAGATAGTTCAGAGGCTATTCCTAGAGTTTCAACTACTCTACATGTAACATGAGAATGGGTCGAGCCCACATCAATCAAAGCAACATAAGGTTTGCCAAATATAAGGAACGTACCGGTTATGACGTCTGGTGCGTCTCCGTCCTTCCTCCAATGAACAGCATAAACTAAACCCGGTTGTCTGGCCTCCTTGTTACCAACACCTTGGCCCGGTGTTCCCTGTCCTCTACCAGCACCATTACCTCTGCTATTTGAACCACGGCCCTGCTGAGGCTGTTGTCCACCTCTTCCAGCCTGATTAGGACCTTGACTTCTCGGTCGTCCCCTTCTGGTTCTCACAGACAATCCTTAATCATGTGGTCCTTGGACCCACACTTGAAGCATCCTCCGCCTTCTTCCAACACTCTCCTAAATGCTTCTTCCCACATTGGGCACAAGTACGACATCGCCTCCAAGAGCGACACCGACCTCGCTACCCATCAACTCTAGGCCTCTTTTGCTCATTCCTAGAAGACCTCAAGATCCAAAGCCTCTCTTTGCCTATTTCGATCGATGTTCGCCTTACGTAATCCTTGATACCCTCGGCTACCTTAGCCTTCTCCACCAACACAAAGAAACTCTCACTCTTCTTGTGGAGCTATCAACAGCCTCAAATCATCCTCACCGTCCTCAAACCGGACACACCGCCATGCTCGCTTGACACTATGCCTCGAGCATAACGGCTCAAATTTTAGAAATTCACTTCATACTCGCCACTTAACTTGTTCCCTTGAACCACTTTTAAATGCCTTCCTCTCGTGCATCGATGTAATGAGTACCAACATACTTCTTCGGTATGCCACCTTAGCATAACCCAAAGTGAGTTCCTCAGCTGTAACACCATCTCGAATCGTGAGCCACCATTGATATGACTCATCGCAGAGAAGCGACACCAACCCTTTCAGTTTTTCCTCGGCAATTAAATCGAGCTCATCCATAATCTGCTCAGTCACCTCCAACCAATACTCAGCGGTACTGGGTGTCACACCAGATACACCACGGAACACCTCAACTCTATTGGCTCGGAGTCACTCAGGTACCGACTTTCGAGCTCCCATGCCTCCACCAGCACCAGCCACCTTTTCCAAAACCCGCAAAGATCGCTCAGTGACATCACGGCATCCCCGTCGATCCTCGATATTCCACATCGATGGTGGTGGTGGTGGCATTTCATTTTCGGACCCTTGTCCTGACCTAACGGGCTTCGACACGGTAATTCGGCCTCTACCATGGCCTCGCACGTTACGACCACGTCTCCTTGAATTTATACTTCTGATTTACGTTTATCTGATTAAAAATTTTATAGATTAGTTTTGTCCCATTGATTTATCACGAACAGTTTTATGTTCAATAGTTTTAAGAAGTAGTTCTTTTGATTTCATACACACAGAGTCTCAATTCATTCATTCAATCACATTTATGAACTTTCGCTCATTACAGAGAAATGTTGTAGTTGTCGTTGTTTGTTGTTTTCACTACCCAGGGGTATTTTCATAATTTTATCCTATAGGGGTATTTTTGTAAATTTTTTTCAAATTAGGGTATTTGAAAATTTCACAAGGTAGAGATTTTGGCATTTTTATAATTTGAAATACTTGGTAAGAAAATTTCAAGGGTAAAATGGTAATTCATACACTAAGGGTATTTTTGTAATTTTACGAGCCAGGGGCATTTCGATAATTTTTCACAAAAAATGGTTTCTGGTGGCTTTTCAAAATAAGGGTATTTTTAAAGATTTCTAATTTGAGGGTACTTCGGTAATTTTCCTCACTGAGGGTATTTTGGTCATTTGCACAGGTTAGGGGTAATTTGGTCATTTTGTAAATCAAGGGTAATTTTCGTAATTTTTCCAAATCAGGGTATCTTAATATTTTGTAAAAATAGGGTTTTTGGATATTTGTAAGGTAAGAGAATCATGATAAAAACTGTGGGTAGTGTGGAAATTTTATGAACCAAGGGCATTTTAGTAATTTTTCCATCCAGGGGTATTTAGGTCATTTTAGTAAATCGAGAATATTTTGGATTTTTTTTCAAAATAGTTTTCCTACACATCAAAGGGGTAATTTGGTGATTTTAAGACTAAGGTTTTTATAAAAATATGGCTAGTCCCTTTCGGGTTTTAGTTATTGGATTTAGCCAGTGGTTGAGTCCTCTTGGTTAGGGTGAACCGTCACTACGCACCAGATATGATTCGAGTGGAGAGGAGGTGAGTCACTAGGACTGCTTAAATACCAAGCTCCCACTGAAACCAATCCTAGACATGCGCACAATGGTTGCCACACCCTAACTCTGACTTAGACACAGGTTTGTTTAATTGGGCATTAAAGTTTTATGTAATTCTCATGTTGGGGTAAACTAGTCCTAGGGTTTAATTCCTAGTCCACTAATCTACGTCCCTATATATTCCCACATACAATTCACAGAAGAGTTAGGAGTACTTACCTGGTGGACTTGGTCAAGACTCAAAGCCATGCCGTAAAAACCTGCTCATTTCTTAATAAAATCCAATTTCAAAAGGAAGAAAATGTTTTGGGCCCAAAAAGCCCTCAAGGCCGAGTTTTGAACCGAGCTCTGATACCAAATTGAAACACCTCAAACCTGGCCCACAAGCCCTGACCTGATTTGGCATGCTCCTAGAGAAAAACCATTCGAATCTTATTTGGGCTTCGCCAAAAACTTGTGTGTTTTTAAAAACAGTTGATTTGGGTTGGATTCAAAATTAAAACCCGGGTCGATTAGGTGTCAAAACAATTAATATTTATATTTAAGAAAAATTAACTTTAACTTCAAATCGATAAATGTCGTATCATACTAAGTAGTTTAAATACGTGCATAGATAATTTAATACTTATGGCCTTATTACATCAAATAAAACCCGAAATAATTCAAAACTTAAATAAATAAAAAAAAGTCTCTGAGTTATGCATGGCCACCACTGAGCTCCTGCCGACCCGGTCCAACTACTAAGTGTCACCTGAAAAATAATCCCACAAAGGGGTGAGTTAAACAGACTCAATGTGTACAACCCATACAAGTCTCAATTAAATTCAGGCATATCAAATCATACATAATAAACACATATAAACCATGATGCTAACCCGAACCCAATCCTAGGTAACCATCCGCTACACATCACCCGTACCAACCATCACACCGTGGGGACTACTAAGTTGACCCTCCATCCGCTACACACCATCGAAGGCGTCATTGCGACGTGCGTGCTCATCGCCTTTATAAAATTTGTGGCATGGCCACCAGATAATTATTTTGTGACATAAGTCACCACATTCAGATTTCTTGACATAAGTCACCACATTCAAATTACGTGACATAAGTCACCACATTCAGATATTGGGGTATAAAACCACCAATTCACTTCCCCTTTACATATCACCCATATGCCCCATGTCAAACAAATCATGCAATATCATGCCTTATTTCACATTCTTATCACTATTGACATATGTGCCATCATAGATCATATCATACTCAAAGTAGGAGTGGGTAAACATACATGTACTTTGTACCATTGCAAGATACTCTTAGCCACATCTTAACATATTCTTAGTAACATATTTATCAAAACATAGCCGTAAATTAATTAAGGCTTAGTGTGGGGTACACACCTGGTATTAACGCTTTATTAAAATCCCGAAACCCGATCTAATGCTTTAAACCCTTAATTCCTATATTCGGCCAACACCACACATTTTAGCTAAAGGCCATTCGGCCAAAGAATCAATCCCGAAGGATTTATCACAACTTAAATCTTACCTTGCTGTCGATTTGCTTACTAATCAAATCCCGAAAACTTTGTGAGGACCCTTCTTGCAATCGGCTAAATACTAAACCACAGAACTAATTAGTTTCAGATTTTAAACGAAGTAAGACATAGATCTAAGTCACTAAGTATGGTCTTAGCCGAATGTCAGATTCACTTACCTTGCGAATCTAAATCCCGAATTAGCTTCTGGTATTTGTTGAAATCCCTACAGATATATGTTAGATCCGATCTAACATTTAATCTCAATAAAATGGCCTATGGCCGAATATTATCAACCACTTACCTAGCTCGTCTAAATCCCAAAATCCTTGCTTGCACTTGAAGTTGTCGATATCCCTATTAACCACTGTTAGAATCGACTTAGACATAAACCTATGAGAATGGCCTTTGGTCGAATACCACTTTGACTTACCTTGATCACTACAGATCCCGAAAGACTCCCTCCTGAAATCGGCTGCAAGAGAAATCACGAAAGACCCTTCAAAGTTTCAGCCAAAGAGTTCTAATGGGATTGGTGCTTTTGATTTCGGCCACAAGAAAAAGAAATAGAATGATGATGGTAGAATCTTTACCCTTAATATTGAAATCGATAGTATTCCTTCCTGACACCACTACAGAGATTCGGCTAAAGGCTAAGTAGATATTTGATCGATTTTGGCTTTTGAGGCTTATTGAGAAATCGGCTTCAACAAGAGTGAAATGAGAAAGATTGATGATGGGGATTCGGCTTCAATGGAAGAGTATGGGACTAGGAAGAATCGGCAATGGTAGTCTTTAGGGAGGGTTTTGGCTAGAATAAAAGCAGAAGAAAAGAAAAACTTTGGAGAGAAAAAGAGTAAACGAGAAGGGAGGCTAATTTGCTAAATGAAATTCGGCTATTCTCTCTTTACTAGCTTGACCGAAATTCCCCCCAAGAGAGTCCCTAGGCCGGCCACACTCTTCCTCTCACTATCAAATCCCCTATTTCTCTCTACCTTAGCCGAATCTTCAAGTTTTTAACTTGATCTACACTTCATCTTGAAGTGTCTTTGTGCCGTCCACTTCCTCTCCTCCTTACAGCAAAAATAAAACTTTTATTTGCTTCCATTGTGACTCGAACCTAGGCCCTTTTCCCTTGCTTGTATGCCACATTCTAAGGCCCTAAGTGGCGCCTCCAAGCCACTTAAACAAGCCCAATTTTGTGTCATACTTCACCTACAAATTTTCTTAAGGCCTCTTAAGCTTAGTTCCCTCTTTTAAACTAAAAATCGAATAATTTCCAAGACATTTTCTACACTTTAAAGTTCACAAAATTCATAAAACACATTCATAATTCACATAGGCATGCTAGCACATACAATTAAGCAAAAATGCACAAGCCCTAATTCTCGGATATTACACACCGAACTAGATTTTGGCAACAGGCCTTTCTTCTCTTCGTCAATTATCCCAACCCATGCAGTCATGTATATAGATAATGCATAACAATATATTCATAAGGTAAATTTCAAAAAAAGCCCATATTACAAGTTATCAATTTGGCCCATTAGTCAAAATAGAAATTTTGGCCCATTTAATGATCTAGCAAATTTTAGCCCATTTAACAATCTAGCAAATTTTGGCCCATTTAACGATCTAGCAAATTTTGACCCATTTAGCGATCTAGCAAATTTTGGCCCATTTAACATATGAGGCCCTTTTCAAAATTTTCTCACTTGGCCAGCTTATCAAAAATAATCTATAAGGCCCAAAATGTCATTTTTTTACAATATAGCCCATTAAGGGCAAATCCGTAATTTTTCCACAACTTTAATACCGTTTTCTTGCATTCACACAAAAAGTGCTAATATTTTGTATTTTCCAATTTTATTGATTTTACGATTTTTATTATATGCTTACGGTATAATATAACCCATGAGATAAGTGTGAAGTTACACACTTGATTACGATGAGAACTATACCTTCCTGCTCGTCGATACCTAAATATTTATCACGCTTGATTAGAACACTAATATTTAATAAAAAATATACTATTGATAAACGATCTAGATCTTTACCCTCGAAATCTCGAATGACAATTATTTGTCTGCTTCTCCCGGTTGACGCTCACAACCCAATGGGAAATCTCAAACCGCTAATGGCTCAAACTACTTAACAACTTTGAATAATTAATTCTCCTCGAATGAGGGTCCACAACCCGGTGGAAAGTCTCAGATTCTCAAAATAGCCCTTCGCTTGAATTTAGGGGGAATAGCAGAACCACCCCTCTTCAAAATGCTATTAATAACTCTTTTCATCCCTATCTTGCTTGCCTCCATTGACAAAGGATTATTATTCCTACAATATATCGAAAATTTTAATACTAATGGCTTAAAAGGGCGAACTCGGCTTACCTTAAAATCCCGAGTGATTTTCAAAGGATTCCTATACGTGAAAACTTTTGGTTATAATAAATCCCAATGATAGTCATTGATAAAAACGAGAGTGATCAAAAATCCTTGAAGAGTTCCTTCTTACCTTGCTAAATATGATCTGAACTTGAACAACTTTCAAGATGACTTGACAAGATGGTGGTTCAGCCCTCCACTATCTTACGATTATCCAAAGCTTAATGAAAGAAATGATTGAGAATAAGGTCAAAGAAGAATAAGAGATTCGGCTATGATATAATAGATAGGAAAATAAATTTTGCCTATGGGGATGGTTACAAGCATTCGACCATGGAAGGAAAATGAAGGAAGGATGTGTTTGAATGGTAAATAAAATAGAGAGGAAAAGAGAATAGAGAGAAGAAAAAAAAAATGGAGATGAGAGGTTTGTATTTTAGTTCTCAAGGATGGAAGATGAATCAAAAAGAAACTTTGAGACCAAAATGCATTCGACAATGAAGAGGAAAAAGAGAAGAAAAGAAATGGTCCTTGATGGCTATGTGGTTTAGGTCACAAAGAGAAGAAAAAGGTTTGGAGAGAATGAACAACCTAAGACCGAAATGGTCAAAAGAAATGGCAAAAAGAAACAACTGCTTACTCAAAGTTTATGGCACATTCGGCTAGGGAGAGGGAAAATTAGAGAGAAAAAATTTGATAAAAGCACCAAATGACCAAATGGAAAATGTGCTCCTCAAGCACCTAATCCTACCCAACTAACACCAAAAATCGACCATCCCCCTAGCCCCCTATGCCATCCACATTCATGGTCAAAAAGGCCATTCAAAAGTTTCCAAAACACCTTCCCTTATTTCAAGCCTTATGTAACATACCAAAACCTTTTGATTCCTTACCTTAAGTTAACACTTGCCTTTTTCCCTTAGTCTACTTTCCATAAAAGAATTAGTCCAACTTTACCATAAGTAAGGCTTGACCGACACATGCCATATAGGTGCAAAAATAAAAGTTGCCAAAATGCTATCCATGGGATTCGAACCTCTCCCCTCAAGCAATCACTCATGCGCCAACACTACCTTACTACTAGTTCATCTTATGCTAGCTTTTTACACTTAAATTACCCTAAGCATCAGGATCACTTATTCCACTTCAATAAAATTCTCATTACTAAAAATTATTCTACTTCCGAATAATTTCGTGCCTTCTCAAGGCTATATTAAACACACAAAATTTAATCATTCACAAGCTAAACACCAAAACATGCAACATATCGATACTCAAATTTTTAGGATGTTACACTACAAATCCAAGGTCAAAATATTTATTTTATTATTATTTTAATGTTCATATCATGATAATATGATTGTGTGAAAATTTCGTTAACAAATTTTATCATTTAAATGGTCAATTGGAGAAAAAGGACTAAATCGCATATAGTGCAAAATTGGTGTTCTATTAGTTGAAAATGCCTAATAGCTATAGAAATTTATGTTGTATTTAGACCATTAATAGCATGAGTGGACATATTTGTCCATTAAATGAATGTTTTAAATGGTTTTTCATTAAGGATATTATTGCAATTTAGTAATTAAGGTAATAAAACAAAAGAAATAAAAGATGGTTCTCATCTTTTTACATGAACCACCACCTAATATTGAGGTGAAAAACACCATGAAAGAGACTTGAAGGTTCGGCTATGTATTGTCTTTGCATGGTATGGTTTTTGATCTCGATTTTTAATAATTTCTATGTTTTTGAGATCGTTGCATCTGGTATTAGCTAGCCCAGGGACTAATTTGCAAAACTATTAAAGTCTTAGGGTTTTTCCATTGATGAATCTATGAGTGTTTTGATGTTTAATGGTTGATAATGTATGGTTGTTGATAGATAAACAACATTTGTTAAGTGATTTTTAGTAAAATATCCAAATAGGGATTAAATTATGAAAAGTTAAAATTGTGTGGTTAAATGTGTGAGTAAATGAAAAATATGGGCTGCTAGGGGCATTATGGTAATTTAGTTAGCATGGTTTTATTGTGAATTTCATAAATTTGTGATTTTATGAAATAAGGACTAAATTGTAAAAATGTGAAATATGTGGGGCAAAAGTGTAAATGTGTTTTAAAGTGTATTTTGGATTGAATTGAATAAATAGTTGATTAAATAAGTCAATTTTGAACATATTTAGATCAACAAAATTAGAATTCGGATCTAGATCAGAGAAAATAAAAGTTGATCGACTTATTTCGTCGTTTCCACCTTCGAGGTAAGTTCGTATGTGATAAACTTCAATATAAATGTATTTTGTATGCTTTGATATTGCATGAATTGCAAATACGAGATTGTGGTTATGAATGATAGTGATTCAATGACGATTCGACATTTAAAATCCCGGTTGAACCTTAGGAATAGTTTAGGATGCTAGTGACATGTCATTAGGTATACTTGAATTGGCTTCAGGCCATGATTTAGCACTATGTGTGCAAGATAAACTGATTTGGCTTCGGGCCATGCATATTGGCTGATTTGGCTTCGGGCCATGATATCAGTATTTTGGATAAGTTACCTTAATTTGGCTTCGAGCCATGGTATAGGTACTTATCGTGCGAGATCCTTGAGTATCCGACTTCTATTCTGAACGGTTCAACGGGTAAATGAAAGATAAGAATGTATATGAGATTGGTACGAGATGGAACAGGTATGTGTATAAACCATTTTAGCTTTGAATGTGAGAAATAATGACGAATGTATATGATTGTGTGAATGAGCACTTGAAAGGTTTGATAGTTAAGGAAAATTACTTATTGACATATTGAAATTATTGAATCATGTTTAAGTGATTGCATTAGATTTATCTCATACGAGCTTACTAAGCCTTATAACTTACTTTGTGTATTTTTTCGTATTTTATAGTGATACCAAATCTAGCTCAGATTCGAGGATCGTCGGAGACCGCTTCACACTATCCACGTATAACTTGGTATCTATGAACTTTGGTAAATTTAGTATATGGCATATACAGGGACTTTGGCTATGTTGCTTATGTTTTGGTTATGATTTTGGCCATTTGAATTGGCTTGTAAATGTCTAAGATTTGGTTTGTATATTTGGCCATATGAGTTGGCTTATTTTGGTTAATTTTGATTATGTTTATATGTATACAATTGACCTATGTTGTGTGATTGAGGTGGATTCATGATGCTCATTGATAATAGGTAAGTTTGAATGTCAATAGGTGATGATTTGTGAATTGGTATGCTTGTGGAATTGAGCATAATAATGTTTGAATGTCATTTTAATG
This sequence comes from Gossypium rotundifolium, assembly GCA_025506655.1. Classification (NCBI taxonomy): domain Eukaryota; kingdom Viridiplantae; phylum Streptophyta; class Magnoliopsida; order Malvales; family Malvaceae; genus Gossypium; species Gossypium rotundifolium. Next base: position 161,411,078 of record CP106732.1, on the reverse strand, counting down.
TTTTGAAAAGACAAAGATTGACATGAAATTAGATGGCAATATGTGGTATTTATGTTTTGTATTGGTTGGTGCTGGAATTGGTATAAATCATATTTTATTGGAATTGAAATATATGCCTTTTGATCTTATATTATGTGCTATTTGAGAGGTGTAGGTGTACCTAAATTTGGGTGGCAAAATGGCTTGGTAAATAGCCTATTTTTGTCCACACGCGCAGAGACACGGGCGTGTGCCTCAGCCGTGTGTGACACACGGTCATGTTGCACGACCGTGTGTCCCCTGGTGTTGAAATTGAAATGAAGTCAGTGTGCTCCACACGGTCTCACACATGGGCATGTGATTGGCCATGTGGCACAAGTCAGTATACCCCCTAATTTGCACATGGCATAGCACACGGGCGTGTGACTTGGTCGTGTTGCATAAGTCAGTATACCCTACAGGTTTGGCACAGCCTAGCACACGGCCTGGTACACGGGCGTGTATGGCCATTTTTAAGGCACACGGGCGTGTGTGTTGTCCGTGTGACCTAAGTCAGTAAGCTCACTTGTTTTGACACGGGGTAGGATAGGGGCTGGGACACAGCCATGTGCTCCCATTTCGAATGTTCACACGGCCTATGAAACGGGCGTGTCTGGTGGCCGTGTGAGACACACGGCTTGGCCACACGAGCGTGCGTCCTCTGTTTTGAGAAAAATTTTCTAAGTGCTCCAAATGTTTTAAAAGTTATCGATTTAGTCCTGAACCACTTCCAATACATGTATAGGGCCTCGTAGGCTCGTATTAGGGACATAATGATTAATATTGATTGATGAATGTTGAATTGATTAAAAGTATGTATAAATGTGTTGTAAGTCCGATAATACTTCGTAACCCTATTTCGGCATTGAATACGGGTGAGGGGTGTTACATATATCTCCGTATAGAATGGCTCCAATAGAGTTGAAAGAGTTGAAAGCTCACCGCAAGAGTTAACATATAGAGCTTTGCACGACTGAGTTTTGCACCCTGGGTTGCACCTATATTGTTCGTCAAGAAGAAAAACGGATCAATGAGAATGTGTATTGATTATCGTCAACTCAACAAGGTTACGACAAAGAATAAGTATCCATTGTCGAGAAGAGACGACTTGTTTGATCAGTTGAAAGGTGCAACAGTGTTTTCAAAGATTGATTTGAGATCGGTTTATTATCAGTTGCGAGTTAAAGACTCAGATGTGCCAAAAACTACATTCAGAACGAGGTACAAACATTATGAATTCCTTTTTATGCCTTTTGGATTGACTAATGCTCCTGCCATTTTTATGGATTTAATAAATCGGATCTTTAGACCATATTTAGACAAATTTGTTATGTTCATGATGACATTTTGATCTATTCGCCAGATGAATCTAAGCATGCCGAGTATTTGAGGATTGTGTTGCAAAATTTGAGAGATAAGAAACTATATGCTAAATTCAGCAAATGTGAGTTCTAGCTCTAGGAAGTTGGATTTTTTGGGCATATTGTTTCTGCGAAAGGTATAAGAGTTGATCCGAGCAAGATATCTGCAGTTATTGACTGGAAACCACCTAAAAATGTATTTGAGGTCAGAAGTTTTCTGGGATTGAATGTTACTATAGACGTTTTGTAAAAGGGTTCTCGATGATTGCGACACCAATGACCACACTGCTACAAAAAGATGTCAAATGTTAATGGTCAGAGAAATGTCAACAAAACTTTGACCAATTGAAAGCATTGTTAACTGAGGCACCAGTGTTGGTTCAACCTAAATGGGGTTAATAATTTGTGATTTACAGCGAACTCGTCATTTAAAGGTTTGGGTTGCGTATTGATGCAAGAAGGAAAAGTGATAGTTTATGCTTCAAGATAGTTGAAACCACATGAAAAGAACTATTCGACGCACGATTTGGAGTTGGCCACTATAGTTTTGCTTTGAAAATTTGGCGTCATCATTTGTACAAAGAAAAATGCCACATATTTACTGATCATAAAGCTTAAAATACATTATGACTCAGAAAGATTTGAATTTGCGACAACAGAGATGGCTCGAGTTATTAAATGATTATGAGTTAGTGATTGATTGTCACCCGGGGAAAGCAAATGTGGCTGCAGATGATTTGAGTAGAAAGTCATTGTTTTCCTTAAGAGCAATGAATACACAGTTGACATTATCTGATGATGGATCAATTTTAGTCGAGTTAAAAGCTAAATCGGTATTCATTCAGCAAATTTGCGAAGCTCAGAAATATGATAGTGAACTACAAGCTAAAAGAATGCAATGTGAGTCGACTTCTAATTCAAAATTTCAAATCAGATCTGATGATTGTTTAATGTTTTGAGGTAGAATTCGCATATCGAGAAATCCTAAGCTTATTCAGAAGATTTTAAACGAAGCACATAGTGGTTGTTTATTCGTTCATCTAGGAAGCACTAAAATGTAAAACGATTTGAAACAATTATATTGGTGGTCAGGTATGAAACGAGACATTTTGTAGTTTGTACCGAGATGTTTAGTTTGCTAGCAAGTGAAAGCAAAGCATCAAGTGCCTTCAGGTTTGCTTCAGTCAGTGATGATATCGGAGTGGAAATGGGATAGAGTGACTATGGTTTCGTATCGGGATTACCCCTATCTCCGAAAAAGAAAGATGGGATTTGGGTTATGGTTAATCAATTGACGAAATCTGCACATTTCATTTTGGTACGTACTAACTATTCACTCAATAGATTAGCTGATTTGTATATTGCTGAGATCGTTAGATTACATGGGGTGCTAGTTTCTATTATTTTGGACAGAGATCCGAGGTTTACGTCGCGATTTTGGAAGAAATTGCAAGAAGCTTTAGGTACAAAGTTGAACTTTAGTACAACTTTTCATCCACAAACTGACAGACATTCTGAGCGAGTAATTCAAATTCTCGAGGATATGCTCCGATGCTGTGTTTTAGAGTTCGAAGGCAATTGGGAGAAATATTTTCCGTTGTTTGAATTTTTGTATAATAAAAACTTTCAATCGAGCATAAAGATAGCATTGTATGAAACATTGTATGGTCGTAAATGCTAAACCCCATTATACTGGACTGATCTTAGCGAGAAACAGATTCACGGGGTTGATTTGATTAGAGAAACCAAAGAGAAAGTGAAAATAATTCGCGATTGTTTGAAAGTAGCTTCAGATCGTTAGAAATCGTATGCGGATTTGAAACGAAAAGATATTGAATTTGTAACACCCCAAACCAAGCCTAGACATTATGACTGGATTGGACGCATCACATTGAAGTGTTGTTTTAAAACCGAGTTTGTCGATTAAAGTTCGCTACTAAATTTAAAATCCCATTTAACAATTGTTGAAAAATATTAGTGTTGTAAAACCTTGCTGTCTAATTATAGGTCGTATCAATTGTTATAAGCTTATCATTATGAAATAAAACCATGGAAGCCCTTTTTAGTTGCAAACTTTAAGATTTAGAAACATGATTTTTCAAAAACAATTATTGTTCCAAAACCCGTGTTTCCTAGACTAGCAGGTTGAAGTAAAGAGAAACATCAAATAAAAGTTAAAAACCCCAAATGGCCTTATTACATAATTATTAACTCAAAATATTAAAAATAAAATAAATAAGTCTAAGATTAACTCATATCGAGCGTGTGGCCACCTTCGAGTCCCTTTCAGCTCCAAATCATCTAAGGCTGGGGATTATCTGCACAGTTAAGGAAAGGGTGAGTTAAGAAAACTCAGTGTGTAATCCCCAATCATGTAATAATAGTTTGGGCCTGAGCCCTATTCAAGATGTCGATTGATGCAGGCTTTAGCCCTATACTGATGTGCATGGGCCTAAGCCCAAATGATCGCATAATAGAACAATATGCAACCCAACCCAATCCAGCCACCACACCACCCGTACCAACCAACACACCATGTGGGGACCAAGTTGACCCACCCAGCCAATACACCAAAATTACAGCATCGTTGCTAGTAGTAACGCAGCAAGGCTCCTAATGACAGTAAACGTGGGCCAAGCCACTAAGATCAGAATACGTGGCGAAGCCACTAGATCAGTAAAACATAGTAGAGCCATTAGTATAGTACTTCCTCAAATTACAAATCCCAACCCCAATGCAAAATATCATGTCATAAATAATTCGTGTATGCAGTATGTCACAATCATGATCAGTCATACAAATATCATACATACATCACTTACACTACCACTAGAGGTATAACAGTCATTTTGTTAGTTAGGGGTAAAACAGTAATTTCACATATCGATGGTATTTTGGTAATTTTACCCTTCGAGGGTATTTCGATAATTTCACCCATCGAGGGTATTTCGATAATTTTACCCATCGAGGATATTTTGGTAATTTTACATATCGAGGGTATTTCAATAATTTTACCCATCAAGGGTATTTCTGTAATTTTACCCATCGAGTGTATTTCGATAATTTTACCCATCGAATGTATTTCGATAATTTTACCCATCAAGGGTATTTCGGTAACCTTAGGCCTACCGTCGTTTCGAATGACTCGAATAACTTATCTGGCCAAAATGGTGTAATTAGGCCCAAAGCCCACTATTCGGCCCAAGTGGGCCTACACGCTCGTGCGCCCATTCAGCCTAATTTCAATCAATTACCATAAATTTCATCCCTATGGGGCTCATGAGCCCATTGGGCCCACTTGGCCCATTTCGACCCAATGAGGCCCATTACGACCTAAACCCACGAGAACGTTCGTGGCGACTTCTACGGTCTACGCTAACGATTGTGGCTCGATTTATCCTTACGAGCATTCGTACACTCGTAGGCCTTTTGATGCCAAAATTTTGGCATTTCAGCTTTTGCCGATTCACTATAGCATAAGGGTGTGAATACACCTTTATCCAACATTTTAACAGTACGGTATTGGGTGTACGATTACACACCTATTACGAGTTGTAGTTTCAAGCACTTCCAAAACACCTATGATAACAACTGCCCATTAATTAGTCAATAACCCTTGTTAAACCATAGTATTGAAACGCTTTAATCAAACTAACTTCACTTACCACAACACGAAAGATCCCTTGTAGTGAAACAAATAATCGGCCTACCCCTTGGTTAAGGAAAACGAGTCCCTAACAACATTTGACGAGAAAGAAGGTGTTAGCTATACATATTCCCACGGTAACTAGGGAAAAACCTTTCCGCCTAAGAGAAACAAAATTGAATAGGGGGAATAAAGCCAACCTAGATTCGACTAAAGTCACCATTACCAACCAATCGAAGAGGTTCGAAAATGGTTTGGAACGAGGAGAAGAAGGTACTTAGACCTTAATAGATTCGACTGACACAAGAAAAACCAAGGTTTAAGAGAGGGAATGTTCGTCTAACTTGCAAAAAAAAAAAAAAAGAATAAGCAGAGGGAAAAGAAGAGTTTGTGTTCGGCCAAAGGAGAAACTAAACGGAGCAAAGGTGATTCAGAAAAAGGATGTAGAGAAGAAGGGTAGGTTTCCGTAATGAATTCGGCAAATGGGCAGTTAGTGTTGTGCTTGACCAAAAGAATGACAGTTGAGAGCCAAAAAGAAAATAAGAAGAAGAGACTCGAATGGTCAACAAGTTACTCGAATGATCGAACCTAGAAACTAACTAAGACAACGATGGAGGCAAGCGCACCTATCAAACAGTAGTATAGTTTAGGCAAGACCGGAATGTCGAATCCCAAAGGAACCAAAAGTACTAATATTAACTCTCTTTTTATTATCTAGCCTAAGAATTAAGGGAATTTTTTGTTTACTCTAAATTAACTAACTACTAAACTAAAGACTTCTAAGACAAAGAAGAACAAAATTTTAGTCCTAGCAGTTGCTAAGAATGGTCTTCCTAAAATTAGGGGTATCGTGTTGTCCTCATCCATGTCTAAAATGACAAAATCTACCGGGAATATGAATTTATCAATCTTCACAAGTACATCTTCAATTATACCCCTAGGAACTCTGATAGTTTTATCAGCTAATTGAATGCTCATCCTAGTTTGTTTGGGCTTCCCTAGACCTAGTTGTTTAAATAATTTATAAGGCATGACATTTATGCTTGCCCCTAAATCAGCTAACATATTATCAATAGAAAAATTACCAATTAAGCATGGAATTGTAAAACTCCCTGGATCTTTTAATTTTCGTGGTAGTTTATTTTGCAATATTGTTGAGCATACTGTGTTCAGTTCCACATGTGATTCCTTATCTATCTTCCGCTTATTTGTCAATAGTTTCTTTAAAAATTTTCTCGAATCTGGCATTTACGAAAGAGCTTTAAGAAACGGTAAGTTAATATGTAATTTCTTTAAAAGTTTAAGAAACTTACCGAACTGTTCCTCTGTGTCATCTTTCGTTATTGCTTCGGGATATTGTATGCGCGGTTTATATTCTTTGATTACCAATTTTGGTTTTACCTCAACCTTACCTTCTTCTATCGCACTCTTTCTCTTAAATTGGGCTCGTCTAACCCTTCACTATCTTGAGCTATTATGGCTTGAATTTTCTCCCTTGGGTTAGTCTCGGTGTTGCTCGGTAGTCTTCCCTGTGGTCTCTTAGAGATCTACTTAGCAAGTTGCCCAATTTGATCCTTGAGCTCCTGTGACAATACTTCAAGTTTTGTTTTTACCTTTTGGAAATGTGTTTCTGAAGCTGCTATGAATTTTGTCAGCATCTCTTCAAGGTTTGGCATCTTTTCCTGTGGGTAGAGCTGTTGTTGGAAGTTTTGAGATGGTTGTTGCCTTTGATTTCCTTGGCCACCCCATGAGAAATTGGGGTGGTTTTTCCAACCTGGATTATAAGTATTACTATAATGGCTATTGTTAGATCAAAATTATTACCCATATAGTTCATTTGTTCGCACTCCATGCCCTGTCCATAGGGTGGGTACTCAGGATTTACCACGCCTTCACTTGCGTCGCACTGCATAACTGGATGTGCCTGCGAAGAACCATATAAACCATCAAATTTTTTATGTAGCAACTCTACCTGATTTGATAACGTGGTTACTGCGTCGAGTTGAAAAATCCAGCTGCTTTGGCTGGCCTTGTCCTTGTAACTTGCCACTGATAGTTATTCAGTGACATCTCTTCGATAAACTCGTAGGCTACTTCAGGAGTTTTGTTATTCAGAGTTTCGCCGGCAGCTGAATCGATTAATTACCTTGTTGAGGGGTTCACACCATTGTAAAAAGTCTGCACCTGTAGCCATAATGGTAATCTGTGGTGTGGAAACTTCCTCAACAAATCCTTGTATCTCTCCTATGTGTCATAAAGTGTCTCTAAATCCATCTGCACAAAAGAAGAGATATCATTCCTTAACTTGGCCGTTTTGGCCGACAGAAAATATTTTAATAAAAAATTTTCGGTCATCTGATCCCATGTAGTGATTGATCCTCTTGGAAGAGAATGCAAACACTATTTGGCTTTATTCATCAAAGAAAAGGAAAATAACCAAAGACGGATGGCACCATCAGAAACGCCATTTATTTTGAAGGTATCACAGAATTCTAAAAAATTCGCTAAGTCTGTGTTAGGATCCTCATCCTACAAACCATCAAACTAAACAAACTGTTGTATCATCTGTATAGTGTTAGGTTTCAATTCAAAATTATTTGCAGCAATAGTAGGCGTAACAATACTTGACTCAGTTCCTATTAAACTAGGTTTAGCATAATCATACATAGTACGTGGAGCATGATGTTCGGCCACCTCTGGAGGTTGAGAATGATTTTTAGCCATCTCTTCTGTGGTATTAATTTCGGTTTCTTGCTCTTCTTCTATGTAGTTTAAGCTTCGCATTATCTCTCTGCGATTTCTACGAACGGTACCTTCGATGTCACTATCGTAAAGTAGAGGTCCTGTCGGGTCCCTTCTAGTCATAAACTAGAGGTAGCTCAAAGGAGCGAAAGAATAAAATTTAGAAAAGCAAAAATAAAATTTAATAGCAAAAATAAAATATGGCTAAAGTAATAAAAATTAAGCGTTCTTAATATTTTAGTTTCCCGACGACGGTGCCAAAAACTTGATCATTGTTTCGTCGAGTCTTAAAATTTTTATAAAGAATGATCGAACCTGGAAACTAACTAAGACAACGATGGAGGCAAGTGCACCTATCGAACAGTAGTATATTTTAGGCAAGATCGGAATGTCGAATCCCAAAGGAACCAAAAGTACTAATAATAACTCTCTTTTTTATTATCTAGCCTAAGAATTAAGGGAATTTGTTGTTTAATCGAAATTAACTAACTACTAAACTAAAGACTTCTAAGACAAAGAAGAACAAAATTTGGAAAATATCTTGACGAAAAACCAATTGATTAAGACGACACCCAAGGAAGAATCCACCTAGACTTCACTTGTTATCTAACACTGAACCAGACGATTTATTCACTTGACATAATCCGTAAGATTCCCTAACATATATTAATCCCTCTCTCGAGGTGAATAACGTCTAACCCTAGGTTGATTAATTGAAATCTCTTTCCAATTAAAACCCCTAGAATCGCATTAACTCGATCTATGGACTCCCATATTAGGTTTCACCCTAATTTGATAAAATCTCGTCACCCTATCTCTAGGCGCGCGATCAACTCCACTTAATTATGCTAGATCTACTCTTAGGCAGGGACTTTTTCTCCTCCACCTAAGCACATCATACTTGAATTAATATCCCAGAAATATCAACACAAGAATTAAGGACACATAATTAAGAACAAGTCAAATATTTATCATATAGTTCAGCAAACGATAACAAGATTCATCTTAGGTTTCATCCCCTCAGGTATATGAGGGTTTAGTTCATAATAATAAAAGAATACATCTCAAAAGAAAAGATAAAACAAAACATAAGAAATCCCTAAAACCCCCTGAAGGAATTGAAGGAGAGATCCGCCGTCTTGGGTATAATTCTAGCATTTTGAGATGAATCAACTGGCTATCTTCTAGTAAATCTCCACAAATCTGCCCTTTTTGGCCTAGGTGGACGCCCCCTGACTAAAGCCCTGGGTTTCCCCCTTTTAGGTTATACTTAGGGTGTTTATATAGGCTTCGGAATATGTTTCTTCGCCCCTAAATATCCTAATCTGAGTGAAACTTCTCTTTGTCACGACAGGGACATGCCGTGGTCGAGTCTACTGAAGAGACACGCCTGTGTGTCTTGGGGTCCAGGCCGTGTTAGAGTAAATTAAGGAGGCACGGTCTGTGGTCTTGGGTCCAGGCCATGTCGATTTCTATTTTGACCCAATTTGGTCCGTTTTAGGCTCGTTTCTCGTTCTTTTCATCCTCCGGTACTCTCCTGAATATAAAACATGAAAATAAAGGATTAAGAGCACCAAATTACATAATTCAAGGCTTAAATCATCCAAAAGTATGCTAAATTTGGGCCTAAAATATGCTATTTTTATGGTTTATCACTCCCACGTCGCTTTCTCTGAATCGTGATTACGCCAAAGCACCTTGACTAACGGAACAGATTTCCTACTCAATACCTTAACATCATGATCTAGTATCTGCACCGGTTCTTCCTCAAAAGTCAGATCAGGTCTAACCTCAATCTCCTCCATCAGCACTATATGTAAGGGATCAGAGTGGTATCGCCTCAGCATAGAGACGTGGAACACATCATGTATCCGGTTTAACATCGAAGGCAGCTCCAGTTGATGGGTGACCGGTCCCACATGCTTTAATATCCGATAAGGTCTAATAAATCTAGGGCTCAGTTTGCCTTTCCATCCAAATCTTAAAATCTTCTTCCATGGTGAGACCTTCAAGAAGACATAATCCCCCACAGAGTATTCTATCTCCTTACACTTCAAATCAGAATACGACTTCTGTCTATCAGATGCTTTCTTTAACCGATCTCGGATCAACTTTACTTTCTCTTCGATTTTAGAAACCAACCAACTCTGGCCCCAAAACTCGCCGCCACCCAGTTCTGTCTAACAAGTAGGGGTACGAAACCTACGACCATATAATGCCTCATACGGTGACATCTGTATACTAGATTGGTAACTATTGTTATACGCGAACTCCGCTAGCGGCAAGTAGTCTTCCCAACCGCCTTTGAAATCAATTACACAGCCTCTTAGCTTGTCCTCCAATATCTGGATCACCTTCTCTGACTGCCCATCTGTCTGAGGGTGGAATGCAATACGGAAATCCAATATTGTACCCAATGCCTCATGTAACTTCTACCAGAATCGAGATGTGAATCTAGGATCTCTGCCCGAAATGATAGATACTGGTACTCCATGTAATCTCACAATCTCAGCGACGTATAACTTAGCCAACTTCTGTAGCGAATAATCAGTGCGAGCAGGTATGAAGTGGGCAAATTTAGTCATTCGGTCAACAATAGCCCATACCGAATCCTTCTTAGTAGGCGTCAAGGGTAGCCCACTAACAAAGTCCATAGTTACCCTCTCCCACTTCCAGAGTGGAATTTTAATGGGTTGCAGTAATCCAGAAGGTAGTTGATGCTTAGCCTTAACTTGCTGGCATGTCAGACACTTACCCACGAACTCAGTAACCTCGCGCTTAAGCCCTGGCCACCAGTACAGTTCATGCAGACCTTGGTATAACTTGTTTCTGCCAGGATACATAGCGTATGGACTACTATGCACCTCTCACAATATAGACTGCCTTAATTCAGAATCCTTCGGTATACAGACTCTCTCACGAAAGCATAGCACTCACTCACTATTCAGCCCAAAATCTACAGTCTCCCCCTTCTCAACCAGTCGAAAACAAGGGACCAACGATTCATCTAGAAACTGCTTCTCCTTAATTTGATCCATCCAGGCCGGTCTCACTTTAAGTTCACCAATATGCTACAATCCTCAAACAGTTTAAGACGAGCAAACATTGCTCTCAGATCAGATACAACCTTATGGCTCAGTGCATCTACTACTACGTTAGCCTTACCCAGATGGTGCACAATCGAGCAATCATAATCCTTAAGCAACTCTATCCATCTTCGTTGCCTAAGATTCAACTCCTTATGAGTAAGGAGGTACTTGAGGCTTTTATGGTCGGTGTAAATAATAGACTTCTCACCGTACAAATAATGTCTCCAAATCTTCAGTGCGAATACCACCGCAGCTAACTCCAAGTCGTAAGTGTGGTAATTCGCCACGTGAGGCTTAAGCTGGCGAGACGCGTAAGCAACCACTTTACCCTCTTGCATCAACACACATCTCAATCCAGTGTGCAACGCATCACAGTAGATAATGAATTCCTTCCCAGGCTCTGGCTGAATTAACACTGGGGCTTCAGTCAGAACCTTCTTAGTTTCTCAAAACTCTCCTGCTGCTTATCCATCCAGTTGAAAGGTAACCCTTTACGCAGTAACTTAGTTAGAGGTGCAGCAATCAGTGAGAACCCCTCAACAAAATGTTTGTAATACCCAGCCAGACCCAAAAAACTTCGATTCTCAGATACTGTCTTCGGTGGTTTCCAATCCAATACGGCCTTAATTTTCTGAGGATCAACCCTAATCCCCTCGGCAGACACCACGTGACCCAGAAATGTCACTTCCAGCAACCAGAACTCACACTTGCTGAACTTTGCATAAAGCTACTTTTTCCTCATGATTTGTAAAATAATTCAAAGATGTGCATTGTGATCCTCCTCAGTTCTTGAATACACCAGAATGTCATCTATAAACACCACTACGAACTAGTCCAAATAGGGCTAGAATACCCGGTTCATCATATCCATGAAAGCAGCTGGTGCATTTGTCAACCCAAACAGCATTACTAGAAACTCGTAATGCCCATAACAAGTCCTGAACGCAGTCTTGAACACATCCGCCTCCTTAACCCTTAGTTGATGGTACCCAGATAGAAGATCTATCTTGGAGAACACTGAAGCTCCTCGTAGCTGGTCAAACAGATCATCTATTCTCAGTAAAGGGTACTTGTTTTTAGTCGTCAATTTGTCCAATTGATGATAATCGATGCACATGCGCATGGATCCATCCTTCTTCTTCACGAATAACACTGGTGCTCCCCAAGGAGACACACTCGGCCAAATGATTCCTTGGTCCAGTAGCTCTTGAATTTGAGCCTTTAACTCCACCAACTCCTTCGGTGCCATCCTATAAGGGGTGATGGACACTAAAGCTATTCCCGGTAGGAGCTCAATTCTGAATTCGACTTCACGATCTGGAGGCAACCCAGGAAGCTCTTCGGGAAAAACATCCAGAAACTCCTTAAAAGTTCTGACATCTCCAACAGAAGGACCCTTAAAATTAGAACTGCTAACATACACTAGGAACGCCTCACAACCCTTGCGAACCAGCTTCTCGGCCCTTAACATAGAAATTACATTAGACAAATAATCTCATCATTCCCCTATCACCACCATTTCCTCATCCTCAGAAGACTTCAATACCATACGATTAGCAGCGCAATCCAAATTTGCACGGTGCTCCACAAGCCAATCCATGCCCAATATAAGATCGAATTCACCAAACGGTAGTTCCATCAAATCTGCCGAAAAAACAACCCCTTGGACCTCTAGGGGCATGTTTCTGAACAACTTATTCACCCTAACCTACTGTCCCAAAGGACTTATCACAATCTTTTCACTATCAATAATTTCAAACAGAAAACCTAATGTCCCAGACACAGTGCAAGCAACATATGAGTGTGTAGACCCAATGTCAATTAAAACAGTGTATGGTACATTATAGTATAGGAACGTATCAGTTATGACGTCTGGGGCGTCGTCGTCCTCTCGGCGATGAGCAGTATAGGCCAAACCTGCCTGTTTTGCCTCCATGTTACCAGCACCTCTGCCTGGTGCTCCATGACCTCATCCCAAACCATTTTCCCCTCTGGCCTGACCACGGCCTCTCGGTGGCTGCTGACCACCTCTCACTGGTTGAACATGACCCTGACCTATGGCTTGCATTTGAATAGGCCTCTTTGTACAGTCCTTGACCCAGTGATCCATAGACCCACATCTCAAACATGCCCCAGTTCATTTCTAGCACTCACCCTGGTGAGCTTTCCTACAATCTGTGTAAGGCTGCAGTCTTACTATCGTAACAGGAACTGCTCAGGCTAGCCCCTCAAATTTGGGCTTCTTCTTAGGCCCACAAATGCACTTGAGGGCCCAAAATCCCTCTTACTTCTGCCCCTATCTTTCTCTCGATTCTGGTGCTCTGAGCACTTTACATCCTCGGTAATTTTTTCCTTCTCCACAAAGGTAGTAAAATCTCGTTCCCTCTGCGGAGCTATTAGCACCCGCAACTCATCTCGGAGACCATCCTCGAAACACACATAGCGTTCATACTCAGTTGTGACTATACCACGAGCATATAGGCTTAACCGCAGAAATTCTGCCTCATACTCTGCCACAAACCTATTCCCCTGGACCAGGCTTAGAAATTCCTTCCTCCGGGCATCCACATAATTCGCCCCATCATATTTTCCTTAAAAAGTCATTTTGAAGAAACCCACATCAAACGGTCGACCTGTTAAGCTCTCTCACAGTGAGCCACCATTGGTATGCCTCGTCTCGCAGTAAAGACACTGCTCTCTTTAATTTCTATTCCACCGTATAGTCAGGTCATCCATTATCTGCTCGGTAGCCTCTAAACAATATTTTTCCACGTTTGGGGCTACAACAGAAATGCCTCTAAAGATTTTTGATCAATTAGACCGGAGTCGCTCAAAAATTGACCCTCGGCCCACTGACCTAGTACTTGCTCCAGTAACCTTTTCAAGAACACAAAACATCACTTGGGATAGGGCATCATCCCCAATCGCTCAGTCATGAGACCCTGTCTCAGTTACTGGTGAGGCTGGTGCCTCTCTAGCCGTTATGTGTCCTGATGTTGAAGACCCAGCCCTAGCACCTCAAGCTCTACCACGGCCACGTGTACCCTTTTCACGACCTCTTGTGCTCATATCGATGTAGCGTATTTATCTGATTTAAGAGTTTTATGCATCAGCTTAAAATTCTAATAATTAATTATGGAAATTTTTGATAAGCAGTAATTAAAGTTGTTCTCGCAGATCGAAACCTCACTACAGTTTTCAGTCTTTTATAGTTTCAGTTTATCCTAACCAAAAGAGTTTTTAGCAAAGTACTACTATCTATAGTAGTTTCTCAGTATAGCATTTCAGTCTATAGAAGTAAATAGTGTAAGAGAACTTACAAATTTAGCATGGAGACTCGGTGTGCCATACTTTCAGTAACAACCTTTCAATTTTCTTTTCAAAACCATCTTTTTGAAAAATTTTCAAGAACCCATTCCATAGTCGAGTTTTCTAATTAGATTCTGATACCACTAAATGTAACACCCCAAACCTGACCTAGACGTTACAACCGGATTAGACGCGTCACATCAAACTGTTGTTTGAAAACCAAGTTTGTCGATAAAAGTTCGTTACTAAATTTAAAATCCCATTTAATAATTGTTGAAAAATGTTAGTGTTGTAAAACCTTGTTATGTAATTATAGGTCGTATCAATTGTTATAAGCTTATCAATCTGAAATAAAACCACGGAAGCCCTTTTAAGTTGCAAACTTTAAGATTTGGAAACGTGATTTTTCAAAAACGATTATTATTCCAAAACCCGTGTTTCCTAGACTAGCAGGTTGAAGTAAAGAGAAACACCAAATAAAAGTTAAAAACCCCAAATGGCCTTTTTACATAATTATTAACCCAAAATATTTATAAAAATAAGTCTAAGATTAACTCATATCAAGCGTATGGCCACCTCCGAGTCCCTCTCAGCTCCAAATCATCTAAGGCTGGGGATTACCTGCACAGTTGAGGAAAAGGTGAGTTACGAGAACTCAGTGTGTAATACGCAATCATGCAATAATAGTATGGGCCTGAGTCTTATTCAGTATCATTTCAGTCTGGGCTTTAGCCCTATACAGTAGCAGTCTGGGCCTAAGCCCAAATGATCGTAGAACAGAACAATATACAACCCAACCCAATCCAGTGAGTACACCACCCGTACCAACCAACACACCATGTAGGGACCAAGTCGACCCACCTAGCCAACATACCAAAATCGCAGCATCACTGCTAGTAGTAACGTAGCAAGGCTTCTAATGACTGTAAACGTGGGCCAAGCCACTAAGATCAAAATACGTGGCGAAGCCACTAGATCAGTAAAACGTAGCAGAGCCACTGGTATAGTGCTTCCTCCAATTACAAATCCCAACCCCAATGCAGAATGTCACGTCATAAATAATTCGTGTATGCAGTATGTGATCGTTGTTTTGTTGAGTCTTAAAATTTATATAAAGAATGATTGAACCTGGAAACTAACAAAGACAACGATGGAGGCAAGCGCACATATCGAACAGTAGTATAGTTTAGGCAAGACCAGAATGTTGAATCCCAAAGGAACCAAAAGTACTAATACTAACTCTCTTTTTATTATCTAGCCTAAGAATTAAGGGAATTTGTTGTTTAATCTAAATTAACTAACTACTAAAATAAAGACTCTAAGACAAAGAAGAATGAAATTTGGAAAATAACTTGAGGAAAAACCAATTGATTAAGACGACACCCAAGGAAGAATCCTAGACTTCACTTGTTATCTAACACTGAACCAGACGATTTATTCACTTGACTTGATCCGTAAGATTCCCTAACATATATTAATCCCTTTTTCGAGGCGACTGACGTCTAACCCTAGGTTGATTAATTGAAATCTCTTTATAATCAAAACCCCTAGAATCGCATTAACTCGATCTATGGACTCCTATATTAGATTTCACCCTAATCCAAAAAATATCGTCACCCTGTCTCTAGGCACGCGATCAACTTCGCTTAATTATGATAGATCTACTCTTAGGCAGGGACTTTTGCTCCTCCACCTAAGCACATCATACTTGAATTAATATCCCAAAATATCAACACAAGAATTAAGAACACATAATTAAGAACAAGTCAAATATTTCTCATATAGTTCAGCAAACGATAAAAAGATTCATCTTAGGTTTCATCCCCCTCAGTTATCTGAGGGTTTAGCTCATAACAATAAAAGAAAACATCTCAAAAGAAAAGATAAAACAAAACATAAGAAATCCCTAAAACCCCCTGAAAGAATTGAAGGAGAGATCCGCCATCTTGAGTATAATTTCAGCTTCTTGAGATGAATCAACTGGCTATCTTCGAGTAAATCTCCACAAATCGCCTCTTTAGCCTAATGGGCGCCTCGACTAAAGCCCAGGTTCCCTTTAGGTTATACTTAGGGTGTTTACATAGGCTTCAGAATATTTTTTTTTTTGCACTACATATCCTAATCCAAGTGAAACTTCTCTTTGTCACGACAGGGACACACCCATGGCACACGCCCGTGTGAATCGATTTCAGGCCATGGTCGAGTCTGCTGAAGAGACACGCCCGTGTGTTTCAGGGTCTAGGCCGTGTTAGAGTAAATTAAGGAGGCACGACCGTGTGGTCTTAGGCCTAGGCTGTGTCGATTTCTATTTTGACCCATTTTGGTCCGTTTTAGGCCTGTTTCTTGTTTTCATCCACCGGTGCTCTCCTGAGTATAAAACATGAAAACAAAGGATTAAGAGTACCAAATTACATAATTCAAGGCTTAAATCATCCAAGAGTATGCTAAATGTGGGCCTAAAATATGTTACTTTTACGATTTATCAATATGTCACAATCATTATCAGTTATACAAATATCAGACATACATCACTTACACTACCACTAGGGGTATAACGGTCATTTTGTCAGTTAGGGGTAAAACAGTAATTTCACCCATCAAGGGTATTTCGATAATTTCACTCATCGAGGGTATTTCGATAATTTTACCCATCGAGGGTATTTTAATAATTTTAGCCATCGAGGGTATTTCGATAATTTTACCTATCGAGGGTATTTCGGTAATTTTACCCATTAAGAGTATTTTGGTAATTTTACCCATCAAAGGTATTTCAGTAATTTTACACATCGAGGGTATTTCGGTAATTTTACCCATCGAGGGTATTTCGACAATTTTACCCATTAAGAGTATTTTGGTAATTTTACCCATCAAGGGTATTTCAGTAATTTTACACATCGAGCGTATTTCGGTAATTTTACCCATCGAGGGTATTTTGATAACATTGGGCCTACCGTTGTTTCAAATGACTCGAATAACTTATCTGGCCAAAATGGTATAATTGGGCCTAAAGCCCACTATTCGACCCAAGTGGGCCCATACGCTCGTGAGGCCCATTTAGCCCAATTTTAGTCACTTACCATGGATTTCATCCCTGTAGAGCTCATGAACCCATTGGGCCCACCTAGCCCATTTTGGCCTAGCGAGACCCACTACAACCTAAGCCCACGAGAACGTTCGTGGCAGCTTTTACAGTCTACGCCAGCGATTGTGGCTCGATTTATCCCTACGAGCATTTGTACACTCGTAGGCCCTCCGATGCCAAAGTTTGACATTTCGACTTTCGTCGATTCACTGTAGCACAAGGGTGTGAATACACCTTTATCTAGCATTTTAACAGTACGGTATTGGGTGTACGATTATACACCTGTTATGAGTTGTAGTTTGAAGCGCTTCCAAAACACCTATGATAACAAGCGACGATTAATTAGTCACAAACCCTTGTTAAACCATAGTATTGAAACGCTTTAATCAAACTAACTTCACTTACCATGAAACGAAAGATCCCTTGCAGTGAAACAAATAATAGGCCTACCACATGGTTAAGGAAAACGACTCCCTAGCAACATTCGAAGAGAAAGAAAGTGTTAGCAAAACATATTCCTACGACAACTAAGGAAAAATCTTTCGGCCTAAAAGAAACAAAATCGAATAAGGGGAATAAAGCCAACCTAGATTCGACTAAAGCCACCACTTACCAACCAATCGAAGAGGTTCGGAAACGGTTAGGAACAAGGAGAAGAAGTTACTTAGACCTTAATAGATTCGGCCGACACAAGAAAAACCAAGGTTTAAGAGAGGGAATGTTCAGCTAACTTGCAAAGAAAAGAAAAGAGTAAGCAGAGGGAAAAGAAGAGGTTGTGTTCGGCCAAAGGAGAAACTGAAAGAAGCAAAGGTAATTCGGGAGAAGGATGTAGAGAAGAAAGGTAGGTTTCCATAATGAATTCGGCAAATGGGCAGTTGGTGTTGTGCTTGACAAAAGAATGACAGTTGAGAGCCAAAAAGAAAATGGGAAGAAGAGACTTGAATGGTCAACAAGTTGCACGAAATGCCACGAAGAAGTAATCTCGAAATGAAAAATGAATAAAGAAAGACCCCAAAATGCAAAGAGAGTTTTCGGTTCTATCCTCCCACCAAACTGCTGAAAATGCTCCCATCAAAGCCGAATTCCCCCCAACTCTAACTCTCCCATTCGGGCAAGACTCCTCCATATCCTAACTCTTTCAACTTTCCACCAAATCCTACTTGAATTGCTCCCAGCCACCAATTCGAAATTGTTGACCAATTCTTCAACCTCATTTCCAAAGTTTGATCCAAACTCTACCTCTTGCACCACCAAGACATAAAATAAAAGCCCCCCATTTGCATGTCATAGGATTCGAACCCCACTCCCCTTGCCATCCTAGTGACGCCACAGCCACCAAGTCACAAGCTCTTTTTGTGACACAAAAACACACAGATTTATACATAAGTCTACTGCTAACAACCCATTCCTCTTAAGAGCAAAAACTAAAAATTTACCAAGGCCCAGACTCAAACCCAGGCCTCCTAAGAACCCCCAAAGCCATTCAAGCATATTATGGAATTTAAGCCAATTCAGCAAAATTACAGACCCCACATTTTTGGGGCATTACAGAATTTCAAATCGGTGACAAAGTGTTTCTGAAAGTATCTCCGTGGAAGAAAATCCTTAGATTTGGTCGAAAAGGCAAGTTGAGTCCGCGTTTCGTTGAGCCATACAAAATTATCGAAAGAATAGGAACAGTGGCATATCGACTAGCTTTACCATTAGACTTAATAAAATGTAACACCCATAACCCGTATCCATCGCTGGACTAGGGTTACGAGGTATTACCAGTGAAATCATAACATTTATACTGTCATGACTCGCACATCAACACATCGTAGTAATCAATAGCACAAAGTCCCTTTAGTAGGTCTATGAGACCTTATTCATGCTTTATAGAGGGTTCGGGACTAAATCGATCTCATCCAAAAACTTTACAAAACTTAGAAAAATTTTCCTTCTAAAATAGGTCAGACACCCGTGTGGATAACCCGTGTGCCTCACATGGCCATGTCTTAAACCATGCCTTACCTCATGTGCAACACTGAATAGAATCACACGGCCTGTCACACGCCCGTGTGTCTGGCCCGTATGCAAGACTGACTTGAGTCACATGACCTATTACACGTCCGTGTGTCTGGCCCATGTGCAAGTCTGGCATACTTCAAAAATAGACAGTAAAGGACACGGTTGAGACACACTCCCGTGTGCTCACCCATGTGGGTAATTATAGGCCATTTTTAATGCCACTTTTCCACCCAATTTGGGTCATTCCTATATGCTCAATTTCAACATCATTATCATACATTTCAATCACCATACTTAACTACCAAATCAAGTATGAAACATACCATAATGGCCATTCACACAAGACCATATATATACACATCACATACACCATTTTCACTTAGCAAAACATGTACCAAAACCATTCCACAACCTTACTAGCCTATACATGCCATATACCATATATACAACTTCCAAAAAGGTACCAAAATAGATGTCCGATAGTGTGATTGAGTCGCTGACGATCCCCTGATCCGAGCTAGCTTAAATGACACTAAAAAACAGAGAAAGACTTCACACAGTAGATTTAAAGCTTAGTAAGTTCGTAATATTACACAATTAACTCTACATTTCAAACTCAATATGCAAAGTTAACTAACACACAATTCAATTCACATTACTATTCAATCTCACCCATGATTATTACTCTCTTTCATACCATATCTATAGGTTCATGTACAAGCATATACAATGCTATACAATCTAACCCTTTTCATCATTCATTCACATAATCTTCCATCTATCTCATTCACAATATCATCAACCACATAGGTTCTGTACATACCTGTATCACCACATATTTATCTATCACATTAACCACTCAATGTTCAATGCCATAATTCATTCAATCCTCTTTAAACGTTCGATGAACTCGCACACTCAGTGCCATTTAATTAGCCGAAGCTACAATAGTATCGCATACACTTAGTGCCATCACATTAAACTAAAGATGTCTCGATATCGCACACACAGCGCCAACTAATATAGCCGATGCATTTCTTTATCTCACACTTTAGTGCAATTCATCGCAGTAACTATTCTATTTACGCACACTTAGTGCCACATATCTTCGAACTCACATTTTGCATTACAAACTCAACAATCACATTTCCATTCATTTCATAATAGGTGAACATTGTTTAAACAATACGTATTATACACAAGCTTACCTCAGACGTAGAAACAACGATACTAGTCGATCAATCGAACACTTTATTTTTGCCTCGATCTCGATCCGAATCTCTCATTTCTTGATCTATATAATATTAAATTCAACTCATTCAATCACATTTTCATCCAAAAATATTCACAAACACATAATTATGGCATTTTACACTTTAGTCCTCCTAATTTCACATTTTGACATTTTAATCCCTATTTCACAATTACAGAAAATAAACATAATTTACTCACACCCAAACTTGGACAAATTTCACACTAGTCCCTAACAACCCATATATTTCATTTATTTTATATTTTAACCCTTCAAAGTTCCATTTTCACAAATTAGCCCTTAATAACCAATTTCATCAAAAATTCCAAATACAAAATATGTTTATCATCTATCAAGCTTTCATATTTCACCAACTATCAACACAAAGCTCACATATTCAACAATGGCATAACTTAAAATCATCATTAATTTCATGAATTCAAGCATGGGCTTTATAGAACACGAAGCAGCGATTACAAAAACTTAAAAATTATCGAAAACGGATCAAAAATCATATCTCAATTAGCCATGATTAGTGCCGAACCCTAAGACCCTTTTTCTTTTCTTTTTCCTTTGTATTTTTTGGCAAGATGAACACAAATGGCCATTAATTCATGCATTTATTTTATTTTAATTAACTTTATAACCAAATTACTATTTTATCCCTTAATTAAAATATTATAAAATCATTCATTTAATGGCCATTTATGTCAAATTCCACTATCAATGGTATAATATCAACATAAGGAACTTTCATTTAATAATCCATTGCAATTAAGCACTTTTAACTACTAGCACTCAGCTTTTGCATTTTACGCAATTAGGACCTTTTTCACAAATCAGCACACAAACAATAAAATTTTCACACAAAAATAAAAAGGCTAAATAGATAATTATGTTATTATATGATATTAAACAAAACATAAAGAGAAAATACATGTTTTTGTTAATCTTTTTACACCGAATTTAGAAGAAAGAACTAGGATTTGAAGCTTTGAAACATTCGGCCACTTCAAGCTTCAATTGGTATGTGATTTTTGTTTCGATTTTTGATTATTTCTACGTTTTTGTGATCATTTCTTTGTGCTCTAGCTAGCCCATGCTTTAATTTTAGAATTTGATGGTGATTTTGAGATATGCCATTGATGAATGCTTGAGCTTTGTGATAGTTGATGATGAAAAATAAAAGATAGGTGAAAGATTAACATATTTTGTCTTTAAATTTTTAGTGAAATTGAGTAATTTGGGCTTAATTGTGAAAATGAGAAATATGAGGACTAAAACTTGAAATAAATGAAATGTGTGGACTTGTATGAACATAGAGAGAATTTGGCTAGGCATGGGTGAAGTGAAATTTTATGTATTTGATGATTTTATGAATTAGGGACCAAAGTGTCGAAATGTAAAAATGTAAGGGCTATTTTGTAAAATGCCCTAAATATGTGTGTTTGGACTAAATTGAATGAATTGGTGATTGAATGAGTTAAGTTTGAATGAAAGAAGAGGTTTAAATTGAGATTGAGGCAAAGATAAAGTACTCGATTAATCGGCTAGTTTCGATATTTAAACATATGAGGTAAGTTCAGATATAATACCTGTACTTAACTAAGTTTAAAGGTTATGAAATGATTAGTTCTGAGATTATTGAATTATAAATGTTATGAGAGAAATCGAGCTATATGGAACTAAGTGTGCAAATTTGGAAATAGAATCGAGATGAATAGCAATGTGTGTGCGAAATAATAGAAGCTTCGACTTTGTGGTTGGCACTGTGTGTACGATACCGAATTACGTTTGGTTTTGTATTGAGGCACTAAGTGTGCGATGTTATTTCAGTTTCGACTATGAATTGGGCACTTAGTGTGCTATGGTATTGAATAGATAGTGAACAGTGGATAAGGTGTAATATCGAACATTGATTTGTAAGATTGTTAATCGACTAAGTGTTGGCAAAGGTATGTTTCGAACCTATGTGGTTGATGATATTATTCAAGTTTGAATAAATGAACATGAGTATATGGTTGAGGATGATATTGTGTTTAGTTGTGAATCTATCTATGTGATGGTTTAATTATGATTCAATGTTGTATTATTAAGTATGATGTATTATATTATGAACTTACTAAGCTCTTAAGCTTACTGTGTGAATTGTTTCTCTATTTTATAGTGTCAGTAAAGCTAGCTCTGATCTGGGAATCTTCAGCGACTCAATCACACTATCAGCTGTCCATTTTGGTACTTTTGAAGGATGTGTATATTTTAAATATGGCATGTATAGGCTTGGTAATGTGGCATGTTTTGTAGTAAATGGTCCTTATCATGTGATATGGCTTAAGGATTGAATAATGTTGGTATGAATGTGTAGGGTTATATGAGAGATGAATATGGTATGTATCATGTTTAAATGGTTGATGAAAGTTGTGTTTTGAATGTGAAATATGGTATGTTATATATAGTGATTAACCTATATGATTGGAATCTGAAATTGGTTGAGTTGGATGGGCATATTTGGGTAGAAATTATGTTTGGTTAATAAATGGTTTAGATGATGATTAAATGGTGCATATATTGGTATGATTGAGTGCCATTTGTGGTATAAATGCTTGTGAAATGAGGCTTGTAGGTGATTCAAGGTGTGGGAGGCAAGTTTAGCCTTGAAAATGGCTTATAACTGCCAACACGGTTGAGCACACGGCCGTGTGGCTCGACCGTGTTGTTTAAGTTTGCCAAGTGAAACAAGTTTGTAACATCCAGGAATTAGGGGCTTTGCATCTGTTATGTTTCTGTGTGTTTGGTTCGCTTTATTTGTTAATTGTTGTGTTTGAAGGGGCCTCGAGAAGGCTCGGGATTAAGCCGAAGCTTTGGTGAAATTTTTAATTTTGGGCACTTTAGGGGAGAGCTAGTTGGGTCAGGCTTTAAGGATGATTGCTTGTGTTTGTTGACACAAGAAAGGAGTGGCAAAGTGGCAAGGAGACGCCACTTAGGATGCAGGTAAGTGACGCCACAGGGGAGTAGTGAGGGAGCAAGTTCGAGTCGCATGGTCTGCCTTTTTGGTGTTTATTTTGGCGTCAGGATGAGAGGTGATGGATTCGACTAGGGACCTTGAAGAGTGGGAGTGGAATAATTCAAACATTTTAAATAAGTGGTGAAGAGGCATTTGGGGAGTTGAATTATTCAAACCGATTTGAATGATGGGAGGAGAGTGAATGTAGGAGAAAAGTGTGGGATTTGAGGCTTGGTGAGAATGTTGGCCGGTGTGGAAGCTTGTTAGGTGGAGTTGAATTCGGGTTAGTGATAGCTAGGGGTGTGCCGAAACCTAGCCTAGTTGCTTTTGACATTTTCAATTTTGAGAGTGAATGTGTGCCCTTTTTGGGTGCACTTTGGGTAGCTTAACTTTGAAGGTGCCGTATGTTCTTAACCCTTTTTATTTTCAAAAGTAATCTCTTCTTAGCAAGCATCATTTGTTCTTTCTTTTGCTCTCGGATCAAATCATTTTCTTTGGTTTTTAGCCTAATTCCTTCACACCATTTTGGTTCTTACTTTTACAACCCTTTTTTTTTTTTGCTTCATACTTACTTTACCCTTCACTTCCCCTTAGCCAAACCTTCCTATCACATTCTTCTTTGTCAAGCCAAAATTCTCCCTCCCCTCTACCATTTTCTATTCTAGTCGAACATAAGAGTAGTGACTGGTGCTTTCTTCATTTCTTTTGCTTCTATTTATTTCTTATAGCCGAATCTTCATCCCACTCTTTAGTGAGTAATTAATCTTTCTCTTCTATTTCTTCTACTCAAAGCTGAATCTTTGACTGTTCATTTCTCTTCATTCGTTCTTATTTCAATGGGTTGCCATCAATCGTTCCCCTAACTTTCTCAAATCGGTTTCTTCCTGTTTGGTGGTAAGTGTCTTCTTCTTTTTCGATTCATTCTTATTCCCTTGCTGGTTGTTAAATCGAAGGGGTTAACTTGGTACTTTGGCTGTTTCGGCCGAATGTAGGAGGGGCTTCATGTTCGTATTCTTTTCTGCGTCTGGCCTATGATTGGAAGATTTTTGGTAAGTGTGGTTGGCCGAATAGTGGTGAGGGATTATTTATCAACTGGTTTGGCCGAAAGGCTACTTCTTCTAATCTATGTTTGGGGGACCGATTCTAATGTGGAGATTGTGTAGGGACTCACCGATTTCTTAATCCAGCCTGAAGCTTTCGATTTCTGTCGATCTAGGTAAGAAACCTCTTCATTTGAGCGTGTGTTCTTACTTTTATCTTCTTCAACGCCTTAACCTGGTCTTCTGACCAAGATCTCTTTCATGGAATCAAATACCAGCCAAGCAAAGGAAGGGGTTGGACTCGTAGTCCCAACCCCTAAGTTAAAAAACAGTGCGGTGTACACCATTCGAGACTTTCCACCGAGTTGTGGGCCAGCTTCAGAGTGAGATAAGTAGATCGCTGTGATCCCTGCGAGTTAAGGTGTTAATGTGATTGATAGTATAGTTCTTCGTGTTTACAGGTGTGTAATTCCCACACCTTCTTTGTACGTTATTAATATATATATGTATGTTGCTTGAAAAGCTGGAAACGTAGTAACAGTCATTATGTACCCATAAAGGGTAAAAATCGTAACACCAAGCGCGTTCATTCTCTGAATATACTTTATAAGTGTTGTCGTTACATGAATATGCATATACCTTGAATATCTTGAGTATGCTATTAAATGTTGCATTTACATTACTATGATCTTATGTTGCATGGACATGGGGGGATATGATTATGATGAAAGGGGCAGTGTATTTCGGTCGCTTTGCCACAAGTTTCGGTGACATTGTCACATTATTTCGGTGGCTCTGCCACATATTTCAGTGACGTTGTCACAATATTTTGGTGGCTATGCCATATGTTTTAGCGATGAGCAGCTGACTGCAGTATGACTGCCATCGATGGTGTGTAGCGGTGAGGGTCAATTGTAGAAATCCCCACTGGTGTGATTGGCAGAAACGGGTGGTGTGTAGCGGATGGAAATTTAGGTTGGGTTGGGTTTTTGTATCATTTTGCATATGTTATCTACTATTCTGTATTGTAGGGCTACGACCCAATCCGATTTCGAATGGGCTTCGCCCAATGTGATTATGAAAAAGGGGCTAAGGCCCAGATGGTTAATGAATGGGCTTGGGCCCAATGCTGGTGTTTGGAAATTGCACACTGAGTCTTTTGACTCACCCTCTTTGCTTAACGTTTTACAGGTAGTACATAGTGCAGTGGACCGGGCAGGAGAGGACTACGAGTTGGCCATGAACGGTTTTCAATCTTTTTAAATAGAACTTTACTTATCTTTAAATTTTTGGGATTCTATGTTGTAATAAGGCCACTATTAATTTGGTTTAAAATTTTGGTTTTAAGTTTTTGACGCTTTAAATATAAGATAATTGATATGACGTTTTTACAAAATGCAAATAAAGTTTTTCATACAATTTAATTAACGGGTTTACAAACAGATTTTTCTTATGACAACCCTCGAGCTTGATCAGATGTAATAACATGTGTTTTCAAATGTTGCCTAAACACAAGGATTTGGTGTTTTAAATGAATAACGAGTTCTCAATTGAACCACTAAACTTGGTGTTTTAAAAATAACTTAAAATTTAGTGAAGTTCGCGATATTCTATAAAATTTCAATCATCCAAATTCTGTGTTAAGAGATAATTAATTTTAGTAAGCAAAGGTCAAAGCTGTCAAATAGCAGAACAGGGATAAATTTGAAGATTTTACTGTTCTAATTGGCTAAACTATAAATTCTAAAATTTTTATGGTAGAAGGATATATGAATCTAGTTTCAAAAACATCAAGTGGATCTTAATTTGGAGTTCTTTAGCTCAAGATAAAAACAATTTAGTGACTATGACACGGATGGACAGCTTTGAATATATATATAAGTAAATAGTGAAATTATAGATAATGTTACTTATAAGCGTGATATATACATTAAGGATGTGGAATGGAGAGGAGGAGGAGGAAAATATATGAATGAATTGTGTATAAAATGATCACATGCCCTATTATAATAGAATAAACGTTGAATTAGAAATGATATAATGTTTTATTTCAAATATTTATTATGAAATTAAGATTATCGTTATGGTATAAAAATAGAATTGTAAGTTTGTGTAACTTGAATTGTATTCTTAAATATTTGAAATGTATGTTTATGTGATGAAAATGTGATTTGAATGCTCAATGTATGATTATTGATGAAATGTTGATAATATTCAATAAAAAGGGAAATAAATCTTGGTTGAATGGGATGGAATTCGATGGATCACTGAAAAGGATTTGACGGTAAAAAGAATCTAGCCCTACCGGGTGATCCTAATATAAGCCCTCCCGAAGAATATGTGTGAAAAAGATCTAGCCCGGACGGGTGATCCTGATATAAGCCCTCCCGAAAAATATGTGTGAAATGAATTTAGCCTAGACGGGTAATCCAAAATAAATGTAAGTCTGGATTTAGCCTGGACTGGCAATCCAGACAAAGCTCTATAGAGTATTTGTCATTGCAGGGGATTTAGCCTGGACTAGTAATCCCTAAAATACTCTTTGAGCATATGTTACAGGGGATTTAGCCTGGACTGGTAATCCCGCTGTAAGAAATGAGGTTCGCATGTAACATCCTGAATTAGGGGTTGTTTGCAATTTAATTATTTTTCCCATATGTGTGCTTGAAGAAATATGTATGCTTGATTGCCTGATATATTTTAGGGTCTAGTCATAACCCCGGACTAGTCTGACTTAGGGCTGAAATTTATTTTAGTGCTTGAGAGGAGGAAGCTAGGTGAGACAGGGCTTAAGAGAAAATTTTGGGAGAAGTTGGACACAAGGAATTAATTGGCATGGTGGTTTGGGGCGCTAAGGTGCAAGGGAGTGCAAGGGAGAAGAGGTTCGAGTCGTGAGGGCAGCATGGGAGTTTTTAATTTTGTGTTTTGCGTTAGGAAGGGAATCGGCCTAGGAAGGACTTAAGAATAAATGGCGAGGTTTTGGGACATGAAATTCGATGTGGAAGAATGGCTTAGGGCGTTGTAAGGAGCTGCGGCAGTGAGGTCCCATGTTAGAGTAGCATGGGCAGCAATAGGCTTCTTTTTTTATGCAAGCTGGCGTGAAGGGGGAGTGAGCTAATGGCCTGCTCAAGGACTCTTAGTTTGATAGAGATAAACTTTGTTTTTTTTTTATTTATTTGAAAGGGGTGATAATTAAAGATAAGAGTTATCATATTAGGGAGCAATGGCCGATTATAGGACTCTTTGGAGTAGTATTTTCGGCTTTGAAAGGTGATTAAGGGGTGTATGCCGATTTTTAGTAAAGAGAATTCTTCAAACCACTTGGTGCCTTGCCGAAATTCCTCTCATCTTTCTTTTAAAAACTTTGATTTTATATTTCTTTCAAATAAGGTGGTAGCCGAACCTTATAGCCATTCTCTACTCTCTTTCTCTTTTATTTTGTTCTTTTCTTTCTTGAAACCATAAAGCCGAAACACTCTAAGTCCCTCTTTTCATCTCCTTTCTTTCTTTCAGGCCCGGCTCCATACCCTTTCTCTTTTTGAGCCGAATCCCCCTAAGGAAGGTGCTATCTATTCTAAAGGTTAGTAAGTGTTTCACTCTAGCATTCGGTTCTTTTCTCTTCCTTAAAGGTAGCCGAAACCCCTAACATCACCAAGTGGTGCCGACTTGTGGTGTTTAAGGGCCGAAATAGTCATCAAGGTAAGGGGCGATAACTTCTTTTAGGTTCAAGGTTATGGCCGATTGGCCTTTAGACTCTAATGGATTGATGGAACCGATTATAGGGGGAGTACAACTTAACGCAGAGAGCCTCTGAGATTGGAAGTAGTAGATCTGAGCCCTCCATTCTCTATCAACCGATTTGGTAAGTTATTGGTAAGGAATCCTCTTTAGTCTTTCCATTAGATAATTGAAAAGCCGAAGGCTAACTACTATGTGATCTTAAGGTGTGGCCGACTACAAGTGGTGGGTGTGACTTCGGGATTTGTTTGGAAACCAAATCAGTTTAAGGTAAGTGCCGCAAATAAGACTTTGGTATTAAGTTGTTATGGCCGAATAGGCCTATGTCACTAACCTTGTTGTTGGCCGAATATAGGGTCAAAGGATCTAGCACAGTAGGTCGGATCTTCGGGATCTAGGATTCGTGTTAGTAACAGGTGTGTAAACTCTTACACACTTTATTAGCATAGATTGTTTATTATGTTGCTGTATAACCTCTTGTGTTGTAACTTTGCCTTGTGGGCATAAGCTTGGACTCCGGGTAAGTCCCCTATTACGTGATCTATGATATATGTTTGTGTATGCCATCATATGCTGTTGAATGCTATGCTATACATAAATGCATGATATATGGGATTATGATATTTGTTATGTAAGCATGATGATGGTGGGATTGATGAGAGGAGGGGGATGATCTCTATGGACTATCACTAGTGGTTTTGACCACAAGATGGATTGGCCCCATCAGATTAATTGTGACTTCGGTCACCAGTGGTTTTGACCACACCGTTGTTAAATTGTGACTAAGTCCCAGTGGTTTGGTACCACCAGTGGTTTTGACCACATATTGATAAATTGTGACCTATGGTCATCAGTGGTTTTGACCACACGATGGGTTGGCCCTATCACTTGATTTGTGACTCTAGTCACCAGTGGTTTTGGCCACCAGTGGTTTTGACCACATGGGGTAGTTAAAGGAGTATGGATGGTTAGTTCGGTTGCATGTTTGCATGTCATTAATAATTTTGTATGAGTTGCATTTCCGGTGGGGATTTACACACCGAGTCTTGGTGACTCACCCTTCCCATATTATTTTGCGATGAGTAGATCGCGGAGATGGAGCCAGAGAGGACTCGAGGCGGCCATGCTTGTTCCTTGGATTTGGAATTTTAGTTGATTCAGTCAAGTTTATTTATTTTCTAAATTTTTAATTTGGGTTGTAATAAGGCCGATAGTTTATTATTTTGGATGTTTACATAGTTGTTTTTACTTTATTTAAACTATATTACAAATGAAATTATAAAACGTTAAGCGAATCGGTTAAAAGCAACATTTTCAAAAAAATAAGTAATTTTTACGAGTTTTCAAAGATGTTACCATCGGGTAGCAAAATTCACCAAGTTAACAATAACATCTGATGACTTTAAAATTTTAAAATGATCAAATGTTTTCAAAGGATTTTCAACACAACCAGGTTTTTAAAAATCAATCATTTTCTCCTGAGTTTTTATCAAACATTGTTTTATAACCTTGTCAGGATTTTTCAAATTTTTTTCCACCAGAAACATAGAATCTTTCAAACATTTTTACTCCGTGACATACCAGATCCGGTCAGGGTTCATGGGCCGGGTTTGGGGTGTTACATCGCAGAGTGTGCTCTCTTACAGGGGATTTAGCTTGGACTGGTAATCCTGCTGTAAGAAATGAGGTTTGCAAGAGTGTGCTCTCTGAAAAGGACTTATGTATATATCTGTACGAATTGATGGTTAATGAGATTGGAAATCCATTGAAATTTCGAGGAATTCAACGGGATAAATACGGAAAACGGTAAATACATGGAATTATGAAATTGGTGAGCTTAATCACAAGAATTTGTCATTTGAAATTGTGATTGACAAGAAGACATAGCGAATTGCATACTTATGTATGGTTAAAAGTATTTATCTGAAATACAAAAAAATGATAGTTATTGATATATGGAGACATGAGACTATGATTTATGAACATGGAATATGTTTGATAAATATGTTCATTCATAATTATGGAATTATGTACCTCATGTGTACTATTTGCATAAAGATGATATTTCAAATACTTTGATGAGTAAAGCTCAAATATAAAATAGTATGAAATCAAGACAAATTGTTATGAAAATGTATTTAAAATACGTAGATATGGTTGCTATATATTATATGATTATATAATGTGAATTTGTCTATATATATGAGAAATTTAATGAGAATTGAGCCCATACATGTTTCTTGGTATTTATGTGAAGTGTACGACTAACAAGGGTGATGAGGTTATGTGTTAGGGCTCGTGATCAAGATGATTGAATATGCCTTGTATGTTTATATTAAATTTAAATGATTGAGTTTTCGGAAGCTCGTTGGTTAGGAAGCTCGACGGAGATCACTCACACTATCCATCGGCCTATTTTGGTATGTATAGTAAATGAATTATGGTTATAATGGCATGTATAGATTAATTAGTTAATGTTGGCGTATAAATGATCTAACTACAACTAGCCATTGGTATGGCTTGTTTTTAGTAAGTTTTGAGTTACATATAATTATGATTTTGTCATGTTTGATGTAGGTTTAAAATGAACAAATGATAAGATGGTATGGTATAAGTATAGGGATGAAGATGATGGTTAAGAATGCTATAAAAATTTATGAATATGTCTCTCTCTCTCTCTCTCTCTCTATATATATATATATATATATGAATAGTTGATTGATAAATTTAGATATTTAACCATATAAATTGAATCTTGAACATATTTAAATGTTAATGTAAGTAAAAGACCAATTGGGTGAGAAATGAGGCTTCGATATAGCCTTATTTTTGTCCACACGGGTAGACACACGGGCGTGTGTCTAGGCCGTGTGTGACACACGGTCTAGAACATGGGCATGTGTCAAGGCCGTGTTTCCCCTGTATCAAGAAATTGCAAAACAGAATGCCTAGAATCGAGCACACGGGCTCCTACATGGGCGTGTGCCTTGCCCGTGTGAGGTACACGGCCTGGATACATGGGCGTGTGATACGGCCGTATAAATCCTGCACTTAATTCGAAAATAAAAATTAACCACACGGCCTAACAACACGACGTGTGCCTTGGCTGTGTGAGATCAATTTGTTCATGAGTTGCAAGTTAAAGAGTTACACGGCCTAGGGACATAGGCTTGTGAAGCCACACGGACTAGAGCAACGTAAGTCACATGGGTGTGTTGGTCACACGACCTGAAACCACACGAGCGTGTCCCTATAGCACATGGGCATGTGACCCCTGTAATAGAGAAAAAAAAATTTGGGATTATGCAAAAAATTCCCTATGATCCTAATTAAGTTCCGAATCGTTTCTAATGTATGTTTTGGGCTTCAAGAGCCCAATAGAGGGACATTATAATTACGTTCAGAATATGAATAGTAAATTGACTCAGTTTAATGAAAAATGGTTCTGTAAACTCCGGTAATGTCTCGTACCTTATTCCGGCGATGGATACGGGTAAGGGGTATTACACATCTAGCAAAAAATACATGTGAAATTTCAATAAATGATTTATTGATATAAATATAACAAATCGACTCAATTTTCAAAAGTTTTATTTTCAGCTGTACAAAAAATTTGTTTTCAAACCAATTTTTTTTTTCTAATAAAAAGTTGATCCCCAGGTTTAACCCCATAGCACCGATATTTAACTCTCACAGACGAGCAAACTTCATACCCGAGCTCGGATTGGGATCCAAGAGAAAGGGGAGTTCAGCCTTTGCAACAAATGATAGAGGTCCTGATATCTTTTCCACAGGCATCCATGGGAGCACCCCATACATTGGTATGGCCAAACAATATATAGAAGTGGAAACCAACTCGTTAGGAATTTCTAAATCAGAATTATTACTTTTGTTTTACATTAATCATAGAATGTTGAATTTCACTATGTATGTCTTTTACTATGACAAAATTTGCTTCTGGCCACCTTTATGAAGATCCATCTCATAATCAGCCAATGATGGCAGGATCAACCGAAAGCAGGATGGCAACAATGAGAAAGTGGCTCCATCAAGTAATATCATCAGCATCCGGGATGAACAGCAGCCAAGTAGTTCCTCTCCGAGTTCGAAAAGCGAAAGGCAGAGTTAGCAAAGCAGAGTGAGATTACAACATTCACCGATGAAGAGTAACAATCAAGAATAGTACATAAAGTTGAAAAGAGTATAGATATTAACCAACTGTTTCAATACTGCATTCAACGGTTTGCCATAGGACGGAACTTCAAAGTTGAAAGGGTTTCTTTTTTCTAACAAAAGGAAGGTCATGGAGTTGGTATAAAAAAAAAAAAAAGAATTAGGATTTTGAGATGTTGAGATTTGAATTGAAGGATGTCACCTCCGGTTCAATGACTGTTTAATTTTCTCAACAATAACAGCACCCATAGAGCTATTAAATTACAAAGTTGAATTAAATGATGCAAAATTATACAGAAGTGGTGATCTATATTTCATTTTACTCATGCTGCTGATGTACATTTACAACATAAGGGGAAAAAAATGAAAATATACATTAGATCTCAGGAATATGACCTGAAATATTCTGGTTGTCGGAAATCAGGCTTTGGCATCCCCAAAGATGACCCTGTCGCTGACTCAAACAGATTGCGAAGCTCCTTTGCATGGCTAGTCATACCACTGATAGAGTAAGCCTTAATCATGGTTCTATATGTGATCTTATCAGGTTTATATCCTTTTTGCTTCATCATTTCAAGCACCCCCTTCATCTCTGCAAAGCATCCCATCCTACCGTAAGCATCCACCAGACAATTGAAGAACACAATGTCCAATGTTACATCCGAATTCTCAATGATCCGCAAAACACCAGCGATTTTTTCAGCTTTCCCAGCTTGACCATAAGCCCTTACTAGAGAGCAAAGTGTGACACAACTAGGCTTGATTCTTTCTGACCGCATTAGCCTAAACAAATACTCCATCTGTTTCAAATCACCAGCCCTTCCAAAGGCATCTATCACTACATTGTAGGTAACAATCGTCCACGAGTAATGGTATTTTTGCATATATTCCATTACAGCACTCATCTTCTCGTAGTTTCCAGTTTTTCCATAAGAATCTAGCAGAATGTTGAAGGTCTTAATATTGGGCTGGATACCAGCACTCTGAAACTTCTCGTAACACTTCTCCATGGTTTCAATTTGCCCACTGCTGCCAAAGGCTCTAATTGTGGAGTTCATGGTCCAAACATCTGGTTCACAATCCTTCCCTCTAAGCATCTCCACGAGTGTCATTTCCATCTCTTGAAACCTTTCAGTAAACCAAAAGAATGAGTTACTTTCATGTAAGTGGACTTGAAATTTTGTTATAGACTATAGTGCATATACTTTTGGCAGCCAGACAGAGCATATTCCTGAAATCATAGAGAAGAATTAACAAGATACATTTTTGCTTTGCCGTAGGCATCGATAAGGGTGTTGTATGTAACTGTGTTGGGCCTGATTCCCCGACTTGCCATGTCGGAAAGCAAGGCACGTACTTTATCAAAGGCAAAAACCTGCAGGCATGATTTGATGAGGATGGAGTAGGTCTGCACATCAGGTTGACAAATGGGAGTGTCTTTCATCTCCTCTAAAAGGGAAAATGCTTTATCAAAGAGACCGCTCCGACTGTAGGCAGACAAGAGAGCAGTGTAGGCTTCATGGTTCATAACACAACCTTCATCGCTCATAGCCTGAAAGAGCTCATAGGCTTTATCAGGCTGCTTGCATTTCCCAAGCAAAACAATAAGCTTGATGTATATAGCAGCGTTGGGTCTATACCAAAGCTGCTCCCGTAGTAACTCAAAAACCTGAAAAAAGAAATGTGATGACCTTGGTATTATCATTAGAATATGTGCGTGATATAGGAAGCTAAACTTGTTTCTCAATGCAACAATGAAAAGGAATAGAGAGCACTGTTAGATTTTTAAGATAAAAATTTCAGCTTCTCTTCCACTGTAACTTGTTTACAGAAGTGGTTAAGCAAAATTTGAAAAGCAAAAGGAAAACTCAAGATTTCAACCAGACCTTAAGAGCAGATTCCCAACGCAAAGCAGTGATTCTCTCGTGAAGGGCTTCAAGAACAGTCCTCGGAAGCAACTTCTTGGAATTGTTGGGTCCTCTCTTTTTTTCGATAAAAGCCTTGGTGGCCTCTCTTCGCAGGATGACGGAAATAGCCTTCCTTGAAGCTATCTTCCTGTTCACTTCTTCTCTCCTCCCTCTCGTCTCTCTCTGCTTCAATTCCTCGGCAATTACAAGTCTTCCCTTTTCCCTTCCTCTCTCACTCACCGTTAAGCTCCTCGTTTCCTCTTCTTCGTCTTTGTTTGGTGCAGATGTTTCGGATTTGGAAGCGGATACGGGCGAAACCCGGAGGGGCTTATGGCTAGGCGACGGTGGCCGATTGACAGCGGGTAGAAATGTGTGGGGGTGACTGCAGAGAGAGGCCATTTAGATTTGCAGAGAAATTGAGCACCAGAAATTTAAGTGGAGTTAGTAAGGTAAATTTTCAGATATTTTCACTGTTGGGCTTTGGTTATTGTATTCGATTTTGGATTGTTTGGGTTTCAGAGAAAGTGTTGTCGAAAGCCCCGCTTTAAAAGTAGTGTTGAAGACCCTTTAAATCCGTATTCAAACTATTTAATTATATATACCTATGTCTTTACAAGAGTTGTCTATGGATCTAGTCGAGCTTGGGTTGAGTTCTAATAAAATTTTTAGCTCAGTTGATAGATCCGGACTCATCTTAAAAAATAGATCTAATTTTTGTCTAAGCCCAACCTAAATTATATATGTTAAATTCGATTTCAAACCGACCCGACCTATATTAAAACTTATAGTATTAATACTTGTTACGAGGTCGATACATTGGGGAGGATATTGATACTAAAAAAATATTTCTTTAATTTTTAAAACATTGAATCTTAAAACGGTATTGATACTTTCGTGAAAGGTATCGATACTTTGTTAAGGTATCTAGGCTGGGCTGGGCTGGGCTTGGGCTAATAAAAATTATTCAAGACCTGGCCTATTTTCTAAATAGGTCTTTGATGCGTCGTTGAAAGCACTAAATATATCATATTCCCTGTAAAATAGTAAAAATAATAGTAAAGGGAAAGTAGGGTCGAATCCTCTGGGACCGGATTATACGAATGCTTGTTTCTCGAAATTCTGGGCAGAATCGTGCCCAAGAAAATCTGCGTTCCTGAAAAAAATAAAAATAACAGAATTAAAAGTTTGATCTGGGAAAATAAAAAAACAAAATTTAAAACGAATTGAAATTACGAAAATTAAATGAGGAAAATAAAAAGAAAGAGTTTTAGAGAAAGTTTATTATGTGGAGAGATTCCAGCCTCTAGTTGCCTCGATCCGCCTTGGGTTCAATCCTTGGCTTTTAGATGATCCTTCTCAACTCGAATAAGCCAGTTATAGTGGAAGAGGACGCCTACGACCACTAGCTTCAAGGATTTAGACTTCAATTTGGTGGAACCTGACTCTAGCAAACAATCACTCTTGTAGGATCATCTATGCTAGATCAACGTTTCTCAATGGCGAATCCCACGCCATTTTGTCTCTTGGGCTCGCCAACCTCTGACGCAGTAAGCTAACGAACCGACTATGCAACCTTCTTAAAATATACAAAGCGACCGTTCCTTGCAAACGTTGAAAAGATTACTTCTTAAGGGACATGGACTAAGCGTCACTCAGAAAAGTGAGAAACGATGAATACCCTGTTGAGTAGGCTAAGTACGGATTTTAAACCTCAAGAACCCTTTTTGGGGATTTTCGGCAACCTTTGGCTAGATGTGTAGCACCCCAAACCCGGCCCAAACACTACAACCGGATCTGGTATGTCACTAAGAAAATTTTTGTAAAACCAATCGTGTTGACAGAAAGCCCAAATGTAATTTATATAAAATATGCCCTAATAGTCAAAAGCCCAAAACTGAATTGCATGTCTTAGTTTAAAAAATAAATAATAAAACCCATAATAAAACCAAAATGTAAACTAGTGGTCCATGGCCTTATTACAACGAAGTTTGAATCCACAACATAAAATACTTAAAAAAAACTATTAAGTAGGGACTTTTCGCCGGATCCACATATTCTTTTGCATGACCACCTTGCTCTCCTCTCCGGCCCGGTCCGATGAACTAAGTGTCACCTGAAATTTTAGTTTAATTGGGTGAGTCGCGAGACTCAGTGTGCAACCCTCATGCACCACTAGATTTGGGCCTCATAAAACATAATAATAATTTCATTTACATGGATAACAAATAATATGCAAAACCCAACCCGTTTGCCTAGGTTTCCATCCGCTATACGCCCCCGTACCAACCGTTCTCTCCATTGGGGATTTTTACAATCAACCCACACCGCTACACGCCAAGATGGCAGCCATGCTACTCATCAACATATTATGGTCGAAACCCTTATAACAGATCATGGCATTAGCCACTACAGCAAGTCATGGTATAAACCGTTACACATGTACATATAACTTCCTCCTTTCATCACCCAACCCATGCAATCACATATAAACAACTTACTTATAACATTTAATCAGATTATTTACTAACCTGGTGGTCCGCTTTTACCCTCTTTGGGCTTCAGTCATTAATCTGATATTTCGGCATTTATCATAACATGTAAAACTTATAAGCATATATTTAATAATCAGATCTAGATGGTGGGGAAGTATTACACACTTGATTCTCGTACTAATGCTTTCTCTATGCCTACGCTACTATCACTCGAGACTACCACTATCGGCCCACGATCTGACTTCGATGTCGGCCCACACCCCGATGACCAATCTCGCATTATCGAAACATATCGCTTCTTGTATTTGGGTGTCAGTTTTGTAGATCCACCCTTTTCTTCCTGACTGTTATTCGAGTCCATCCTTAATCACTAAATAATTTAAACGATAAGATCTAATTACTTAACAACTATAACACTTAAATCGAATTCTTACCTAGTTAATCGAATCCCGAATGTCGTTGAGAACTCGTCACCTCCCTTCCTACATTCGGCCATCACCAAAATAATTAACCAAACCGATGATCGCAACCATCTAACACCTTAAGACATTCGGCCAAAGACAAAGGATAAGAAAGTGGCCGTTCGGCCGAACCTACCCTTGACCACCTACCTTCGGCTTTTCACAAATCGGCACTACAGATCTCAGCAAGAAAAGAATTCGGCTTCTAAGATTAGAGAGTGAAATCAACAAGGCCTTAGAAAATCGATTCGGATTAGAAACTTGATAAAAAAAATGAAGAAATCCAAAAGAAGCAAAATCCCAAAACTTACCAAATTAGAGAGGAGTATTCGGCTATTGTGCACCTTCGAGAAAACGAAACCACCCTTGTAGTTTCGACTATAGGAGATGAGGGTATGAACAAAAGAGAACTCGGCTAAAGTGTTTTGAAAAGAATGAGAAAAATATTGTCAGAGTATTCGGCCAACTAGAAAAAGAAAAAGAAAGAAAATTCAGAGGGAGAATGAAGTGGAGATTTCGGCAGAGAAAAGAAAAGATGGAGAGAATTTGTTAGCAGAATTTTTGCTACCACAGAAGCCTATACTAAACCAATTTCCCCCTCCTGTAGTTGAGTTTCGGCCAACTCTCTCCTCTTTTGATAGTCTTTAAATCACTTGATAACTCAATCCTTATCTTACCTTTAGGAGAGCCCACCTTAAAACCAACTCCTCCCTCTTTAATTATCAGCTTTTTATCACTTAAATTAAAAGAAATAGACTCCTAAATTGTAGCCTAATTGCCGTCCAACCCCCTTCCCTTCTTAGTGCCAAAATTGGACCCATCCATTTGGGCCCCAAGCGGCCACACTGGCCCAATACCTTCCCCCTTGTGACGCCACCTTAATGCCCACTTAAAGCACCTCAAGTCTTCGGGCCACAAGCCCAGCTTGCTACTAAACTAATTATCTAACTTAAATTATGAACTAACACCATTTATCAACCACCTAACCCAAATTTTAAAGCCCAACCTATCACTTAAACTACCCAGAACATTAATTTAAACCCTAATCCATATATTTAATCAAGGCCTCAGCCCGAGCCTTAAATTCTTGAACTAACATATTAAACCAACATATAAATGCACAGGCCCACATTTAGGATGTTACAGTTCTACCCCCTTCAAATAAATTTCGGCCTCGAAATTTTACCTGATCAAAAGAGATGGGGATACTGTTATCATATAACATCCTCTGGCTCCCACGTCGCCTCTTCTGCGCCGTGATTTCGCCACAAAACTTTGACCAATGGAACAGACTTCCTTCTCAACACTTTCACGTCTTGATCCAGAATTTGCACTGGTTCCTCCTCAAAAGACAAATCCGTCCTTACTTCTATCTCTTCTACTGGCACTACGTGCGATGGATCAGATCGATAACGTCTCAGCATCGAGACATGGAACACATCATGTATCTGCTCCAACTCCGAAGGCAACTCCAAACGATAAGCCATTAGGCCCACACAATCTAGTACCTGGTAAGGCCCAATAAACTGTGGACTTAACTTTTCCTTTCGTCCAAACCTCATTATCTTCTTCCACGAGGATACCTTCAAGAAGACTTGATCACCTATCGCAAATTCCACCTCTTTCCGCTTTAGATCCGCATAAGACTTCTGTTGATCAGACGCTTCCTTTAACCTAGCCCGTATTAACTTAACTTTCTCCTCTGTTTCCAAAACCAATTCTGGGTCTAACACCTTATGTTCACCCAACTCCGTCCAACAAGTTGGAGTACGACATCTCCTTCCATATAACGCTTCATAGGGCACCATCTGAATGCTAGCTTGATAACTATTATTGTATGCAAATTCTGCCAAGGGAAAATACTCTTCCCAACTGCCCCTAAAGTCGATGATGCAACCCTTTAGCATATCCTCCAAGATTTGAATTACCCTCTCGGACTGACCATCAGTCTGTGGGTGAAAGGCAGTATTAAAGTCTAACCTTGTTCCCATTGCTTGATGAAGAGCCTTCCAAAATCGTGACGTAAACCTAGGGTCCCTATCTGATTGATTGACATAGGTACACCATGTAGTCTTACAACCTCAGCCACGTACAACTTAGCCAACTTTTGAAGAGGATAGTCTACCCGAACTGGTATGAAGTGAGCAGACTTTGTCAGTCCATCTACAATCACCCAAATCGAATCCTTCTTAGTGCGTGTAAGGGGTAACCCACTAACAAAATCCATCGTGATTCTCTCCCATTTCCATTGGGGAATCTTCACCGGCTGTAACAATCCCGATGGCACTTGGTGTTCAGCTTTGACCTGTTGACACGTCAAACATTTTTCTATGATTTTCGTTACCTCCTTCTTCAGACCTGGCCACCAAAATTGTTCTCGCAAATCACGGTGTATCTTGACTCCTCCAGGATGCATAGCATAAGGGCTACTATGCGATTCCCGAAGAATCATCTGCCATAACTCTTTGTCTTTAGGCATGCAAATCTTCCCACGATAACACAGAATTCCATCCTTGTTCAGACTATAGTCCTCCATTCCACCATCCCTCACTCGCAATAGTCGAGCACTCAGGTCTTTATCTCCTAACTGTTTGCCTTTAACCTGACTTACCCATGTTGGCTTTACTTGCAACTCAGCCAGCAAACTCCCGTCGTCGAATAAACTCAGATAAGCGAACATGGCTCTTAACTCCGATACTACCTTATGGCTTAATACATCTGCCACCACATTCGCCTTACCAGGGTGGTATTCGATCGAACAATCATAATCCTTCAAGAGCTCGATCCGCCTACGTTGTCTTAAATTTAGCTTCTTCTGGATAAGGAGGTACTTTAGACTTTTATGGTCAGTCTAAATTACCGACTTCTCCCCATATAAGTAGTGCCTCCAAATCTTTAAGGCAAACACTACCGCGGCCAACTCCAAGTCATGCGTAGGGTAGTTCAACCCATGCGGTCTCAACTGTCGAGACGCATACGCCACCACTTTTCCTTCTTGCATCAACACACATCCTAAACCCGTGTGTGACGCATCACAGTAG
This sequence comes from Gossypium rotundifolium, assembly GCA_025506655.1. Taxonomy (NCBI): domain Eukaryota; kingdom Viridiplantae; phylum Streptophyta; class Magnoliopsida; order Malvales; family Malvaceae; genus Gossypium; species Gossypium rotundifolium. Next base: position 161,370,713 of record CP106732.1, on the reverse strand, counting down.
ACAGAAAATTCTTTTTCTGCCTCCGACTGAATTAATACTGGTGCTTCCGTCAGGATTCTCTTCAACTTCTCAAAGCCCTCTTGCTATTTTTTGATCCACACAAATGATACTCCCTTCCTCAACAACTTAGTTAGAGGTGCCGCTATTAGAGAAAACCCTTCAACGAACCTTCGGTAATACCCTGCCAAACCTAAGAAACTCCAAACCTCCGCTACAGAATTTGGTGGTTTCCAATCCAATACAGCCTCTATCTTTCGAGGTCCACCCGATTCCCTACGGAAACCACATGTCCTAAGAAAGTCACTTCCTTCAACCAGAACTCACACTTACTGAACTTTGCAAACAGCTGCTTCTCCCTTAGAGTTTACAACACCACACGAAGATGTTCATCATGTTCTTCCTCAGACTTAGAATAAACCAGGATGTCGTCGATGAACACCACGACGAACCAATCAAGATATGGCTGAAACACCCGGTTCATCATATTCATAAAAGCTGCTGAGGCATTTGTCAACCCGAACGGCATCACCAAGAACTCATAATGCCTGTACCGAGTCCGAAACAACGTCTTATGAATGTCTCCTTCTTTAACCCTTAATTGATGGTAGCTAGACCTTACGTCAATCTAAGAAAAGACCGAAGCTCCTTTGAGTTGATCGAACAAATCGTCGATTATCGATAATGGATACTTATTTTTAATCGTTAACTTATTCAATTGACGATAGTCCACGCACATATGCATGGATTCGTCCTTCTTCTTCACGAACAGGACCGGCGCTCCCATGGAGACACACTCGATCGAACGAACCCACGATCTAACAGTTCCTGAATCTGAGCCTTGAGCTCCACCAACTCTTTTGGCGCCATCCTATAAGGAGCAATGGATACTGAAGCGGTACCCGAAAGTAGGTCTATTCCAAATTCCACTTCGCAATTCGGGGGTAATCCTGGCAATTCCTCCGGAAAGACATCCGTAAAATCCTTGACTGTTCGAACCTCATCAACAGTCACCTCCTTAGCATCCAACGCACTAATAAAAGCTAGAAATGCACTACATCCCTTCCGAATCATCTTAATAGCTTTTAAAGATGATACCACGTTGGACAAGTAATTCCTTCTTTCTCCTAACACAACTACCTCCCCGCCTTCCGGGGTACTCAACACCATACGCTTATTCCCATATTCCAACTTGGCACGATGCCTAGTCAACCAATCCATGTCAAACTCTTCAAAAGGTAATTCTATTAAATCTGCTGGGAATACTACCCCTTGAGTCTCTAAAGGTACATCCCTAAACAGTTTGTCCACTACCTTAGATTGTCCTAAAGGACTAACCACAGTCATCTTCCTAGTGGTTATTTCAGGGTCTATACTTAGAGTCTCAGATACTGAACATGCAACATAGGAGTGGGTTGACCCAATGTAAATCAAGGCAAATAAAGGATTATCAGTAACAAGAAACGTACCGGTTATAACATCCGATGCGTCACCATCTTCCCGTCGTCGAGCTGCGTAAACAAGACCCGGTTGCCTTGCATCCACATTACCTACACTACTGCCAGATGCTCCACGACCCCGCCCAGATCTATTTCTTCCTCTGGCTGCACCTCTACCCCTTGGTCCAAGCTGATCACCTTTCCTAAACTGATCAGAACCTCAGCCCGTTGGCTGCCCCCGATCCATCTAAGGACAGTTCCTCGTCAAATGTTTTGTGGATCCACACCTAAAGCATCTACCGATTTTCATTCTGCACTCCCCATAATGGGTCCTTCAACATGTAGAACATGCTTGATTTTGGCCCAATGGAGCACGAGCTGGCCCATCAGTCCTAGACCTCTTCTAAAAATTTCCAGTTGCTCTAGAGGGTCCAAAACTTCTCTTACTCCTGCTCCGATCCTTATCCTTCTCTTGTCTCTCCACTGGTTTCACTTCTTCAGCTATTTTAACTTTATCCACCAAAACCGCGAAAATTCTTTCTCGTTGCGGTGCAATCAGAATCTTTAGCTCATTCCGTAGCCCATCCTCAAACCGAACGCATCGTTCATACTCCGTTGCTACCATTTCCCGAGCGTAACGACTCAAGCGTAGAAACTCAGCCTCATACTCAGCCACAGACTTACTCCCCTGCACCAAGTTCAGGAATGCTTTCCTTTGAGCATCCATATAACTAACCCCAACGTACTTTCCCTAGAATGACTCCTTAAAGAAATCCCAGTCAATTAGGTCCGCGGCCGTACCCTCTTTCACGTAAGCCACCATTGGTAGGCCTCGTCTCAAAGAAGAGACACGACCCCCTTCAGCTTCTCCTCCATCGTGAAGACTAGGTCATCCATTATACGTTCCACTGCCTCTAACCAATATTTAGCGGAACTTAGGAATACGCCAGAGACTCCCCTAAATACTTCTGCCCCGTTGTTCCTCAGCCTCTCTGCACAGATTTCTGGACTCCTATGCCCATACCAGCCTCAGCCACTCTTTCCAAAACTCTCAAGACCGCCTGTGACATCACGTCATCTCCACCTGTCTGGTCTTGAAATTCCACTTCAGCAACTAGTGGAACCAGTATCTCACTTTCGGACCCATGACCCTATCCTACTGGTTCTGACACGGGCATCCTACCTCTACCGTGACCACGTGGCGAAAGTCCTCGACCTCTTGTACTCATTCTTCTAGTTCACGTTGATCTGATTTAAAAGTTTATGAATCATTAGTTGTTTCCACTAATTATCCCCGAACAATCTTATGAAGCATAGTTTTAATAGTGATTCTTTCGAATTCAAACCTATCTACAGTTTTTAGTATTTCTATTCTAGGAATTATGCATACACAACATTCATACAAGTAACATCCATCACCTAAGGGTATTTTCATCATTTCACAACCCAGGGGTATTTTCGTAATTTTATCCTACAAGGGTATTTTCATAAAATTTTCTTTTCAAAGTATGGTTCCGGGTGATTTTACGGAATAAAGGTATTTTGGTAATTTTTTCAATTCAGGGGTATTTCGGTAATTTTACAAGTCAGGGGTAATTTGGTCATTTTTACAAATCAAGGGTTTTTTAGTCATTTTTTGAACAAGAGGTATTTTTGGTCATTTGCAAAACCAGGGTAATTTTTACGAATCAAGGGTAATTTGGTAATTTCAGAACTAAGGTTTACTTTAGGATTTTACAAAACAAGTTGGCTGGTCCCTTTCGGGTTTTAATTATAGTTTTGGCCTGTCAACACGTACTCCTAACTAGGGTGAATAGTCACCATGCACCGTAGGATTCTAGCAAAAGGAGGTGAGTCACTAGATCGCTAAGTATCAAGCTTTCCTCAATCCACTCCTAGACATGCATATGCCTATTACCACACCTGTCATGGCTAAAGTGAACAATCACTATGCACCAGGTGAGATTCCAGCGAAGAGGAGGTGAGTCACTCGGACTGCTAAAATACCAAGCTCTTCTGGATCTACTCCTAGACATGCATATGCTTGTTACCACACTTTAGTCTTGTGACTTGTTTACAGGTGTTGTTTAATGAAGTTAAGTCTTATGGATTTGAAGAGTTGTTTGTCTAAGCCTAGAGTCCATCAAGTTCTAACCTAAGTAGTCTACGTCCCATAAAACCCGTTAAGCCCACATTTATATCACAATCAGGAGTTCAGAATATTTACCTGGTGAACTTGGACTGGAGATGCAGATGCCATGCCGAGCTAACAAACCTTTACTAAAAGAAACCCATGTTTCAAAAACCCATTTTTACAAAATCTTTTGAGCCCAAAACCCTAAGAGCTGAGTTTTGAACTGGGCTCTGATACCAATTTGTAACACCCCAAACTCGGCCCAAACACTACAACCAGATTTGGTATGTCACTAAGAAAATTTTTGTAAAACCAATCATGTTGACAAAAAGCCCAAATGTAATTTATATAAAATATGCCCTAATAGTCAAAAGCCCAAAACTGAATTACATGTCTTAGTTTAAAAAATAAATAATAAAACCCATAATAAAACCAAAATGTAAACTAGTGGCCCATGGCCTTATTACAACAAAGTTTGAATCTACAACATAAAATACTTAAAAAAAACTATTAAGTAGGGACTTTTCGCCGGATCCACATATTCTTTTGCATGGCCACCTTGCGCTCCTCTCTAGCCCGGTCCGATGCACTAAGTGTCACCTGAAATTTTAGTTTAATTGGGTGAGTCGCGAGACTCAGTGTGCAACCCTCATGCACCACTAGATTTGGGCTTCATAAAACATAATAATAATTTCATTTACATGGATAACAAATAATATGCAAAACCCAACCCGTTTGCCTAGGTTTCCATCCGCTACACGCCCCCGTACCAACCGTTCTCTCCATTGGGAATTTTTACAGTCATCCCACACTGCTACACGCCAAGATGGCAGCCATGCTGCTCATCAACATATTATGGCCGAAGCCTTTATAACAGATCACGCTATTAGCCGCTACAGTAAGTCACGGTATAAACCGCTACACATGTACATATAACTTTCTCCTTTCATCACCCAACCCATGCAATCACATATAAACAACTTACTTATAACATTTAATCAGATTATTTACTAACCTGGTGGTCCGCTTTTACCCTCTTTGGGTTTCCGTCATTAAACTGAGATTTTGGTATTTATCATAACATGTAAAACTTATAAGCATATATTTAATAATCAGATCTAGATGGTGGGGAAGTATTACACACCTGATTCTCGCACTAATGCTTTCTCTACACCTACGCTACTATCACTCGAGACTACCACTATCAGCCCACGATCTAACTTCGATGTCGGCCCACACCCCGATGACCAATCCCGTATTATCGAAACAGATCGCTTCTTGTATTTAGGTGTCGATTTTGTAGATCCACCCTTTTCTTTCTGACTATTATTCGAGTCCGAAACGACATCTTATGAATGTCTCTTTCTTTAACCCTTAATTGATGGTATCCAAACCTTAAGTCAATCTTAGAAAAGACCGAAGCTCCTTTGAGCTGATCGAACAAATCATCGATTCTCGGTAATAGATACTTGTTTTTAATCGTCAACTTATTCAATTGACGATAGTCTACGCACATATGCATGGATTCGTCCTTCTTCTTCACGAACAGGACCGGCGCTCCCCATGGAGAGACACTCGATCGAATGAACCCACGATCCAATAGTTCCTGAATCTGAGCCTTGAGCTCCACCAACTCCTTCGGTGCCATCCTATAAAGAGCAATGGATACTGAAGTGGTACCCGAAGTAGGTCTATTCCAAATTCCACCTCACAATTCGGGGGTAATCCTGGCAATTCCTCTGGAAAGACATCCGTAAAATCCTTGACTATTCGAACCTCATCAACAGTCACCTCCTTAGCATCCAACGCACTACTAAAAGCTAGAAATGCACTACATCCCTTCCGAATCATCTTAATAGCTTTTAAAGATGATACCACGTTGGACAAGTAATTCATTCTTTCTCCTAACACAACCACCTCTCCGCTTTTCGGGGTACTCAACACCATACGTTTATTCCCACATTCCAACTTGGCACGATGCCTAGTCAACCAATCCATTCCTAAAATAAGGTCAAACTCTCCAAACGGTAATTCCATTAAATCTGCTGGGAATACTACCCCTTGAGTCTCTAAAGGTACATCCCTAAACAGTTTGTCCACGACCTTAGATTGTCCTAAAGAACTAACCACAGTCATCTTCCTAGTGGTTATTTCAGAGTCTATACTTAGAATCTCAGATACTGAACATGCAACATAGGAGTGGGTTGACCCAATGTCAATCAAGGTAAATAAAGGATTATCAGTAACAAGAAACATACCGGTTATTACATCCGGTGCGTCACCATCCTCCCGTCGCTGAGCTGCATAAACAAGACCCGGCTGCCTTGCATCCACATTACCTGCACTACTGCCAGATGCTCCACGACCCCGCCCAGATCCATTTCTTCCTCTAGCTGCACCTCTACCCCTTGGTCCAGCTGATCACCTCTCCTAAACTGATCAGAACCTCGGTCCGTTGGCTACCTCCAATCCATCTGAGGACAGTCCCTCATCAAATGTTCTGTGGATCCACACCTAAAGCATCCACCGGTTTTCATTCTGCACTCTCCATAATGGGTCCTCCCACATGTAGAACATGCTTGATTCTGGCCCGATGGAGCACGAGCTGGCCCATCAGTCCTAGGCCTCTTCTGAAAATTTCCAGTTGCTCTAGAGGGTCTAAAACTTCTCTTACTCCTGCCCCGATCCTTATCCTTCTCTTGTCTCTCCACTCGTTTCACTTCTTCAGCTATTTTAACTTCATCCACCAAAACCGCAAAAATTTTTTCTCGTTGCGGTGCAATCAGAATCCTTAACTCATTCCGTAGCCCATCCTCGAACCGAACTCATCATTCATACTCCGTTGCTACTATTCCCCGAGTGTAATGACTCAAGCGTAGAAACTCAGCCTCATACTCAGCCACAGACTTACTCCCCTGCACCAAGTTCAGGAATGCTTTCCTTTGAGCATCCATATAACTAGCCCCAATGTACTTTCCCTAGAATGACTCCTTAAAGAAATCCCAGTCAATTAGGTCCGCGGTCGTACCCTCTTTCGCAGTAAGCCACCATTGGTAGGCCTCGTCTCGAAGAAGAGACACGACCTCCTTCAGCTTTTCCTCCACCGTGAAGTCTAGGTCATCCATTATACGTTCCACTGCCTCCAACCAATATTCAGCGAAACTTGGGGATACGCCAGAGACTCCCCTAAATACTTCTGCCCCGTTGTTCCTCAGCCTCTCTGGCATAGATTTTCGGGCTCCTATGCCCATACCAGCCTCAGCCACTCTTTTCAAAACTCTCAAGACCGCCTGTGACACCACGTCATCTCTACCTGCCTGGTCTTGAAATTCCACCTCAGCAGCTAGTGGAACCGGTATCTCACTTCCGGACCCATGACCCTATCCTACGGGTTCTGACATGGTCATCCTACCTCTACCGTGACCACGTGGCGAAAGTCCTCGACCTCTTGTACTCATTCTTCCGGTTCACGTTTATCTGATTTAAAAGTTTTATGAATCATTAGTTGTTTCCACTAATTATCCCCGAACAATCTTATGAAGCATAGTTTTAAAAGTGATTCTTTCGAATTCAAACCTATCTACAGTTTTCAGTCTTCCTATTCTAGGAATTATGCACACACAACATTCATACAAGTAACATCCATCACCTAAGGGTATTTCTGTCATTTCGCTACCCAAGGGTATTTTCGTAATTTTATCCTACAGGGGTATTTTCATAAAATTTTCTTTTTAAAGTATGGTTTCGGGTGATTTTGTGGAATAAAGGTATTTTGGTAATTTTTTTCAATTTAGGGGTATTTCGGTAATTTTACAAGTCAGGGGTAATTTGGTCATTTTTACAAATCAGGGGTATTTTGGTCATTTTGTAAAACCAGGGTAATTTTTATGAATCAAGGGTAATTTGGTGATTTCAGAACTAAGGTTTACTTTCGAATTTTAGAACCTGTCATGGCTAAAGTGAACAATCACTATGCACCAGGTGAGATTCCAGCGAAGAGGAGGTGAGTCACTCGGACTGCTAAAATACCAAGCTCTTCTGGATCTACTCCTAGACATGCATATGCTTGTTACCACACTTTAGTCTTGTGACTTGTTTACAGGTGTTGTTTAATGAAGTTAAGTCTTATGGATTTGAAGAGTTGTTTGTCTAAGCCTAGAGTCCATCAAGTTCTAACCTAAGTAGTCTATGTCCCGTAAAACCCATTAAGCCCACATTTATATCACAATCAGGAGTTCAGAATACTTACCTGGCGAACTTGGGCCGGAGACGCAGATGCCATGCCGAGCTAACAAACCTTTACTAAAAGAAACCCATGTTTCAAAAACCCATTTTTAGAAAATCTTTTGAGCCCAAAACCCTAAGAGCCGAGTTTTGAACCGGGCTCTGATACCAATTTGTAACACCCCAAACCCGGCCCAAACACTACAATCAGATCTGGTATGTCACTAAGAAAATTTTTGTAAAACCAATCGTGTTGACAGAAAGCCCAAATGTAATTTATATAAAATATGCCCTAATAGTCAAAAGCCCAAAACTGAATTACATGTCTTAGTTCAAAAAATAAATAATAAAACCCATAATAAAACCAAAATGTAAACTAGTGGCCCATGGCCTTATTACAACAAAGTTTGAATCCACAACATAAAATACTTAAAAAAAACTATTAAGTAGGGACTTTTCGCCAGATCCATATATTCTTTTGCATGGCCACCTTGCGCTCCTCTCCGGCCCAGTCCGATGCACTAAGTGTCACCTGAAATTTTAGTTTAATTGGGTGAGTCGCGAGACTCAGTGTGCAACCCTCATGCACCACTAGATTTGGGCCTCATAAAACATAATAATAATTTCATTTACATGGATAACAAATAATATGCAAAACCCAACCCGTTTGCCTAGGTTTCCATCCGCTACACGCCCCCGTACCAACCGTTCTCTCCATTGGGGATTTTTACAATCAACCCACACCGCTCAACGCCAAGATGGCAGCCATGCTGCTCATCAACATATTATGGCCGAAGCCCTTATAACAGATCACGGCATTAGCCGCTACAGCAATTCACGGTATAAACCGCTACACATGTACATATAACTTCCTCCTCTCATGACCCAACCCATGCAATCACATATAAACAACTTACTTATAACATTTAATCAGATTATTTACTAACCTGGTGGTTCGCTTTTACCCTCTTTGGGTTTCTGCCATTAAACTGAGATTTCGGCATTTATCATAACATGTAAAACTTATAAGCATATATTTAATAATCAGATCTAGATGGTGGGGAAGTATTACACACCTGATCCTCGTACTAATGCTTTCTCTATGCCTACGCTACTCTCACTCGAGACTACCACTATCGGCCCACGATCTGACTTCGATGTCAGCCCACACCCCGATGACCAATCTCGCATTATCGAAACAGATCGCTTCTTGTATTTGGGTGTCGATTTTGTAGATCCACCCTTTTCTTCCTAACTATTATTCGAGTCCATCCTTAATCACTAAATCATTTAAATGATGAGATCTAATTACTTAACAACTATAACACTTAAATCGAATTCTTACCTAGTTAATTGAATCCCGAATGTCGTTGAGAACTCGTCACCTCCTTTCCTACATTCGACCATCTCCAAAATAATTAACCAAACTGATGATCACAACCATCTAACACCTTAAGACATTCAGCCAAAGACAAAGGATAAGAAAGTGGCCGTTCGGTCGAACCTACCCTTGACCACCTACCTTCTGCTTTTCACAAATCGGCACTATAGATCTCAGCAAGAAAAGAATTCAGCTTCTAAGATTAGAGAGTGAAATCAACAAGGCCTTAGAAAATGGATTCGGATTAGAAACTTGATAAAAAGAATGAAGAAATCAAAAGAAGCAAAATCCCAAAACTTACCAAATTAGAGAGGAGTATTCGACTATGGTGCACCTTCGGGAAACGAAACCACCCTTGTAGTTTCGACTATGGGAGATGAGGGTATGAACAAAAGAGAACTCGGCTAAAGTGTTTTGAAAAGAATGAGAAAAATGTTGTCAGAGTATTCGGCCAACTAGAAAAAGAAAAAGAAAAAGAAAGAAAACTCAGAGGGAGAATGAAGTGGAGATTTCGGCAGAGAAAAAAAAGATGGAAAGAATTTGTTAGCAGAATTTTGGCTACCACAGAAGCCTATACTAAACTGATTTCCCCCTCCTGTAGTTGAGTTTCACCAACTCTCTCCTCTTTTGATAGTCTTTAAATCACCTGATAACTCAATCCTTATCTTACCTTTAGGAAAGCCCACCTTGAAACCAACTCCTCCCTCTTTAATTATCAGCTTTTTATCACTTAAATTAAAATAAATAGACTCCTAAATTGTAGCCTAATTGCCGTCCAACCCGCTTCCCTTCTTAGTGCCGAAATTGGACCCATCTATTTGGGCCCCAAGAGGGCACACTGGCCCAACACCTTCCCCCTTGCGACGCCACCTTAATGCCCACTTAAAGCACCTCAAGTCTTCGGGCCACAAGCCCAGCTTGCTACTAAACTAATTATCTAACTTGAATTATGAACTAACACCATTTATCAACCACCTAACCCAAATTTTAAAGCCCAACCTATCACTTAAACTACCAAGAACATTAATTTAAACCCTAATCCATATATTTAATCAAGGCCTCAGCCCGAGCCTTAAATTCTTGAACTAACATATTAAACCAACATATAAATGCACAGGCCCACATTTAGGATGTTACAAGATGGGTTTTAGTGGCTTATGGTTGTGGTGGAAAAAAAATAAATATATAACTGGAGATTTTATTAAAAAGAAATATGAAAGAACAAAGACTTATTGGGAGAGTATTACAGAAAAAGATGAACAACCAAAATGAGTCACTTCATCCCCTATTTATAGTGCTAAGATAGATAGATTAGTCCTACTCTGTAACATCCTAAATTTTTGGGCCTATGCATTTAATGGGTGAATATGTGGAATGAGTTAATTTAAGTGTTAGGGGTCCAAATTGGGCTCAGGCTTAGGCAGAGGCCTTGATTAAAATTATCTGTTTGGGCATTATAGGGTTTAAAAGGTAGTATCTATGTTTAAAATACCAATGTGGGCTTGTGGCCCAATCATAGGAGGTGACGCCACGCACAAGGAGTAAGGGGCCCAAATTTAAGTTTCATGGAGCCCAATTCTTTTAACTTAAGTTAGCTAAATTTTGGGCATTAGGATTAGGTGGAGTGGATGGCAACAAGGCTATTATTTAGAAATTTATTTTATGTGGATAATAAGCGAGATAAAGGCTAAGATTTAGGGATTTTAATGATTAAAATATGTGGATAATATCTTGATAAAGGAGGAGGAGTTAGAGATAATTAAGTCTCTTTTAGATGAGCTAGTAGATTGAGATAAAGGAGAAAAGTTAGAATTTATCTACAAAGAGAGTGATGGCCAAGAGTCCATCATCGAGAGGAGTAAAGAAACCACTACTACATGGCAAAGGGTTGCCAATTTCCTATAAATAGAGGCGCTAGCTCCTTGTTTCGACATTAAATCCTCTCCCTTTTGTCGAAATTCCTTAGCTTCTTTTCTCCAAATTTCTTTCTCCAATTTCTCTAAAAGCCAAAAACTCCATTATTCTCTTCTTTCTTCTAAAAGCCAAAAACTCCATTATTCTCTCCTTTCTCCTAAAAGCCGAAAACTCTATTATTCTCTTCTTTCTTCTAAAAGTGAAAACTCCATTATTCTCTTCCTTCTCTAAAAGCAAAATCTCTATAGTTTTATTTTATTCATCCTATTTGAGAAATTGTTCTATACTTTTGGCATTTAAATCCTCCATTGACATTGTCGAATTCTCTCTAATACTAGTCGAATCTCCTAAGTTAAGGTAAGAGTAGATTTTGATTAGTTCTCATAATCTATTCCCGATTTTGAAAAGGCAAAACCGAAAGCTAATAGTTTAATGGTTTATGATGGGCGGCAAGTCGAGATTTGAAGGAAGCCTAGTCGACTAGATCTAAAAGCAAATTCATAAGTCTCCAATTTTGGGATTTTTAAGGTAAGAAGATTTTCCTAGATTTCTATTAGATTTCATCATTATATACAAGATTTTAACTTTATAAGGAGGATTAACGATTAAATATTATTATAGTAACTCTGATAAGGATTTATGATGGAATTAAATATGGATCAGGCAAAAGAAAGAATCCCTAAGTTTAAGAAACGAGCGGTATCTGCTGTTCGAGATTGGCCAATTGGTTGTGGATGACTTGAACAACACCTTAGGCGGATAGCGGTTGTGTCGACTAAGGATAGCGTCGATATAGAAAGCCTCGTTTTATCGTGTCGGTGTGTAGATTCTTGACACATAAGCTTTGTTATATTATATGTATGTTATGGGCTAAAAGCCGGAAAAGGTGTGTAGATCTCTATCACACTAGTTAATCTGAATTATATGTATGTTATGGGCTAAAAGCCATAAAATGAGGCTGTATGAACAGTTGTATTACCTAGAAAGGGTAGGCAAGGGATGCCAGGTACGTAATCATAGAAACTTCTCTATGTGTATCGAAGTATGTAAAAATATGTGATCTGTTTAGATAGTTTAATGTTCTGATTCTTGCATGTATGCATAGGATGGGATTGATTGATTTACGGAAGGGGAGCAGGTCGCGAGGCGATCGGTGGCTTTGCCACATAGGTCACATAGTGATCGGTCTTTATGATAGGCAGCACAGCTGTCGATATATTATTAAGGTCGCACAGCAATCGGTGGCTTCACCATATAGGTCACATAGTGATCGGTCTTTATAATGACGACCTGATTTATCGATATAGTGTGTAGCGGATGGAGGTTGATTGTAGAAATCCCCATGGTGTGATGGTTGATGCGGGGTGTGTAGAGGATGGACTCATAGGTTTGGGATGGGCCATGTTGCATATTTTGTTACCCTTGTATACGGGCCAAGGCTCATAATGTGTTTGTGGGCCTCAAGCCTTTTATGTGTTCTCGGGATTTGCACACTTTGAGTCTTGGTGAGCCAACCTTTTATTTTTCCCAACATTTCAGGTGAGCAGTAGATCGTGAACATGGGAGCCGAGGCGGACTCGAGGGGCCATCAAGTTTTATTTCTACAAATTATTTCGGGATTTCTTTAAGTTTATTTTATTTTTATTTGGGATTTTTTAAGGCCCTAGTTTTTATTCAACTAAGAAGTTTTCAATGTTATGCAACTTATAAATTTTATGTCAAGGTTTATTTATACTTAATAATACTAATATAAGATTTTATTTTTAAAATGTCACTTATTTACTCTAATAATGTCTAATTAACTCACGACTTCCAAAACCAACAAGGCAAAAGTTTTCAATGTACGAGCCGTGACACGCTAGATTCGGTCAAAATGTAGGGGCCAGGTTTGGGGTGTTGCAATTTTGGTATCAGAGCCCAGTTCAAAACTCGGGCTGTGAAATGGGTCTAGAAATGTTTTTAGAAAATTTTTTTTTGGTTCGAGGACATGGCCTTCGAGTCTACCGGCACCCGATCCGTCCAGGTAAGTATTTTAAACTCTTGCTGTGTTATTTATGTGGGCTTAATGAGCTTTATGGGGCGTAGACTATCTAGGTTAGAACTTGATGGACTCTAGGCTTAGGCAAACAACTCTTCAATTCCATAAGACTTAACTTCACTAAAACAAAACACGTAAGCGAGTCACAAGACTAAGGTGTGGCAACAGCATATGCATGTCTAGGAGTAGATCCCAAGAGCTTGGTATTTAAGCAGTCCAAGTGACTCACCTCCTCTTCAGTGAATCTTACCTAGTGTATAGTATTTGCTCACTTTAGCCATGACAGTGTGTGGCAATAGGCATCGCATGCCTAGGAGTGGATTCAGGGAGAGCTTGGTATTTAAGCGGTCTTAGTGACTCACCTCCTCTTCAGGAATCTTACAGTGCGTGGTATTGCTTCACTCTAGCTATAAGGACTTGTTCATGGGTTTGAACCCATAATTAAAACCCAAAAGGGACCAACCACCCTATTTTGCAACCAAAACCCTAAGTTTTGTATACTTCGAAAAAAATACATTTGATTTGAAAATGTTACATACTATGAAAAAATTACCAAATTACCCTTGTTATGCAAAATGACCAAAATAGCCTCGATTTGTAGAATTACCAAATTACCCTTATTTTGTAAAATTATCGAAATACCCTTGAATCACAAAATTACCAAAATACCTCGGATCACAAAATTATTGAAATACCCACAATTTCAAAATTATCGAAATACCTAGAATTTCAAAATTATTGAAATACCTCAATTTTAAAATTATCGAATACCACAATTTCCAAAATTATCGAAATACCCTCAGATTTCAAAATTTTTAAAATGCCCCAGATTCCAAAATTACCAAATACCCTCAATTTCCAAAATTACCAAAATACCCCCAGGAATGCAAAATTACCAAAATACCCTTATTTTATAAAATCATCAAGGAACCTCATTTCAAAAAAATTTACTGAAAATGCCCTCAGAGGATAAAATTATGAAAATACCCTTGGGTAGTGAAAACAACAACCACAACCACAACCACAACACTTTTCTGTAATGAACATGAGTTCATGATTGAATGTATGGGTTTTTTTAGAGGATATGAACTTGAGACTGTATGGTGAATGCAAATTCGAAGTAATTACTCTTGAAGCTATCATTCATAAGACTGTTCGTGGTTTAAAAAAAAAAGTGGAAGAAAACTAATAATTCATAAAATTTCTAATCAGATAAACGCGAATCGGTAGAATGAGTACAAGGGGACGAAGACGCTTCAGATGCGAATAATGGTGCGTACCCTACCATAGTATACTAAGTGTTTATTTTGGCTTTAGAATTAGAGTCTTGTGTGAAAGCATAGTGGTGAGACTCGGGTAGAATGATTACTAGTTAGTTGGAAATTTCTAGGACGAAATTTCTTTAAGGAGGGTAGAAGCGTAACATCCTAAATTTTTGGGCCTATACGTTTAATGGATGAATATGTGGAATGAGTTAATTTAAGTGTTAGGGGTCCAAATTAGGCTCGAGCTTAGGCGAGGCCTTGATTAAAATTATCTGTTTGGGCATTATAGGGTTTAAAAGGTAGTATCTATGTTTAAAATACCAAAGTGGGCTTGTGGCCCAATCTTAGGAGGTGACGCCACACACAAGGAGTAAGGGGCCCAAATTTAAGTTTCATGGAGCCAATTCTTTTAACTTAAGTTAGCTAAATTTTGGGCATTAGGATTAGGTGGAGTGGATGGCAACAAGGCTATTATTTAGGAATTTATTTTATGTGGATAATAAGCAGATAAAGGCTAAGATTTAGGGATTTTAGTGATTAAAATATGTGGATAATATCTTGATAAAGGAGGAAGAGTTAGAGATAATTAAGTCTCTTTTAGATGAGCTAGTAGATTGAGATAAAGGAGAAAAGTTAGAATTTATCTACAAAGACGGTGATGGCCAAGAATCCATCATTGAGAGGAGTAAAGAAACCACTACTACATGGCAAAGGGTTGCCAATTTCCTATAAATAGAGGCGCTAGCTCCTTGTTTTGACATTAAATCCTCTCCCTTTTGTGCCGAAATTCCTTAGCTTCTTTTCTCCAAATTTCTTTTCAATTTCTCTAAAAGCGAAAACTCCATTATTCTCTTCTTTCTTCTAAAAGCCAAAACTCCATTATTCTCTCCTTTCTCCTAAAAGCGAAAACTCCATTATTCTCTTCTTTCTTCTAAAAGTGAAAACTCCATTATTCTCTTCCTTCTCTAAAAAGTCAAATCTCTATAGTTTTATTTTATTCATCCTATTTGAGAAATTTTTCTATACTTCCAACATTTAAATCCTCCATTGACATTGTCGAATTCTCTCTAGTACTAGTTTGAATCTCCTAAGTTAAGGTAAGAGTAGATTTTGATTAGTTCTCATAATCTATTCCCATTTTTGAAAAGGCAAAAATCGAAAGCTAATAGTTTAATGGTTTATGATGGTAGCAAGTCGGGTTTGAAGAAAGCCTAGTCGACTAGATCTAAAAGCAGAAATTCATAAGTCTCCAATTTTGGGATTTTTAAGGTAAGAAGATTTTCCTAGATTTCTATTAGATTTCATCATTATATACAAGATTTTAACTTTATAAGGAGGATTAACGATTAAATATTATTATAGTAACTCGATAAGGATTTATGATGGAATTAAATATGGATCGTGCAAAAGAAAGAATCCTAAGTTTAAGAAACGAAGCGATATCTGCTTGCTTGAGATTAATCAATTGGTTGTGGACCGCTTCGAACAACACCTTAGGTAGATAGTAGTTGTGTCGACTAAGGATAGCGTCGATATAGAAAGCCTCGTTTTATCGAATCGGTGTGTAGATTCTTGACACATAAGCTTTGTTATATTATATGTATGTTATGGGCTAAAAGCGGGAAAAGGTGTGTAGATCTCTATCACACTAGTTAATCTGAATTATATATATGTTATGGGCTAAAAGCGGAAAATGAGGTCATTGTATGAGCAGTCGTATTACCCGAAAGGGTAGGCAAGGGATGCAGTGCGTAATCATAGAAACTTCTCTGTGTATCAAGTATGTAAAATATGTGATCTGTTTAGATAGTTTAATGTTCGATTCTTGCATGTATGCATGGGATGGGATTGATTGATTTACGGAAGGGAGGATCGGTCGTGAGGCGATCGGTGGCTTTGCCACATAGGTCACATAGTGATCGATCTTTATGACAGCAAAGACAAATTGTCGATATATTATTAAGGTCACATAATGATTGGTGGCTTCGCCACATAGGTCACATAGTAATCGGTCTTTATGACAAAAACCTGTTGTCGATATGGTGTGTAGCGGATGGAGGGTTGATTGTAGAAATCCCACGGTGTGATGGTTGATGCACGGGGTGTGTAGAGGATGGACTCATAGGTTTGGGATGGGCCATGTTGCATATTTTGTTACCCTTGTATACGGGCAAGGTTCATAATGTGTTTGTGGGCCTCAAGCCTTTTATGTGTTCTCGGGATTTGCACATGAGTCTTGGTGACTCAACCTTTTATTTTCCCAACATTTCGTGTGAGTGTAGATCGTGAACATGGGAGCCAAGGTGGACTCGAGGGGCCATCAAGTTTTATTTCTACAAATTATTTTGGGATTTCTTTAAGTTTATTTTATTTTTATTTGGGATTTTTTTTAAGGCCCCTAGTTTTTATTCAACTAAGAAGTTTTCAATGTTATGCAACTTGAAACACCCCAAACCCGGCCCAAAAAGCCTAACCGGATTTGGTATGTTCCTCGAGTAAAACTATAGCGAATTCTCATTTTTGTTTAAGAAAAACTTGATGATTTTGTAGAAAACAGATTAACTTAACATTTTTGTAAAGAAAAATTTATAGCTTTTAAAAGAAAATCATTACTTGTAGGAGGAATTGATAAATCAAAAGAAAACCACATTTAAGGAAATTACTTTAAAACATATATATATATATATATATATATATGTTAGTGACAAAAACATTTTAAATTATTATTTATCGAAAACCATCTAGTTATTTAATAGTTATTGTTCATGGCAAATAAAGGTAAATCCAAACACAAAATTAAAGATAGTTTATAGTGGCCTTATTACAAAAATAGCAACCCATAATAAAGTCTAAATAATAAAAATTAACTTAATAAGTTTAAGTAGGAAATTTTCCAAACTTCATTATTTGAGCATTGGCCACCTCGAAATCCTTGTTGACCCGATCCATCGCTCTACTTAATCATCTGAAAAGTTTATCCCACAAAAGGGGTGAGTCATAAACTCAATGTATAACACATACATTAAAAAGCCCATTTTTCATAACACATTTATTCATAGGCCCATTTAAGTCATATTTGGCCCAAAAGCCCATTTAGCTCATATTTAGCTTAAAAGCCCGTTTAGCTCACATTTAGCCCAAAGGCCCATTTTCATAGCGAGATCAAATAATAATCATTCAATATTACATGATTATGTACATGAAATGAAATGCAAGCCCTACCACCTAGATATCCATCCGCTACACACCACCGTACTAACGAACACACCGTGGGGATTACTAAATCGACCCTCCATCCGCTACACACCATCGAAGGCAATTCTTTGCGATCAACATGCACATCGCCTTATAATTTTGTGGCAAGGCCACTGGACAAAATTGTGAACGAAGTCACCGGATATCAAATATGTGACCAAGTCACGGATTTCAAATATGTGACCAAGTCACCAGATTCACATATACGTGACCAAGTCACCAGATTCACATATGTGACCGAAGTCACGAAACGTGGTAAAACCACCGAATACTTCCTCCTTTATCAAATATACCCATATGCCCATGCACATACATATCAATAAATTTTCATGCTATTTACCCCACGATCATAATATAGTCATACTTATCTCACATTTATGCATATAGCAAAATGAACAAAATATTGGGGTAAACATACACGAATATCGTATACCACCGAATGGTATCCAAAATCACAATCATACACATGGTCATATAATCACATTTAAATATATGTAAATCTATGAGATTTTTAATGTAAGGTTACACACCTCGTGACGGTGAGAACAATACCTCTCGCTCGTCAACACCTAATTAATTAACACACTTGGTTAGTATACACTATTGCTAACAAAACTACACTTATTGATGATGGATCTAAATCCTTACCTCGGATTCTCAAGCAGCGAGTTATTTGTGGTTTTTCTCCACTAGATGGATCAAAACCACGATATTCCACCAACGTAAAGTGGTTCGGTTGTCCGCACTACTTCAAATAATCGATCCTCGTTAGCGGAGGGTCCACAACCCGTGGAAAGTCTCTAACCACCGATCTGACCCTTCGTTTGAAGTTTGATGGTAAAGGAATACCTCCTCTTTCCAAACACTCGAACTACCCTTTTCTTACCTATCTTGTTAGTCTCAAATTGCCCATAAAAATACGATCGATTAGTAGTCTATCTAAAGAAAACGATATAACCAAAAAGGGATAATCTTACCTTGATGATTTCGAAAGATCACTTCTTAAAAGTTGTCTTCAACAAAGATCCTTAAAAATCCTTTCCAAGGATTGGCCTAGGAGAGAAAAATAAAAGATTTATTTTTCTAGATCAATTATAATAAAAGGAATAATGAAAACTATTGATAAACAAAAACCTTACTTTGATTCACTTGAAGGTTCGACCTTGAACAAAAAGAAGAAAGGAATTGATGATTAGGCTTTAACAAAGAGAAGAGAAAAGATGGTGGTTTCAAATATGATGGTTTCGGTTTTGAGAGAAAGAAGAAAGAGAATGAAAATGAAAGAAGAGAGAGAAGAAGAAAAGGTGATGATGAAGAAAAGAAAAAGAGATAGGTTTAGAGACCTATGCACATTCTACCAAGGGAAGAAATGAAGAAAAAGATAGTTCTTTGCAATTTGGTAGTTTTGGCTATGAGAGGAAAAAGAAAAGAGAAATAGAATGAAAAGGAAGAAAAGAAAATGAGAGAAAGCTTTTGGTGAAAGTTGAATTTGGCACTAGAGAGGAAGAAAAGAAAGTGTCTTCAAAAGTGACAATATTTTGGTATCAAAAGAAGGTAAAATTTTGAGAGGAAAAGATGAAATAAAGGTACCTATTTTGGTCAAAAATACAAAGGCCAAAACAAAGCAAACTTGTACCAAATGTCACTAGACAATTTCAATTTGAGAAGAAGAATATTGGACAAAGGAAAATGCATAATTGACAACCTTTTGGTTAACTAAAACCTCCCTAATCCCATACCAAAATTCGGCCAACAAGGAAGCCAACATACTCCCCCTTTTTGCTCCACATTTCTTCCCTATCAACCTTAATTTTGCTATCACCATTAACCACTCCCTTTAGCCCCTAAAATCGTCTAGGTTCATGGTCAAATGACCATGAACAAGCTCCCAAAACATTGCCCAATATCATGCCTTTTGTCCCCCCTCATCTTATCATCCTTCATGATTCCATACCATAAGTTCTTAGCTTCCTTTTCATATGGTCAAATGGCCAAAAATAAAAGAATACTCATCCACTCTAGAATATTCTTGGCCGACACTAAAGGGAAGGAAACATAAAAACTAAAATTTTTCCCATTTGCTAGCTAGGGGATTCGAACCTCTCCTCTCAAGCACTCATCCATGCATCCTAACCACTTTGCCAATTACTCAACTTATGCTTAAAACTCCTTGTCATTAATTCTTAAAGCCTAACTTGCTTATCTCTCTCTTAATTATTAGAAATTAAAAGTTTCACTAAGCATTCACTCAATTAATGAAGCTCAAATAACTTCCAAAATACACTCATTAATAATTAAGCATGCAACATCATTCAATTAAGTAAGATGCATAACCCCTAATTATCAGGATGTTACAGTTCTACCCCCTTAAAATAATTTCATCCTCGAAATTACCTGGCTGGAATAAGTGAGGGTATTACTGTCGCATCGCTTCCTCCGGTTCCCACGAAGCTTCTTCTGATCCATGATTACGCTACAATACTTTGACGAGAGGAACTAACTTTCTCCGTAAAACCTTTACATCTCGCTCCAGAATTTGAATTGGTTCCTCTTCATAGGACAAATCTGGTCCTAATTCCACGTCCTCAACTGGCACTACATGAGATGGATCCGACCGGTAACGGCGTAACATTGAAACATGGAACACATCATGCATTTGCTTCAACTCCGAAGGCAAATCTAACTAATATGCCACAGATCCGACCCGCTTCACAACCCGATAAGGTCCAATGTACCTGGGACTTAGCTTCCCTTTGCGACCAAATCTCATCACCCTTTTCCAAGGTAAAACCTTTAGGAAAACTTGGTCCCCCACAGAAAACTCTATTTCTTTCCGCTTTAGATCTGCGTACGACTTTTGCCTGTCAGATGCTTCCTTTAACTGAGCCCGGATTACCTTAACCTTTTCTTCAGATTCAACCACTATTTTTGGACCCAAAATCGGCGTTCCCTAATTACATCCAACACGTAGGAGTGCGACACTTAGTCCATATAGTGCTTCATACGGTGCCATCCGTATACTGGCTTGGTAACTGTTGTTGTACACAAATTCTGCTAACGGTAAGAATTCCTCCCAACTTCCCTTGAAATCTATCACACATCCCCCTAACATATCTTCTAAGATTTGGATTACTCGTTCAGACTGGCCGTCAGATTGTGGATGAAATGCCGTACTGAAGTCCAATCTGGTGCCCAAAGCCTGATACAATGCTTTCCAAAACCGCGACGTAAACCTCGGATCTCTATCCAAAATAATCGACAACGGCACTCCATGCAATCTCACAATCTCAGCCACATATAACTTCGCCAATTTCTGCAAAGAGTAATCAACCCGAACTAGGATAAATTGTGCAGATTTCGTCAATCGGTCCACTATCACCCAAATGGAGTCTTTCTTAGTAGGCGTAAGAGGAAGCCCACTAACAAAGTCCATGGTGATTCTCTCCACTTCCATCGGAATCTTTATCGGTGAAGCAATCCGAAGGTACTTGATGTTCAGCCTTGACTTGCTGACACGTTAAACACTTTCCTACAAATTCCGTAACTTCTCGCTTAAGTCCAGGCCACCAAAATTGATCTCGCAAATCTCGGTATAACTTACTTCCTCCAGGATGCATAGCATAAGGGCTACTATGCGACTCCTGAAGAATCTTTTGCCTTAACTCCTGATCCCTCGGCATACAGACTTTACCTTTAAAACACAATACCCCATCACTGTTAATACCAAAATCTCCTATTTCTCCATTCACTTTTCGCCAAGCTTTACACTCGGATCTTCATCTACCAACCGCCTCTCTCTCTTGACTTAACCATGTCGGCTTAACTTGAAGTTCTGCCAACAAGCTTCCATCATCGTAAAGACTAAGATGTGCAAACATCACCCTTAAATCTGATACCACTTTTCGACTTAAAGCGTCTGCCACAACATTTGCCTTGCCCGGGTGGTACTCGATAGAACAGTCGTAGTCTTTCAATAACTCTATCCACCTTCGTTGCCTCAAATTCGCTTCTTTACGAGTCGGTAGATATTTCGGACTTTTGTGGTCCGTGTATATCGACTTTTCCCGTATAAGTAATGTCTCCAAACTTTAAGAGTAAAGACTACATTGCCAACTCCAAGTTATCGTCGGGTAATTAACCTCGTCGCGGTCTCAATCTGCCGAGACACATACGCAACTACCTTCCCACCTTGCATCGAACACATCCTAATCCGTGTGAGAAGCATCACAATACACGACAAAATCCTTTCACCTCGGGTTGAATCAAAGCTGGAGCTTGGTCAAAACTTTCTTGAGCTTCTCAAAACTCTCTTCTTGCTTATCATTTCACACGAAAGGTACTTCCTTTCTCGGCAATTTCGTTAAAGTACACTATCGATGAGAATCCTTGATGAATCTTCCAGTAGTAGCTGCTAACCCCAAGAAACTACTGAACCTCGATTATGGACTTAGGTGGTTTCCAATCTAGCACGACCTCAATCTTCCGAGGATCCACCCTTATCCCTTCCGCAGTACCACATGGCCTAAAATGCAACTTCTTTCACCAAAATTCACACTTCTGAATTTGGCATAAAGTTTCTTCTCCCTTAAAACTTGTAACACAATCCGGAGATGCTCATCATGTTCCATTTCGGACTTAGAATACACCAAGATGTTGTCTATGAATACCATGACGAATTGATCCAAGTAGAATTTGGAAAATTAGGTTCATCATATCCATGAACGCAACTAGGGCATTCGTCAATCCGAATGGCATTACCAAAATTCATAATGCCCATATCTAGTTCGTAAAGCCGTCTTATGGATATCCGCTTCTTTCACTTTAAGTGATGATACCCGACCTTAGATCAATCTTTGAGAATACTGCAGCCTCCTTTGAGTGATCGAACAAGTCGTCGATCCTTGGCAAAGGATACTTGTTCCTGATGGTCAGCTTATTTAACTGCCGGTAATCTATACACATCCTCATCGATCCGTCCTTCTTCTTCACGAATAAAACCAGTGCTCCCTATGGAGACACACTAGGTCGAATGAATCCACGATCAAACAACTCCTGAATCTGAGCCTTAAGCTCAACTAATTCCTTCGGTGCCATTCTATATGGAGCAATAGAAACTGGCACCGTTCCAGGCAATAAATCAATCCCGAATTCTACCTCACGATCCGGAGGCAAACCTGGAAGTTCTTCCGGAAAAACATCTACAAATTCCTTCACAGTCCTGGCTTCATTAACAGTTGTCTCCTTAGCCTCCAAGGCACTCACCAACATCAGAAAGGCTACACATCCCTTCCTAACCATCTTTTCTGCCTTAAGAGCGGATACTACATTAGATAAGTAGTTCCGTCTCTCACCCATTACTACAACTTCTTTGTCATCAAGAGTTCTTAAGGACATCCACTTAGCAGCACAATCCACATTTGCACGATACTTCACAAGCCAATCCATGCCTAAGATTAGGTCGAATTCTCCAAATGGTAACTCCATTAAATCAGCCGGAAACTGTATCCCTTGAACTTCTAAAGGCACTTCCTTAAAAGTTTGTCTATAACTACTGATCATCCTAGAGGACTAAATACCATCTTCCTAGGTACAGATTTGAAGTCACATGCAAAGTCCCGATACTTCACTAGCGATATAGGAATGAGTTGACCTATATCTATCAAAGCAATAAAGGGCAACCTAGTAATCGAAACGTGCAGTAATAACATCAAAAGTCCATCGTCTTCTCTGCGATTTAATCGCATATACGGACACATTTGTCTCGCCTCCGAATTACCACTACCTCTGCCTAAAGTTTCGTGACCTCTACCTGAACCATTACCCCTTCCATTTGAACTACGGCCCTTATTGGTCTGCATCCACCTCATTAGCTTCGATTAGCACCACGACTTCTTGGCGATTCTTCTCTGAATTCTTCGGGCAATCCTTGATCATATGGTCTTTAGATCCGCACTTGAAACATCTGCCGGTCTTTTTCCAGCATTCTCTCGAGTGCATTTTCCCACATTGAGTACAAGTACAATTTTGTCCACCCGTAGTAGTCTGTTGACCTCGCGGTCCATCATTTCTTGGTTTCTTTTAGAAATTCCCGGACGACCCTGAAGACCCAAAGCTTCTCTTATTCTTGCTCGGGCCTCTGTCCCTGTTCTGTCTCTCAGTCCGTTTAGCCTCTTCGACAATTCTTGCCCTTTCCACTAAGATTGTAAAATCTCTTTCACGGTGCGGAGCAATCATCACTCGTAGCTCATCTCTAAGTCCATCTTCAAATCGATGCACCGTTCATATTCAGAGTTACTATCCTCTAGCATATCGGCTAAGTCATAAAATTACGCTTCATATTCAACTATCGACTTATTTCCTTTGACCAAATTCGAAATGTCTTCCTCTGGAGTCGATGTAGCTAGCTCCAACGTATTTTCCTTGAATTTCACTTTAAAATACCCCCAATCCAGACGATCCATAGGGGTACTCTCCTTGATAGTGAGCCACCACTGGTAGGCTTCATCACGGAGTAGTGAAATAGCATCTTTCAGCTTTTCTTCATCGAGCGGTCTATATCGTCCATGATCCTCTCGACCGCTCCAACGATATTCGCTACATTTGGGGCTACTCGGATACTCCCCGAAAACCTCGGCTCCATTCGATCTAAGTCTCTCGACTCATCGATTTTTGAGACCCATTTCCAGAACTAGCTTCTGCTACTCGTTCTAAAACTCGCAGCACAGCTTGTGATACTGCGTCACCTCCATCATTTTGTTCTTAAAATTCCACCCCAACAGCTGGTGGTGGAGCATCATTTTCGAAACCTTGACCAGATCGAACATGTTCCGACACAGCCATTCTTCCTCGTCCACGTCCACGACGTCCACGTCCCCTAGAACTCATGTCTACTGCGTGTCTCATCTGTTTTTACGAAAAAGTCTTATGTATTAGAGTCTTTTCGCTTCTTATTAAAGGAAAGTTTTATGAAACAGATATTTAGTAGTTTTTCCGTAGTAGCACACAAACACCTAGGGTCCATGTCTCTAAAGTATAGTTTCCTTAGGCTTATCAAACTTTCATATCACTTTATCAATAAGGATACATACCTGATGGATCTAGGTCGAGAACTCAAGTGCCATGCTCTTGTAAAACCATTTTATCTTAAGAAAACAAAAAAATCATTTGGGCCAATTTTGAAAGCGTTGTGGGCTTCAAAACCCAAGGCCGAGAGTTTAAATCTGGGCTCTGATACCAAGCTGAAACACCCCAAACCCGGCCCAAAAAGCCTAACCGAATTTGGTATGTTCCTCGAGTAAAACTATAGCGAATTCTCATCTTTGTTTAAGAAAAACTTGATGATTTTGTAGAAAACAGATTAACTTAACATTTTTGTAAAGAAAAATTTATAGCTTTTAAAAGAAAATCATTACTTGTAGGAGGAATTGATAAATCAAAAGAAAACCACATTTAAGGAAATTACTTTAAAACATATATATATATATATATATATATTAGTGACAAAAACATTTTGAATTATTATTTATCGAAAACCATTTAGTTATTTAATAGTTATTGTTCATGGCAAATAAAGGTAAATCCAAACACAAAATTAAAGATAGTTTATAGTGGCCTTATTACAAAATAGCAACCCATAATAAAGTCTAAATAATAAAAATTAACTTAATAAGTTTAAGTAGGAAATTTTCCAAACTTCATTATTTGAGCATTGGCCACCTCGAAATCCTTGTTGACCCGATCCATCGCTTCTACGAATCATCTGAAAAGTTTATCCCACAAAAGGGTGAGTCATAAACTCAATGTATAACACATACATTAAAAAGCCCATTTTCATAACACATTTATTCATAGGCCCATTTAAGTCATATTTGGCCCAAAAGCCCATTTAGCTCATATTTAGCTTAAAAGCCCGTTTAGCTCACATTTAGCCCAAAGGCCCATTTTCATAGCAGATCAAATAATAATCATTCAATATTACATGATTATGTACATGAAATGAAATGCAAGCCCATTTCACCTAGATATCCATCCGCTACACACCACCGTACCAACCAACACACCGTGGGATTACTAAATCGACCCTCCATCCGCTACACACCATCGAAGGCGATTCTTTGCAGTCAACATGCACATCGCCTTATAATTTTGTGGCAAGGCCACAGACAAAATTGTGACCAAGTCACCGGATATCAAATATGTGACCGAAGTCACCGGATTTCAAATATGTGACTGAAGTCACCAGATTCACATATACGTGACCGAAGTCACCAGATTCACATATGTGACCGAAGTCACCAGAAATGTGGTAAAACCACCAGAATACTTCCTCCTTTATCAAATATACCCATATGCCCATGCACATACATATCAATAAATTTTCATGCTATTTACCCCACAGATCACATTTATGCATATAGCAAAATGAACAAAATATTGGGGTAAACATACCTAAATATCGTATACCACTGAATGGTATCCAAAATCACAATCATACACATGGTCATATAATCACATTTAAATATATGTAAATCTATGAGATTTTTAATGTAAGGTTACACACCTCGTGATGTGAGAACAATACCCTCTCGCTCGTCAACACCTAATTAATTAACACACTTGGTTAGTATACACTATTGCTAACAAAACTACACTTATTGATGATAGATCTAAATCCTTACCCTCGATTCTCGAAGCGAGTTATTTGTGGTTTTCTCCACTAGATGGATCAAAACCACGATATTCCACCAACGTAAAGTGGTTCGGTTGTCCATACTACTTCAAATAAGCGATCCTCGTTAGCGGAGGGTCCACAACCCGTGGAAAGTCTCTAACCGCCGATCTGACCTTTCGTTTGAAGTTTGATGGTAAAGGAATACCTCCTCTTTTCTAAACACTCGAATCGCCTTTTCTTACCTATCTTGTTAGTCTCAAATCGCCCCTAAAAATACGATCGATTAGTAGTCTATCTAAAGAAATCGATATAACCAAAAGGGATAATCTTACCTTGATGATTTGAAAGATCACTTCTTAAAAGTTGTCTTCAACAAAGATCCTTAAAATCCTTTCCAAGGATTAGGCCTAGGAGAGAAAAATAAAAGATTTATTTTTCTAGATCAATTATAATAAAAGGAATAATGAAAACTATTGACAAACAAAAACCTTACTTTGATTCACTTGAAGGTTCTACTTGAACAAAAAGAAGAAAGGAATTGATGATTCGGCTTTAACAAAAGAGAAGAGAAAAGATAGTGGTTTCAAATATGATGGTTTCGATTTTGAGAGAAAGAAGAAAGAGAATGAAAATAAAAGAAGAGAGAGAAGAAGAAAAGGTGATGATGAAGAAAAGAAAAAGAGATAGGTTTAGAGACCTATGCACATTCGACCAAGGGGAAGAAATGAATAAAAAGATAGTTATTTGCAATTTGGTAGTTTCGCCTATGAGAGGGAAAAAGAAAAGAGATATAGAATGAAAAGGAAGAAAAAGAAAATGAGAGAGAAAGCTTTTGGTGAAAGTTGAATTCGGCACTAGAGAGGAAGAAAAGAAAGTGTCTTCAAAAGTGACAATATTTTGGTATCAAAAGAAGGTAAAATTTGAGAGGAAAAGATGAAATAAAGGTACCTATTTTGGTCAAAAATACAAAGGCCAAAACAAAGCAAACTTGTACCAAATGTCACTAGACAATTTCGGCTAAGAGAAGAAGAATATTGGACAAAGGAAAAATGCATAATTGACAACCTTTTGGTTAACTAAAACCTCCCTAATCCCATACCAAAATTCGGCCAACAAGGAAGCCAACATACTCCCCCTTTTTGCTCCACATTTCTTCCCTATCAACCTTAATTTTGCTATCACCATTAACCACTCCCTTTAGCCCCTAAAACCGTCTAGGTTAATGGTCAAATGACCATGAACAAGCTCCCAAAACATTGCCCAATATCATGCCTTTTGTCCCCCCTCATCTTATCATCCTTCATGATTCCATACCATAAGTTCTTAGCTTCCTTTTTCATATGGTCAAATGGCCAAAAATAAAAGAATACTCATCCACTCTAGAATATTCTTGGCCGACACTAAAGGGAAGGAAACATAAAAACTAAAATTTTTCCCATTTGCTAGCTAGGGGATTCGAACCTCTCCCCTCAAGCACTCATCCATGCATCCTAACCACTTTGCCAATTACTCAACTTATGCTTAAAACTCCTTGTCATTAATTCTTAAGGCCTAACTTGCTTAGCTCTCTCTTAATTATTAGAAATTAAAAGTTTCACGAAGCATTCACTCAATTAATTAAGCTCAAATAACTTCCAAAATACACTCATTAATAATTAAGTATGCAACATCATTCAATTAAGTAAGATGCATAACCCCTAATTATCAGGATGTTACACAACTTATAAATTTTATGTCAAGGTTTATTTATACTTAATAATACTAATATAAGATTTTATTTTTAAAATGTCACTTATTTACTCTAATAATGTCTAATTAACTTTCGACTTCCAAAACCAACAAGGCAAAAGTTTTCAATGTACAAGCCGTGACACGCCAGATCCAGTCAAAACGCATGGGACGGGTTTGGGGTGTTACATACTCAAACTCTTAAAGATAATTACAATTAATCAAAGATAAATAGAGATAAATAAAGAAATTAAATAATCCCCAATAATTATCCTAATATTAATTATCCTAATATAATTAAAATAGAGTCTAATAAATCAAAGTCTCTTCTTTTTGCATCTCAGTCCTTCTGTCCTCCATGTTTGCACTTTTGGCACCATCTTTTCTCTTTGTTGCACATTGGCCAATTTTATCTCTAAATTCACGCTTTTGGCCCTTAATTTCGTTTTTGCCTCCAATTTAGCCCCTATAAGATAAAAGACCATAAATAGCCCAAATTAGTGGAATCATACTCAAAATAAATATGTAATTAGCACATAAAAACATGGCGTTCTAGAGTATTATCAAATTCCCCCTACTTAGCCCATGCTTTCCCTCAAGTATGGTTCCTGTCTACTGTGAAAATTAGATGCTGAAAGAATTTCTACTCCAAAGTTTTATAAAAATTAGTCAAAAATTCATATGAAAAATAAAGAGAACTTCTAAGCTTGCTTTAAGTAAAACAGAAAAAGTATTCCAATTAACACACACAAAAATTAAAATCGTCTTGAATTGTTTCATGTTATTTAGGCAAATTACCAAAACTACCAAGACACTCTATTTATTTCCTCCTTTAGTCCCCAACTGTAATTTTATTAGTACTTTTTTTTCTCTTCTTTATTATTATTTTTATTATTTTTCTTTTATTATTATTATTTATTTATTTACTTAGGCATATATTGAACCTTTTAACGCGAAGAGAGATGACAACCCAAGCACTCCACCCCGGTTACTCAGCCCAACATACTCCTAAAAATTATTTATTTCCGGTTAGTGGAGTTTTACCCATCACGTCACACAACCTTTTGACGTGAAGTAGAATGACAACCAAGCAACCTACCCCGGTTACTCAATCAGTCATGTTCTGAGCCGCACTCATAACCTTGGGTAGTGGAGTTTTACCTATCACGTCACACAACCTTTTGAGGCGAAGTAGAATGACAACCCAAGCACCCTACCCCGGTTACTCATCCAGTCACGTTCTAAGCTGCACTCATAACCTTGGAAACTTTTATTAAACAAAATTTACACGAAATTTTAATTTTGGAGGTCCTAAGAGAAATAATCAAGTGTCGAAAATAAGTTTTAGTAACCACCTAATAGACATGAACATAATTTAGGCATGCAATTGTATTAAATGTCCCCTTTATATTAAACTTGATCAATTTTACAAAAAAGCAAGATAGAGTTGACTTATTAATCATAATTATTTTTAGCCTAATAAAAATAAAACAGTGGAGATAAAATCAAATAGATGTAATCATAACTAACTCAAGAGCCAAGAATTATACATGTAGGTTAAATAAAGGCAAGTCGTGGTCAAATTCTTGGGCATGAAAAGCGACAGAATATTCTTAGAAAAAATGGATGAATAGAGCCTCAAGCAGCAAACACAAATGACAGCAGAATACGACAATAATACGAAGAGTATGTAACGACCTCAAAAGTATGGATATCGAACAATGAGTTATCGGGTCTTCGTTTTTAGTAAACGGACTCGTAAAATATTTATTAAAATATTTATAAAGTTAGTTATGTGTTTAATTAAGTTTTAATTAAGTGAATTTAGTTTAATTTAAAGTAGTTAGGAAAAGGAACAAATTGAATAAAGAGTGAAAGTTTAATTAAAGATTATAGAAAATAAAAAGGACTAAAGAGGAAATTATGCCAATTGCCAAACTTGAGGTGGCATAAGCATAAAATCTAAGATTTTATGTGTTAAAATATACTATTATTAGATAACTTTATTATTATTATAATATTATATTATATAATAAAGCAAAGAAATAAAAGAGAAGAAACAGAATAGGCAAACGAAACAGAGAAGGAAAGAAAGAAGGAAAGAAAAGAAAGAAGAAAGGAAAAAATTAAAAGTTTGAAGCTTGAAAGTTGATAGGTAAGTCAATTTAGCCATTTTTACTTAATTTTGATGTTTTAGAAGCCTTGGAACAAGGTTTTGATGAAGATAAGTTGATATTTTGAAAGATAGTTAATTATTAGACATTGTTTATGTTGAAGAAAATGATGAATGAAGGGTTAAATTGATAGAAATTCAAGTTAAGAAAATAAGTAAACTTAATTAGGATTAAATTGTAAAATAAGCTATAAGAAAATAGTTTTGGGACAGCAGCAGTAGAGTAAATTTGAAAAATCACTAAAAATCGTAGAAGTGGAATTAGAAGTTGTGTGAGATATAGAATTAAATCTTATTGAGTCTATTTTCATATTAAAGAAACAGAGAAAGTAAAGAAATTCTGTATTTTGAGATATTTATATTTTTGTGAGACTGATTCAGATTGATTTTGAGATCCCTGTTCTAACTTTAGAAAATCATTAAAATTATAAAAAAATAATTATGGGATATAATTTACATGGTTAGATTCCTCAAGGAGTCTATTTTAGAATAAACAAACTAGAACATCATTTGAATTCTGTACAAAAATATAATTAAATTTTATAAAAGAGTGGTCAGAACTGTCAGACAACAGAACAGGGGTGATTTTAAAGAATAAACTGTACTTATTGCCTGAATCAAAAATTATGAAAATTTTAGGGAACGAAGATATGTGAGTCTAGTTTCATATAAAATTTACGGATCTTAATTTTGAATTCTTTAACTCAATATATAGATAATTTAGTGACAATGGCTCAGGTAGACAGCCTTGAAAGAACTTATAAGTAAATAATAGAATTGTGTGTAAGGAATGTGGAGTAAAGAGGAAGAGTAGGGAATCGAATAAAATTCAATTATTTATTGAGATTTAATGTTGTAATTAATAATGTAAATCATTATTATTTCCGTAGCAAACAAGGAATTCGAGACATTGAGCAAGGAAGGAAAAGAGAAAAACAAATGAGAAGTAAAAAACGAGAAATTCAGGTTAGTATTACTATAATTCAAATTTGATTATTTGCTAAATTTTAAATTAATATATACATATATTAATTTTAAATTTGATTATTTAGCAAATATATTCATATATACATATATACTTTCAAGAATGAATTAAGTGATAAATATGTATTGGAATTGAATTTATTATTAGTAATTGTTGAATTTTGAATAATACGTTTAGTAAATAGAAATAAGGTTAATATTGATATTGAATTAGATAAAACCTGAATTAAATTGTGAATTAAATGAAATTGAAATGAAGTTTGAATATGTATGAGCATATGATGATATATTGATTAGAAAGTGGAAAATGCATTGAATTGATGATATATATATATATAAATGAATGGAATGGAAATGTGAAAGGTGATTTGAAATTGAATCAAATTGAATTGAATGTGATTATTTGAAATGTACATGGATTGAAAGTATGAGGAAGTGATTGAGTTGAAATGTAACTTGAAGTGAATTTATGTGACTTTGTGAATTTGTTATTGTGATTGAACTGAATCCGAATGATTATGATCAGTTGAAAGTGAAAGTGATATGAATATGTGATTTAAATACCCTATTAACTAGTCAGGCTGAGTCGGATATAATTGGCATGCCATAGGATTGGAAGTGTTCAGGGATTCTTCGACCTTGAGTCGATGAGACACTGGGTGTCATATTATTTACTTCGGATAGATTCAATAAGGTACTGGGTACCACTTTACTTCGGCTAGGCCGATGAGACACTGGGTGTCACTATATATTGCTTTGAACTATCCGATGAGGCATTGGGTGCCAATCTGGTGCGTTTGGTTGGAATCCGTGTATTCACCGAGTCCGAGTCAAGTTAATAGCGGTAAGTAAGTAAAATGATAAATTCTGAATAAATGTGATTAAGCTATTGAAAGAAATAAGAAAGTGAATTTATCAAATAAAATATGAAATGAGAATTGTGATATGAAATTGAATGCATGAACCAAAGGTTCATGAAATGTTTAAAAATAAATTGTGAATTGAAATATTATATAAGATGGAGAAACGAAACTAAAGTTCACAATTTTGCTTGAAATGATATAAATAATATAAGAAGTTAATTGAAAATAATAATATAATTGAATTATATATATTTTGAGTGTGAATTTGATGTGAGAAAATGAAATTGAGATATGAGATTTAGAATATGGACCAAAGGTGTATGAATTAAATAAAATTTAAAGCGAAGATATAATAAATAAACTAGTGAAATTGTTATTGTTGAGATATGACTTTAGTAAACACAAATTGCAATAGAATTAATATTGAATCATGAATAAAAATTTAGTGAATTGCAAATGATATGAAATGAATAATGGAATGGAATGTGGAAAATAATAATGATAATAAAATTCTATGAAAATTGGATAGTGAAATAATGTATAAATCTAATTAAATACAAGCCTTGAAATAATGTTTATTATATTAGATGATTTAATTTAAGGAATAAAATAACTATTAAGTAATTGTATCATAAATTGAATGTATATAAGTTATTATATAATTTGAATTATGGTAATACCACTGAGTATACCCTTACTCAGCGTACGGTTGTTTCTGTGCGTAGGTTAATTGAAAGTCGGTGTTCGGTCCAGCATCCAGAGTAATCCCAACCTCATAGAGAATTTTGAGTAATGTACTCTTCTTTGATAATGGTGGCATGTACCTAGGTAATGAACAGGTTGAGTATATGTGCCTTATAATTTAGAAAAAATTTAAAAATGTTTGAAAATGTTCTAAGTATTTGAATTAGTCCCGAACCATTCCTATCGAAGATTCATATAAGGGACTATAAGATTATTTTATATTATGATTGATAACAATTGTGTATTAATTGTAAAGTTATCTGATTGATCTGGTAGCACTCCATAACCCTAATCCGATGATAGATTGGAGTTAAGGGTGTACAGAGTACCTCCCCCATACTTAAAACACATTGTCCTCAATGTGGACGCAAAAGAAATAAATAGGTAGAAAAGTTTAGAAAAACTCCCCGTGTAGCTGCTGTCGAATGCGGAGGATAGAAATGAGTTCGGTGAGATGCTGGCCAAAAGTGTCGAGTCGAGCCTCAATGCACTCCATTTTTCCTAAGCAAAGAAGAGAAATTTATTAATAAAATAAAAAAGAAAAGAATGGAAAATAATGAATAAGAAATAAAAATGAAAATGAAAATAAAAATAAATAAAATAAAGATTAGGTTGCCTCCCAACAAGCGCTTGTTTAACGTCATTAGCTCGACGACTTAAATGGTTCTACGGTGGTTCAAAATAAATCTTTTTAATAATGTGAGCTTGGAAATTCTCATTTTTTATCACATCCACCATATTTGGGTTTAATCATCTTTGCGCCTTTTTCATTGGTTTCATATTTTCCTCCAAGGGGTCAATCCCTTTTAAGTCGGCAATGGTCTCATCATCTTCCAAAAATGTGAATTTGAGATGCTCGAGAAGTGATTTTAATTTCGGATCTGATGCCTGCACAACAGAAAGTAGAAGTTTAGTATCCATAGGAGCTAATAATTTATTAACAAATTCAAAATCATCAAACATCATTTTAGATTTATCTCCATAAGATGACTCAAAAGTTTTTTCTGCTGATGAGTTAATTATGTCGACACGATTTACGTCCAAGACTTCACTTGGGTGGCTAATTGTGCCATAAACGTTAAACTTCACAATCTCCCCATCAAACTCCATCGTGAGGGTTCCGCTTCGTACATCAATCTTTATATTTGCGGTACTAATTGCGGTACTAAGGAAAGGTCGCCCCAATAAGATGTCTGAAGACCCGGGGGTGTTATCCTCCTCCATTTTTATCACATAAAAAATCTGCAGGAAAAATAAGCCCATTGACTTTGACTAATACGTCCTCGAGGGCTCCTTCGGGATGCACAACGGACCTGTCTGCCAATTGAATGCTAACACCTGTTTTTGTCAAAAAACTTGCATTAAGTGATTCATAAATAGAATATGGCATTACATTTATGGAGGCTCCTAGATCACACATAGCCTTTTTAATTCCCAAATGACCTATTTTGCATGGTATTGCAAACATGCCCCTATCCTTACATTTTGTTGGCATTTTCCGTTGTAACACTGGGGACACATTTTCACCAACATTCACCCTTTCATTACCTGTTAATTTTCGTTTGTTGGTGCAAAGCTCTTTAAGAAATTTAGCATACCTCGGTATTTGCTTGATGGCATCCAACAGCGAATGTTGATCTCGACATTCCTAAATGTTTCGAGGATTTCCTTGTCCTCCTGACCTCTTCGACACTGGTTGAATCGTTCTGGAAATGGAGGTTGAATTTTAGGCAATGGAGGCTTTGGTCGGACCTGTTCATCTTTCTCAGGTTTTTCCTGGGCGATTCTTGCGCATGATTTCTGTCAAGAATCGATTCCAGTACCTTACTGCTTAGCAACGTCACTGCATTTACGTGTTGTCTTGGATTCGGTTCTGTTTGTGACGGCAGCTTCCCTTGAGACTTTAATTTCTCAACTGATACGGTCAATTCTCTTATAGATACCTCAGTTTTCTATTGAAAATCAAGCATATTAGCTGCTAATTTATTGACCAAAGTTTCTAGAGAATTACCTGAATCTTGTGGCTGCTGTGGAACTCGGTTCTAGTATGGTTGGTTATATTGTGGGTTGGCCCCATAACTTAAGTTAGGGTGATCCCTCCATCCTGGGGTGTAGGTATTAGAGTAAGGGTCATATCGCCTCTGTGCTGGGCCAGGAAAATTTCCCACTGCACCTAAGTGAGCCATTGAGTCATCACACAAACTGGGATATACATCATTTGTATGCTCAGATGTAGCACATATTCCACATAACCGAGCTGTCTTTGCTTTTTTTGCAAGAAGAGTATTCATCATATTAGTAAGCTTATCAAGTTTATCTTCTATGGAAGAATTACTTAGCTAGTGAACCCTTCTAGGGGGTTCAGGGTTAGCTCGGAACTACTGAGAATTTACAGCCATTGTGGAAATCAAGTCCCTTGCTTGTTGGAGGGGTCATATTAACCAACGCTCCTCCACTAGCGGCATCTACCATATTCATTTCCATCGGTTTCAAACCTTCATAAAAGTATTGGAGGAGAGATTGTTCTGTTATACCATGTTGTGGGCAACTTGCACACAACTTTTTAAACCGCTCCCAATAATCATAAAGAGTCTCTGGTTCTTTCTGCCTTATTCCCACGATTTCTCTTCTTAGCTCAATTTGCTCTAGATCTTTGGGAAAAACACATTAAGAAACAAACGAGATAAATTAGCCCAAGTAGTTATAGATCCAGGGGGTAAATAAAATAACCATTCCCTAGCTAAATCTGCTAAGGAAAAAGGGAAAGCGCGCAATTTAATTTGATCCTCAGTTACGCCTTGAGGTTTCATACTCAGAAAAACCATATGAAAATCCTTCAAATGTTTATGGGGGTTTTCATTTTGTAACCCTCGAAAAGTTGACAAGAATAAATTAACCTCGATTTCAGTTCAAAATCGGTATCTATAGTAGGATATGCAATGCACAAAGTGGTTGTTACATTGGGGCTTGACTAGTTGTCAATCTTTTAAGCCATTGGTTGGGGTGCTAAATTAGGGTTTTCATCAACCTAGCATTGAGCACTTCTTCAAGTGAATCGACTTCTTCCGCTTTACTTTCAAGTGTTTGAGTAGGGTTTTCGTTAACCCTAGACTCGCTTCGTAAATCGATTCGATTTACGGCGGTGGATTGCTTTGAGTTCCTACCACCGCCGATCGCTTTTCCTTAGCTTTGTTTCTTTGCGATTAGCTCTCATGATCTTTTCAATTTACGAGTCAAACGCAAGAGTGCTGGAGCGAGATCGGTCATAGAAAATAAAAACAAGATTAGTACGTTATCAAACCCAAGAACGGCGCCAAAATTTAATCGTCGTTGAAAGCACCAAATATATCCTATTCCTCAGTAAAATAGTAAAATGACGAGTAAAAGGGGAAGTAGGGTCAAATCCTCAAGGACCGGATTATATGAATGCTTGTTTCTCAAATCACAGGTAAATCGTGCCCAAGAAAATCTGCGTTCCTGAAAAAAATAAAAATAACAGAATTAAAAGTTTGATCTGGGAAAATAAAAAAAAAAGAATTTAAAACGAATTGAAATTACGAGAATAAATTACTAAAATTAAATGAGGAAAATAAAAAGAAAGAGTTTTAGAGAAAGTTTCTTATGTGGAGAGATTCCAGCCTCTAGTTGCCTCGATCTGCCTTGGGTTCAATCCTTGACTTTTAGATGATCCTTCTCAACTCGAATAAGCCAGTTATAGTGGAAGAGGACGCCTACGACCACTAGCTCTAAGGATTTAGACTTCAATTTGGTGGAACCTGACTCAAGCCAACAATCACTCTTGTGGGATAATCTATGCTAGATCAATGTTTCTCAATGGCGAATCCCACGCCATTTTGTTTCTTGGGCTCGCCAACCTCTGACGCAGTAAGCTAACGAACCGACTGTGCAACCTTCTCAAAATATACAAAGTGGTCGTTCCTTGCAAACATTGAAAAGATTACTTCTTAAGGGACATGGATGGAAGCGTCAGCCCCGTAGTGCGGAGAAACGATGAATACCCTGTTGAGTAGGCTAAGTACGGATTTTAAACCTCAAGAACCCTTTTTGGGGATTTTCGACAACCTTTGGCTAGATGGGTTTTAGTGGCTCATAGTTGTGGTGGAAAAGAAAATAAATATATAAATGAAGATTTTTATTAAAAAGAAATATGAAAGAACAAAGACTTATGGGGAGAGTGTTACAGAAAAAGATGAACAGCCAAAATGAGTCACCTCATCCCCTATTTATAGTGCTAAGATAGATGGATTAGTCCTACTCAAACTCTTAAAGATAATTACAATTAATCAAAGATAAATAGAGATAAATAAAGAAATTAAATAATCCTCAATAATTATCCTAATATTAATTATCCTAATATAATTAAAATAAAGTCTAATAAAGCAAAGTCTCTTCTTTTTGCATCTCAATCCTTCTGTCCTCCATGTTTGCACTTTTGGCACCATCTTTTCCCTTTGTTATACATTTTATCTCTAAATTCACGCTTTTGGCCCTTAATTTCATTTTTGCCTCCAATTTAGTCCCTATAAGATAAAAGACCATAATTAGCCCAAATTAGTAGAATCATACTCAAAATAAATATGTAATTAGCACATAAAAACATGACGTTCTAGAGTATTATCAGTCTTCTTCTTTTTTTTGTTTAAATCCTTTTTTTAGCTTATATTTTTTTCAAATTATCTCATTTTTTGGATGAGCACCGACCTGACTCGTGAACAACTCTAATATTTACTAAGGATTTGGGAGAATTAATCTTACCAGCTTGTCCATTGTTCTTTGTAAAACTGTGACAAAATTTCTACCTTATATCAAAAGCATGTTAGTTTAGTTTTAGGCTGCATTATTACTGTGAAAAATATAACGTTGGTAATGACAATATATCGTAAAGAAAAGAGAAATAAAATTTAAAGAACACACAGATTTTACGTGGAAACCCTTTCGGGAAAAAACCA
Organism: Gossypium rotundifolium; assembly: GCA_025506655.1. Lineage (NCBI taxonomy): Eukaryota > Viridiplantae > Streptophyta > Magnoliopsida > Malvales > Malvaceae > Gossypium > Gossypium rotundifolium. The sequence goes on along the minus strand of CP106732.1, from coordinate 161,332,933 downwards.
CGGGCAGAGGAGAAAAAAATTCACTATGTCGAATTCGAATCAATTACAAGTGGAATAGACTATATCGATTTATAGGCTTGTAAAGCCATATTCTAATAGGAGTGTAGTAAGATTGAAACACCTTATCCTAATCAATATCAAATAGATGGAGTTTAATAAGGTTTAAAAAACCTTATTTAAAATAAAATAAAAGAAGAGTAGTTCTATAGGGATTCTTCTTTTATTTTATTTTACCATTTTATTTTATTTAAATAAGGATTCAGGTCACTTAATTCTAACAATCTCCACCTTGACACGAATTCTCAATAAACAAGTTCTTCATCGCGAACTCTCAATGAACACATTCTCCACCTCTTCCATAAAACTCTTTAAGGGTTTAACTTCAACAATGAACACCAACCAAGTCTAAGCAGTGCTCAAACTTGGTTATAGGAAGTGACTTAGTCATCATATCTGCAGGATTTTCTTGAGTACTAATTTTGCTCACAACAATATCACCATGAGCAATAATATCACGGACAAAATGATACCGAACATCAATGTGTTTTTTCTATCATAAAACATTTGATCTTTTGTAAGGAAGATGGCACTCTGACTGTCACAAAATAATGTGTTGACTTGAAGGTCTTCATTTAGCTCACTAAAGAGTCCCTTCAACCAAATAGCTTCTTTACAAGCCTTAGTAATTACCATGTGCTCAACTTCAGTGGTAGACAAAGCGACTGTAGTTTGCAAAGTAGCTTTCCAACTGATTGCACAACCTCCGATTATAAAGACATGACCAGTGAGAGATCTTCTTCTATCAAGGTATCCAGCAAAATCAGCATCAACATACCCAATGACTCCATCTCTAGTTCTTCCAAACTGTAAGCAAACATCAGTAGTACCTCGTAAGTATCTTAAAATCCATTAAACTGCTTTCCAATGTTCTTTACCAGGATTCGCTATGTATCTGCTAACTACACTGACTGCATATGATAAATCTGGACGTGAACAAACCATAGCATACATGAGAGATCCCATTTGCACTAGAGTATGGAACATGTGACATGTACTCAATCTCATCATCGATTGTGGAGTCAAAGTCGATGAAAGTCATGTACTAAAGGAGTACTAATAGGCTTATTATTGAACACCGCAAAGAACTTTCTCAATGTACCCCTTCTGACTTAGGTACAATTTACTTTCTTTTCTATCTTTGAGAATCTTCATACCAAGTATCTTCTTTGTTGGTCTCAAATCTTTCATCTCAAATTCTTCACTTAGTTGGGCTTTGACCTTTCTTATCTCTCATTTATCTTTTGTTGCTATCAACATGTCATCAACATAAAGAAATAGATACATAAAAGAACCATCACTATTTTTCTTAAAGTAAACATAGTTGTCAAAACTACTTCTTTTAAAATCATGAGAAGTCATAAAGGAATCAAACCTCTTGTACCAGTCTTGGTGACTGTTTCAAACTGTAAAGAGACTTTTTCAGCAAGCAAACATAGTCCTCTTTTGCATGTAAATATCTTCCTCAAGTTCTCCATGCAAAAATGTAGTTTTTACATCTAACTGCTCAAGCTCCAAATCATGCATGGTCACAATAACAAGCAAAGCTCGAATCGAACTATGCTTCATAACTGGGGAGAACACATCTGTGAAGTCTACTATTGGAATTTGACTGTAACCTTTTGCAACAAGCCTTGCTTTATATCTGGGTTCTTCAACTCCTAGAGTCATTTATTTCTTTTTAAACACCCATTTACAGCAAACAACCTTTTTACCTTTAGGAAGTTTCACAAGATCCCATGTTCTGTTTTTATGGAGTGATTCCATCTCCTGTTGCATAGCATACATCCACTTTTTTGAGTCTTCACAGCTAACCGCCTCAGTATAATTAGACAGCTCTTGGTTTGCATCTATATCTTCGGCCACATTTAAAGCATAAGCAACTAGATCAGCCTCGGCATATTTCTTTGGAGGTTTAATTTCTCTTCTAGTTCTGTTTTTGGCGATAGAGTATTGTGGTGAAGAAGCAACTCTATTCTAAATTTTTGTACTGGCTTGAAGAGTCGACTCTATATTAATTTGATGCTTCACCTACTTTTGATTTTCTTTATTGGAATAGTCTTTAAGAGATAAGTTTAGCAGTTTCATCAAAAACAACATCTCTGCTAATCACAACTTTTCTATTTTCAGAACACCATAACTTATACCCTTTTACACCAGCTTTATAACCAAGAAAAACACATTTAATAGATCTCAGTTCCAATTTTCCATTATCAACATGATCATACGTAGGACACCCAAAGATCTTTAAATCAGAATAATTAGTAGGATTACCAGACCATACCTCTTGTGGAGTCTTTTTCTCAATGGTAATGAATGGAGATCGGTTGATCAAAAACATGCGAGAGGTCGCTTCATTAAAAAAGATTTTGGTAAGTTGGCATTTGACAACATACATCAAACCTTCTCCATGATCGTTCGTTCATTCATTCTACAATGCCGCTTTCTTTGTGAGTACGATTTAACCGTCAAGTGTCTCACGATCCTTCGACTTGCACGATTAATTAAACTCATCAGAACAAAACTCTAAGCCATTGTCTGTCCAGAGGTATTTTATTTGTTTTCTCGTCAGTTTTTCAATCAAAGTTTTCCAAGACTTAAATGTGGAAAACACATCGCTTTTCTGCTTAGGAAGAATGCCCAAACTTTTTTAGAAAAATCATCAATAAAAGTTAGCATATAATTAGCTCCACCTCTTGAAGGCACTCTTGATGGCCCCACAAATCAGAATGAATATACTCCAACGTTCCCTTCGTGTTATGGATTCCTCTGGTGAATCGAACTCTCTTTTGCTTCCCAAAAATGTAGTGCTCACAGAACTTCAGTTTGTAAATTTCTTGCCCATCAAGAATTCCTCTTTTGCTCAATTTTGCCATGTCATTCTCACTCATATGCCCTAGGCGCATATGCCAAAGTTTAGTAATATCATCATCTAACAAAGAAGAGGAAGCAACAGCTGCATCACCAATAACAGTAAAACCCTGCAAAACATATAACTTGGCAGTCTTTCTCTGTGTAACAACCCGCCACTAAAAGTATTTGCAGCGCTTCTCAAAGCGCCGCAAAAAACATCACTAAATCAAGCGCCGCTAAAGGTCATGACTTTTAGCGGCGCTTTCCCTACAAACACCGCTAAAAGTCATGACCTTTAGCGGCGCTTTCCCTACAAACACGCTAAAAGTCATGACCTTTAGCGGCACTTCTTCCACAAATGCCGCTAAAGGTCATGACCTTTAGTGGCGCTTCTCCCACAAACGCTGCTAAAACTCATGACCTTTAGCGGCGCTTTCCCCAAAAACGCGGCACTTTTTTCACAAACGTTGCTAATTTGTACAGATTTGCAATGTACAATTTGTTCAATATTATACCCCTCTTGCACTAAAATCAACCAATAACAGTAAATATAGCATATAATTCCAACCCAAAACAGTAAATTTAGCATAAAAATCACACCAAATGCATTAATTCTAAATGATACTTGAAATTTAATAAATTAAATGAATAATAACTAAAATATTGTTACAATAATATTAAATGTAATAATGTTAAAATAATCTTACAACGAGAAACTAAATGTCTAAGATGGCGGCTTCTGCGACTGCTGAAACATCTATATCATATGCTGAAGCTATAGCTGAAGCTCATCGTACTTTTTGTTTGCTCTGCTAGCATCGATGCTGCCTCTGCCTCCCTCACAGCTGCTGCTGCGTCCCTCGCTACTGTCACTTCCGCATCCGCTCTAAGCTGTTGCTGGAATTCTTCATATTTTCTTTAAACATCAACAATTTGATGCCTCTGCTCAACCGTGCTCTCTTCCATCTGAGCTATCTGGTCTTTTAGCCTCTAAACTTCAGCACGAGATTGACCCCCAGATGGCATGTATTGCTGGGAGCCAGATCCAAAATATTGGGTCGGGTTAACACCAAATCCTTGAAATCAAGCCCGACCATACCTTTCAAGACCAAAAACATCAGTGATAATTCTATTATAAATATACTCAAGATTAACAAAACTATCAGTCGAAGCAATCGTACCTTTCAAGACCCAAAACATCGATAATAATTCTGTTATCAATCTCCTCAAGATTAACAAAACTATCAGTTGAAGCAGCTGCTTCATACTCCACCTTCTTCTCCTTTAGTTTATCCTAATAAATCAATGAAAGAGTTAGAAACAAAATATATAATAAGAAAGAATGCAACATAACATAACATTATAAATTTAAAACTACAAACGATGAATTAAACTATTATAATTAAATATTAGAAATATTTATAATAAAAAAATTTATTAAGTAAATATACCATAATTTCTGCAGCTTCGGATGTCACCGGAGATCCATCCTTCTTCCTATGCATAATGTCAAAAAGCTAAAGGCGTCCAACTTTTTGACCAGACGAAGCTTCTACATTGTAGCAGAAAAATATAATTTAATAGTATAAAGTCATTAATATTTTATAGAATTAATAAATTATAATACCTCGGCCTCAGCTACACAAGCAAAACTTTTGGAACATGCCGTGTGCGTGAATTTTTGTTTCTGTCTGATGCTTGTTTCAACTTGCTCACGGTCCTACATAATGGAATTTGAATTATGTATATAGTAAATACTATAAACCGAAAAATTTATAAGACTTTAGAAGTACGTAATACCTCTCCTTTCTTTGAATTTCAGAATCTAACCTGATCTTCCCATTGGTACCTCAACATTCCTGGCGGGACATTTCTTAATTTTTTGTCGAGGCTTATGTCTTTCTTAAAATATTGTATTTTCAGCGTGCATTTATTGTCTCTCCATTTTTTACCCAATGTCTTCTTGATATAGTCATTGGAGACCTCTAAAGAAAATCTCTCCTAAAAAACATAAGTTTAAAAAGTTAATATAAATGAAAGTTAAACCAAAGTATTATAAATTACATTCACATTTTGTTTCCTTAATATTATCGAAAGCCTGATTTTTGTTGGCATCAGGCATGTGATGCCATGATTCGTAGTTAATGGGCAACATATTGGCATTTCGTGCTATAATTCCCACATAGCCTGCTAACAGTCGAGCTTCAGATCCAACAGGCTGGCCATGATTGTTTCTCCTTACTTTAATACGCTCGATAAGATCTAGGTCGTATAAATCTTTAAGCAGTGTACGTCCCCGACCTCTTCGCTTCCCACCACCTTCAGCTGAAAAATCATATATTATTATTATATTAAAATTGAAAAATGAATCAATAATAAAATTCAACATGCATGTAAAATAAAACTTAACATTACTTTGAAATTCTACAGGCTCGTCATCTATGTCCGGCACACTAGAAGATCCAACAACTGTTTGCTGTTCACTATTTTCTTCTTCTGAATTTGGAGTATTGTGGACAATACTTAAATCTCATAATCGTCTTCTAGGTATTTTTCCTGCAATACACATAAAATAGTTCAAAATTTTAGTAACAAATAACAACAATAATAGTACATTTAAAATAGTTAAATTATATAACATGACCAATATTAAAACTATAATATTACATATAAATAATAAATCGTAAAATCTTACTACATCATATTTCGTAAATATCTTCGTCCACATCCTGACGAACCCATTGAAATTGTTGACTAGTACTAGGGATATTTTCATTTAAGTTTTTTTCTGGAAAAGGCAAAGTTTCTTATCTTTCAACTATGTCATCTCTACTTCCATTGCCCATGTCAAACAAGTCTCTAGGGGTGTTCCGGAGTACAACATACCAACCCTCATCAGTTGGATCTTTTGAGTAAAAAACTTGTTTCACTTGAGAAGAAAATACATACGGCTCGTCCATCAATTGTTCTCTAGTGTGAATCAAATGAGAAAAATTCACCATTGTAAAACCATTTTGATCTTTTTTAATTCCGCGAGCCGTATTCACATCAGCCTAATCTCCTCGAAATAAGACAACTTTCCATCTGCCATAATAATTCAACTCAATTATGTCAGTAAGAAGTCTGTAAAACTCCACATTCCCCTCGACAGGATTATTGTCCCTAGCACTAGAATAACTTGTAATTGAAGAATTAACAACAATTCCACAATTTTGGGTTCTCCTCAATCTCTAGCGATACTTTGAATGAAATCTGAATCCGTTGATGAGGAAGGCACTATATCTTTTCACTATTTTATTTGGACCTTGTGAAAGCCATTTAACTTCGTCATTTACTTCATTCCGACTCCAAACCTATTGAATTGAAAGTAAATTAAGTAATTATAAATGTTATGAGAAAACATTATTACTTGTCAATAAAAACTTCAATTGCATACCGTTTGGCTTAACCATTCATGAAATGATTCTATGAACAATTTATTAATTTCTCGTTGTTGTAATCTTCGGGACCGTGAACGAGCTCTCAATATTTGTTTGTACTCACTATGTTACAAAAAGGTTTACTTTGTTAGAAGACAGACAAATTATAATTGATGAATATTTATCAAATTCTACAACTTACTTGCGTAATGGTTCCATTGAATCGTGATGAAAAAGAACATATCGATGTGCTTGGACCCACGATCTATCATCTAATTCTTCAATTTCGACTTTGCCGATTGGTTCTCCTAAACTTTGAAATAAATAAGTTCCGGCCAAGTTATGATCTGTGAGTCCAGCATTTCTACTTTGTCTGTTCATTCTTGTTTCAGCATTTCTACTCTGCCAAGTAGCCTTCGACAATTGATCCTTCCGGATAACGTTTATTGCGGCAGTAAGACTTCAATTTGGATAGGAACCTAAACACGGTATAGAACATTATCAAAAGTTGCAACTAAAGGCATTTAGGTGAATGAAGGAATAATTTACAAATAAATTAAGACCTTTCAATGGGATACATCCATCGATAGAAAACGGGCCCACCAAGTATTGCTTCACGAGGGAGATGAATTAACAAGTACACCATAATTGTGAAGAAAGAAGGCGGAAAGATCTTCTCCAGATTGCATAAAGTCAATGCGGCTCGATCTTGTAGTGTCTCAAGTTCTTGAACATCCAAAAATTTGCCACAAATGCCTTTCATTATATTGGATAGTTCAATTACACAAGACGCCACCTTTTTCGACATACAACACAGCATAGCAACTGGCAGTAAGTCTTGCATCAAGATGTGATAGTCATGCGATTTTAAGCCATATAGTCTTCGATCTTTAAGACTCACACATCGAGATATATTTGATAATAACATCCAGGACTTTTATATCCTTCAACACCATACAGAACACTTCTTTCTCCTTCTTTGACATTGAGAAAATAGCAAGCAGCAATCGATATTTCATATTCAGAAGTGCTTGGGGATGAAGCTTATGCCGAATTCCCATGTGGACTAAATCAAGTTGACTCTAAATATTATCTTTCGATTTTCCATCGATATTCAAAATAGTCCCAACGATGTTCCCACAGACATTTTTCTTAATGTGCATGACATCAAGATTATGTCGTAAAATCTGATGCTTCCAATAAGGCAACTCAAAAAAATACTTCTTTTCCACAAGTCTGCCTCATTAGGATCATCCTCTTCATCAGATTCATCATTAGATTCATCCTGTGATCTTCTATTTCTTTGCGTGTTGGGCGGTTGATTCATCTTTCCATAAATGAAATTCATATCTCTCAACATGAACAATATTTCAGATCCACCGGTCTGCGAAGGAGCTTCCCTAAACTATTCAGTACCGTCAGACTGAGTACTCTGAAATCTAAATCTATGATTTTGGGCAACCACCAACGATGCCCCATGTAAGAGAAATTCTTCCCATTATATAACCATTGCGAACATGTCTGTGCAGCACAACAAGGACAAGCATAACGTCTCTTGGTACTCCAACCAGATAAATTGGCTTACGCCGAGAAGTCATTAATAGTCCACATCAAAGCCGCACGTAAATTGAAGTTCTCCTTTCTTAGCACATCGTATGACTCAACACCAGCCCATAATTGTTTTAGCTCTTCAATAAGTGGCTGCAAATATATGCCAATATCATTTCTGATCCCTTTCTCTCCAGGGATAATTATAGATAAGATAAAGGATGATTGTTTCATGCAAACCCATGGTGGAAAATTATAAGGAACAAGCACCACAGGCCAAGTAATGTACGCAGTGCTCATGATTTTGTAAGGGTTAAATCCATCAGCTGCTAGCCCTAGCCTCACACTCCAAGGATCACTTGCAAAGCTTGGAAATTTGGAGTCAAATGATTTCCAAGCTAAAGAATCTGCAGGATGCCTTAACAATCCATCATCAGTTCGTCCATCATGGTGCCACGTCATTGACTCGGCTGTCTTTGACGACATGAAAAGTCTTTGAAGCCTTGGTATTAGCGAAAAATACCGCAAAATCTTAACTGGTTGCTTCCTTAACTGTGTATCATTTTCATCCTCGTTACCATCCTTTGTATTTCTATTCATCCAACGGGATTGACCGTATACATGACAGCACTGTTGATTTTTTCGGTAGCCCCAATACAACATCCAGTCATTTGGGCAACTATGAATTTTGTTGTAGCCAAGGCCCAAATCTTTGATTAGTTTATTATGTCTTTGGAAGATTGAGGGATTTTCGCAAATGGGAACATTTCTCTCAGAAACTCTAACAACATTGTCAAAAAGTTTTCGGTCCACCCTCCCAAACATTTCAAGTAAAAAAGACGAATACAGAAAGGTAGTTTTGAAAATTTAGATCCCTCATAAAGTTCTTCATTCATTTCACCAAGTAACGTGTAGAACCTCGCCGCTTCTTCATTTGGCAGCTCATCAGGTACACTTCTTCCCCCTTCAGTGAAAGTATTTCCACCAAAATTATAATCGGCGGTTGCACCCAAGTCAGGTGGAAATGATTGCAAACCATCACTGCGCATATTAAAAGCATCCCGCAACATGCCTTCCATGTTATCTTCGCTAACATTATGGTTGTACCAACTATGAGGATAACTCATATTCATCGATGAAGATCCTCTACTAGATGTACACTCTCCATGAAAAATCTATTTTTTAAACCCCTGGACAAAGCCATCAATAACTAGATGTTCGTAGACAACTTCACGATAATGCCAATTGATATTGTAACACTTCTTACACGGGCAAAGAATCATATTCTTTTGGCTTTGTAACACCCCAAGCCCGGCCCATGCGTTAAGGCTAGATTTGACATGTCACATGAGAAAATACTATTAAGTCCTTTTTCCCTAAACAGATCAATTAAAACAACTCCCCTTTTAAAAAAATTTGATAAAGTATTATTGAATAAAAGTTTGATTGATAATTCGATAAATTTGAGATATGAAAATATTATAAATCGTGACTTTGAAAATATCATTAATGGTTTGAGAAGAATTTGAAAAATAATTTTCGAAAAGTGTTGATGAAAATTTTAAGAGAAATTTTCGAGTTAAAAATATGTTTATAAAAGTTTATTATGAAACCCTTTTTATCCTATTTTGAGAAAACGATTATTTTAGTTTTTAGAAAAAAGATCTCAATTCAAAATACTTAGAGCAATTTATAAATTCGTAAAACATAAAACAAAACAAAAATTAATTCAGAGGCATTATTACAACCTTGACTCAAAATAGCAAAGTAATTAAAAGTACTAAAAGAAATCCAAATTTGAAATTAAACCATTTTTGTAGTATAGCCTCCTCTGAGTCATCCATGACCCAAGTCTCCATCACTGATCATTACCTGAAGGGGTAAGGAAAACGGGGTGAGTTATAGAACTCAGTGTGTAACCCACTTACCGTTGTCCATTGAGCCAAAATCCATTAAGCAATTATTTGGGCCTAAGCCCATATACAATAATGCATCGAATATAACATGTATATGAAATGCATTTCCCAAACCAAACCTAATAATCCATCTGCTACACACCCCCCGTACAAACCAACACACCTGTGGGGATCAAGTCAACCCACCCCGCCAACACACCCAAATTAGGCATTTAGCCATTTATAAAAAATTTTATCGTGGACAAGCCACCAAAATCTCATAGTATCGTATTAAAGATCATATTTGAGGCAGTGCCACTGATATTTCTTCTCTTCATCATTTTCCCATCCCATGCAGAATCATGTGTATGTATTGTACATATCAAACAAACTCTTTACAATATAACAACGATAATTAAAAATTCAAAACTTTTTTACCAATACTAAGACCCATTACTCTTTAGTAACAATCGGCCCATTAGGGCAACATATCAGATCGGCCCAATTTATCACATATCAATTCGGCCCATTTAGTCACATATCAATCTGGCCTATTTTATCACATATCAATTTGGCCCATTTAGTCACATATCAATCTGGCCCATTTTATCACATATCAATTTGGCACATTTAGTCACATATCAATCTAGCCCATTTTATCACATATCAATTTGGAACTCTCATAGTGTTGTTACCGATTTTATCACTTTTATCTAAGTAATGCATATTTGGCAATTTTTCTCGGTTTTCACTATAATACGAATTTAATCATAGCGATTCGTCCAAAAATGATAACAATCCTTAAACCTACGAAAAACGGTGTAAGATTACATACCTGATTATCGTAAGCACTAAGCCTTCTTAACCGTCAACACCTAAGATACCGTAACACTTGATTAGTCAACGTACGAGATTTAATAAATCTACTTTAAAACAATTGATCTAAAATTTTACCCTCGGGACCGTGAACAACTATGATTTGTCTGTTTTCCCTGGTTGACGACCCACAACCCGATGGAAAATCCCGAATCGCTGATGCCTCAAAATTGCGAACAACCTCGAATAGTCGATTCTCACCAAATAAGAGTCCACAACCCGGTGGAAAATCCAGAATCGCCGATACCAGCCTTTGATTGAATTTAGGAGTAGGGATCGCTAATATGCTCCTTTTTCGATCTCCAATCACTATCCCTTTCGATTCGATATTGCTTGACTCCATTGAAATCAAATATTAGTCAAAACTAATATTACGTTGATATGAACGATTGATTTAAGGAATAGGTCAGCTTACCACAAAAATTCGAGTGATCAACGATTAAATAGATCAAACGATAAAGTCCCTATAATAAAATCGGTTAATCACCACCATACTAACAACATCTTAACGAATAAAGAGTGATTATAGAATCCGTGAAGAACTCTTCCTTAAAGACTTTAGAATCGATTTCTAGCGATTATACGATGACTTCAGAAAATCCAAGTTTCGGCCTTCCATTATATTTCTACGGAGAAGAAAAGATCTTGTTTGACAGAGAATAAGTGATGGTCTCGATCAAAATGACCATCCCAAACCAAAAATATAGATTTGGCATTACAAGAAGGAAGATTAATAGTTGAAAGAAACACTTACCGATTAATCAAGAAATGAGTGCTAATATGGATGAGAAGAAGGATAAAGAAGAAATAAAGATTCGATCATAGAGGAAAATATATGTTGATATTCGGCTATAAGGAAAATGAATAAAAGAGAAGGATTTGATTCAAAATGAAGCTTTGCTTTTAAGATATGGAAGAAGGGTTGAAAGGGTGATTAAAAGAAAAGAAAAAAGAGAAGATGGGTGTTCACTAGTTTTGGTTTTCAAAAAAAATGATGAGTGAACAAACTCTGGTCTCATAGATTTGGGTACATTCGACAACAAAAGAAAGAAAAAATGACAATACGTTCACCAATGGCTTGAAGAATCGGCAAGAAGGAAATTTAGGGAGAAAGAAAAATGACACCAATGTTGCATAAATGAATTTTGGCCAAAAACAAAACCAAAAATTTCACCAATTGCCAAAGACCAAATTCGGCTAGGAGAAAAGAATTTTGGAGAAAAATGGCACACTTGATACTAAAGAAATTCTACCAAAACAAACACTAGAACTTTACCAAAACACCAAAGGAAAATTTGGCTATCCCCCCTAACACCCAAAACCGTCCACATACATAGCTAAAATGGTCAACAATTTGCCACCCATACTTTCCATAACATCTTCCTTGAAAAATGCCACTTGTTTCCCTTACTTTCCCCTTTTTCTTGATTTCTTTCCTCACCTTCATTCTTTCCTATTCTCTTTAGCCATCTTGCCATAAAAATAAAAGTCCACCTTGCCATAATTACACCTTGGCCTACACTTAGGGAAGGAATGCAAAAATAAAAGTCAAAAATTGCACACAATGGGATTCGAACCTCTTTCCTCAAGGTACTACATGTGGCGCCATAACCTCTTTAGTAATTGCACACTTATGCTAACCATTTACTCATTTATTACTATAAGTTTTAAGGTCACTTACTCTATCTCCTTAAAGTGCTAAATGCCAAAATTTTTACTAGGTCCAAATAAACCCCTTAAAAAAAATTTCGTCCTCGAAATTTACCTGATTAAAAGAGATGGGGATATTATGCCAAATCATTTCCTCAAGCTCCCATATAGCTTCCTCCGATCCATGATTGCGCCACAAAACTTTGACTAATGGTACTGACTTCCTTCTCAGCACATTTACGTCCCGATCTAAAATTTTCACTGGCTCCTCTTCGAAAGACAAGCAGGTCTTATCTCAACTTTCTCTATCAGAACTATATGAGACGGATATTATCGGTAATGTCTTAACATTGAGACGTGAAATACACTATGTATCTGACTCAACTCCGGAGGTAAATCAAGCTGATAAGCTACTGGCCCAACACGCTTCAACACAGGATACGGTCCGATGAACCTAGGGCTCAACTTGCCCTTCCTTCCAAATCTGAAGATCTTCTCCCAAGGTGAGACCTTTAGAAAAACCTGATCTCCCACCGCAAACTCAATATCCTTACCCTTCAGATCCGCATAGGATTTTTGTCTATCCGAAGCTTCCTTTAACAATGCCTGAATTGCCTTAACTTTTTCCTCAGTCTCTGATATCAGCACAGGACCCAATAACTGTGGCTCCCCCAATTCAGTCCAACAACTAGGAGTACAACACCTACGACCATACAACGCTTTATAAGGTGCCATTTGGATGCTGGATTGATAGCTATTATTATATGCAAACTCTGCCAATGGTAGGAAATCCTCCCAACGACCCCTGAAGTCAATCACACAACCTCTTAACATGTCCTCCAAAATCTGGATGACTCTTTCGACTGACCATCCATCTGGGGATGAAATGCCGTACTGAAATTCAACTTGGTTCCTAAAGCTTCATGTAAGGCTTTCCAAAATCGTGATGTAAACCTAGGGTCTCTGTCCGAAATAATAGACACTGATACCCAATATAACCTCACGATCTCTGCTACGTACAACTTGGCCAACTTTCGCAATGAGTAATCCGTACGAACAGGCAGGAAATAGGAAGTCTTCGTCAACCGATCCACTATTACCCAGACGAAATCTTTCTAGCAGGCGATAAGGGTAACCCACTAACAAAGTCCATCGTTATCTGTTCCTATTTCCATAATGGAATCTTCACCGATTGTAGCAATCCTGACGGCAATTGATGTTCCGCCTTCACTTGTTGACATGTCAAGCACTTACTCACAAAATCAGTAACCTCCCGATTCAACCCTGGCCACCAATACTGCTCACGGAGGTCTCGATACATTTTATTTCCCCCGGGGTGCATAGCATAAGGGCTACTATGTGCCTCACGTAGAATCATTTGTCTCAATTTTGAATCTTTGGGCATACAAATTCTTCCGCGGAAACACAATACTCCATCATTATTCAATCCAAAATCCCCTAACACACCACCTTCCACTTGCTGAAGTAAGGAACCCAACTTTTCATTTGATAACTGTTTTTCCTTAATCTGACCTACCCACGCAGGTTTCACCTGAAGTTTGGCTAGCAGACTACCATCTTCATAGAAGCTGAGATGAGCGAACATCGCTCTTAACTCCGATATCACTTTACGACTCAACGCGTCTGCCACCACGTTAGCCTTTCCAGGATGATACTCGATTGAGAAGTCATAATCCTTCAACAGTTCTATCCACCTCCACTGTCTTAAGTTCAACTCCTTTTAGGTAAAGAGGTACTTTAGACTCTTATGATCTATATCGATGACCGACTTCTCACCGTATAAGTAGTGTCTCTAAATCTTCAAAGCAAACACCACTGCAGCCAACTCCAAATCATGAGTGGGATAATTCATTTCGTGCGGCCTTAACTGACGAGATGCATAAGCCACCACTTTTCCACTTTGTATCAACACACATCCTAAACCCGTGTGTGACGCATCACAGTAAACAATAAACTCCTTTCCAGTCTTAGGTTGAATCAATACTGGAGCTTCCGTCAGAATCTTCTTCGATTTCTCAAAGCTTTCATGCTGCTGATCTGACCATACAAAAGATACTCTCTTACGTAATAGCTTAGTTAGGGGTGCAGCAATCAACGAAAACCCTTCAATAAAACGCCTATAATAACCAGCCAATCCTAGGATACTCTAAATTTTGGCCACTGATTTCGATAGTTTCCAATCCAACACAGCCTCTACTTTTCGGGATCAACTCTAATTCCTTTGGTCGATACAACATGCCCCAAGAAGGTCACTTCCTTTAGCCAAAATTCACACTTGCTAAATTTGGCATAAAGTTACTTTTCCCGTAATATCTGCAATACTACCCGCAGATGTGCATCGTGATCTTCTTCATTCTTCGAGTATACCAAGATGTCATCTATGAACACCACTACAAACTGGTCTAAATAGGGTTGGAAGACTCGATTCATCATGTCCATAAATGCAGCTGGTGCATTAGTCAACCCAAACGGCATTACCAAGAACTCATAATGCCCATAACGAATTCGAAATGCTGTCTTATGGATGTCCGCCTCCTTGACCTTAAGTTGGTGATAACCCGATCTCAAATCTATCTTCGAGAAAACTGAAGCTCCTCGCAGTTGATTGAACAGGTCATCGATTCTCAGCAACGAATACCTATTCTTAATCGTCAACTTATTCAACTGCCTATAATCGAAACACAAACGCATCGACCTATCTTTCTTCTTGACGAACAAGACCGGTGCTCCCCACAGTGACACACTCGGTCGAATGAATCCTCGATCCAAAAACTCCTGAATTTGAGCTTTAAGCTTCGCTAACTCCTTCAACGCCATTCTATAAGGAGCAATGGACACCGGAGCCGTCCCTGGCAATAACTCAATGCCAAACTCTACCTCCCGATCCGGAGGCAATCTAGGAAGCTCCTCGGGAAAGACGTCTGAAAAATCTTTCACCGTCTTAACACCTTCCACCGATAATTCTTTAGCATCCAACACACTAATGAAGGCTAGGAATGCTCCACACCCTTTTCGCATCAACTTTTTTTGTAACATCCCAAAATTGGGCCTAGGAGAATTGAGCCCAATGGGCCTTAGGCGTAGTAGCGTTTAAATTTTTGGAGAATAAGAGATCGGCTTAAATGCAAGTTAGGCCTGTTGGATAAGTGATTTTGGAAGGTTAGAGGGCCTCTATGAAGTCCTGGGATCAAATATTAGCTTTGGGGAAATTTTGGTTTTAGGTGAAAAAAAACCCTGTAAGTTGGCAGATAGGCCTTAAAAATAAAATATGGAGGAAAATGACACAAGTGGAGTGTGTGGTGTAGTGGCAAAGTGACACCACATAAGAGACAAGGGAGTGACGCCACAAGGAAGGAAGAAGGTCCAAGGTTCAAGTCTTGGCTTTTGCATTTTGGTTTCTTTTTGCTTGGACCTTAGAATTTGGCCCATAGTTTATATTTAGTTGCGCATGGTTTAAGACACAAGAGGAGCTTGTGGCCAAGTGGTTAGCGATGTGGATTATGTTGCAAGGGAGCCTAGGTTCGAATCTCATGAGAAGCAAGGGAGTATTTATTTTACGGTTTGGACGGCAAGAGTTTCAGTTGGATTTAAACTCTCTTGTGAAGGGATCCCACATCGGAAAGATACAAAGAAGGATGGTGAAGAGCTAGCTATATAAAGAGCATCCTAGGAGGAGAATAAACACATCTTGGAGGCGTTTGGGCACAATAGTGATCGGGCGCGGATTAGCCCCTGAGTCCTATCGTGTGTGACTCTCTCTCTAGTTGTAGAGCGGCAAAATGCCGAAATGTCGACACGACATTAGTAGCCACACGAGCGTGTGCGCATGTGTGGGCTTCGACGCGATAGTTGAGGCCATCGATAGTATTCTCGTGGGTTGAAATTTGCTTGGGCCTCGATGGGCCAAAGTGGGCCCATATGAGTAAATTGTATGATTGGTTAGTATATGTTGAACTAGACTAGGTGGAACTTATATACGTGGCTAGATTTGTGCTAATTGGGCCACACGAGTATGGGGTCAGGATGGTAAAATCGGGTTTTAGGCCCAATCGTCCTGATGACGATAGAAAATGGTAGTGAGTCGCTAGTGGCAACATTAGGCCTTCGAAAGGCCATTACGATTGTGAATTTACTGAAAATACCCTTGGTGGGTAAATTACGAAAATGCCCTTGGTAGGTAAAATTACGATTATACCCTTAGAGGTTGATTAGCATGATTATGTTGTTTAGTTTTGGCCGATTGTAGGGAAGGCGTAACCTTTTAGGAGGCGTATAGTCGATTTGCGGTAGTGATCTCTGAGATTTGGAGACTTGAGACTTTTAGGAGCCACGTGTGATTTTGAGGTTTAGTCAATCGTGCTAATTAAAAGCGTAATCATCACACTGTTTCTCCGGTTAATTGTTTATTAATGTGTATACTTGAGTATGATGTGTGATAGCCGACATTAAAGGCTAAAGTGATGGATACCCATGTGTGGGGTAATCGATTAACAGGTTAGTAAATTGTGATATTAAATTATTTATGGTGCCTGTGTGATATAATAATGAGCATGTGAGGTATACTCATTCGATATGATGATTTGACATGATACATTTGCATATTTGCATGGGGATTGGTTTTGATCAAGGAAGGACGGGGTGTACATATTATGTACGTGGTCTAATGTTAGCCTCATGCTACATTAGCGCTTGATGATTAGCTGTGTGCTTCATCAAGGGAGATGTTGGCTAGGTGCCCATCTCGGCGGTTGATAGCTGAGTGCATCACCGTAGACGGATTAATGTTGGGATCACTTATGTGATCGGTGGCTCTGCCACGGCCTTGAGCAGCAAGTCTGCCAAGGTAGGATTTGAGGATCACGATGTGATCGGTGGCTCAGCCACGGCCTTGTGCAGCAGTCCGCCAAGGTAGGATATGTGGGATCACTTTGGTTGTGATCGGTGGATTAGCCACTACCTTGGTGAGTCTGCTAAGGTTGGTGTTATGGATGGACTTAGGTTGGGTGGGATACATTTGGCATGACCGTTGCATGGATCGTGTGGATATGGGTCAAGCCCATACATGTGGAAACATGTGTAATGATTATGCAATCGAGTCCATCGACTCACCCAATTTTAAAAAAAAAAAAAACAAGGGTTTTTCTGCTGGGCCCAAAAATGTTTTTCTGCTGGGCTTTTCAAGAATTTGGGCTTTCATAAAATTTTTCAGGTTATTCTGGCATGGCACTCAGATTCTCCTACCAAGTCCACCGGTAAGTACTTCGAACTTTTGAAGTGATTTGTTATATGAATTGTTATGGGTTTAATTGGGCTCGTAGATTAGAATATTAGGACTATTGAACCTTAGGACTAGTCTACTCAAACATATGCATAAAACTTAAGAACTCCTAAACAAACCTGTGAAGTTAGTCGCCGAGTTAAGGTGTGGCAACCACGGTACGCATGTCTAGGAGTGGTATTCAATAAGAGCTTGGTATTTAAGCAGTCCTAGTGACTCACCTCCTCTTTACTCGAATCCTACCTGGTGCGTAGCTATGGTTCACCTTAACCAAGAGGACTTATTCATAGGCTAAACCAATTATTAAAACCCGAAAGGGGTTTGCCTTACTATTTTAAAACCCTTGTTTTTTTTTAAATTTTCAAATTTACCCATTTGGTTTGTAAACCCAAAATCTAATTTTAAAAGATGTTTTTCTCGATTTACAAAATTACCAAAATGCCCTAGTGGTAAAATTACAAAATGCCTCAGATTGTAAAATTACCGTACTACCCTCAACTTTTGTTAAAATGGTTTTACTTTACAAAATACCAAAATCCCGAGTTTTACATATTATGATACTCGGTTTGGGAAATTTACTGAAAATACCCACAGTTGATAAAATTTTCAACATGCCCTTGGTTTCTAAATTTTCATATGATCCTCGACTTTTACTAAAATATTCCTATTTTACAAAATATCAAAAATCCTATTTTTGCAACATATTGAGATATCCAGATTGAAATTTACAAGAATACCCCACTTACGTAATTACCAAAATAACCCCCAATTTACAAATTTCAATGACATCTTTAATTTGGAAATTTTCAAAATACCTTTAAGTTCTAACAATTTTTGAAATGCCTCGATTTGTAAAGATTTTTCCAATTGACCCGGTTTATTACAAAATACCTCAGGGACAAATGACGGAAATACCTAGGGTAGAAGCAGTAAATGTCCAAATAGTGAATGTGTGTGGTAGATACCAATTGAATGGATGTGTTTTTAGTGAAGAATGTGAATGTTTGAATTAGAATAGAGAACTTGAGATGAAACTTTGTGTGATCGAAAGAACCACTTCGAACTTCTATTCATAAAATTTGCTCGTGGATAAATAGAGGAACAAAATTTCTAATGCATAAAACTTTCTAAGCAGTTATGTCGTGACGCTAGATATGAGTTCTAGGGGCGTGGTCGCAATACTGTGGACGTGGTAGAGGCGGGATGACGATATCTAGAACCTTGAATGTGGACTTAAAACTGCGTGCCTAGAGAATGTGGTTAGTTTTATTAAAATCGAGTCTTGTGACAAGAGCGTAGTGTGGTAGGTTAGGATGTGCAATCAGTAGTTAGTTGGAAATTTGAGGACGAAATTTCTTTAAGGAGGGTAGATTTGTAACATCCCAAAATTGAGCCTAGGAGAATTGAGCCCAATGGGCCTTATCGTAGTAGCATTTAAATTTTGGAGAATAAGAGATCGACTTAAATGCAAGTTAGGCCTATTGGATAAGTGATTTTGGAAGGTTAGAGGCCTCTATGAAGTCCTGGGATCAAATATTGGCTTTGGGGAAATTTTGGTTTTAGGTGAAAAAAAACCCTGTAAGTTGGCAGATAGGCCTTAAAAATAAAATATGGAGGAAAATGACACAAGTGGAGTGTGTGGTGTAGTGGAAAAGTGACGCCACATAAGAGACAAGGGAGTGACGCCACAAGGAAGGAACAAGGTCCAAGGTTCAAGTCTTGGCTTTTGCATTTTGGTTTCTTTTTGCTTGGACCTTAGAATTTGGCTCATAGTTTATATTTAGTTGCGCATGGTTTAAGACACAAGAGGAGCTTGTGGCCAAGAGGTTAGCGACGTGGATTATGTTGCAAGGGAGCCTAGGTTCGAATCTCATGAGAAGTAAGGGAGTATTTATTTTGCGGTTTGGACGGCAAGAGTTTCAGTTGGATTTAACTCTACTGACGAAGGGATCCCACATCGGAAAGATACAAAGAAGGATGGTGAAGAGCTAGCTATATAAAGAGCATCCTAGGAGGAGAGTAAACACATCTTGGAGGGCGTTTGGGCACAATAGTGATCGGAGCACGGATTAGCCCCAGAGTCCTATCAGGTGTGTAACTCTCTCTACTCTAGTTGTAGAGCGACAAAATGCCGAAATGTCGGTTACACGACATTAGTAGCCACACGAGCGTGCGAGCGCATGTGTGGGGCTTCGACGCTATAGTTGAGGCCATCAGTAGTATTCTCGTGGGTTAGGGTTGCTTGGGCCTCGATGGGCCAAAGTGGGCCTAATGGGCCCGTGGGCCCATATGAGTAAATTGTATGATTGGTTAGTATATGTTGAACTAGACTAGGTGGAACTTATATCGTGGCTAGATTTGTGCTAAATTGGGCCACACGAGTATGGGGGCAGGATGAAATTGAAATCGGGTTTTAGGCCCAATCGTCTCAAGACAACCGAAAATGGTAGGTGAGTCGCTAGTGGCGACATTAGGCCTTCGAAAAGGCCATTACTGCTTGTAATTTACTGAAAATACCCTTGGTGGGTAAATTACTAAAATGCCCTTGGTAGGTAAAATTACGGTTATACCCTTAGAGGTTGATTAGCATGATTATGTTGTTTAGTTTTGGCCGATTGTAGGAAGGTAGAACCTTTTAGAGGCGTATAGTCAAGATTTGCGTGAGTGATCTACCGAGATTTGGAGACTTGAGACTTTTAGGAGCCACGTGTGATTTTGAGGTTTAGTCAATCAGTGCTAATCGGCGTAATCATCGACTTTGTTTCTCCGGTTAATTGTTTATTAATGTGTATACTTGAGTATGATGTGTGATAGCCGACATTAAAGGCTAAAGTGATGGATACCCATGTGTGGGTAATCGATTAACGAGTTAGTAAATTGTGATATTAAATTATTTATGGTGCACATGTGATATAATAATGAGCATGTGAGGTATACTCATTCGATATGATGATTTGACATGATACATTTGCATATTTGCATGGGGATTGGTTTTGATCAAGGAAGGACGGGTGTACATATTATGTACATGGTCTAATGTTAGCCTCGTGCTACATTAGCGCTTGATGATTAGCTGTGTGCTTCATCAAGGGAGATGTTGGCTAGGTGCCCATCTCGGCGGTTGATAGCTGAGTGCATCACCGTAGACGGATTAATGTTGGGATCACTTATGTGATCGGTGGCTCTCGCCACGACCTTGAGCGACAAGTCCGCCAAGGTAGGATTTGAGGATCACGATGTGATCGGTGGCTCGACCACTGCCTTGTCAGCAGTCCGCCAAGGTAGGATATGTGGGATCACTTTCGGTTGTGATCGGTGGATTAGCCACGGCCTTGGGCGGAGTCTACTAAGGTTGGTGTTATGGATGGACTTAGGTTGGGTGGGATACATTTGGCATGACCGGTTGCATGGATTTGTGGGATATGGGTCAAGCCCATACGTGTGGAAACATGTGTAATGATTATGCACCGAGTCATTGACTCACCCAATTTTCTTAACCATTTCGGTGATTCATGAGCTTGGACCGGGTTGGAGTGAATCTGAGGTGGCCATCTGAGAAAAGAGATTTTGATTATTTTACACATTTTGAAATTAAGTATTTTGTTTAAATATTGGGTTGTAATAAGGGCCTTGTTATTATTTTTGGTATTATTTTATTATGGGCTTAATTTAATTAAATTACTATGTGAAGATGATTTTATTTTTAGCCACCTATTTATTCAAAGTATATACATAAAAGTTTTAATTTGGACATTTTATAATAACAAAGTTTTACTTATAATTTTAAATGGACATGGTTTTCAAAGTTAACAAATTTACATGTTTTATTCTAAAGTCAAAAATATTTTCAACCGTTCTTCCGCAGTGACATACCAGATCCGGTCAGGGCTTGTGGGCCGGGTTTGGGGTGTTACATTTTTGCCTTTAAAGCATATACCACATTTGATAGATAATTTCTCCTTTCACCTATCATCACTACTTCCTTATCTTTCAAAGTTCTTAGTGTCATCCGTTTTGCAGCACAATCCAAGTTCGTACGGTGTTTCACTAGCCAGTCTATGCCCAAAATAAGATCAAACTCACCGAAAGGTAGTTCCATCAAATTCGCCAAAAATATTTCTCCCTGAACTTCTAATGGTACATCTTTAAACAATTTATTTACTATCACTAACTGTCCTAAAAGACTAATTATCGTCATCTCTCTAGCAGTAATCTCAAATCTAATGTTCAGATTTCCAGATACAGCACTAGCAACATACGAATGGGTGGATCCGATATCTATCAAAGCAGTAACAGGTACATCAGATATAAAGAACGTACCGGTTATCACATCAGGGGCATCACCATCCTCTCAGCGTCTGACTGCATAGACCAACCCTAGCTGCCTCGCCTCTGAGTTACCCCTGAAACCAGTACCTCTACCCGGTGCACCCTGACCTCGTCCTCTACCATTTCCACCTCGACCTGTCCCATGGCCTCTTGGTGGATACTAAGCGCCTCTAGCTGGCTGTACATCCTGAGTCTGAGCAGTCAATCGAGGGCAATTTTTAAGCTGATGGTCCTTGAAACCATATTTGAAACAACCACCGGTTTTCTTCTAGTATTCACCCAAGTGTCGGCTTCTGCAATCCGTACATGGCTGTATCTGATTGGCAACAGCTGGTACTCTAGCCCGAACTGGCTCATCATTCCTGGGCCTCTTCTGAAACCCTCTAGCAGGACCTGAGTACTTAAAGTCCCTCTTGCTCTTGCCTCTATCTTTTTCTCAGTTTTGCCGCTCTGAGTGCTTAGCCTCTTCAGCTATCTTGGCTTTCTCCACAAGTGTGGCAAAATTTCTTTCTTGTTGTGGGGCAATCAGTACCCGTAACTCATCATTCAACCCGTCCTCAAAACGCACGCAGCTTTCGTAGTCAGTTGGCACTATACCCCGGGCATAATAACTCAGACGTAGAAATTTTGCCTCAAGCTGCCACAATCTTACCTCCTTGAACCAGATTTAAGAATTCCTTCCTTCGGGCATCTACATAGCTAGCCCCTACATACTTTCCTTGGAATGAAATTTTGAAGAAATCCCAAGTTACACGATCGGCCTGAGTGCCTTCCCGAACAATGAGCCACCATTGATACGCCTCGTCTCTCAACAAGGACACAGCTCCTCTCAGCTTCTGCTCGGTAGTGCAATCCAGATCATCTATGATCCGCTCTACAGCCTCAAGCCAGTATTCCGCGACATTTGGGGCTACACCTAGATACCCCTAAAAGCTCAAAGACCATTTGATCTCGAGTCGCTCAAAATTGACCCACGAGCTCTTGGCCCAGCTTCTAACCCCAAAGAACCCTTTTCAAGACTCAAGAACCTTTGCTTAGACAGAGCGATGTCCTCCTTTATACGGTATTGTGATCCAATTTCAGTCACGGGTGACGCAGGTGCATCCATTTTTTGGCATATGTCCTGATGCTTCAGACGCAACTCTAGCGCCTCGGCCTCTACCTCGGCTACGTCTACCGCGTCCACGTCCTCTAGTGCTCATATTAGGTAATTCGATTTAATCTGATTAAAATTCTTATGAATCAGTATACTATTTCGGTGTTTATTACACAATGTATTTTATGAAACATAAGAAGTGAAGTTGTTTTCGCAATCGCATCCTATAGTCTCAATCTCTATAGTTTCGATACCTAAAACTAGAAGTTCTAGAGTATTCCTACAGTTATATCATTATAATCATACAATAATAACTACACTTACTTGACTTGGTGCCGGATACCCGTGGTGCCATACTTCCTTTAAAACATATGTTCTAAATTTATACATTTCAAAATAGTTTTGAAAAAAAATATTTTTGAATCCAAACCACAGCCGAGTTTTAAACCTGGCTCTGATACCATAAAATGTAACACCCCAAACCCGACACATCCGTTAAGGCTAGATTTGACATGTCACATGAGAAAATACTACTAAGTCCTTTTTCCCTAAACAGATCAATTAAAACAACTCTCTTTTAAAAAAAATTTGATAAAGTATTATTGAATAAAAGTTTGATTGATAATTCGATAAATTTGAGATATGAAAATCTTATAAATCGTGACTTTGAAAATATTGTTAATGGTTTGAGAAGAATTTGAAAATAATTTTGAAAAGTATTGATGAAAATTTTAAGAGAAATTTCGAGTTAAAAATATGTTTATAAAAGTTTATTATGAAACCCTTTTATCCTATTTTGAGAAAACGATTATTTTAGTTTATAGAAAAAAGATCTTAATTCAAAATACTTAGAGCAATTTATAAATTCAGAAACATAAAACAAAACAAAAATTAATTTAGAGGCATTATTACAACCTTAACTCAAAATAGCAAAGTAATTAAAAGTACTAAAAGAAATCCAAATTTCAAATTAAACCATTTTTGTAGTATAGAATCCTCTAAGTCATCCATGGCCCAAGTCTCCATCACTGATCATTACCTGAAAGGGGTAAGGAAAACGGGGTGAGTTATAGAACTCAGTGGGTAACCCACTTACCGTTGTCCATTGAGCCAAAATCCATTAAGCAATTATATGGGCCTAAGCCCATATACAATAATGCATCGAATATAACATGTATATGAAATGCATTTCCCAAACCAAACCTAATAATCCATCCACTACACACCCCCCATACCAACCAACACACCTGTGGGGATCAAGTCAACCCACCCCGCCAACACACCCAAATTAGGCATTTAGCCATTTATAACAAATTTTATCGTGGACAAGCCACCAAAATCTCATAGTATCGTATTAACGATCATATTTGTGGCGGTGCCACCGATATTTCTTCTCTTCATCATTTTCTCATCCCATGCAGAATCATGTGTATGCATCGTACATATCAAACAAACTCTTTACAATGTAACAACGATAATTAAAAATTCAAAACTTTTTTACCAATACTAAGGCCCATTACTCTTTAGCAACAATTGACCCATTAGGCAAATATATCAGATCGGCCCAATTTATCACATATCAATTAGGCCCATTTAGTCACATATCAATCTGGCCCATTTTATCACATATCAATTTGGAACTCTCATAGTGTTGTTACTGATTTTATCACTTTTATCTAAGTAATGCATAATTGGTAAGTTTTCCCGGTTTTCACTATAATACGAATTTAATCATAGAGATTCGTCCAAAAACAATTACAATCCTTAAACCCACGAAAAACGGTGTAAGATTACACACCTGATTACCGTAAGCACTAAGCCTTCTTGATCGTCGACACCTAAGATACCGTAACACTTGATTAGTTAAAGCACGTGATTTAATAAATCTACTTTAAAACAATTGATCTAAAATTTTACCCTCGAGATCGTTAACGACTACGATTTGTCAGTTTTCCCCGGTTGACGACCCACAACCCGATGGAAAATCCCGAATCGTTGATGCCTCAAAATTGCGAACAACCTCGAATAGTCAATTCCCACCGGATGAGGGTCCACAACCCAATGGGAAATCTCGAATCACCAATACCGCCCTTCGCTTGAATTTAGGAGTAGGGATCGCTAATCTGCTCCTTTTTCAATCTCCAATAACTATCCCTCTCGATTCGATATTGCTTGACTCCATTGAAATCAAATATTAGTCAAAACTAATATTACGTTGATATGAACGATTGATTTAAGGAATAGGTCGGCTTACCACAAAAATCCAAGTGATCAACGATTAAATAGATCAAGCGATAAAGTCCCTATAATAAAATCGGTTAATCATCACCATACTAATAACATCTTAACGAATAAAGAGTGATTATAGAATCTGTGAAGAACTCTTACCTTAAAGATTTTAGGACTGATTTCTAGCGATTATACGATGACTTCAAAAAATCCAAGTTTCGGCCTTCCACTATATTTCTACGGAGAAGAAAAGATCTTGTTTGAGAGAGAATAAGTTATGGTCTCGGTCAAAATGACCATCCCAAACCAAAAATATAGATTCTGCATTACAAGAAGGAAGATTATTAATAGTTGAAAGGAACACTTACCGATTAATCAAGAAATGAGTGCTAATATGGATGAGAAGAAGGATAAAGAAGAAATAAAGATTCGGTCATAGAGGAAAATATATGTTGATATTCGGCTATAAGGAAAATGAATAAAAGAGAAGGATTTGATTCAAAATGAAGCTTTGCTTTTAAGATATGGAAGAAGGAAATTTAGGGAGAAAGAAAATTTAGGGAGAAAGAAAAATGACACCAATGTTGCATAAATGAATTTTGGCCAAAAACAAAACAAAGACCAAATTCGGCTAGGAGAAAAGAATTTTGGAGAAAAATGGCACACTTGATACTAAAGAAATTCTACCAAAACAAACACTAGAACTTTACCAAAACACCAAACGAAAATTCGGCTATCCCCCCTAACACCCAAAATCGTCCACATACATAACTAGAATGGTCAACAATTTGCCACCCATACTTTCCATAACATCTTCCTTGAAAAATGCCACTTGTTTCCCTTACTTTCCCCTTTTTCTTGATTTCTTTCCTCACCATCATTCTTTCCTATTCTCTTTAGCCATCTTGCCATAAAAATAAAAGTCCACCTTGCCATAATTACACCTTGGCGACACTTAGGGAAGGAATGCAAAAATAAAAGTCAAAAATTGCACACAATGGGATTCGAACCTCTTCCCTCAAGGTGCTACATGTGGCGCCATAACCTCTTTACTAATTGCTCACTTATTCTAACCATTTACTCATTTATTACTATAAGTTTTAAGGTCACTTACTCTATCTCCTTAAAGTGCTAAATGCCAAAATTTTTACTAGGTCCAAATAAACCCCGAGCCTCCTCAGGACCTCCTAAACATACACAATTAATAGTTTAACTAGCTTAGCACCAAAAACAATGCAACACATAAAATTCCAAATTTTAGGATGTTACAGGCTTGCATTTTGAAATGCAAAATTTAGAAAACTTTCTACTCCATTTCGATAGCCGTTGCTTACCCTTGACAAATTCATCCAAGTCCTATCCATTTCGTAGTTGTTGAAGTCTAAAGTTGACAATAAATTACACTACTAAATTTTTAATTTATAATGTATGTAAGTAATGATCGATCATATATATAATCGCATACTATGTAAGTTATGTAAATTATGTAAGTTATGAAGTTTGATCTTAAAATTATGTAAGTTATAAAATTTGATCTTAAAATTATGTAAGTTATGAAATTTGATCTTAAAATTAAGTAAGTTATGTATTCTTTAAGATTCATCATACGTGGCATTGTTACACCTAGGAGGATCCATTATATCTAATAAAGTGAGATATAAGGCAACCCGTCGAAGTTTCCAAATTTATATACTTTGAATCTTTTTTTAAAAAAGATTTTGATTTTAAAACAAAATTTTTTTAAGATTTGTCATACATGGCATTGTAATTTATGTATTATGTAAGTTATGAAGTTTGATCTTAAACTTATGTAAGTTATGAAATTTGATCTTAAAATTATGTAAGTTATGAAATTTCATGAAAGTTTTGAATTTTGATCTTTAAACTAAATGCTTATATTTTAATTATTACATTAAACTACATGTATTTTGTAAGTTATGTAAGATATGTGAGTTATGTAAGTTATGTAAGTTATGTATGTTGTGTGAGTTATGTCAATTATGTAAGTTCTTTAAATAATCATCATTATTGTTATTATATTGATAAAAAATTTAAAAGTTTTAAATTACTTATGTAAGTTTTAAATAATAATTATTTAGTTAAATAATAATTATGTAAGTTTTAAATTTTCATTTTAAGAAGTTTGTAAATTACTTTTTAAAAAAAGAATTGATTTTTATATTAAAATATTTAAATAATGATCATTATTATTATATTGATAAAAATTATAAGTTTTAAAACATTTAAAATATTAAATATTGAAATCAAACATTATTAATTTAAAAATTAGTAATTTGATTTTATATGAAAATATATTTTAAGAAGTTTTTAAACTACTTTTAAAAAAGAATTAGATTTTTATATTAAAAATATTTAAATAATGATAATTATTATTATATTGATAAAAAATTATAAGTTTTAAAAACATTTAAAAATATTAAATATTGAAATCAAACATTATTAATATAAAAATTAGTAATTTGATTTTTATACTAAAATGTTTTTAAATAATGAAAAACCATTAAAAAAGTAAATAACTTAACAAAGTAATTAATGAGTAACCAAAAAAATTCATTTTATGAAGTTTTTAAATTACTTTTTTAAAAAAGAATTCGATTTTATATTAAAAATAATTAGATTTTTATATTGGAAAATAATTCAATTTTTATATTAAAAAATTTATGTTGGGGTTTGAATAAAAGAAAATCGATTTATAAAAGAAATTTAATTACGCCATATTAAAATATTTAAGATGTTGGTATCAAATTATAAACCAATGTTGTTTTCATAAAATATCAAAAGCTTAATCACTATCAAAATATTCATGGATCATAATTTGTTTGTTATCTTAATTCGATTTTTATATTAAGAAAGAAACCGTAAGAAAACTAACTGAAATGCTTAACATCACATTTTAGATCCCAAACCCAAACTGGATGATGAGCAGATTGAATATATTGCTTGAGTACCAGTTGAAACAATATAATAAATAGCATTGTGGACAACAATTTGGACAGGAATTATGTAAGATTCATCATACGTGGCATTGTTACACCTGGGGAGGATCCATTATATCTTACAATGAGATATAAGGCAACCCGTTAGGTTTCCAGCCTATATACTTTGAATTTTTTTTTATTTGGACAGCAATATAATAAACAGCATATATACCAACCAAGCAGGATAATAAACAGTAATTTGGACAGCAATTTAGACAGATTCATCATGATATAACTCTTACTGATCAGAATTTTGAACTAAAACGTACCTTAATAATTTCAAGAAGCTGGTCTACTCCACTCTCACCAAGAAACAGAGGCTGCAGTCAGAAATACAAACAACATTAACTCACTAATACTTAAAAAAAAATATCAAACAACATTAATTTAAGTTAACATTTTAGATATCTGCTGGAATTTTATCTACAAATATCAAGAAAGAGCTTTTTGAAACTCAAGACCGGAAGCGTGGAACCTACAAATGGGGGGCACGGTTTACTACAGTAAAACAAAGTCAAAACAATAAAACAAATTGTAAAAGCTAAATATATATCGAAAAAACAACATCTTAAATTGATATACAAATATCAAATAAATTTAAATTTTAATATGTACAATGAATACAACTTTATTATTAAATCTAACTTCAATTCATTAAAACATTAATAGTATATCTCAATTAAAATGTACTAAAATAATATAAAGTAATAGTTTAAAATATAATTTACTGTGACATAGTTTAACAGTTGTCATTTGTCACACTAATTGGGTAATACCTTTTTCAGAAGTAGGTCTTAAAATGTTGATCTATTGAAAACTTTCGGATTGTTTTTGTTATATTCAACCTGCTACGAAAATGTAAGACACCAATTTAGTCATATGGACCGAACTTTGAATGGTAAATGCTACTGAGGAAAAGCATTCAGGCTTCTTGAAGAATGAACATGAAAAGCATTACTGTCAAATGCAAACAATATCCAGCATAAAAATGGTGTGATGTACTTCATTGTATTTAGCATAAAAAATATATTCATATGAAATTCAAAATATATAGGGCACAACAGTAGTAGATCATCTTAAGGTTTTCTCGACAACTCTGCATGAGTAGATCATCTTAAGGTTTTCTCGATGACTTTATGCAGATTGGGCATTTAAAGTGCAATTTTAAGCTTGCAGCTATTAAAAAGCTTCATAGCAAAGCAAGGATCATCTTGCAAAAGATTTAGTACTAAACAGAAGCATTTTGCTTTTTCAATAAAATAAAGCAATTGAAACACTAATATAGGTACTTACATGTAACATCCTTAAAGTGGGGTCTCTGCATTTTGTGTGTTTGCATGTGACGATACTTACTGTGCTAGTTTAGCATGTTTTGGGGCCTAGGCATGACCTCGGGTTAGGCCTGAGTCATGGCTAAAATTTTCGTTTTGGCAATTAGGAATAGGGAGCTAAGGGAGTTAGGGGTTAAAATAATATATTGGAAGGTTGTGATACAAAACAACCTAGTGGCAAAGTGGCAAGGGAGGCACCACTGGTGCTTGGTTGGTGACGCCACAGGCAGGGAAGGAGAGCTCAGGTTCGAGCAAACAGAATCTCATTTTCGCTTATTATTTTGACGCCAAGGAGGAGGAGTTGTGCTCAGCTCAAACTCTGTCAGATAACTATTGATTAAGTCAAACTAATTTAAACTGGTGGAGAAGAGAGAATTTAGGAGCTTGTGAGATTCAAACTCATTTGAATGGTTGGCCAGGAGTGATTCAGGGAGTTTACCGAAATCTGGACTCTTCTTTGAAGAAGAGTAATCAGTTGGGAGACTAGGGGAGGGTGTGCCAAAATTTCTAGTGACATTTTTGGGTTGCTTATGCCATAGAGCATTCGGTTGGGAGCTAAGCCGAAACCCCCTTTTAGGCTAGCCGATTTCTTCTTTTGTTGCACCATTTGACTCTTACGCATCTAGCCATATCTCCCTCTCCCCATTATCTTCTTTTCTTTTCTCTCACACTTTTTCCAAAACCCCATCAACCACATTCTTTTCTCTTCATTCTCTGTTGTGCCAAAACCAGCACCTATTCTCTAGTCAACATCTTTTTCTTCTTTTAAGTCTCTTGTGCCGAAAGTTCTTTCTTTTTCTTTGCCGAATCTTGGGTCTATTTCCTCTCCATCTCTTCCATCTTCAAAAGTCAAAAGCCTTGTTGTTTCTCTTTTATTTTCATCTAGTATTTTGGCCGAATACCATTAGCCTCATTCCCTTCTCTTCTCACGTGTTCTAATCCTCTGTGAAGAGTCGAATCTTTTGGTAAGTGGCTTCTCTTCTATCCGATCTTTTATTAAAGATCTGTATTAAGAACTTCATTCTTGTTTCATGTTGGTAGCCGAAACCTTTAAGGTTACTTAGGGGTGCCGAACGTTGGTGCTTGGTGGTTGGAACTATCAGAAAGGTAAGTGGTAACAATCTCTTTTGGTTCCGGGATTTATGATATGGCCAAATGGCCTTTAGATTCCTAATGATGTGTTAAAGTCGATTGTAAGGAGGAGAGTAGCCGAATACAGTGGATTTTTGAGATTTGGTTGCCGATTAAGGTAAGGGTTTTTGTCGTTTTGGATTTGGATCTTATTCTTTCAAAAGCCGAAGACTGATTATCTTTATGTTAGGGCTTAACCGATTGTAAAGGGAGGTTCTTCATGTAGCTTCGGGATTTGGTTGGAAACCAAATCGGCGTTAAGGTGAGTGTACCTTTGTGTGACACATCTTCGGGATTTTGGTGATTAGCCAAATGGCTTTAATCTTAAAAGTGTGTGTTGGCCGATTGTAGGGTAGAGTGAAGGCTAACATTTTGGGACTTCGTTTAGATCTACAAATAGTCAGGTGTGTAAAGCTTACACACTTTGTTAGATTGACATGTTTATTGTGTTTCTGTTAAAGCCATTAAAACCGATAGTTATGCCTTGTGGGCATGAGCATGGACTCCGGGTAAGTCCCCTGATTATGGATCTTGTTATATGCTATCATGTCATTATCTAAAGTTATGCCATGTGTTATTTGCATCATTATATGTTATTATGCCACGATTGATATGGACATGATGGTGGGATTGTTGAGAGGAGGGGGAAGGAATTATTTTGGACTGTCACTAGTGGTTTTGACCAAACGACGGGTTGGCCCCGTCTTTGATGTTATAATTTGTGACTAAGTCCCAGTGGTTTTGACCACCAGTGGTTTTGACCACATATACACATTGTGACTCGTCCCAGTGGTTTGGTACCACAGTGGGCTGGCCCCACATGTTGATTACGAGATTGTCATTAGTGGTTTTGACCACACGGTGGGTTGGCCCCACCATATGATTTGTGACTACGGTCACTAGTGG
The DNA here is from genome assembly GCA_025506655.1 of Gossypium rotundifolium. Classification (NCBI taxonomy): domain Eukaryota; kingdom Viridiplantae; phylum Streptophyta; class Magnoliopsida; order Malvales; family Malvaceae; genus Gossypium; species Gossypium rotundifolium. The sequence continues at coordinate 161,301,315 of CP106732.1, read as the reverse complement.
TTTTGACCACACTTATATGATTTGTGACTACGGTCACAAGTGGTTTTGACCACCAGTGGTTTTGACCACACGGGGTAGATAAAGGAGATCGGATGGTTAGGTTATGGGTTGCATGATTTATATGTTATACTAATGATTTGTGTAAGTGCTTGTAGTATAGGGTTAGGGATTTATACACTGAGTCTCGGTGACTCACCCCTTCCCTTATATTTTGCAGATGAGGCGTAGATTGTGGATATGGAGCCGGGGAGGACTCGAGGCGGCCATGCATGCTAGTTTGGGTTTTGATTATTAAGTTACTATTTTAGTTTTATTTATTTACATCAATTTGGCTTTGGGTTTGTAATAAGGCCGCTAAGTATTGGTTTGGGTTTTTATTTCTAGGTTATATGTTAAATATCTCATACATATGATTTACAACTTGATTTTCTTTATTAACCGGTATTTAATCGAAGTTTACAAAATTATACTCTATATCGGGTTTTTTAACGTTACCATCGGGTGACATTATTCACAATGTAATGACAAAGTTAACAAAGATAATTTCAAATCTAAATTTTCAACAACTAGTAACAACAAACGGATTTTCAAGCATGAGCTCCCTGGATTTTTTTTAATGCAACACAAAAACGTTTTTAACATCCTCTTCTATAGATTTTTTCTAAAAGAACGATAAAAGAGTTTTCAATAAAATTTAACCGAAACTGGTTTATTCTAACATTCTCACCCCGTAACATGCCAGATTAGGTCGTGGTGTGTTGACCGAGTTTGGGGTGTTACAATTTTGGTATCAGAGCCAAGTTCAAAAGCTTGACTGTGGGCCCGAGGCCCAAAATGTTTAAAAGTAGGGTCTTGAAAGGTTTTGTGGGAAATGTGCATGGTTTGAACAGCATGGCTCCGAGTCTCCAGCACCAATCTGCCCAGGTAAGTATCCCTAACCCTTGTGTGATTTAAATGTGGGAGAAATGGGTATTTTGGGATCGTAGATTAGTAGGTAAGAGTTATTGAACCTTAGGAATAGCCTACTCCAACGCAAAATTTCATAAGACTTAAAGATCAACTAAACAAACCAGTGAGTACGTCGCTAAGTTAAAGGTGTGGCAACCACAGCGCATGTCTAGGAATGGATTAGGGGAGCTTGGTATTTAAGCGATCCTGATGACTCACCTCCTCTTCACTCGAATCCTACCTGATGCGTAGTGACGGTTCACTCTAACTAAGACGACTTATTCACAGGCTAAATTCAATAACTAAAACCCGAAAGGGACTAGCCACCTTGTTTTGTACAACCCTAAAATTAGACCATGGTTTCAAAATTACCAAGGTACCCTTGATTTGGAAAATGACCAAAATACCCCTGATTTGTAAATTTACCAAATTACCTCTGACTTGTAAAATTACTGAAATACCCTTGGTATGAAAAATTACCTAAGTACCCCCGGATTGAAAAATTTCTAAAATACCCTTATTTCGTAAAATCACCTGGAACCATATTTTGGAAAATTACGAAAATACCCCTGGTTTATGAAATTACCAAAATACCCCCGATTTTTAGAATTTCTGAAATACCTATGATTTGTAAAGATTTCCAAATTAACCGTGATTTATTACTAAAATACCCCGATAGGTTAAATTACGAAAATACCCCCGGGTAGTAAAATGACGAGAATACCCCTACAAGTAGAGTGTGGGTAGAGGATGTTATTGATGAGTGAATGTGATTCACTGAATTAGGGTAGAAGACTTGAAACGAAAACTTTGCAATGATCGAAAAACCACTATTATACTTCTTTTCATAAAACTTATTCGTGGGTAATCAGAGGAACAGACGATAATTCATAAAACTTCTTAAAGCAGATTAAATCGCGAGCATAGTCATGAGTTCTAGGGGATGTAGTCGTAATGTACGAGAGCGTGGTAGAGGCAGAATGACCGTATCAGAACCCGTTAGGTCTGGTCAAGGGTCAGAGAATGAGATACCACCACCACCATTCTTTGGGGTTGAGTACCGAGGATCGACGGGGATGATGCGGTATTCAGAGCGATCTCATGCGAGTGCTTGAGAGAGTGGCTAGAGCAGGTGGAGGTACGAGAGCTCAAAAATCTGTATCTGAGTGACTCCGAACCAATGGAGCTGAGGTATTCCGAGGAGTATCTAGTGTGGCACCCAATACGGCTGAGTATTGGTTGGAGGCGACAGAACGAATCATGGATGATTTAGATCTGAGGACGGAGGAGAAACTGAAAGGGGTAGTGTCGCTCCTCCGAGATGAGTCATACCAGTGGTGGCTCACGGTTCGGGATGGTGCTGCAGCGGATGATCTCACTTGGGATTATTTCAAGGCGGCTTATCAAAAGAATTATGTTGGGACCAGTTATATTGATGCGCAGAGGAAGGCGTTTTGAGGTCGGTTCGAGGAATAAGTCCGACGAGTACGAGGCAGAATTCTTAAGGTTGAGCCGGTATGCTCTAGGAATCGTGGCTACAGAGCATGAGCGATGTGTCAGATTCGAAGACGGATTGAGGGATGATCTGAGATTGTTGATTGCTCCACAGTAGAAGAGACAGTTTGCAGTCTTAGTGGAAAAGGCCAAAGTTGCAGAGGAAGTGAAACATTCAGTAAGACGGAATTAGGACAGGGGATAGAATAAAAAAATTCTGAACCATCTGGGTCTATGGGAAATCAATAGAAACAGGGTAGATATAGTGGGCCGAATCAAGCTACTAGGCCTACTACTGCTAATACTCAGTGGCCGCCACGGTGTGCTCGGTGTGAGAAGTCTTACACGGGAGAATATTGGACTGGAAACAAATGATGTTTTGAGTGTGGATCGATGGAGCACCGGGTGAGGGATTGTCCACAGAGGTCAACTAGGTTGTAGTCCTGGGATCGAATCGCACTCGAATGGAGGGATGGTCGGCAGACCACGGAGGGGCGTGAGTGCGACCAGGGAGGTAATGGCTCGGTAGAGGCCGTGGAGCCTCAGGCGGAGGTGCAGGAGGTACAGAGGTGAGACGACTGGATTGGTTTACTGTGATGAGGCATCGAGAGGAGGCGATGCACCGGACGTCATAACCAAAGACATTCTTAATCTTTGGATTACCTTATAATGCTCTAATAGATGTGGGTTCGACGCACTCATATATAGCCAGTAGCATAGTGGAAACTATGAACTTAAACTCTGAGATTACATCTAGGAAGATGACAATGATAAGCCCTCTATGTCACTCAGAAGTAAGTAAATCAGATAGGATATACCCTAGAACTTCAAGGGGTCATGTTTTTGGTTGATTTGATGGAACAGCCATTTGGGGAGTTCAATCTGATTCTCGGGATAGATTGACTGGTGAAGTACTAGGCCAGTTTGGATTGCACGGTTAAGCGCATAGTATTGAGGACAATGGAAGGTGAGGAGGTGGTGTTGATAGGTAATAGAAGAGATTACTTATCCAATGTGGTCTCTGCACTGAAGGCGGAGAAAATGGTAAGGAAGGGTTGTGAGGCATTCATGGTGCATGTTTGTGCTTTGGGAGCCAAGGATGCACTTGTAGAGAGTGTCCGAATCGTAGGGAATTTGTGATGTATTCGGAGAAACTTTTGGTCCATCTCCGGATCGCAGTTGAATTCAAATAGACACATTACTTAATCTGCCAAAGGTCTATTGCCCCGTATAGGATGGCGCCAAAGGAGTTGGTGGAGCTGAAGGCTCAAATTTAGAAATTGCTGGACAGAGGTTTCATCCAACCGAGTATATCTCCTTAGAGAGCGCATGTGCTCTTTGTTAAGAAGAAAGACGGTACGATGCGGATGTGTATAGACTACCGCCAGTTGAACAAGTTGACGATCAAAAACAAGTATCCATTGCCCAGGATTGATGACTTGTTTGATCAACTTAAGAATGCATCAGTTTTCTCTAAGATAGATCTTAGGTTGGGGTATCATTAACTTAAGGTGAAAGAGGCTGATGTTCACAAAATGTCATTTCGCACTCGTTATGGACACTACGAGTTTCTGGTAATGCCGTTTGGGTTGACTAACGCACCAGCGGCATTCATGGACTTGATGAATCGGGTGTTCCAACAGTACTTGGACCAGTTTGTCGTGGTATTTATAGATGACATATTGGTGTACTCAAAGATCGAGGAGGATCACGATGCGCACTTATGGTAGTTTTACAAATCCGAGGAAAAGTAGCTATTTGCCAAATTCGATGAAGTCACGAGTTCGCTTAGGGAAGTGACTTTCTTAGGTCACGTAGTGTCACCAAAGGATTAGAGTGGACCTCAAAGATTGAGGCGGTGTTGGATCGAAACCGCCTAGGTCGGTTGCAAAGATTCGAGTTTCCTAGGTCCGCGGCGGTATTACCGGAGATTTGTGGAAGGGTTTTCTCTGATCGCGGCGCCGTTGACCAAGTTATTGAGGAAAAGAGTTCCATTTGTGTGGTCGAAGAAACAACAGGAAAGTTTTGACAAGTTGAGGAAGATTCTGATGGAAGCTCCGGTTCTGGTTTAGCTTGAGGCAGGAAAGGTATTCACGGTCTACTGTGATGCATCACATACTGGCTTGGGATGTATGCTGATGCAGAAAGGGAAATTAGTGGCATATGCGTCTCGGCAGCTGAGACCGCATGAGAGTAACTACCCGATGCATGACTTGGAGTTGGCTGCAGTGGTTTTTGCCTTGAAGATATGGAGGCACTACTTATATGGGGAAAAGTCGATAGTTTACACGGATCACAAGAGTCTGAAGTACCTCTTGACTCAGAAGGATTTAAATTTGAGGCAGCGAAGGTGGATCGAGTTGTTGAAGGACTACGACTGGTCGATTGAATACCATCCGGGTAAGGCTAACGTAGTGGCTGATGCGTTGAGCCGTAAGGTGGTAGCGAACTTACGAGCGATGTTTGTTCACCTTAGCCTGTATGACGACGGGAGTCTTCTGGCAGAATTGCAAGTAAAGTCGACTTGGGTAGAGCAGATTAAAGAGAAACAGTTAGTGGATGAGGGTTTGAATGCTCGAGGTTGCAAGTTCAGAGTAGTGGTTTGGAAGGTTACAGCTTGACCCATGATGGAGTATTGTATTTTCAAGGGAGAGCTTGTATACCGAAGGATGTCGATTTGAGGCAAAGGATTCTTTAGGATGCACATAGCAGCCCATACGCTATGCATCCTAGAGGTAGCAAGATGTACCGGGATTTGCGAGAGTAGTTCTGGTGGCCAGGTCTGAAGCGAGAAGTAATGGAGTTTGTGGGTATGTGTCTGACGTGTCAGCAGGTCAAAGTAGAACATCAGTTGCCGTCAAGTTTGCTTCAGCCGGTGAAGATTTCTCAGTGGAAGTGGGAAAGGATCACTATAGACTTTGCCAGTGGGCTACCCCTTACGCCTAGCAAGAAGGACTCAGTCTGGGTGATTCTGGACCGTTTGACTAAATCGACTCATTTTATACCGGTGAGGCTTGATTATTCACTTCAGAAGTTAGCCAAGTTGTATGTGGTCAAGATAGTAAGGTTGCATGGATTGCTAGTGTCAATTATCTCGGATAGGGAACCTAGGTTCACGTCGAGGTTCTGGAGAGCTTTGCATCAGGCTTTGGGTATGAGGTTGGATTTCAGCACAGCTTTTCACCCACAATCTGATGGACAGTCTGAAAGAGTAATTCAGATTCTAGAGGACATTCTAAGGGGCTGTGTTCTGGATTTCAGTGGTAGTTGGGAGGAGTATCTACCATTGGCGGAGTTTGTTAATAACAATAGTTATCAAGCGAGTATCCAGATGGCACCATATGAGGCATTATATGGACGAAAATGTCGTACTCCGACGTGTTGGACAGAATTAGATGAACGGCAAATGTTGGGTCCGGAGTTGGTGGCAGAAACTGAAGATAAGATTAAGGTGATTCAGGCTCGTCTTAAAGAAGCGTCGGACAGGCAGAAGTCTTATGCCGATCTCAAGTGCAGGGATATAGAGTATGCAGTGGGTGATAAGGTTTTTCTGAAGGTATCCCCATGGAAGAAAGTGTTGAGATTTGGGTGGAAAGGGAAGCGAAGCCCTAAGTTTCTCGGGCCGTATACAGTACTGAAGTGAGTGGGACCGGTAGCTTATCAGCTCGAGCTACCGGTAAAGTTAAGTCAGATTCACGACGTCTTTCATGTTTCAATGCTTAGGCATTATCGGTCAGATCCGTCACATGTGGTACCAGTTGAGGAGATAGAGGTGAGCCCTGACTTGTCTTTCGAGGAGAAACCGGTACAGATTTTGGATCGAGATGTCAAGGTCTTGCGTAGGAAGTCAGTTCCCTTGGTGAAAGTGTTATGGCGGAACCATGGTACGAAGGAGGCTACGTGGGATCCAGAGGATGTGATGCGCAAAATACCCCAACTCTTGACTGTGTAATTTCGAGGTAGAAATTATTTTTAAGGGGTAGAACTGAACATCCTTAAAGTAGGGTCCTCAGATTTTGTGTGTTTGCATGTGACGATATGCTTATCGTACTAGTTTAGCATGTTTTGGGGCCTAGCATGACCTCATGAGTCATAAAAATTTTCGCTTTGGCACTTAGGAATAGGGAGCTAAGGGAGTTAGGGGTTAAAATAATATATTGGAAGGTTGTGATACAAAACAACCTAGTGGCAAAGTGGCAAGGGAAGTGCCACTAAGGTGCTTGGTTGGTGACGCCACAGGCAGGGAAGGAGAGCTCAGTTCGAGCAAACAGAAATCTCATTTTCGCTTATTATTTTGACGCCAAGGAGGGAGGAGTTGTGCTCACCAAACTCTGTCGATAACTGCTGATTAAGTTAAACTAATTTAAACTGGTGGAGAAGAGAGAATTTAGAGCTTGTGAGATTCAAACTCATTTGAATGGTTGGCCAGAGTGATTCGTGAGTTTGTCAAATCTGGACTCTTGTTTGAAGAAGAGTAATCGGTTGGGAGACTAGGGAGGTGTGTGAAATTTCTAGTGACATTTTCGGTAGCTTATGCCATAGATCATTCGGTTGGGAGCTAAGTCAAAACCCTTTTAGGCTAACCGATTTCTTCTTTTGTTGCACCATTTGACTCTTAGGCATCTAGCCAATCTCTCTCTCCCATTATCTTCTTTTTTTTTCTCTCACACTTTTCCAAAACCCTATCAACCACATTCTTTTCTCTTCATTCTCTCACAGTCAAACCAACACCTATTCTCTAGTCAACATCTTTTTCTTCTTTTAAGTCTCTTGTGCGAAAGTTCTTTCTTTTTCTTTGCCAAATCTTGGGTCTATTTCCTCTTCATCTCTTCCATCTTCAAAAGCCGAAAGCCTTGTTGTTTCTCTTTTATTTTCATCTAGTATTTTGGCCGAATACCCTTAGCCTCATTCCCTTCTCTTCTCACGTGTTCTAATCCTCTTTGAATAGCCGAATCTTTTGGTAAGTGGCTTCTCTTCAATTCGGTCTTTTATCAAAGATCTGTATTAAGAACTTCATTCTTGTTTCATGTTGGTAGCCGAAACCTTTAAGGTTACTTAGGGGTGCCGAACGTTGGTGCTTGGTGGTTGGAACTATCAGAAAGGTAAGTGGTAACAATCTCTTTTGGTTCCAGGATTTATGATATGGCCGAATGGCCTTTAGATTCCTAATGATGTGTTAAAGCCAATTGTAGGGAGGAGAGTAGCGAATCTGAAGTGGATTTTTGAGATTTGGTTGCCGATTAAGGTAAGGGTTTTTGGCGTTTTGGATTTGGATCTTATTCTTTCAAAAGTCGAAGACTGATTATCTTTATGTTAGGGCTTAGCCGATTGTAAAGGGAGGTTCTTCGTGTAGCTTCGGGATTTGGTTGGAAACCAAATCGGCGTTAAGGTGAGTGTACCTTTGTGTGACACATCTTTGGGATTTTGGTGATTAGCTGAATGGTTTTAATCTTAAAAGTGTGTGTTGGCCGATTGTAGGGTAGAGTGAAGGCTAACATTTCGGGACTTCGTTTAGATCTACAAATAGTCAGGTGTGTAACGCTTACATACTTTGTTAGTTTGACATGTTTATTATGTTTCTGTTATAGCCATTAAAACCGATAGTTATGCCTTGTGGGCATGAGCATGGACTCCAGGTAAGTCCCCTGATTATGGATTTTGTTATATGCTATCATGTTATTATCTAAAGTTATGCCATGTGTTATTTGCATCATTATATGTTATTATGCCACGATTGATATGGACATGATGGTAGGATTGTTGAGAGGAGAGGGAAGGAATTATTTTGGACTGTCACCAGTGGTATTGACTACACGACGGGTTGGCCCCGTCTTTGATGTTATAATTTGTGACTAAGTCCCAGTGGTTTTGACCACATATGCATATTGTGACTCGTCCCAGTGGTTTGGTACCATAGTGGGTTGGCCCCACATGTTGATTACAAGATTGTCATCAGTGGTTTTGACCACACGGTGGGTTGGCCCCACCATATGATTTGTGACTACGGTCACCAGTGATTTTGACCACACTTATATGATTTGTGACTACAGTCACCAGTGGTTTTGACCATCAGTGGTTTTGACCACACGGGGTAGATAAAGGAGACCAGATGGTTAGGTTATGGGTTGCATGATTTGCATGTTATACTAATGATTTGTGTAAGTGCTTGTACTATCGAGTTGGGGATTTATACACTGAGTCTCAGTGACTCACCCCTTCCCTTATATTTTGCAGATGAGGCGTAGATTGTGGATATGGAGCTGGGGAGGACTCGAGGCGGCCATGCATGCTAGTTTGGGTTTTGATTATTAAGTTACTATTTTAGTTTTATTTATTTACATCAATTTGGTTTTGGGTTTGTAATAAGGCCGCTAAGTATTGGTTTGGGTTTTTATTTCTAGGTTATATGTTAAATATCTCATACATATGATTTACAACTTGATTTGCTTTATTAACCTAGATTAAATCAAGTTTACAAAATTATACTCTATATCGGATTTTCAACATTACCATCGGTGACATTATTCACAAGGTAATGACAAAGTTAACAAAGATGATTTCAAATCTAAATTTTCAACAGCTAGTAACAACAAACGGATTTTCAAGCATGAGCTCCGTGGATTTTTTTTAAAGCAACACAAAAACGTTTTTAACATCCCCTTGTATAGAGTTTTTCTAAAAGAACGATAAAAGAGTTTTCAATAAAATTTAACCGAAACTGGTTTATTCTAACATTCTCACTCCGTAACATGCCAGATTCGGTCGTGGTGTGTTGACCAGGTTTGGGGTGTTACATTACAGTTCCCAAGACATCACTCACGTCAACAGATGCAAATTCACATGAGAGCGCTGGAAAACTGGAGATCAATAGGAATAGTCAGCCAACATAATTATCTATCATTAAAAATAAAGCTCACTTTATTTACTAAAAAACACCGCTATTTACTAAAAACTAATACTGACATTCTTTGACTGAAAGAAAAATAGTCAATTCAGTAGTCGATCTAAGTCCTTTTCAATTCTACTTACTTTCAAACTTACCTGTGAAGCCAAAATTTGAGCTTTTAGATCAGCAAATAATTTGCAGCAATTTAAACACCTCAATTAACAACATTATTAGACCTCAATTATAGCAATAAAACATCTCAATTTATAGTAAATAAATAGTTCAAATTACAAGATGCTCTAACAGGACTTCAACAGCTTAAAAAGGAGCAAGAATAAAGATCCAAATGTATTTTGCTTCAGCAACTAGTAATGTTAGAAAAATAAAGAATGGGAACAAATAGTAATGTTTGCAAATGAGTGAGATAGAATACGAATAACTTACAAGTATGAAAGGGCGGACCCAATTTATCTCAATTATCCAATACCACCAAAATAATAATTAATAAATAAAGTAAATCTAACCTCTGAAACAAGCTTGAAGGCAACCTTAGCCTTTGGATGTTTACTCTTATCAGGATGAAGTTGCAAAGCTGAAAACCAGAAAAATAATTTCAAACCCTTTCAATAATACAATGCATTTTCTTGCACTTTCTTGCTTACAAAGCTTATGATAACGCCTTTCGATAAGCTCAGACCCTGAATTCTTAACCACTTGCAAGGGGGAAAAGATTCGGCCAAAAATGGCCTAGAAAATCCTAAAATTTTTCGGGAAAATATTCCATGGAAGATTTAAAAGTCTGGAATGAACAAAGTAATGAGAACATACTCCCAAAAGACTATACCAGTCGATGAAATGAGACTTAAAAGTGTTGTTAAAATGGTGCTTGTGAGAACAAATGATTGGAATGGTGGACAATGACCAAATTTCAAGGACCAACTAAGATTTTTCACCTTCTGAAATCATTGTACCCAAACCGATTTTCCCCATTCTTTTTGGATTTAAAAAAATGGGTTTCTTTCGAGGATTAAATGCAACAAAATGGGAAGCGAAATTGGGCTTCAAGAATTTAGGGTTCACTAAGGTAAACAAGATTCCTCAATCCCCAAATCATTTCTCAGTTGCCTCCACCAAGTTTTAAACTTTAAAGTTTTTATTTGAAGAAACCAAAATCCCATTCACTATTGTAATAGTCCAGGTTATACCTAGTCGGAACAATGGTTTCGGGACCACAAATCTGAGTCTGTATAATATTTTAATATTATATTTTATGCCGTTGATATGTGATTAAGCATGTGGTAAATTTCCATAAGTTAATTTGTTCGTGTGTGTGTGTTTAATTTGACAAAAGGATGGAATTGCATTAAATGTGAAAGTTGCTTGCTATTTGTTAAAGTATCAATGTGTTGTGGCTTTATTAAGGTGGAGGCCTTATATTTTTATTATCCCAAATTATAGATAGTGGATGGATAATGTCTTAAATGCCCATATTGCATAATTGTTTTAATTATATAAATGAAGGCTATTTTGGTAAATGAGATATTAACATTAAACTAATGAAACCAATGATGAGTGTTCATCTTTTACTTCTCTCATTTTGATTGAAAATCAAAGAAAGAAAAAGGAAGAAAACTTTGTGCTAGGTCCGGCCACTGTTGAGCTTGAATTGAGGTAAGTTTTACTTCGGTTTTTGATAATTTCTACGTTTTTGTAATCATTACTTTGAGAGCTACAAAACCCATGTACTAATTTTGAATATTGATGATGTTTGTATGAGATGCCATTGTTGATATGTTGAATTCTGAATTTTAGTTTATAAATGAAAGTTTGGAGCTAGATGAATATATTTTGTTCTTAAAGTTTTGATGAATTTAGCTAATTAGGGCTAAATTATGAAAATGGTAAATTGGGGGACTAAATTGCCATTTTGATGAAAAGTGTGGACTTATATAGTCCCTAGGGATATTCGGCTAAGCTTGTGTGTGAATTGATTTTATGAATTTGATGTTTTGAGTAAAATGGACTAAATTGATAAATTGTGCAAGTATAAGGGCAAATTTGTAAATTGCCCTAAATATATGTGTTTAGATTGAATTGAATTGAATAAATTAGTAAATAAAAGGGTTAATTTTGAATATGTCTAGATCAAGAACCAAGGAAAATAGACTTAGATCGCGGGAAAGCGAAAGTGACAGAGTAGTCATTTTTATTCCGATATATCGAACCCGAGGTAAGTCACTATGCAAATAAACATACATGTATGATATTATATTTGTTCATATGATTAATGTTAATTATGGATGTTTATGAGAAGTTATGTATATGGATTCCGAGATAAGTCTGATATAGTGATTAAGTCCGAGAAGTCCCGTACGAACCTAGGAATAGATAGGATTAACAATGTCATGACATAGGTATCTGTTCTGTTTTATGATGTAAGACCACATTCGGTACGTTGGCGTTGATTTGAAATTTCATGTAAGACCTCGTCTAGGACGTAAGCATCGATATGAATTCTATGTAAAAGACCTCATCTGGGACGTAGGAACCAATATGAGCTTTACGAGTAAGACCATGTCTGGGACATCGGCATCGTATTGATTCGTGTAAGACCCTGTTTGGGACGGTGGCATCGATATTCGAGTGCATGAAAGACCTCGTCTAGGACGTTGGCTTTGTATGACTATTCTGAGCTTTTCGAGCATCCTACTAGATTCCTATTGGTTCAACGGGCAAGTCTGTGATACGAGTAGCAAATTCGAGCTTTGATAAGTTAAGTGAATGAATGTTTGTTACAGGTACGTTGCTTGTATACTATTGGTGTATATAAGGCAAGTATCCATATGAGCATATTATGATGTTAAGTACATGAAATTGATCATATGGTATGTGATTTGGAAATATGGTAAGTTATAGTTAAGCACATGAGTTCAAGAATGAATGAGGTGATTTTGTCATGAGAACCATGATGGTCATCTTATTAATTTATTTATGTGCAATTGATGCTAAGTTTGTTTGTATATTGACTTACTAAGCTTTGTAAAGCTTACTCTGTGTGCATGTTTTTTCTGTTTTATAGGTCGTCAAAGCTACTGAAGGCTCGGGACCGTCTAGGATCGTCATCACACTACTAAACTTATTTTGGTACCCTTTTCAAAATGATATAGCTAATTATGGCATGTATAGGCTAGATAAGTGTATATGATTATATGGTGATTTTAGCCATATGTTTTGGTTAGTTTTGAGTTGATAAAATGTTTGAATGAATGAGTTATATGAAGCATATGTTTTGGCATAGTTTGATGCATATAAATGGTTAAGTTTTGGCTATGCAAATGGATGATTTATGTTTGTGATCACATGGGTTTTTAGTTGGTAATTTGGTATGAATGAGATTGATATTGAATGTATAGATTGGTTAGTCATTTTTGTATGTTTTTGGTTGCCTTATATGCAAGATATGTGATGGAAAATGTTGCTTGTAGGTGACCCATTTGGGGTGGCATTTTAGTCTTGCAAATGACCTATAATGTCACACGGTCATGGCACACAGCCGTGCCTAGCAACCGTGGGGTAAAAGTCAGTAGCTAGCATTAAGAGGACATGGTCATTGCACGAGCGTGCCTACAGGTCATGCGAGAAATGGCAGTATATGACCTTATAGGACACGGCTATAGCACATGGGCGTGCTTGGTAGCCGTGTTGGTTTTGGCAGTTTATAACCACTGGGAAGACACACGGGTGTGTCAAGTAGCCGTAGGAGAGGCACGGGCTACCCCACGGGGGTGTATCCCTTGTGTGTGGAAAAGTCTCAAATTTTCTATGAAATTTTATATGTGTTTCGATTTAGTCCCGACTCAGTCTATAAGCATATTTAAGGTCTCGATGACCTACTTAAGGGATATTATGATTGATAATGATGAATGGCTATATGATGAATTCGGTAAATGTTTCCAATCTGTCCGATAATGCCTCCAACCCTAGTCCGGCGTCAGATAGGGTTAGGGGCATTAGATTTGATTGGTATCAGAGCCAGGTTTAGTCGATTCTCGAACTAACGTAACGTGCCAGAGTCTAGCTATACATGCCATAATATTTGAACTGTGATAGTGTAATGAATCCTGACGTATAAATGTGATTTCTTTATAGTAATGGATCCCAAAAGAGCCGTAGCTGACGACATAGAAAGCAATGCGCCTGCTCCCGCGCATGGGACAGTGCCTTTTAATTCGAGACCGGCTATGTGCGGTCAAGAGGGAGAAGCTAAACAAGTTTTTTTCAGATGATGAGTGAGTGGTTCACTCAATTCATAAGAAATAACCCGACTATTTCACAACCCCGGCCCCAATTAATCCCCCTCAGATTACAGTTGTGCCACCGGCTATGTATCCAAATTTGTTAAATAAGCCTCCGGTTGACAAGATTCATAAGTATGGGGCTGAAGAATTCCAAGCTACTAATGATGATGATGCTAAAAAGGCTGAGTTCTGGATTGAAAATACTATTCGAGTGTTCGATGAAATGTCTCTGACTTTGGATGAATGCATAAAGTATGTTGTATCCTTGCTTCGAGATGCGGCTTATCAATGGTGGAAAACCTTAATTTCTATTGTTCTGAGGGAACGAGTTACATGGGATTTCTTTTAGATTGAGTTCCAGAAGAAATATATCAGTGAGAGATTTTTGATCAGAAACGAAAGGAATTTCTGGAGCTTAAATAGGGCAGAATGACTGTTACTAAATATGAACAAGAGTTCGTGCGACTAAGTCAATATGCTAGAGAATATGTATTGATCGCTGAAATCGGAGTTTTAAAATTTATAAAGAGAATGATCGAACCTGGAAACTAACTCTAACAATGACTTAAGGCAAGTGTACCTATCGAACAGTACTATAGCTTAGGCAAGACTGGATTGTCGAACCCAAAGGAACTAAAAATACTAATACTAACTTTCTTTTTATTATTTAGCCTAAAATATGGAGTGATTGGTTGATTTTATCTAGTTTAACGACTACTAAGCTAAAGATGCAAAGATAAAAAGAACGAATTGGGAAATAACTTGAAGAAAACTAAATTAATTATGACGATACCTTCAGGAAGAATCCACCTAGACTTCACTTGTTATTTAACACTGAACCATACGATTTATTCACTTAGTTTGATCCGTAAGACTCCCTAACATATATTAAACCCTCTCTTGAAGCAAATAACATCTAACCCTAGGTTAATTAGTTGAACTCTCATTCTCTTATAATAACCCCCTAGAATAGCAGTAAATCGATCTATGGACTCCCATATTAGGTTTCACCCTAATCCGGTAAAATCTCGTCACCCTATCTCTAGGCATGCGATCAACTCCGCTTAATTATGTTCGATCTACTATTAAGCACGGTCTATTCCTCCTCCACCTTAGCGCATAAGATTTGGATTAAGCATGCATAATTAAGAACAAACTAAGTATTTATCATATAATTCAAAAATCAATAACAAGGTTCATCTAGGTTTCATCTCCTTCAGGTATCTGAAGGGTTTAGTTCATAATGAATAAAGAAAACATCTCAAGAGAAAAGATAAAAAAAAACATAAGAAATCCCTAAAACCCCCTGAAGGAATTGAAGGAGAAATTCACCGTCTTGAGTAGAATTTCACTTCTTGAGATGGATCAGCCGGCTATCTTCGAGTGATTCCTACAAGTCTGACCTTTCCGGCTCGGCTCCTTGGCCTAGCTCACCCACCTTTCAGGATACACTTAGGGTGTTTATATAGACTTTTGGAATGCTTTACTTGGCCTCTGAGTGTCCCGATTCGAGTACACTTCCTACTCGGTGTTTGAATAGGCTTTGGAATGTGTTTCTTTGCCTCAAAGTATCCAAATTCGAGTGAAATTGCTCTCTCCCACAGCAGGGGCATGGCCATGGTACACGCCCGTGTAAATCTTTTTCAGACCGTGTCTCGATTCTGTCGATTGGGGCACAGCCGTGTAAATCGTGGCATGGCCTGTATCTTAGTTAATTGTCGAGGAACGACCGTGTCGCTTGAAGTCCAGGCCGTGTCAATTTCTTCTTTGGCCCAAAATTAGCCCGTTTTAAGCCTATTTCTTGTTCTTTTCGTCCTCGGGTGCTTTCCTGAGTAAAAACATGAAAAGAAAGGATTAAGAGCACCTTTTTACATAAATCAAGGGCTAAATCATCCAAAAGCATACTAAATGTGAGCCTAAAATATGTTACGGTTTATCAAATACCCCCACACTTAAGCTTTTACTTGTCCACAAGTAAAATTCTCAACTTATAATTAAAACGAACTTTTCATGATTCACAATTCCTATCAACAATGCCTTATCATAATTCACAGATAATTTATACATGGATAATTTAACTCAAAGACTTTTAAAGGCTCAAACAATTCTAAGTCATAAATTTGTAGCATAAAAACATAGGCGTCTCCCATTATCTAAATAATTACATTTAATTCAAAACCGACAAGGATTGACATCCTCACTAAAGATTCACTCAAAGCACTCAAAGTGTTTAAGGTTCAAGAAACAACACTCATAAGTCGAACCTGAAAAGTTAATCCCATAGGCTTACCGAAAAATC
Organism: Gossypium rotundifolium; assembly: GCA_025506655.1. Taxonomy (NCBI): domain Eukaryota; kingdom Viridiplantae; phylum Streptophyta; class Magnoliopsida; order Malvales; family Malvaceae; genus Gossypium; species Gossypium rotundifolium. The sequence goes on along the minus strand of CP106732.1, from coordinate 161,285,390 downwards.
AAATCTCCACCACTATAATATGATATGATACACAAATCAAAAGGTCTTTGATAGGGTTGTAAAGGGGCTTAGGTTAATGGTGTGGATAAAGGCTGAATTAGAAGGTTTAGAATCAAGATTAAATTGACAAGTTACCTAACTTTTAGAAAAATAATTGAACTAATAATCTAAATAATTACGTCACATGAAACTTTGAAACTAATAATACTACGAGCTTTTTCTTTGATAATTGAAATTTGAATGTACAAGCTCACTTTTTATATTACTAATGCTGAATATACTTTGATTTCAATTTTTTTTAAGATCAAATAGAAACATAATAAAGAAAACTTTATCAACTGAAATAAACTAATTCGATAACTAATCAAATCAATTCTCGATAGAAGGGTAGTCAAAAGAATGGTGATAACAAATACAAAGGGTTTTGGGTTAATATTAGCGGGTAAATCAATAAAAGGGTTGTTAGGATCAAATGGGTTCACTAAGGGTTAATTTGTGAATGTAGGCTTTTTAGTGGAGTGAATGGGTTAAAACCTAGGTGCCTTTATCATCTCAGTATATCAAATCATTAATGTGGTCTCGACATGTATAATCAAGGCAAGTTCTAGAATAACAATTCAAAGGTTGACACACTCATAATCAATAAGGTGAGCATGAAAAGAATATATGCTCTATAAGGCTCAAAATCTCACAAAATTATGGGTATTTGACATCAATCCTGAATTTCAAACTTCAAGGTAATATTCAAATTCAGTTTAACAACCTAAGAGATTTTTTTTAATTCTTGAAAAATAGACTTATCATGATTGATTCTCTAGTATTCTTCAAGTATAAATCATTAATGCACAATTATCAATGACTTAATCAAAAACATATCAATAAAAATCATAAGTCAGGGAAATTTCATTCTAATCATAATATGAGAAAATTACTTAGGAACAATACTAAAATTCAGGATTTTGGAATAATGCAAAAAGTTAGGTACTTTTACCCCCCCACACTTAAGATGTACATTGTCCTCAATGTACAAAGATAGATAAACAATTATGTAATAATAAGAGAAGGGGAGAAGTAACACTTCCTGAATTGTAGATGATTCCGGGAGTTGGCAGAGTTCATGGTAGAAAGTAGGTAGAGGAGGTGGTGGTGGCGTTTTCTATGGGCCTGGTGGGGTGTCTATCGATGATCTTTGTGCTAGATAAAGAAATTGGGTAGCCTGCAAAGATATAGCCAAGAAATCTAAAGAAATATTAATAATATACTAATATTATAATTAAAGACAAAGAAAATAAAGAGAATAAGACTAAGAAGAAAACTGAAATTGAAAGAAAAGACTAATGGACTAAGGAGTCCTTATTGTTGGATGGTTCGCAAGGTGGGTGTGACCTCTAAGGCTGTGGTGTGTGATTCCCAAGTAGCCTTTAGAACCAAAAACCAAGAAACTAAGAGAAATTAAAATATATTAAGCAGAAGAGAATTATAGATAAGTAGGATAAAGGGGAAAATAAACATAAGGAAAAATTTAAATGGTCTAAAAGACCCTTGGCTTGGTGTTTGGATGAAGCGGCCGGCATGAACTTATGTGTTGGGGTCTCCTTTGAGGAGACAATGCTTTCCTTCTTACGCTTCTTTGGCATGATTCTAGTGTAGCTCAAGAGTCTGGGCACCTTTTCTAAGAAAAGAAAGAAAAAAAAGGAAGAAAGAATGAGGGGAGAAGGAGAAGGGCTGTGGGGTTTAAATAGGATTTCAATTCTGGCAGTTCCCATGCCCGTGGACCAAGGGTGTGTTGAATTACACGGCCGCGTCGCACGGCCGTGTGTCTAGGTGTGTTTTCTCACCCATGCCCGTTTTCCAAATGCCACGCCCGTTCCTGAAAAGGTAGTGTGTTGGTACGGTTAGGTAGCATGGGTATGTTTGTCCTATGTCTGGTAAGTCAGTAGCTTCACACGGTGGTGGAGCGCGGCCGTACCAATCTATCGATGCCTGTGGTGGAGTGGTTGGATCTGTGACGTCAAAAAGTGGTTGGGATTTGATTCGCACGGCCTCCACTATGTCAGTACAAGGATTTTGGTGGTCCACACGGCCATGGACACGGCCGTGTGTAAGGCCATGTGTCCTAGAAATCTACACTTTTTGGTTAAGTTAAAAGAGAAAGAGAAAGAGAAGAAAATAAAATGAAAAACAAATGTAAAAAGAAGTAAGGTTAGTGAGAAGAAAATAAAATGAAAAACAAATGTAAAAAGAAGTAAGGTTAGTGCTCGGGTTGCTTCCCAAGAAGCGCTTGTTTATAGTCTTAAGCTAGATTTTCCTTGTATTGAATCAAGGAGGTTTAAAGGTTTGAATATCTTCCCTCTTGCTTAAAGTTCTATTTTCTTGACAAAGTTGAAGTTGAGAAGCGTTTACCTCAAAAGTATCGAATGTTAGGTTGCTTCCCTCGACTATTTCGTGTAGAAAGATATAGTGTACCTTAAGAAGGGTTTCTCCCTTTGCCTTCAGGTCTGTTGTGATTGTTTACGGATCTACTTTATCTAATAGTGCCTGGTCTCCTATTTTAAGTTGATTGAATGTTCCTATAAGCTCTTTTGGTCGTTCTTCTGGTTTTACTTCATGCGGTTCTGGTTCTTCTTTGTCGATTTGGGATCTATGATTCGGCTCAGGGTTGTGTCTTTGCGGTGTTTCCTACAATAAAGGTTGAATAATTTGATTATCATCTGTATCGACTTTCTTACCTTCATCGATTGTTGTCCTGGCTGAGTCGAGAGCTTGAAGATTTATTGATTCGTTACCTACACAAATTATGAGTTCTCCTATGGCAACATCAATTTTAGTCTTGGCAGTTGCTAGAAAAGGTCTTCCTAAAATTAAGGGGATTGTACTATCCTCATCCATATCTAAAACAACAAAATCTACTAGGAAAACAAATTTATCGATTTTGACAAGAACATCTTCCATAATGCCCCTAGGAATTCTAACAGTTTTATCAGCTAATTTTATACTCATCCTAGTTTGCTTGGGTTTTCTTAGACCTAGCCGTTTAAATAATGTATACGGCATGACATTTATGCTTGCCCCTAAATCAGCTAACGCATTATCAATAGTTAAACTACCAATTAAACATGGAATTGTAAAACTCCCTGGATCTTTTAGCTTCCGTGGTAGTCTATTCTGTAACATTGCTAAGCATGTTGTGTTCAATTTCATCTGGTGCTCTTCGTCTAATTTGCATTTGTTAGTCAAGAGCTATTTTAAAAATTTTCTTGATTCTGGCATCTGAAAAAGAGCTTCGAGAAGAGGTAAGTTAATATGTAATTTCTTTAAGAGTTTAAGAAACTTACCAAACTATTCCTCTGAATTGTCTCTTTTCATCACTTCGGGATAAGGTATGAGAGGTTGGTACTCTTTGATTACCAGTTTTGGCTTTTCTTGTGTTACCTCTGTTGTACCTTCATCTTCCTTGTTTTCTTGAATTGGATTGAGTTCATCTAACCCCTTACTGTCATGACTTAAGATGGCTTGGATTTGCTCCTTCGGGTTAATCTCTGTGTTACTTGGCAGACGTCCTTGCGGTTGTTCTGACATTAGCTTTGCGAGTTTTTCCACCGCATTAGTGGCTTCCTTGAGTGACTTAGTAAGTTCCCTAATTCGGTTCTCATTGCTTTTAATTATTTTCTCAGTATCTTGGAAACGATTTTCTGTGTTTACCATGAATTTTGTCAACATCTCTTCGAGGTTTGGCTTCTTCTCTTGCAGATATGGCTGATTTTGGAAGTTTTAAAGAGGTTGTTGTCTTTGATTTCCTTGATTTCCTTGGCCTCCCCATGAAAAATTGGGGTGGTTCCTCCAACCTGGATTGTAAGTATTACTATAAGGGTTATTATTGGATCTGAAATTATCACCTATATAATTCATCTGTTCGCTCTCTACGTCCGATTGGTATGATGGGTACTCAGGAATCGCCACAGTTCCACTTGCGTTACACTACATGACTGGATGTACCTGCGAAGAACACAAACTATCAAGCTTTTTATTCATCATCTCTACCTGTGTTGATAGCATGGTCACTGCATCGAGGTTGTAAACTCTGGCTGATTTTGTCAATTTTGTCGTTGTAACTTGCCATTGATAGTTATTCAGTGACATCTCTTCAATGAACTCTAGGCTGCTTTAGGAGTTCTGTTGTTCAGGGTTCCACCGGCGGCTGAATCGATTAGTTGCCTCGTTGAGGGATTTACACCATTATAGAAAGTTTGGACTTGTAACCACAAGGGTAGACCAGGGAGTGGACACCTTCTCAATAGATCCTTATATCTCTCCCATGCGTCGTATAATGTCTCTAAATCCATCTGCACAAAAGAAGAAATATCATTCCGTAATTTGGTCGTTTTGGTCGGTGGAAAATATTTTAATAAAAAATTTTTGGTCATTTGATCCCATGTAGTAATTGACCCTCGTGGTAACGAGTACAACCACTGTTTGGCTTTATTTCTTAACGAAAAGGAAAATAACCGAAGACGAATAGCATCATCAGAAATGCCATTTATTTTGAAAGTATCACAGAACTCTAAAAAATTATCTATATGAGTGTTCGGGTCTTCGTCCTGCAAACCATCAAATTGAACAAATTGTTGAATCATTTGTGTTGTGTTAGGCTTTAATTCAAAATTATTAGCGGCTATAGCAGGCCTAACAATACTAGATTCAGCTCCTGTTAAATGAGGTTTAGCATAATCATACATAGTACGCGGAGCATTGTTTTCTTCCACATCTCGTGGTGGGTTATTCTCGTCCATCCCTTCAGTAGGATTGGATCCACCTTGTTGGTAATTAGGGCTCGCCTTATTTCTCTGTGATTCCTTCGTGCGGTAGCCTCAATATCGCTATCGTATTCTAGAGGCCCTGTCGAGTTCCTTCTGGTCATAAACTAGAGGTACCTACTAAGAAAAGGAAGTAAAATTAGTAAAAATAATAAATAAATTACGCGAAATAAAACTAAAATTAAAGTGGAAAAAATAGCTAAAGTAATAAAAATAGAGCTTTCTTAATATTTTAGTTCCCCGGCAACGGCGCCAAAAACTTGATCGCTGAAATTAGAGTTTTAAAATTTATAAAGAGAATGATCGAACCTGGAAACTAACTCTGACAATGACTTAAGGCAAGTGTACCTATTGAATAGTAGTATAGCTTAGGCAAGACCGGATTGTCGAACTCAAAGGAACTAAAAATACTAATACTAACTTTCTTTTTATTATTTATCCTAAAATATGGAGTGATTTGTTGATTTAATCTAGTTTAACGACTATTATGCTAAAGACACAAAGACAAAAAGAACAAATTGTGAAATAACTTGAAGAAAACTCAATTGATTATGACAATACCTTCAGGAAGAATCCACCTAGACTTCACTTGTTATTTAACACTGAACCATACGATTTACTCACTTGTTTGATCCGTAAGACTCTCTAACGTATATTAAACCCTCTCTTGAAGTGAATAACGTCTAACCCTAGGTTAATTAGTTGAACTCTCGTTCTCTTATAATAACCCCCTAGAATAGCAGTAAATCGATCTATGGACTTCCATATTAGGTTTCACCCTAATCCGGAAAAATCTCATCACCCTATCTCTAGGCGTGCGATCAACTCCACTTAATTATGCTTGATCTACTATTAAGCAGGGTCTATTCCTCCTCCACCTAAGCGCATCAGATTTGGATTAAGCATGCATAATTAAGAACAAACTAAGTATTTATCATATAATTCAGAAATCAATAACAAGATTCATCTAGGTTTCATCTCCTTCAGGTGTTTGAAGGGTTTAGTTCATAATGAATAAAGAAAACATCTCAAGAGAAAAGATAAAATAAAACATAAGAAATCCCTAAAACCCTCTGAAGGAATTGAAGGAGAAACCCGCCGTCTTGAGTAGAATTTCGACTTCTTGAGATGGATCAGCTGGCTATCTTCGAGTGATTCCCACAAGTCTGACCTTTCCAGCTCGGCTCTTTGGCCTAGCTCACCCCCCTTACTGGATACACTTAGGGTGTTTATATAGACTTTTGGAATGCTTTGCTTGGCCTCTAAGTGTCCTAATTCAAGTACACTTCCTACTCGATGTTTGAATAGGCTTTGAAATGTGTTTCTTTGCCTCAAAGTATCCAAATCCAAATGAAATTACTCTCTCCCGCAGCAGGGGCACGGCCATGGTACACGCCCGTGTAAATCGTTTTCAGGCCGTGTCTCGATTCTGTCGATTGGGGCACAGCCATGTAAATCGTGGAATGGCCGTGTCTTAGTTAATTGTCGAGGCACGGTCGTGTGGCTTGAAGTCCAAGCAATGTCGATTTCTTCTTTGGACCAAAATTGGCCCGTTTTAAGCCTGTTTCTTATTTTTTTCGTCCTCGGGTGCTTTACTGAGTAAAAACATGAAAAGAAAGGATTAAGAGCACCTTTTTACATAAATCAAGGGCTAAATCATCCAAAACCATACTAAATGTGGGCCTAAAATATGTTACTTTTACGGTTTATCATGTATCTTTCGAAGCTATAATGTGCAAAAGATTCAAAGATGGCCTTAATGAAGACATTCGTTTGCTAGTCGGGATTTTAGAAATAAAAGATTTCATTACACTCGTTGATCGATCACGCAAAGCTGAAGCACTTGGGAAAGATAAAAGAAAAGCTAAAACTGAAGCCCGAGATATGAGAAAGAGATTTCAGAACAAATCATTTCAGTCTGCTCCGAAGAAATTCAGAGATGATCAAAGTCGTTCCAGGGATAATGTGAGACATTTGAACAGGACTCGAGATACATTATAGATAAGTTTTAAGACTCCCGCAACTTCAATAGCTAGTGTTGGTAACGTTCGGACTAGCCAACTTGAATGTAAGCATTGTGGAAAAAGGCATCCGGGAAACTCTAAACTAAACGACAGAGCTTGCTTCAGATGTAGATCGCTTGACCATCTTATCCATGATTGTCCTGAGTCCGTTGAGCCAGAGACTGTTCAGAATTTGAGACCTGATAATGCACCTGTGAGGGGTAAACCTTCGAAGAATACAAGAAATGTTAGTAGTAGTCAGAGGTGCACGAGAGATACCGTGGTAAGATCTAAAGCTAGAGCGCCTGCCGAAGCATATGCTATCTGAGCTCGTGAGGAAACTTCATCACCTGATGTCATAATGGGTACTTTTACACTTCATGATACTTATGTGGTTGCATTGATAGACCCTGGTTCTACGCATTTATATATATGCATGAATTTAGTTTATAGTAAGACTTTGCCTGTAGAGTCTACTGAGTTTGCTATAAAAGTATCAAACCCTTTAGGTAAAAGTGTCCTTGTTGACAAAGTATGCAAGAACTGTCCGTTAATATTTCGAGATAATTGTTTCCCTACCGATTTGATGCTTCTCCCATTTGATGAGTTCGATATTATTCTGGGTATGGATTGGTTGTCTTTGCATGATGCTATTATGAACTGCAAAAGAAAGACTATAGAATTGAGATGTCTGAATAATGAAATTGTACGGGTTGAGTCTAATGATTTAAATGGATTTCTGTCGTGATATCAGTATTAAAAGCTCAAAGTTATGTGAAAAGGGGGTATGAGTCGTATTTTGCTTATGTGATCGATTCGAAGGTGTCTGAGAAGAAAGTTGAGTCAGTACCTATTGTTAGTGAGTTTTCTGATGTTTTCCCTGAAGAGTTATCGGGTTTACCTCCGATTTGTGAAGTTGAGTTTAGTATTGAATTGATGTCTGGTACTACACCTATTTCAATAGCTCCGTATAGAATGGCACCAACAAAGTTGAAAGAGTTAAAGCCGCAGTTGCAAGAGTCGACTGATAGAGGGGTCGCTAGACCTAGTTTCTCACCTTGGGGTGCACCTGTTCTGTTTGTGAAAAAAAAAGATGGTACGATGAGAATGTGTATAGATTACCGTCATTTGAATAAGGTGACCATCAAGAATAAATATTCGTTGCCCAGAATTGATGACTTATTTGATCAGTTAAAAGGAGCTACTATATTCTCTAAGATAGATCTGAGATCGGGATACTATCAGTTAAGAGTGAAAGATTCTGATATACCTAAAACTGCTTTTAGAACGAGGCACGAGCATTATAAGTTTTTAGTTATGCCATTTGGACTAACCAATGCTCCTGCTGTTTTTATGGATTTGATGAATAAAATTTTCAGACCGTACCTAGATCAATTTGTTGTAGTTTTCATAAATGACATATTGATTTATTCACGAAGTGATAATGAGCATGCTGAACACTTGAGGGTTATGTTGCAAACTCTACGAGAAAAGCAATTGTATGTGAAATTTAGCAAATGTGAATTCTGGTTGCACGAGGTTAGTTTTTTAGGACATATTGTGTCAGCTTCTGAGATTCATGTTGATCCGAGCAAGATCTCTGCTATTCTGAATTGGAAGCCTCTGAGGAATGTGTCCGAAGTTCGTAGTTTTCTGGGTTTAGCTAGTTATTATCGTCGATTTGTGAAAGGATTTTCAGTGATAGCTACTCCATTGATTAAATTACTTCATAAATATGTTAGATTTGAATGGTCAAAAATATGTCAGAAAAGTTTTGATCAGTTGAAAGCTCTGCTAACAGAAGCTCCAGTGTTAGTACAACCAGAATCGGGCAAAGAATTTGTGATTTGCAGTGATGCTTCGTTAAATGGACTGGGATGTGTTTTGATGCAAGAAGGCAAAGTTGTAGCTTATGCCTCAAGACAATTAAAGCCTCATGAAAAGAACTATCAGACGTATGACCTTGAGCTAGCTGCGATCGTATTTGCACTCAAGATTTGGCGCCATTATCTGTATGGTGAGAAATGTCATGTATTTTCAGATCATAAAAGTCTGAAATATCTGATGACCTAGAAAGACTTGAACTTGCGTCAAAGAAGATGGTTAGAACTGTTAAAAGATTATGAGCTTGTGATAGATTATCATCCAGGTAAGGCAAACATTGTTGCTGATGCTTTGAGTCGAAAATCATCAATTGCATTACGTGCTTTAAATGTTCAGTTAGATTTGTCTGATGATAGTTCTGTGATGGTTGAATTGAAAGCGAAACCATTTTTCTTACAGTAGATATGTGATGCTCAGAGGGTTGATAATGAATTGTTATCGAAATGAGCTCTGTGTGAATTGAATTTTGAATCTGAATTTAGAATTGTTGATGAAGGTTTGAGATTTCGAGATTGTATCTGTGTTCCGAGAAATCCGGAGTTGATTTAACTGATTTTGAGTGAAGCACATAACAGTCATCTATCTGTTCATCCGGGAAGTACAAAGATGTATCGTTATCTGAAGCAACACTATTGGTGGTCTGGCATGAAACGGGATATTTCTGACTTTGTTTCGAAAAGTTTAGTTTGTCAGCAAGTGAAAGCTGAACATCAAGTTCCGTCCGATTTGCTAAAATCAATTATGATTCCTGAGCGGAAATGGGATAGAGTAACGATGGACTTCATTTCTGGATTGCCTCTAACTCCGAGAAAGAAAGATGTGATTTAGGTCGTAGTTGATAGATTGACAAAATCTGTTCATTTTATTCTGGTAAGATCTGACTACTCACTTAAAAGATTAACTGAGCTTTATATTTCTGAGATTGTGAGATTGTATGGGGTGCCACTATCCATTGTGTCAGACAGAGATCCGAGACTCACATCACGATTCTAGAAGAAGTTGCAAGAAGCTTTAGGCACGAAATTACATTTCAGTATAGCTTTTCATCCGCAAACAGATGGTCAATCTGAGCGAATCATTCAGATTTTAGAGGATATGTTACGATGTTGTATACTTGAGTTTATTGGTTTGTGGGAACAGTATCTGCTGTTGATCAAATTTGCGTATAACAATAGTTTTCAGTCAAGTATCAAAAATGGCACCTTATGAAGCTTTGTACGGACGTAAATGTCGTACACCTCTGTATTGGACTGAACTCAGTGAAAATAAGCTACATGGGGTTGATTTGATAAAAGACTCAGAATAAAAAGTGAAACTGATCCGAGATTGTTTGAAAGCAGCATCTGATCATCAAAAGTCCTATGTAGACTTGAAACGGAAGGATTTAGATTTTGAAATAGGTGATAAAGTTTTTCTAAAAGTGTCTCCGTGGAAGAAAGTGCTTCGATTCGAACATAAAGGCAAATTGAGTCCGAGATTCATCGGACCATATGAGATCATTGAACGTGTCAGGCATGTTGCATATAGGTTAAAGTTACCATCTGAACTAGAAAAGATTCATAATGTATTTCACGTTTCGATGCTCCGTAGATATCGATCTGATCCGTCACACGTGATTACTCCGTCTGAAATTGAAATTCGATCTGATATGACATACGAAGAAGAACCGATCCGTATCTTAGCTCGTGAAGTGAAAGAGTTGAGAAACAAAAAAATTCCATTAGTAAAATTATTATGGAATCGACACAGAATAGAAGAGGCTATGTGGGAGCCTGAGGACTCAATGAGACAATAATATCCGACTCTATTTAACGGTAAGATTTTCGGGGACGAAAATCCCTAAGGGGGAGAATTATAATAGCCCGGTTTATACCCTAGTTGAAACAGTGGTTTCGGACGACAAATCTGAGTCTGTATAATATTTTAATATTATATACTGTTCCGTTGATATGTGATTAAGCATGTGGTAAATTTTCGTAAATTAATTTGTTCGTGTGTGTGTTTAATTTGACAAAAGGATGGAATTGCATTAAATGTGAAAGTTGCTTTCTATTTGTTAAAGTATCAAGGTGTTGTGGCTTTATTAAGTGGAGGCCTTATATTTTTATTATCCCAAATTATAAATAGTGGATGGATAAGGTCTTAAATACCCATATTGCATAATTGTTTTAATTATATAAATGAAGGCTATTTTGGTAAATGAGATATTAACATTAAACTAATGAAACAAAGGATGAGTGTTCATCTTTTACTTCTCTCATTTTGACCGAAAATCAAAGAAAGAAAAAGAAAGAAAACTTTGTACTAGGTTCGGCCATTGTTGAGCTTGAATTGAGGTAAGTTTTACTTCAGTTTTTTATAATTTATACGTTTTTGTAATCATTGCTTTGAGAGCTACAAAACTCATGTACTAATTTAGAATATTGATGATGTTTGTGTGAGATGCCATTGTTGATATGTTAAGTTATGAAATGAGTTTAGTTGATAAATGAAAGTTTGGAGCTAGATGAATATATTTTGTTCTTGAAGTTTTGATGAATTTAGCTAATTAGGGCTAAATTGTGAAAATGGTAAATTGGGGGACTAAATTGCCAATTGATGAAAATTATGGACTTATATAGTCCCTAGGGATATTCGGCTAAGCTTGTGTGTGAATTGATTTTATGAATTTGATGTTTTGAGTACAATGGACTAAATTGATAAATTATGCAAGTATGAGGGCTAATTTATAAATTACCCTAAATATATGTGTTTGGATTGAATTGAATGAATTAGTAAATAAAAGGGTTAATTCTGAATACGTATAGATCAAGAACCAAGGAAAACGGAATTAGATCGCGGGAAAGCGAAAATGACAGAGTAGCCGTTTTTATTCCGATATATCGAACCCGAGGTAAGTCACTATGCAAATAAACATACATGTATGATATTATATTTGTTCATATGATTAATGTTAATTATGGATGTTTATGAGAAGTTATGTATATGGATTTCGAGATAAGTCCGATATAGTGATTAAGTTCGAGAAGTCCCGTACAAACCTAGGAATAGATAGGATTAACTATGTCATGACATAGGTATATGTTCTGTTTTATCATGTAAGACCACGTCCGGGACATTGGCGTTTATTTGAAATTTCGTGTAAGACCTCGTCTGGAACGTAGGCATCGATATGAATTCTATGTAAAAGACCTCGTCTGGGACGTAGGCATCAATATGAATTCTATGTAAAAGACCTCGTCTGGGACGTAGGCACCAATATGAGCTTTACGAGTAAGACCATGTCTGGGACATCAGCATCGCATTGATTCGTGTAAGACCCTATCTGGGACGGTGGCATTGATATCCGAGTATATGTAAGACCTCGTCTGGGACGTTGGCTTTGTATGACTATTCCGAGCTTTCCGAGCATCCTACTAGATCCCTATTTGTTCAACGGACAAGTCTGTGATACGAGTAGCAAATCTGAGTTTTGATAAGTTAAGTGAATGAATATCTGTTACAGGTATGTTGCTTATATACTATTGGTGTATATAAGGTAAGTATCCATGTGAGCATATTATGATGTTAAGTACATGAAATTGATCATGGTATGTGATTTGGAAATATGGTAAGTTATAGTTAAGCACATGAGTTCAAGAATGAATGAGGTGATTTTATCATGAGAACCATGATGGTCATCTTATTAATTTGTTTATGTGCAATTCATGCTAAGTTTGTTTGTATATTGACTTACTAAGCTTTGTAAAGCTTACTCTGTGTGTATCTTTTCTCTGTTTTATAGGTCGTCAAAGCTATTGAAGGCTCAGGACCGTCTAGGATCATCATCACACTACTAAACTTATTTTGGTACCCTTTTGAAAATGTATATAGCTAATTATGGCATTTATAGGCTAGAAAAGTGTATATGATTATATGGTGATTTTAGCCATATGTTTTGGTTAGTTTTGAGTTAATAAAATGTTTGAATGAATGAGTTATATGAAGCATATGTTTTGGCATAGTTTGATGCATATAAATGGTTAAGTTTTGGCTATGCAAATGGATGATTTGTGTTTGTGATCACATGGGTTTTTAGTTGGTAATTTGGCATGAATGAGATTGACATTGAATGTATAGATTGGTTAGTCATTTTAGTATGTTTTTGGTTGCCTTATATGCAAGATATGTGATGGAAAATGTTGCTTGTAGGTGACCCATTTAGGGTGGCATTTTAGTCTTGCAAATGACCTATAATGTCACACGATCATGGCACACGGTCGTGCCTTGCAACCGTGGGGTAAAAGTCAGCAGCTAGAATTAAGAGTACACGGTCATGGCACGGGCGTGCCTACAGGTCGTGCCAGAAATGGCAGTATATGACCTTATAAGACACGGCCATAGCACACGGGCGTGCTTGGTGGTCGTGTTGGTTTTGGCCGTTTATAACCACAGAGAAGACACACGGGTGTGTCAAGTAGCCGTGGGAGAGGCACGGCCTACCCCCACGGGCGTGTATCTCCTGTGTGTAGAAAAGTCTTAAATTTTCTATGAAATTTTATATGTGTTTTGATTTAGTCTCGACTCGGTTTATAAGCATATTTAAGGTCTCGATGACCTACTTAATGGACATTATGATTGATAATGATGAATGGCTACATGATGAATTCTGTAAATGTTTCCGATCTGTTCGGTAATGCCTCTAACCCTAGTCCGGCTTCGGATACGGGTTAGGGGTGTTACAACTACTGACTCTTGAAATATTAACGATAAAGTTTAAACAAGTAATGAAGTTTACTGATTGGTTGTGGTGGCGGAGAGCGACAGTGACAGTGACGCAGCAGAGGAGACAGCAATGCTGCAAGTCCTCGGCTTGGAGACGTTAGCGGGATAAGGATGTTTGTTTCTGATTTGGGGAAATTTTTAGGGATTAGGGGAAAGGGATTTGGGGAGCTTGATTTCGGTGGGGGAAATTTTTGGTCTTTCGAGGTTAAGTTTAGGGATATATTGGATGGAAAAAAACGACGACATTTTGAAATAAAACTGAATCCATTTGCGGTCTTTCTATGAAAGCGCCACTAAAATCAAATGACAAAACGAAGTCGTTTTGCAAATAGTTAATGCTTTTAAGAACGCCTCTAAAAACAAAGCAGAAAAATGGCGCCGTTTTTTAAACACTTAATATTTGTTAGCGGCGTTTTTACAAAAAACGCCAGTAAAACACAGGCTTTTGCAGCGTTTTCTTTATAAAACGTCACTATAAACAAATAAAACGCAACATTTTGTGTTGTTTTAGACAAAAAGCCACTGAACATAAGCTTCAAATGGCGTCGTTCCAAATTTCCCATATATATTACCGGCGTTTTTATTAAAAATGTCACTATTCCTAACTTATTATTTTTTATTTATTTATAAATATTTTATAGTTTTGTATATATTTTATAAAATTAAACATTCAAATATATATAGATATATATTTTCTTTTCTAAGTTTTTAGGTTTTTATTTTTGCATTTTTAAGAATAAAGATTAAATTAACAAAATGTGTAAAGTTATAAGGGGTTAATTTTGTTGAATTTTAAAATTAAGATTAAATTGATAGAATCGCAAACATTAACTTTAATTAATCTAGTTAATTAATAATAAGCGAGAGGATGAAAGAGTGCTTGACTTTTATTACAATTTTATATTTAATTAATTATTATATATTTCATATCAATTTTAAATAAATAATTTTTCAAACTTAATTTGAGTAATATTAATTTAAAAGAATTAGATACATGATATAAGTTTTATTTTTATGTAAGAAAACAAAACAAAAAATTCCAAAATATGAAGTAAAAAGGTTTTAAAACCTATAATGATAATTTTATATAAAAATTTCATAATATCTCTTTTACTATTATATAATAAATTATTTAATATATAAATTAAAAACTTAACTCAAACCCCATTACATTACCCCAAATCTAAACTCAAAACCTTAAACTAAAACACATAACCCTAAACCCCAAACTATATAATGATAATTTTAATATTAAAATTCATATTGTCTATTTTTCAATTATATACAATAAATTATTTAATATATAAATTAAGGATAAAAATCTGAACCTATTTTGAAGAAATAAACATTAGGGCCCCAATGTTATGGGTAGACATATACCATTCGGAGTTATGGGAAAACAGTTTTACAATAGAAGGAAGAATCGGGAAACGATGATCGAATCTAGCAACTTCGGGGTTATAGGATTTAGGGATTTTGGGGATTTGAATTATGGGAAACTGATTTTAGGGATTTTGGTTTCGAGATTTTGGGTCATATACCTTAGACCCTAAACCATAAACCCTAAACCTTAAAATCTAAACTTAACCCCTAACACCTAACCCTTAATCCACAAACACTTAACCCTAAACCCTTAAACCACTGAGCCCTTAACCTTAACCTTAATACCTAACCAACTATCACTTAAATTAACTTTAATATCGTTAAACACTAATATCTTAAACCCTAAACAATAAACCCCAAATAAGTCTAATAAGCCAACCTCTAAAATCATAACCCTTAAATTAATTATTTTTGTGGCATTTTTTAAAAAAACGCAACTAATGACATACTTTTTTGCGGCGTTTATTCAAAAACGCCGCTAATGAAGACTTTTTGCGGCGTTTAACAACAAATGCCACTAATTATCGATCTAGCAAATATAGCTTAACTACAAAACGTCGTCGTATAGATTAACATTTTTGCGGCATTTTGAAGAAGCACCGCTAATT
This sequence comes from Gossypium rotundifolium, assembly GCA_025506655.1. Taxonomy (NCBI): domain Eukaryota; kingdom Viridiplantae; phylum Streptophyta; class Magnoliopsida; order Malvales; family Malvaceae; genus Gossypium; species Gossypium rotundifolium. The sequence continues at coordinate 161,269,934 of CP106732.1, read as the reverse complement.
CTCAGATCTTTAGCGGCGTTTTTACAAAAGTGTCGCTAATTCTAAAATCTTTAGCGGCGTTTTTTCAAAAGCGCCGCTAATTCTCAGATCTTTAGCTGCGTTTTTACGAAAGCGCCGCTAATTCTCAGATCTTTAGCGGTGTTTGGGAGAAAAACACCGCTATTTCTCCTTTTTAGCTACGTTTGGGATAAAAATGTAGCTATTTCTCATGTTTTAATTTTCGAAATTGATGATGAATTTGAAATTTTCCATTGTTGATAATGTGATGAATTTTTAGTTTGATGATAAAAAATAAATCTTTGATGTTTGATTAACAAGTTTTATAAAGTGATTTTTGATAAAAATGTCAATTGAGGATTAAATTGAGAAAAGTGTAAAATTCATGGTTAAATGTGTGAATAAACTATAAGTATGGGCTGCTAGTAGTTTGGATAAAATTCGGCTAGTATGGGCTTGTCTTTAATTGCATGAATTTGCAATTTTATGTGATAAGGACTAAATTGTAAAAATGTGAAATTCTAGGGGCTAAATTGAAAAATACCCATTTATGTGATTTGGATGAAATTGAATGAATTTTTGAATAAATTAGTTAAATTTTGATATTAATTAGATTGGAAAAAGTGGAAATCAGATTTGGATCGGGAAAATCAGAAGTTATCGATTAGTCGTTCCGGTCCGTTCGCGTCCGAACAAGGTAAGTTCATAAGTAAATAAATGTTGTTAAATTTGAATATATATATATATATATGTTATATGTGCTGAATTTATCTTTAATAAATATATGTGTATATGCCGAATTGAATTTAGAGTTGGAAAACTAGTTTCGAGTTTGAATCGATAGAATTACGACGTCCGAAAAGGCCCGTACGAACCATAGGAATGGTTAGGATACATATGTCATGACATAGGATTCTGATATGTGTTTTCGTGTAAGACCACGTCTGGGACGTTGGCATCGACTTTTGTTTACGTGTAAGACCATGTCTGGGACATTGGCATTGTATCTGATTCGTGTAAGACCCTGTCTGGGACAGTGGCATCGATATGTGATTACATGTAAGACCACGTCTGGGACGTTGGTGTTGTACGAGCTTTCCGATTATCTGCGTACCCTTTTTAATTCCAAACGGTTCAACGGTCAATGTGAAGTAATGTTCGAATGTGAAATTGAATTAAAAGGTTCAGGTATGTATTCATACTATGTTATGAAATTAAGGTAAGTTGTATACTTGAATTGATGATTTAAATTTATGTGAAATATGAATTATGTGTTAGCATATTTGAACATACGAGTGATTAGGCCTATTGATGTATTTGTGATAATATAAGTGATTCACCTATTGATATAGTTGTGATATTTAAAAGTGATAATTATATATGTTTATGAGTATTTGTGCATTTACCTATTTGATGTTAAATGCTAATGTATATTTGATAATATATAAACTTGTGAGTGTAATATATGTATATTTAATTAAGGTTTGAATTGACTTAGCTAATTGTTTTAGTGTTAATGTTCATATGATCATTGTTTGCTTATGACTTACTAAACTATGAAAGCTTACTATGTGTATGTTTACTCTTCATTTTATAGATTTTGGAAGATGGGTTATGTGCTCGGGGATCGTCGGAGGAGCCTATCACATTATCGACTATTTTGGTATTTACTAAATTTGAATTTTGAATCTATGGCATGTATAGTCTAGTATTAGTTTGGTTGGTTTTGAATTTGTAATTATTAAAGCCATGCGAAAATGGCTAGAAATAATATTCAAGCTTTATTAATCATGGTTATGTGTTATATATTTATATATGTATATGGTATGTGTGACATGTTTGGTTTTAGTCTTGGTGATTCGACTATGGGTTAATTATAAGTAAATATATGGAAATCTTGTTTGATATGCTTTGTTAAAGTGTTGTTAAGTGATTTGGTAATAAGTGAATTCGGTTATGGCATATATATAGGTAAAATGTTAAGTATAACTCAGATGAAATGATAGTTAAAGTTGGTTTGTAAGAGTGTGTTTACATTGACAAATTGTTATGAAAGGAACTAGTAATTTGCATATGTATGTTAGATTATAAGGGAGTGGAAATCATGTATAAATTTAGTCTTAATCTAGTTATGTTTTGGAAGTGTGTTTTATGCTAAAATTTGGTGTATGGATTTAGGTCTAAACAAATATGAAGTGATATGTATGATGTTGTTATGTGAATCCATATGGTTTGATTTGGAAATGGCATACTTTGGCTTATGATTTAATGGCTAATTCTTGTACAAATTATGAAGTTATTTTTGGGTTGCCGATTTGTTATGAAATAAACTAGGAATGTGGAGTAATTAACAAACGTACGATTTGCTCATGCAAGTGGTATTAATATTTTATTTTATATTTGTAAAATGATATGAATTGTATGAATTTTTAGGTATGGCTAAATGGTATATTCATATGTGCAAACTTGTAATAGATTAATATGCATGTTTTGATATTTAAAATGATATATATATATATATATAAATGTCTTTTAAATAGGTTTATAATTTATAAATTAAGTACATACGAATTTGGGTAATGATAGTTAAGTGAGAAATGAAAGTTTTAGGTTTAGATTTTATGGCTTTAAATGGTTGACCGAATATACGAATAAATGAGTGATTATGTATAAGCATATTTTGGGTTTAATGAATAGTATGTGAATTGGTTGAATTCTTGGTTAGAATTTGTATTCAAAATGATCCAATTTGTATGGTGACATACGCATGTACTTGTGATTTGATAAAAGGTATATTGGTTCTGTTATGGTTTGGTAATTGTGGTTAGAAATGGCTTTTTCTTTGTAGTGATATGTGCAAGTTATAATGGCACAAAAAGCATATTTGGTTATGTTGTTTAGTTAATTAATATTGTATATGTGAAGGAATATTAGGCTGAATTTTTTTTTTATGATTTGATTATTTGAATATCATGATTATAAGTCTTATGGTTTGGCTATTAACTCTTATAAATCATTTGTAATATGATTTGATATATGTTGTTGGTGCGAATATGTATAAATAAATGATACTTGATATGTTTGAAATTCGAAGCATAGTTTGTTTATAAGATATTATTAATAGAGCCTATTTGATTTTTAATTAGCTTTATTCTGTATTTATATGCGAATTTGACTTGTATGATTATGTGAAAGTTTAAAACTGTGTTATGTCCGGTAATGCCTCTTAACACATTCCAGTGACGGATACGGGTTAAGGGTGTTACACTCTGCCCTTTCATCACAACGAGGGAACCTTTGGAAATTTTCAAAATTCCACTTTTAGCTGTGTATTTGTACCCTTTTGAATCAAGAGTACTTAACGAAATTAAATTTCTCTTCAATTCTAGAACATGTCGTACGTCACTAAGTATACTGACAACTCCATCAAACATTTTAACTTTAATTGTTCCAACACCTGCGATTTTACACGAAGCATTGTTTCCCATCAAAACAACACCTTCAGACACTGTTTCATAATTTGTAAACCAATCCCGATTGGGACACATGTGGAAGGTGCAACCCGAATCAGGTATCCACTTTTCGCTCACTTGATAATTGTTAACAGAAGCAACTAGAAGTTCACCATCGTTGTAGTCTTCTACAACATCAGCTTCACCAAATTTTCTGGTTGTTTTCCCTTTTGATTCTCAGCCTCCCTTTTAATCTTGTTCTGTAGCTTATAGCATTCAGATTTAATGTGCCCTTTCTTCTTGCAGAAGTTAAAAATTTTACCTTTGTTTGAAGACTTAGATTTACAGCGAGGATTCCATTCCTGTGTCCTTCCACGATCATCATCAACATTCCGATCTTGTCTCCCACGAACAATGAGACCCTCTCCCTGAGAGTCAGTTTTAACCACAAGATGCTTCATCTTATCATACGAGGTCAAAGAATCATAAACCTCATCAATTGTGAGAGACTCGCGGCTATATAAAATCGTGTCTCTAAAGGTTAAATAAGAGAGGGGCAACGAACAAAGTAGAATCAACCCTAAATCTTCCTTATCATACTGAACCTCCATGGCCTCCAAGTTTGAGAGAATTTCTTTAAACACTGTTAAGTGTTCGTGCACAGACGCACCTTCCTCCAAACGATGAGCATAAAGACGTTGCTTAATATGCAACTTGCTGGTTAGAGTTTTCGACATACATTTTTGTTCTAGCCTTTTCCATAATGCAGCGGCGGTCTTCTCCTTCATCACATCCTGCAAAATTTTGTTAGACAAATGCATATGTAACTGTGTTAACGCCTTTCGATCCTTGCACTTTTTCTCTTCCTCCGTCAATGTCGAAGGCATCTTATCTACCCCTAGCAGGCTTCCTCTAAATCCATCTGTGCAAGAACTGCCTACATCTTTATCTACCACAATGCAAATCTAGTGTTGCGATCCAACAGCGGAGTTTCATACTTTAAAGACGCCATTACCGTGATCGAGATGAAAAACCCAGAAGCTCTGATACTAATTTGTGAAAAACATAACGTCGGTAATGACAATATATCGCAAAGAAAAGAGAAATAAAATTTAAAGAACACACAGATTTTACGTGGAAACCCTTTCGGGAAAAAACAACGGGCAGAGGAGAAGAAAATTCACTATGTCGAATTCGAATCAATTACAAGTGGAATAGACTATGTCTATTTATAGGCTTGTAAAGCCATATTCTAATAGGAGTGTAGTAAGATTGAAACACCTTATTCTAATCAATATCAAATAGATAGAGTTTAATAAGTTTTAAAAAACCTTATTTAAAATAAAATAAAAGAAGTGTAGTTCTATAGGGATTCTTCTTTTATTTTATTTTACCATTTTATTTTATTTAAATAAAGATCCGGGTCACTTAATTCTAACAATTACTAATAATATTATTGTAGCGCAAGAATTTATTCATTTTATGTATAAAAAATTTGGTAAAAAAGAATGAGTGATTGTCAAAATAGATTTAAGAAAGGCTCATCACCACAAGTTAGATTAACATTTTATTTGTAGGCATTGGCATTCTTGTGAAGCTGCGGGGCGTCACTTTTGTATCTATGCAACTCAATTAGCCTTTTCGAAAGCTTCAAATTGGAAAGAGGAATCCCCATGGTGATCCCTTTTATCACCCTATTTGTTCATTCTTTGTATAGAGTGTTCCCAGGCTTTTTCTTTTGAGGTGGGCTTATTTTCTTTTGTCAATAATATGGTTCTTTTTTACAAAAATTTCTATTAATTAAATGAGAGAATTGAACTGAGTTGTTGATCATTTTAATCGAAATTCTGGTTATAAGATCAATCAGCAAAAGACTCAATGTACTAAAATATTTTTAAATATTTTTTCTTTTTTAACTTTTAAAATTATAACTAAATTGAAAAAGGAATTAAATTTTAAAGCTAAATTTATTGAATTTTTTAGAATTAGAATTAAAATGATAAATTTTGTAAACATGAAAGGTTAAAATTATTATTAGACCAATAAAAAAGACGATATCAATTTTTCATCACTCATCCAATGACAATAAAATAGGAAAGTGACTAAAATATTTAATTTCAAAAAATGAATGACTAAATTAAAAAATAATTATTAGGTGACCAAAATAAAACAAAAGACATAGTTTAGTGATTTTTTTATTTACCCTGATAATAAACATAGACAAACTTCACAAAACCTTTTACTAAAAAAAATAATTTCTAAACAGACTTGGCTTACAACATAAAAACTTTACCGATACTTTTTATCTCAAGCAAGATTACTTTATAAACTTACCTTCAATTAGGGCAACAATTGTTTTATATATCCCAAAGCCTCGGCTAAGAGAAGAAAACTTGCCAAACTCCACCAAGAGATATGCTTTGTAAAGTATTATACCACACCGAGTTGAAGCACTTTAATAAGACTACGACCACATCACCATCAATATACGACAATCCCATCACATTAAATTATATAACCAACCTAATCAGTTAATCCATATTGAATGACAAACCTACTTGATCATATGACGACATAAATTAGAAATGTTACTTTAAATATCCCCTAAACCTCATAATAAAAGAAGAACCGATGGACTGCCACTTTTTTCTCTCTATCTGGAGTATATTTCAAATTCATCATAATTTTTTCTCTTCCAACTCAATGACTTGCAACTCTTGACCCACCAAATGAATTACCTTCTCTCTATAATCACATATTTCATAACAATATTACTTTACTTATTATTTGTCCTCAATTAAACTCTAATTCTTGATTCTATCAACTGAAAAAGAAAAAGAAAAATGTAAGCGAAAAAGGAAAAGAGAAAGATGATTTGGTTGGACAAACGACCTACTTTCAAGTGATTGTCCCCTCTTTATCTTATTTTATCACTTTATTTAATAAATATTTTATTTTGGGATGGAAGAAATGCAAAGGTGAGAAAAATATGATTGCTGTCTCACATCAAGAAAAATTTACTATTTTGTTTCCTTAAAATTTACAGTGTGAACAATTTAATTGTAATGGAAAAGCTGTAAAAGAAAATATTTTCACCACAATTGTTTCCGTTTTTGTGCTCTGAAGGAATCCGATGTTGATTTATTTTATTTGCAAAATAATGAGGATTTCTTCTTTTAATCACAATTTTTAATTCAGATCTCCTTTTCTTCGCGTTTTAAACCAAACAAACTCTCCCAATTTTCTCATTCGTCTTTCATTTCCAACATTTCTTTCTCCTAAAATTCTATTTTATTATTTACTCTTTTTGTTTTATGTTACTCTAATCTAATGCCATGGAGAGTAGTAACCGGAGACTTACGCTTTTCGAGCAGATGTCAGCCGTCGACAACGGCCGCACCAGTCTGGCCGCTGCTTTCACTCTCGATGCCCTTTTGGGAAACACTAAGCCGCCTCAACAACCGCCGTCTCACAACCGTACGCTTCTGGAGATTATATTAGACGATGGGTCCAACAAAGACAAGAAGAGTTGGAAGGCGTTTCGGGACAAGATCTGGCTCAAGCGACCGGGCTCTGCCTTGACCTCCTCGGTTCATGTTCCGGTTTCCGATGTCAATGTTCAGACTGATAGATCTCAGTTACCGAGGCGCGGTCCGTTTCTTTCCTACCCGGATGACTCGGTTCGGGTTGAGGATGGTGGTGAACGTGCCCCGGTTTCTGACCCGCCGGTTCTAAATTCTCTGCTGCGATTGGCACGGACGGACTCGGACTCGGATCGGTTCGGGCACGATCCGATGCAGCCCTTTAACGATGATTCAGCTGATGTCAGCATGCCTAGTAACGCTCCGCCGTTGAGAAGAGTCAGGCCACAAACAGACCGCAATGATTCGAATCGTTTACCTTCCTCGAACACTGCCGTAAACAACATTGATAGCAGCGAGGACGATGAATCTCCTCTGGAGCGTCATGTAACGCGCCAACTGGGAGCGGTATTGGCAGAGGAGAGGGCATTGTCTGCAAGAGAAGCAGCGGACGCAGCCGCTGCGGTGGTGGAACAAGCTGCAGTGACAGTGAACAATGCTCCACCAGCGTCCGAGGAGCCGGTGAGGATGTCATTAATGGAATTATTGGAAGAAACAAGCCAACAAATGGGGCTGATGGGATCCAGTTACATCATAAGCGACGCCGGTGAAGAGTATGAGAAAGAGGAAGTGACGGATGAAGAAGAAGACGAAAAAGAGGTGGTGCAAAGCAGCGGTGGGATGGAGCACGCTTGTTGCGTTTGCATGGTTAGGCATAAAGGCGCTGCGTTTATTCCATGCGGGCATACATTTTGTCGTCTCTGTTCAAGAGAACTCTGGGTTCAGCGAGGGAATTGCCCACTTTGCAATGGCTCCATCTTGGAAATTCTTGATATCTTTTAATCTATATTTAAATCCGCGTTATCGTTTGTTCTTCATAACAATTTTATCTATTCTTTTTCTTCATTATCAGTAAGGATAACAATAGTTCATGTCTTCTAGTTTCCAACTTTTGGTTGATTGTCTTGAGGTAGATAGTAAATTATCAAGTTTCAGCGATCCATTTCAGGGAACGCAATCAATGTATATCATTGCTAGGTGGTTGACAACTTGATTACCATGATTATGACCAAGACCCATGGTTTTATCGTTTTCCATTTTGTTCTTTAGGCTAAAAGTAGGTTTGGATGGGCGATTGAGTGCGGTGCGTTTAGTTTACTTTTTGTCTCACGCTACAGTATCGCTACAGTATCTAATCTCACCGCTACCGCTGTTTTTACACTAATCGCAAGTGAACGCACCGTCCATTTAGAAATAGCTGGAAAGCAAATTGGATGATGCCGTGATGATAGTAATATCATGTTCTTGTCTCTATGCTTCAGAATGAATAGAGATGACCAGTGGCCCTGAATATGGGGGTTTCTTTCTTTCTTTATTTATTTATATATGAAAGAAACAAACTGATAGGCTTTGGAGACTGTAAAGCAATGCTGATTTGATGAATTGTTTGGGTGAGAAGCAAAGCTGTCTCTGGCTTTGGAACTGTTAAAAAGGGATTGCAATGATTTTTGCTCCTCAAAGTGAGAGATTCTGTCTTTGAATTTTTATTTAAACAGTAGGTAACAAATTTTTAATAAATTAAAATTTTGTATATATTTGTTTATATTATACTGTTTTTTATAACTGTTTATCGAGAAGAGGTGCGTCGAATTGATTTATTTCATAAATTTTGTAAAATAAAAAGAATGTCAATAATTTATCATAATGCTCTAAAGACAAGAGGACGTTGATGTTAATTAATTTTGCAGCGTCTTGGTTCAATTATTTTGTTTCTGCCACGTAATAAGCTTTCGTTACATTTTGTCTAAAGTCATAACCGAAGGAATCAAGTAATCAGAACCAAAACATAATCAAAGGTAATTCGTGCAATCATTTTAGTTATCAAATAAGCTGGAAGCTCGAGCTTCAACGTCTTCAAACTCTTGTCTCTACTTTTTTATCTATAATGCCAAAATCCACGAAAATAATGGACAGACACCATTAACCTATTCAAATGTCAGGTTAGTGGTGGAAGATTTATCCGGAATATAGGAGAGAAAAGTTAAAACTCATTTAGAACTTCAAAATCTGGCTCCAACTTAGTCCATTTTCTACACTGTAATACATATTTTATTACTTTATTTATATCAAATAAAATTAAATATATAACACTTGTCTTAAAAATTATGTTATCTGATAATATAAGAAAAAGACATAAAATTAAGAAATCTTAATTTAAAATAATATAAATTTAAAAAATAATAATATGAACTAATCTAAAAGATTTAGATTAATTGTTTGCTAATATTGACGGACTTAAGCAAAATTTAAAACTCATATTTCAGATCAAACCTAACTTAGATAAGTATAACTTATACTAATATTATGCACAGAGACAATTTAAACCCAACAATCTAATCAAAGTTATAGACAGGATACTTGGTTGGGTACAATTAGAGGTGTGCATGAGTAAAGCCGGGTTTGGGTCAGACTCAACTAAAAATTTTGGCCAGTTCATTGGGCTTGGACCGGGCCGAGCCTAAAAAATAGGCCTAAAATTTTGTCCAAACCAAATTTATAAAAATGCTAAAACCGAGCTTGGCTCAAACCCGATATATTAATTTTTATAATATTTTATATAATTTTAAATATATATAATACATTAAAATACTAAAAATTAAAATAAATATTTTTCAACAAATTGAAAATAAATTTTAAAAATATGTAGACTTAAATAACACTAAAATAGATGTAACTTGACAAGCAAATGCCTCTAAAATAATAACAAAATTAACAATAAAATAAATTTTATATAATATCTAAAGAATAACAACAAAATAATAGAAACATAATAGTAAAATGGTAGAAAAATAAGGAAAAAAAAATAAGAAAATATTATTAAAAAATATTTTTTTCATTTAATGAAATCGGGTCGGGCCCGGACCCGGGCCAAAAATGCTTTATCCGAGCCCGACTCATTTTTTAAACGGGCTTTATTTTTTTGTTCAAGCCCATTTTTCGGGCCTATATTTTTGCCTAAACCCTCTCACATTTCGAACAGGCCTTCGGGCCGGGCCGCCCGGCCCATGCACTCCTCTAGGTACAATACGCTTAAACACACTACTGTTCAGGAAAAGCCCTTTGGCTTATATTTATTGAGGTGTTGCAGAGGTTCTACCAGCCTGTCTCAGAATCAATTTCAACCAACCACACAAACCATTTGAGGCTCAACTCTGTTGACCAACAAAGATTCTAAAATACTACCTACCATACTCCAAAGTAACACACTTATTTTTGCAACCGAGAAAGCCATGAGTGCATTACTGAGCCATGGTTTCTAATAATTCTGGAGGCTACTTTAGTTTCTACATAAGAGAAAGCTTTAGATGATACAACAAACAGCTTCTGTTTTGACCTTAGTATCAAGCAATCACTTGGCTAGATTCTGATGATACAATAAACAGTTTTCTGTTTTTCCAAATTTTGGGTTTGTTTCATTCATGCTATAAAATAGAAAGTTACTTCATGATGCAAAGTTGTCCCCATTTGTGGACCAGATGTTCAGAGAAGTTAGTTCTGCATAAGAAAACTGCAAGTAATATTATCATGATCTTATTTCTCTTTTTTTACATTCCATCAGCTGTATCGCATATAACTATAGCTGTAGCATTATTCCCTCATTTTATATATGCTTGAAAATACCTGGATCTTCCTTAAAGCCCTACAAGGGAACATTAAATTTCTTTGTAGTGTCACTCAACTGTCTGCAAATGAACTTTTTGGGAGTTTGATACTGCCAAGACACAGCTCAGGTTGCCTCACTATGTAAACTTGATCGCCAACCTTACCACTTGAATCCTGGTTCCGATACCATGTCCATAGAGCCCAAGTCTCATTCTTCACCTGCAATTCACTTAGAAGTTAGAAAAAGCCAATCAAGGGCTGGCCATTAAATCAAGAAAAAATAAAGTAGAAAAATAATTAAGTACTCCACGTCAGAAATTTTAAACATGTTGTGGAGCATTTCGAATCTAGTTGTCTAATATGACGCTTTCGTTGAATGATAACAGGCTGAAATTGAACTCACAATCTGTTTGTTTTGCAAATTTTTTTTTTTTTCAGTACGTTTATCTGGTGAAACATTGACTAATTAATGGATCTATCTAAATTTTCTCTCTATATTTCAGCTGATGTCTGCAAATTTTCCATGCAACTTCACGAGATAACCATAGAAAAGCTATTCCTACAAGGTGCAGATGGGAAGAAGGGCACCACGACAAAGTTGTGGACTGTGGCACATACTAAATCAAAGTTCTCTCAGGTGCCTTTGGAAATATCATAAATGAAGCAATTTAGTATATGGCAAGTTAAAAATCCAAATGCAATATATATAGGAAATTTTTGACAGTTCTATGATGCTTAAGCTTGGAACATGCAGAAGCAGAGAGACAAAGATGCACAGAAAAAATACCTCCAAGATCCCATGACCAAAGCTACTCTCTCTGAAGGCACTGTAATCAGGTTGCTGGTCCCAACAGAACTTTCCTGCTGCTGGACCGCTAGTGAAGTTTGTTGCACAAAAGCCACCCATATCTTCGTCATGGGTAGTTGATGGCTCTGGACAGTTAGCAGCATCATCAGCATGTTCAATTGCCATTTTTTCGCGGTTTCCCCCATCTCCTACTGTGATATGTACTGGTCCACATGGATCTAATGTATAATTGTAAACTCGATTGGACCTCTCATAGGCATGAACCTGTAAATTTTGGAGCGGAATAAGTTTGACATTTCTAAGAGATAACATATGTTTAGGAGGAAAGGATTTCCCCTCCAAACCCCCAAAGAAAAAAAAACCCATACATGCATACAAGTCTGTGTGCATGCGCGCGTGTGTGAATTCAATCTAATGGCTCTATCTGTGAATTCAGATGATTTGATTAAAAATTAAAAATTAGTCCATGACCATCAACTCTTCATGTTCTTTTATTGTTTCAACCTTGATACCATATTGCCTAAATACCAAAGTTGGTTTTCGTGACTTACGTGTCCACTAAAGACTATATCAACACCATAACTGTACAGTAATTCTTCCATTTCCAGCCTCATACATTCTGCTTCTTTATAATGAGCAGTATATGTATTGTACCATGGTGGGTGCCAGGCAGCTACCAGCCATGGTGTCATGGATCTATCAACATTAGCTAAGTCTCTCTCCAGCCACTTGTATTGCTTTGCTGCAGAAGAAATAAGTAAAGGTCTTAACAAGGTTTACACAATAATCTGAAATAAGGAGGGGGGACTCGTGAGTCAATATTATAATTTTTATTCTTCATATTAGCAAGAAAATGGTACATATTCCTAAGATATGTTACTCTCAAAACATAGTAAAAAATCCCAACTGCTTGCTTTATTTCAAAGAGATTAAAATGCTTGAAACTCTACATTAGTAATAGATTATTATCCTTGATATCATTAATAAAAAGCTTTGTAGAATTATTATACAAGGAGTCAAGGACAGATACTACCTGATTTACTATAATCAACATATGCTCCAAGCATGATAAAATGTATCCCCCCTGCATTAAAGGAATAGTAAAATGGGGATGAAGATTTGCTTTCTTCAGAAGGGAATGCAAATCGCGAACTGTAAGCTACAAAGCTCTGTTTCCCAGCTTGCTCCTCTATTTCATGGTTCCCTTCTATCACCATTATTGGAGTTCTAGAAATTAAACTCTGCATAAACCTGCAGAGAACATTCAATTAACAGAAGTTCAGCCTTTTGGCACGGTTGATTTTAGGCTTAATAAGGTGACTCAACAAACTCCTCTCCTAGCCAAAACCAAAAATAGACAAAAAGAAAGACAATAAACACAAAAAATAAGGTAATAGTGAATTATCTGACCTGCCCCAGTAATCCCAACGAGGTTGATAGGTCTCATGTATTGGAGTCTCCGGAAATGAGCAATCATAGCAGTCAGAGCCAGTACCATTTGTGCGGTAAAGGTTTGCATAACTTACGTCACCAACTAACAGAACTAGATCAGGCTTGTTGCTTTTCAAATTATGGATAGTGTCAGTTGTATTATATGTTAGTCCAAGATCTCCCACAACTGCTATTCTGTTTGGATAGCTCCTGCGACCAGAAACTGGCATGGTCCTGAAATGGTAGATATCACTCATGGCTGATATTGAGGGATCTCCACATCGATAATAATAGAGTGTTCTCGGTTTCAGTCCTACATTAAAAGGAAAAAAAAAAAAAAAAAAAAACACACACACAACACTCATCCAACGGTTCAAATCACAAGTCCTCACAATAGGGGAGAAAAATGTCTGGGAAGGGCATTTGAGAAATGATTTCTTTTTCAAGAGTAAAATACTTGGAAAAAAATCATTTTCCATTATCTAATAACTGGCAACAATCATTAGGTAACCTTATCCTAGTTTCTTCGCAGAATTCATGCATCATCTTCAGCTCAAACATTTGTGGATATCATAAAAATTGGTGGTAAAAATAACAATTTGATTTAAATCCAACCTGGTTGCTACTATTGCAGACTGCATGATAACTGTAAATTGAATCCAACAACTCCTCCATCAAAAGTAGAAACACTTTACCAATCCAATAAAACAAGAATAAGGCCAAAAGTTTTCATTAAGCTCGTCTCTATTGTTTCTTATTTAATTTTTAACTTTTTTCCAATCAGCAGACCTCTTCAAATACTATCATCACATTGTTGGAACAGAAAAAAATCCGGTGGAACCAGGCATAGTGGCATACTGAATTCCAAGTTAAAATCCATATGATACTGAGTTAAACTAAGGTAACCACTATGTCTCAAACCTGTTAGACGAACATGGTGGATGATTCCAGAAGTGTAATTCTGGAGACCTTCAAAGGGATAAAGTTGGTTGTACACCGAAGAATAACCACTGGCTTCATCAGTTAAGGGAACCCTTGACCTCCCATAACGAACCACACTTGCAACAGTATTGGGGTTCAGTGGCTTTATGTTATTACCAATTTGGAATTCCCCTGCCAAACTTTCCAAAAGCTAGCTCACATAAAATCAAGCAATAGACTAGTAATAACAGAAACAGAGACAGATAAAAGCAGATATGAAGCTAAATTTAAAATATCAAACGAAAATTTATGGCAGCTAAACAAATTTGTGTTGTAGCAACCAAAAAGAAAAAGAAAAAAAAGTTTTGCCTATGAATTAAACCAATTCCAAAATCAATAAGAAAAAAAATTCTCATGATTCTCCTTTTACTTATAGCTTTTGGTATTTAAATTTCATTTTATTTACTTAGAATTTGTTAAAAAAACAAATGGCTAATAAACAGCGGAGTTCAAACATGGTAAAGCATTTCTTTCATGTAAGAAAATTATATAATATTGTACTTGAAGCTTAAGTCATTGAGTTCCTTTCGTTCATGGCATGCAGATGCATTCCTACTCAAACATACTTTCATTTTAACTCTGTTATTTATGAATTATGATTCTATACTTTATACAGTCAGTAATCTAAGAAATGGTAATTTACTGGGAGCCAAACAAGCCAGAAACACAATAATAAATAATATAGATAAGATTCGGAGGAGCAACCGGTGATCCATGAGATCCAAACAGAGTCGTAATTGACGGAGAGAGAGACCGAAATCTGCTCGGGCTCGAATCCTTCGACGCAGCGGCGCACACGGGGATCGGTGTCGGGCAAATCGACAGCGTTACCTCGTAAGCTGACATCGTAGGGGACGGTTATGGGTTCGAAAGGCCCGTCGAGAGTGGAAGGAATCAGGTCGTCGTCGATAGCGGCGACAGCGATGGAGACTGAGAAAACGAGGAACCACCGAAACGTGATCGTTAAGAACATCTTCGACTTTCCAGCGAGAGAAATAGCGAGTATGTGAAGAAATGAATATATTTTCCTTTTTATAGAGAAATGAATATATTAAACATCGGATGACCGGAAATATGATAAGCTGACGCATGGATTTTGCTGGCAGTTGCGACAGTTTAGTTTATGAAACTTGTCTGCACTGCGTGTATTAATATTTTTATTTTTTAGACCCCATTAATTTAATTTATTAATTAACTTAAGCATATTCCTTCTCTCATAACTTATTTTTTTCTTAAGTGATATTTAAATTATTATTTTTACTTAGTATCTTTAATAGTCAAATTATTAGTTAACTGTTTAAATAATAAAAAAAACTTAACCTATAAATTCATATCTAAACTACATTTTTCTCATTTTAACATTTAAATATTTTTTCCCAAATAATATTTAAATTATTTTTTCAAGCTTATACTTTTATTAGTTCAACTATTTGTGATTTGTTTAATCTATTTTTAAAAAGAATATATAAATAATTAAAATTTTTCATGTAAAATAAAAATAAAAAGTATTATTTTTCTCATTTCATGTATAATCTTTTACTTCAATTTTATTTCCTTTCTTTTTTCTCTCATTTTTAATTTCTTCTACAAATGTGAGTATTTTAGATTTTAAAGTTTTCAAAATAGAATTGATGGTCAAACCAATCAAGCCATTAATTCTTGTTTTAATTTTTGTTCAATTCAATCAAATAAATTATTAGAAAAACCATAAAATAAAAACAAAACAATATTTAATTCAATTAGAAAATGATTAAAAATTATATTATTATAAGGATATTTTATCTTTTCTATTTTTCTATTATATTATTATGGTACTTTTGTATTTTTTTATACAAAATTAATAAAACCAATGTATAATGAGGTTGGAACCTATAGCATTAAAGATTTTAAACTTTCAATTTTATTATTTTAATTAAAATATCATTTTATTTTTACATATTTTTAATAAATATATTTTTTCATAATTCTTTCATCTACATCATAGATTTGTCATAATTTAAACTAATTTAATTGTAAATATAAAAAATTTTAATTGCACATATAAAATTTCATCTTAATTTAATTGTACTCAATTGCACTCATGGTGTAATAAATATATTTTAGAAAATAAAGTAGTATCTTTTAAGTAAATGGTTATTTGAAGGGGTTAGTATTTGGTACTATATTTTTTAACTCCACAAGTATGGTTAAAGAATTAACATATGTCTCGTTTTTTTAAAGCGAGTATTTGATATCCTGGCAATATTTTTTTTATTTTACAACTAATTTTAAAAAAATTGACATGTGCCACTTTTTTAATATTTTATTATACTTTTATAAAACACTTGTCAACCTTAACTCAGCTTGTGGAGTCTAAAAACTCAACTGATAATATACCAAATATTTTTCCTTCTTTATATATATATATATATATATATATATATATATAATTTATTATATTCTAAAAAAGAATACATGTTTGAAAAGAATATTATTAATAATCACAAATCTTTAATATAAATTTTAAAATCAACATAAAAAACATATTTTAAAAATATTATACA
Organism: Gossypium rotundifolium; assembly: GCA_025506655.1. Lineage (NCBI taxonomy): Eukaryota > Viridiplantae > Streptophyta > Magnoliopsida > Malvales > Malvaceae > Gossypium > Gossypium rotundifolium. Next base: position 161,253,478 of record CP106732.1, on the reverse strand, counting down.
TAATTACACTAAATCTCAATTCACATCATAATTATACTAAAATAAATTTCATACATAATATGATATTAAAGGATTTATTTTATTAAATTATTGAAGACAGTAAGTAAGAAATCTAAGGCTCAAAATAAATATATAAATTCATGGTGCTTAAGATTCGCTTTACCACAACTTTTAGAAATGTACGAAGCGACCATCTTTCTAGACTTCTTTTCCCTAGGCGTGAAAGATACGTAGCCCAAGAGTTTAGTAGTGTACAACATTCACTTCACTTCTTATGTGAGGTAAAATACTTAAATATATTAAAAAATAAAATTTACGGAAAATAGTTAATTTTTTAAAAATTTACGAAAAAGGGCCGATTTTTTTAAAATTTACAGAAAATGACCGATTCACCACAAAACGCGTCCACGTCAGAGCGTTTTGTGAGGAAAAACTAGGAAAGCGCGCCTCTAGGGACGCGCTTTGTGTCAAATCAACAAAATCGCGCTGACGTGGATGCGCTTTGCTGATATGGCACAAATTGCGTCCCCAGGTGCGTATTTTAGCCCTGCAACGGTCAAAAAAATTTTGATGTTGGAGGCCAATGGTAAAAAATTAAAACCCTATAAGTACCCTCAACCCTTTTATTTTTTTCACACATTAGACCTCTATCATCTTTCTCTCAATTTTCTCTCAAATTTCTCTCAAATTTCTCTTAAAGTCCATGAAACTTACTCTCAAATTTCAAAATAGTCCTTTACTATTTACAAAAAAGCCCTTTTTAATTTTTTTTAATATATTGTTTTGGAAAATTTTAGAATTTTCGATCGTATTACAATGGCCGGGGAATTAATTCGTCTAGACAACAAGCACATCTCCGTCGATCAAGTGCAAATGGTAAGTTTTAATTTTAATTTTTCAATATTATTTAATATTTTTTAGGTTTATGCAATTTAAATTAATTTTTATTTTATAATTTTTTAAGCAGTCTGTTATCGGGTGTTGCAATGTTATATTCGCAATATGCATGGTCCGCCATCGCTGTTGATCAAGAATTACCTACGGGAAGCGGGTTTATAGGCCGGGAGTTCAAGTTAGAGTCGACTTTGATCAGTGCGTTGGTAAAGAGGTGGAGACCCGAGACGCACACTTTCCATCTTCCATGCAGAGAGTGTACCATCACTCTGGAAGATGTCGCGATTCTGATTAGGATTGCCGGTGAGCAGGTCGGTAGTCACCGGGTCCGCAACTTCTACCGATTGGATGGCCGTATGCTACGAGCTTCTGGGTGCCATTCTGGATAACATTCATGAAGGTCAAATCGAGATGACCTGGTTACGAGACACATTTCTGGAGCCGAATGATGATTCGAACTAAATAGAAAGAATACAGTATACTCGAGCATACATTCTTCAGATAATTGGAGGTTATCTAATGCCGGACCTGTCTAGAAACCTCGTACACTTGAGATGGCTACTGAAACTTGTTGATTATAGAGCAACCAATGAAATGAGTTGGGGGTCTGCCGTGTTATCGAAGTTGTATCGGGAGCTGTGCGGGGCGACGCGGCCTAGTAAAGCGAAAATCGGAGGTTGCCTATCACTACTGCAGTTATGGGCACGATTTCGACTTCCATTTTTACGTCTTCGACTCGACCACCCATATTCATTTCCACTGATAACGAGGTAAATTTAATGTTATATTTTACAATTATTACGTAGATTTATAGTATAATTGTATGCTAAAAATTTATTTAACTAGGTGGAACCATTCAGCGAGTTATGCTGGAATACCTACCTCGCTTGAAGATATACGGCTTCTATTGGACCAACTGTCGGAATCACAAGTAAGTTTCGAATTTCGTATTTATAATGTAGTATTTCGTATTTAGTGTTTAGTATTATGTATATAACTAATATTTTGGTAATATTAATATAGTTTCAATGGACACCGTACGAGGATTCGGCAATTCGAGCAGTAATTCCGAAGGAGTTCTTACAAAATCCAAACCTTTGGCACATGAAGGTCCCATTGATCAATTATGCGATCGTGGAGATGCACCAGTCAGATCGGGTTCTGCGACAATTTAGATTCTGGCAATCGATTTTCGTGCCACGTAAGGTGCTCGATGATGAGCACAAAGTGGACTAACGGCAGTTACACATGGATTGGCCAAGATTTTGGTCAGCACATATCGAGATATGAGAGAACCGGTATGACTATTTACCTATCCGGGAATCGATCGTCGTTCCTGAGTTAGCGTGCGTACCGGAATACATGCCATGGTTTAGGATCCATGGTAAGCCGTATTGTTGTCGGAAGAAGAGAGGTGACGGTAATTTCGTCAACAAAGGGAACGTCGGGGCCCTTTAAATTCAAGGAGAAGGGGTGATGAGACGGGGCCATCAACAGCGTCGACACAGCCAACGGGCCCATCAGTTCAACCGACGACACCGACATCACAGCCTTTACCCTTTATGCCAGGTGCGTACCCTACCCTTTATATGTATCCTAACCTATATATGTTTCCTTTTCTGTAACACCCCAAACCCGGCCCAAACACCACGACCGGATCTGGTATGTCACTAAGAAAATTTAATAAAACATGTCGCATTTTTGGAAAACATTTGTCGAGTTTAAACATGTATTACGGAAAACTTAACGATTTGATAGCTTATAAAAGATATGAATTTTATATGATGCCTTAGCTTAATTAAGATGTAAAATCTAAATGTCTAATAATAATAAAAACCCACAATAAAACCAAAAAAAAAAATATAAAGCTAGTGGCACGTGGCCTTATTACAATGAAATTTAGAACCCACTAATTAAAAATAATAAAATAAATAAACTAAGTAAAGTCTTTTCTTTGAATCAAAATATTCTCTCGCATGGCCACCTTGCACTCCTCTCCAAATTTCGGTCCGATGCACTAGATGCTACCTGAAAGATGTTAAATAATAGGGTGAGTCGCGAGACTCAGTGTGCAACCCTCGTGCACCATCAGATTTGGGTCTTAGCCCCACAAAACAGAAAAATAGAACATATTATATATGAAAATTTGCAAAGCCTAACCCAAATCCTAGGTTTTCATCCGCTACACACCACTCTTGCCTACTATTCACACCATTGGGGATTTCTACAATCAACCCACACCGCTACACACGCAAAAAGCCACTACAACAGATCATGGCATAAACCACTACAACAGATCATGGCAAAAGCCACTACAACAGATCATGGCAAAAGTCACTACACAGAACACTTACCCTTTCATCAAACCCAACCCCGTACGATCACAGAAACTGACATACATGTTTATCACATCAAATCAAAAGAACCATTCACTTTAGAATGACAGAGATCACTAACTTGGTGATTCGCCTTTACCCTCTTCAGATTTCAACCGTTATGCTAGGATTTTGGCATTTAACAGAATTTAACAGATTTATAACCATATTATAACAGGCAATCTAAATGGTGTGGAAGTGTTACACACCTGATAAATATGTAGGACTACCCTCTACGTCGATACCCTCGCTAATCAGATCTACTGTCCTTTGTCTACAACTTTGCTCAAAAGCCAGAAGAACGCAAGGATAAGGCCTCTCCTATATTCGGCCAAGGTTAGTGCTTTACTCGATTCATACATTTAAATTAACAGATCTCCTTGCCTTAAAATCTCGAAAGTAATTCGATCCGAGTGCTACTGAACTCTGGCTTAGAAATCTAAGCGATTGGACCCCCTTCAAATCCCGGAATGCCGTAAATGAGAGAAAACACCCAATTAGTTAACCATATAGCCATTCGGCTAAGATCTCTAAAAGCTAGAAAAAGATTTAAATCTCACGAATCGACATTTACCTATACAAATGGTTTCGGCTACTCCTTGCAGGAAGATTCAGCAATCACAGCAGAAGATCCAAGCGTAGAAGATTAGAGATCTAAGAATTTTGACTTTTATGAAAATCCCGAAAAAGATGAACAAGAGGAAGATTTCGCCTACAAGAACAAATAAGAGTGTAGTTTTGGCTTTTAATGAATGGGAGAAGAATAACAATGGAGATCAGAAGATTCGGCTAACAGGAAATTTCAAATGAAGAAGAAAGGGTGAAGGAGGTGGTGATTTTTCGGCTTTTAGAAGAGAAAAGATGAGAAAAGAAAAACAACTAAGATGGCCTTCAGATTTTCAGTACAAAGAAGGAAGAATAGAGTAGGGTTCAAATGCCGGAATTGATAAGCTATTCCCCCTATTTATAGAAAATTCGGTACCCCCTATGACTATTAGAAACTGATTTCTTTACTCTTCTAGGTGATGGAATTTCGGCCAACTCTGCTCTCAGCAGATAGCTCATAATTTTTCTCCTTTTATCTTCCATATTATCAACTATATTATCTACATTAACCTATTCACATAAATCCTCCTATTTTTGAGCCTTGTAGCCGTCCACTCCACCTAACCCTAATGCCGAAAATTAGCTAACTTGAATCCAAGGAATTGGGCTCCTTGAAACTTAAATTTGGGCCCCTAACTCCTTAGTGTGGCGTCACCTCCTTGTTCCCTAAATGGCGCTATTGACTACTGGGCCACAAGCCCATTTTGATATTTTAAACATAGGTACTACCTTTTAAGTCCTATAATGCCCAAACAGAAAATTTTAATTAAGGCCTCTGCCTAAGCTTGAGCCCAATTTAGACCCTTAACAGTTAAATTAACGCTTTAAACATATACACACATTAAATGCATAGGCCCAAAAATTCAGGATGTTACAGTTCTACCCTCCTTAAAGAAATTTCGTCCTCAAAATTTCCAATTAACTAGTAACCATACTACCTAAGTCTCACCACTATGCTTCTGCTGCGCACTCTAATTAAAAAAATAAACACTCAATATACTATAGTAGGGTACGCACCATTATTCGTATCTGGAGCGTCTTCGTCCCCTTGTACTCATTCTTTCGATCGACGTTTATCTGATAAAGAATTTTATGAATAATTAATTCTTCCCACTTATTAACCGCGAACAATCTTATGTAAAATTATTTCGATAGTAGTTCTTTTGAATTCGAATTCTATCTACAGGTTTAGTTCTCAAGTCTATATTTCATAATTTTAGGATCGTCATTCAATCATCATCAATCAAAACATCACATACACGCATCAACCACACAAGTAACATCCATGAACTCATATTTCTCTCCTAGGGGTATTTTCGTCATTTCACTACCTATGGGTATTTTCGTAATTTTCAAAATAAGGTGTCTTAGTGATTTTTCAAGATATGGGTATTTCGATAATTTTACAAATTAGAGGTATTTTAGTCATTTTACAAATTAGGGGTAATTTGGTAATTTTACAAATCAGGGGTATTTCGAGAATTTTACAAAAGTAGGTCATTCTAGTAATTTTTGTAAAAATAGAGTAGCTGGTCCCTTTCGGGTTTTAGTTAGAACTTTGGCCCGTTAACAAGTCCTCACGGTTAGAGTGAACAAACACTACGCACCATGTAGGATTCCAGAGAAGAGAATGTGAGTCACTAGGACCGCTTAAATACCAAGCTCTCCCTGGATCCAATCCTAGACATGCGCATGCCTGTTGCCACACCTTAACTCAATGACTTATTCCCGGGTTTGTTTAATTAGGTTAAGTTTTATGGAAGTTGAAAAGTATGATGTAAACAAGGCCTAAAGTCCATCAGATTCTAATTAAACTAGTCTACGTCCCATAAAGCCCATCGAGCCCATAGATACTTAACACACAATGGTTCAGAATACTTACCTGGCGGACTTGGGCCAGAGACGCAGGTGCCATGCCGAGCTGACAGACCTGTATCATTTATAAAAATGCATGTTTCAAAACCTATCTTTAGAAAACGTTTTGAGCCCAAAACCCCAAAGCTGAGTTTTGAATCGGGCTCTGATACCAATTTGTAACACCCCAAACCTGGCCCAAACACCACGACCGAATCTGGTATGTCACATAAAACATGTCGCATTTTTGGAAAACATTTGTCGAGTTTAAACATGTATTTCGGAAAACTTAACGATTTGATAGCTTATAAAATATATGAATTTTATATGATGCCTTAGCTTAATTAAGATGTAAAATCTAAATGTCTAATAATAATAAAAGCCCAAAATAAAACCAAAAAAATATAAAGCTAGTGGCCGTGGCCTTATTACAATGAAATTTAGAAGCCACTAATTAAAAATAATAAAATAAATAAACTAAGTAAAGTCTTTTCTTTGAATCAAAATATTCTCTCGCATGGCCACCTTGCGCTCCTCTCCACCCAGGTCCGATGCACTAGGTGCTACCGAAGATGTTAAATAATAGGGTGAGTTATGAGACTCAATGTGCAACCTCGTGCACTATCGATTTGAGCCTTAGCCCTACGAGCGAATAACGAACATATTATATATGAAAATATGCAAAGCCCAACCCAAATCCTGGGTTTCCATCCGCTACACACCATCCTTACCTGCCATTCACACCATTGGGGATTTCTACAATCAACCCATACCGCTACACGCATCAGATCATGGCAAAAAGCCACTACAACAGATCATGGTATAAGCTACTACAACAGATCATGGCATAAGCCACTACAACAGATCATAGCAAAAGCCACTACAACAGATCATGACAAAAGCCACTACACAGAACACTTCCCCTTTCATCAAACCCAACCTCGTGCAATCACAGAAACTGGCATACATGTTTATCACATCAAATCAACAGAACCATTCACTTTAGAATGACAGAGATCACTAACCTGGTGATTTGCCTTTACCCTCTTTGGGTTTCAACCGTTATGCTAGGATTTCGGCATTTAACAGAATTTAACAGATTTATAATCATATTATAACAGGCAATCTAATGGTGTGGAAGTGTTACACACCTGATAAATACGTAGGACTACCCTCTACGTCGATACCCTAGCTAATCAGATCTACTGCCCTTTGTCTACAACTTTGTTCAAAAGCCAGAAGAACGCAAGGATAAGGCCTCTCCTATATTAGGCCAAGGTTATTGCTTTACCCGATTCATACATTTAAATTAACAGATCTCTTTACCTTAAAATCCCAAAAGTAATTCGATCCGAGTGCTACTGAACTCTGGCTTAGAAATCTAAGCGATTGGACCCCCTTCAAATCCTGGAATACCGCAAATGAGAGAAAACACCCAATTAGTTAACCATATAGCCATTCGGCTAAGATCTCTAAAAGCCGAAAAAAGATTAAATTCTCACGAATCGACACTTACCTATACAAATGGTTTCGGCTACTCCTTGCAGGAAGATTCGACAATCACAGCAGAAGATCGAAATGTAGAAGATTAGAGATCTAAGAATTTCAGCTTTTATGAAAATCCTGAAAAAGATGAACAAGAGGAAGATTTCGGCTACAAGAACAAACAAGAGTGTAGTTTTGGCTTTTAGTGAATGGGAGAAGAATAACAATGGAGATCAGAAGATTCGGCTAGGAAATTTCAAAGGAAGAAAAAAAGGTGAAGGAGGTGGTGATTTTCGACTTTTGGAAGAGAAAAGATTAGAAAAGAAAAACAACTAAGATGACCTTCAAATTTTGGCACAAAGAAGGAAGAATAGAGTATGGTTCAAATGTCAGAATTGATGAGCTATTCCCCGTATTTATAGAAAATTCGACACCCCCTATGGCTATTAGAAATCGATTTTTTACTCCTCTAGGTGATGGAATTTCAGCCAACTCTGCTCTCAGCAGATAGCTCCTAATTTTTCTCCTTTTATCTTCCATATTATCAACTATATTATCTACATTATCTTATTCACATAAATCCTCCTATTTTTGAGCCTTGTAGCCGTCCACTCCACCTAACCCTAATGTCAAAAATTAGCTAACTTGAATCCAAGGAATTGGGCTCCTTGAAACTTAAATTTGGGCCCCTAACTCCCTGGTGTGGCGTCACCTCCTTGTTCCCTAAGTGGCGCTACTGACCACTAGGCCACAAGCCCATTTTGATATTTTAAACACAGGTACTACCTTATAAGTCCTATAATGCCCAAACAGAAAATTTTAATCAAGACCTCTGCCTAAGCCTGAGCCCAATTTAGACCCTTAACAGTTAAATTAACACTTTAAACATATACACACACTAAACGCATAGGCCCAAAAATTCAGGATGTTACATTTTCCCAGTCCCACCCCAAATTGGAATGCATGGCCGGGTTCGAGTCCGTTCCCGACTACTCCGACTGGCCAGCCGATCTTGAGGCCGCCGTCGCGTGAGGGATCACAAGAGGCGTCATCGGGGAGCACTTCTTTTTACCAGTCTCCTTCGCCATACGAGATTCAGACACCCGCGCCGTGGTTTATGCAAACACCTCCGGGGTCGTTATTTTATCAAGGTGGGTCATCCTCGCAACACCCACAACTGCACCCATCTTGGGAGGAACCGGAATCCCTTGAGGTTCCACTATCTCGCAGGAAGCTAGAAGAAAGAGGAATCCAGCGCGTAACCGCTGACCACCCCCGTGTGGCACTGATTCCGATCGGCATCAACATTGATTCGGATGGGCTTTTTTATTTTTTAAATTGTAATAAATTTTTTTATTTTTTTAATAAAATAAAAGTTTTTTTTATTTGTGTTTGTAATTTAATTTTAATATCTTCACTAAAATAGAAGTTATTTATCTTTTTTTGTATATAATTTAATTTGATTTTTTAATAAAATAAAAGCTATTTTTTATTTTTATTTTTGTAATATAGTTTTAATATATTTAATAAAATAATGGTTGTTTAATTTTTTATTGTAATTTAATTTTAATATCTTTAATAAAATAGAAATTGTTTAATTTTTTATTGTAATTTAATTTTAATATATGTAATAAAATAAGAAGTTGTTTTTATTTTTATTTTTGTAATTTAGTTTTAATATATTTAATAAAATAATAATTTTAAATTTTTTATTGTAATTTAATTTTAATATCTTTAATAAAGTAGAAATTGTTTAATTTTTTATTGTAATTTAATTTTAATATATGTAATAAAATAAGAAGTTGTTTTTTATTTTTGTAATTTAGTTTTAATATATTTAATAAAATAAGAAGTTGTTTTTTATTTTTATTTTTATTTTTTGTAATTTAGTTTTAATATATTTAATAAATAAGTCGTTTTTTATTTTTTTGTAATTTAGTTTTAATATATTTAATAAATAAGAATTTTTTTGTAATTTAGTTTTAACATATTTAATAAAATAAGAAGTTTTTTTATTTTTTTATTTTTGTAATTTATTTTAATATATTTAATAAAATAATAGTTGCTTATATGTTTTTGTAATTTAATTTTAATATATTTAATAAAATAGAATTTGTTTAATTTTTTTGAAATTTAATTCTAAAATAAAAGTCTAATATTTTGTAATTTTATTGCGACCTAAAGCACGTCCCAGTATGCTTTTCTTTTTTTCCCACAAAACGCGCTGACGTGGACGCGTTTTGTGGGGAAACGACCTTTTTCCGTAAATTTTTAAAAAATCGACCATTTTTCATAAATTTATTTTTTTTAGTATATTTGGGTATTTTACCCGTATAGTTGGTATTTAATTTTTTTTATTTAGTTAATGTTTAGATTTGTATTCTACTATTTAGGTTGGTATTTTTTTAAGGGTAAATTATACTAACAGTCACTCAACTTTGATGCAACTAATAAAACCATCACTCTGATTTCTATTCAGTCACTTAACTTTCAAAAATAACAAATCAATCCTTTTAACCATTTTCCGTTACAGACATAATGAAAAGATGACCTGTTATCCTACTGTGTAAACGACCCTAATTTAAAACTCTAACTGGGCTGGGTAGTAAAAGAAAAAGAAGAAGTAGAGAAGAAGAAGAGAAAAATTCTAGAATGGTTCAGCAGTAGCATAAGGTTGTGGATTGCAGCGACAGCGGTAGGGCAAACTTCAACCTTATTTTCCAAAATCTACTTCGATTTTCCTCTCCATCATCTTCTTTATGACCCACTGCTTTATTGATTTGAAACATTTCCTCATTTAACCAAAAGAACCCTTTACAAATGCCAATATTGACTACTAGAGAATTCTTTTTAAGTTGAGAATGCTTATTTGAATGCAATACAAGCACATTTCAATGAATTGACATGGGAGGTTTTTTTGTCCTTTTGGCCAAAGATGGTAACAAATATTTGAATCGTTCTTATCAATAGTTTCAAATAGTTTGGAAGTATCCAAAGATGTTTAACCCCATGTCCACATTTATAAAGCAATAATTAGCATAAAGCTTTTCAGAAACAATTCAAGAGATTTTGTTAAAAGCTTATTCACTTACTTGTAGAAAGCTGGGAATTAGCCCAACATAGATAGCGGGAATTCCTTCTTGCTCAACAATCTTCAAACCAGTTGCCAGTGCGCCCATTTTGCTTGCTTGGACTTGCAATTGTAACTATCTTCTCACAACCTCAAATGGGTAAGTAGCAACTTCGGCACCAACAATAGCCCCATATAGTAATGTCCTCACTGGTCCCAACTCTACCAGATCCAAAACATTCAGATCTTGCCTCATCTGTCTCATGTTCTGACTTCTTTTCCTACCTTTCAAACCTAGATGGGGAGAGATTGGAAGGCAACAAAGGAGACAAAAGAGATTGATGGTAGAGTGAAGCATATCACCTTTTAGGTCATTTGCACAAAAAGTAAAAATATTGGGTCATTTATTTAAAAACAAAAAAGGAAGGATGAAAAAAAATAGACACACATGTACAACCCATTTTCTGCCCGGCCCAAACCAATTAAAACCCAAACAGCAAACCCACTAAAAACCCAATTAACCCATCAAAAAACCACAAAAATTAAACACCAAACCAAACAGATTAACCCAACCAAAACCTACCCAAGCCCATTAACCTAACCCAACAGCTAGCCCACTTGGCCCAATACCCAAATTAACCCTAATCAGAAAAAAACAAAATACAAACCCTAGGTGCGCCGCACCTAGGGCCACTTGCCCAGCCTTTTGACGCCGCCAGTTTGACGCCACCGCCACTGTCGCGTCAGCACCGCCTCTATCACCGGTCACCACCACTTGCTTACAAACAATAAAGATGAGATGACAGAAAGACTATAAGAGAAAGGACAGAAAGCAAAGAAAGTTGTAAAAATATGGCTATAAAAGCCGATTCAAAACATTTGTAAAAGGACCTTTTTTTTTTCACCAATCAATAGAATACAAAAACTTTCAATCACAAACAGATTCAAACACTAAAAAGGGCAGAGATTGAGCATTAAAAGAAAAAAAATGATGTGATTTTATATTTTTTTACTCTTTCATTCGTTGTTTCGAATCTTTTTTATCTATTATTCAACCCAAATACATATATATACATACATTTAAAAAAAAAAACACAAGTTTTTACCTTTTTAGCCATCGTGCGCGGTGGCCGATGGCGGCGAAAGGGCGCGAAATTCTCAACGGAGACCAGCCCCTGCAGAGAGAAAAAGAAAAGAGTTAAAAAACCTTTTTTAGAACAGGTGAAGAATGATTTTTTTTAAAAAAAAAATTGGCCTTAAATAGCCTCTCAAAACGACGTCGTTTTGGGGCTAGCCTTAAACGCCCAAAACGACGTCGTTTTGCCTAGGATCCGCGTGTTGACCCGACCCGCACAGGAGGATCCGCGTGTTTTTACTTTTGGGGTTATTTCTGCTTTTGGCCCTTCCACTTTTTTAGCATTTTTCAATCAAGTTTATTTATTTTTTAAATCTGGCCCAATACTTTCATGTTCGTTCCATTTTGATCCACATCGAAACGTAGTGTTTCAGGAGAACGGGATAATTTTCCTCTGGTCCCTCCTTTGTTTTGCGCATCACATTGGGGTCCTTTCCCCTTCTATTTATTTTAAATTTACCCCGAAGTTTTATTTTTAATTCAGTTTAGTCCCCCTTTCTTTTTTGTTATTTTTTCCATTATTATTATTATTATTTTAATTTTGCTATTAGTATTATTATTACTACTATTTTATTTATTTATTATTAGGCTTATTATTACTATATATTATTATTATTTTATATGTTATTATTATTTATTCTATTTATTATTGTCCTATTATTATTATTATTATTATTTATTTTAATTATTATTATTTAGTATTTTTATCATTATATTATTATTACTATTATTATATTATTTTTATATATGTATATATGTTTATTTTTTATTTATTTATATATTTCATTTCATTTATTATTATTTCCATTATTATTATTATTATTATATCATCATTATTATTTTATCATTATTTTCTACTACCGTTAATATCGACTATTATCGTAATACTTTCATTTTATCACTACCTATATTATTATTTTTACTTTTCATTATTATTAATATTCTAGTAACACTCCTATTAGCATATTATTCGGATTTCATGTCGTTATTTTTATTATTATTCTTTTCACATGTAACATTGTATTTTCATATTATCATTTGTCACACTAATTTTTCTCGATGCATTAGGTTTTTAAAATAACCAATATTTCGTATTAAAGATTTGAGGGAATCGAGCCCTAATTTACTGGGTTCCGATTTTCCTCATTTAATCTGAATAACGGAATATCCCTTTTTAAATCGCAATATGAGTTTTGAATAACATACTTGTTCTCGAAAATTCGAAATGTTGTGCCCTAACTTACTGGACACGACATCTAGATACCCCGGGATAAGTTTTTTAAAATAAAGGCAATACTCAGTATTTGGAATTTCGAGGAATCGAGCCCTAACTTACTAGGTTCCGGTTACTCGTTTGACAAATAACGGAATATCCTCTTTAAACTTAAAACCGAGTTTTAAAATCAAAAGGCAAGCTCAATTTTGGGAGCCCAAAGTGTTGCACCCTAACTTACTGGGTACGATACTATGTCTCTTCGAAATGAGAGGGTCTTATCATCCATCTCGATTTGTTCAAGTTTAAAATAAAAAAAAATGGAGGATCGTATTTTCAAATCTTTTCAAATTTTTGACATTAGGACATTAATTAATCAATCTGGTATCGATTTTGGGCGTGACGAGGGTGCTAATCCTTCCTCGCACGTAACCGACTCTCGAACCCGTTTTCTCAAATTTCGTGGACCAAAAGCATTGTTTTAGTAAACCGAAACGTTTTATTAAAATAAAGGTGATCCGATCACACCTCATCAAAAAGGATTGGTGGTGAATCTCCTTTTTATCTTCATTTTTAAAACCAAAGTCGACCGTCGTTTTCTTAAAAAAAAATGGTTACGACAACTAGGGGTGAGCGTTCGATCGAATCGAATCGAATGAAAAAATTTCGAGTTAATCGATTTGACGAATCATATTTTATCATCCTAATTTGATTTGAAATTTTCTCGAATCGAATCGAGTGAGATGGAATTCGAATCGAATCGAATCGAATCGAATCGAATATAGTTGTTCGAGTTAAATTTTAAAAAATAATTTTGGGTCCTTGTAACCACTGTCACCCATCGTAATAAAATTTGTCCACCTTAATCAAATTTTTTATTAACTTTCATCACCTCATAGTTTATTTATTCATCTTTTATATACGGGTTAACTTCTTTGCTTGCTTAGTTGTTTCAATTATCTTCAAATTCTTGTCATTATGTATTTTGGAATTAAAATATATATTAAATGTAAAATGTGATTTTTAATAAAAGTTATTTTAAAGATAAAATGTGAAATTGATACCAATATAAAATTTTAATACAAATATTTAATGGCATAATTAATAATTCAATTTTAATATAAATATTCAATATGACTAAACAATTCAATAATATAAAAATATAAAATGTGAAATTTAATTTAATAATATAAATAGTAGATATAAATTAAATTATTACTATTTATGTTTAGTGATTTTTTGGATAATTTTGATTTTTATTTGAGAGTAAAGGGTGAGAAGTAAAAGTTTTGGGGAAAATAAAAGTTTTGGGGAATAAAAGTTTGAGAGAAAGTAAATAGGGGAGTAAAATTTTGGAGGAAAATATAAAAAAATTTGGGGGGATCGGTTTGGGGTAGATGGGAGGTGGGATGGGAAGGAGTAAAAGTTTTAGGGAAAAGTAGGAGGAGTAAAATTTAGGGGAAAATAAAAAGTTTTGAGGGTTTTTGGAGTAAAATATTGAGAAAAAGTAAATGGGAGAGTAAAATTTTGGTGGGAAATGGATTTTGGGTAGATTGCAGGGTTGGGATGGGAGGGGAATAAAAGTTTTGGGGGGAAAGTGGGAAGGAGTAAAAGTTTTGAGGGAAAAGTAAAAAGGTTTGGGAGTTTGGGGTAAAAATGTAAAATATTATATTTTGATATTCGAATTATTCGAATTATTCGAGTTATTCGAATTCGAAAACTCAACTTGATTCGAACTCAAAATTCGAAAAAAAAATTAGAGTTGACTCGAATAACTCGATTAACTCGAATAATTCGATTCGTTTAACTCGAAATTTGAATTTTTTTTCAATTTTTTTGAGTCGAATCGAGTTTTGCTCACCCCTAACGACAACTCAACTTTGCCTCGTCCAACGTGGCAAGTTAACTAGCCACATCAGCTAGTTAATTGACCACGTCAGCTGCCCCATTCAGCTTGTGACAGAAAATGTTAATGGGTGACTGATTTGTCACTTTTCGATACGTTAGTAATTGATTTGTTATTTTTCGAAAGTTGAGTGACTATATTGAAATCAAAGTGATTGTTTTGTCAACTGCATCAAAGTTGAGTGATTGTTATTGTAATTTACTCTTTTTGTAATTGTACCGTTAGTTTGTGTTGATGTGATACTAATAATTAATTTAATGGTTACATGTGGCAATCTCTCAACATACCACGCAATGAGCATAAATTAAAAAATATTTTAACATAGATAAATTTATAAAAATATATTTTTTCACATCAAGAATGAACCTAGAGAAATGGTTGTTAAAATATATACATTTGTCCAGATTTATTCCAGATAGATTTTTAGTAAATTTATAGTTTTATTTTTTATAAAATATTAGTTTTAGGTTACTACAGGGAAGTTAGAAGAATTTTTAGGGGCGGATAAAATTTTAATTTTTATAGTTTATATTTTTATAATTTGTAAATGATTAAATCAATTTTTATAATTTTAAGGGGGTAAAGTGTAATTTTACCTTTACTAATTTAAAATTTTTAAAATTGTAAGGGCCAAAATTATAATTTTACATTTTAGGGGGGGCTGGGGCCCATGCCAACCCCCTAGCTAAGCCCCTGGGTTACTATTATTTTTAAAAATATATAAAATATAAATATAGTAAAAATATATAAATTTATAAAAAAGAGTTTATAAGAGAACTAAAAAGTATGTCTACAATGAATTTGGACAGATCTAGATGCATTTGAATTTAGACAACTATACGAGAAAATTCATTCTTCTATGTAAAAAAAAAATTATTATTTTAAAAAAATAATTTTGCTTAATTAGCACCAGGTATTACTTTGAAGACACAAGATATTTACGCCCTCATTTTTGGTAACTATTACTTGGACATTTTCACTGATGAAGTTAATATTTTTGGTAAGCTCCTTTTCGATTGTTTGGTACATTCGTTTCCATAAGATTGTTCATAGGTCTTATGATAAAGACCATGACACTTTCCGTCATTGCCTTGCCTATTGTTGGCCGTTCTCGTTCATGAGAAATTCACCTTCAAGGAGGTAATTGCTGTTCAACTTTTTTCTTTTTCCAATTATGTTTTGATTTTGTGGAAAATGGGTTCCAGGTAATGTGGACTTTTTCCTTATATCTAGAAGCTGTTACCACTTACCATACTTCCTCAACTTATACTCTTGACAAAGGACTAGAAACATTGACAACCTAAGTGGCAAATGCGTATTTTTTCTTGGGTATGCTTCAAAATTTTTCATTGTTTTTAAAGTAGTGTTTATTTAGTTTGTCGAAACTATTTTTTTTGAAAACGGGGATTGATTAGGTTTTAAAAACGAAAATAAAATGGGAGTCGCCACCGATCTTTATTAGGTGTGATCAGATCACTTTTATTTTAATAAAACGTTTTGGTTTACTAAAACGGTGTTTTTGGTCTACGAAATTCAAGAAAACGGGTTCGGGAGTTGGTTACGTGCGAGGAAGGATTGGCACCCCCGTCATGCCCAAAATTGGTACCGAATTGATTAATTAGTGTCTTAAGGTCGAAAGTTAAAAATCGGGAACAAATTTAAAATACGGTCATTTTTATTAGTGTTGATTTTAAAACACTTGGATGAGTTTGGAATAATCATTAAAGACCATCTCATCTCGAGGTGACGAAATGCCACATCCAGTAAGTTAGGACACGGCAACCCGAATCCTTGAGAATAAGCTTGCCTTTTATTTAAAAGCACGTGTATTTTAATTTTAAAAGAATATTCGGTTATTTAGATTAAACGAGAAAAAAAATAAAACCCAATAAGTTAGGGCATGGTCTCTCGAATTTCTAAATACGAGATATTGTCATTTTTAGAAATCCTTATCTCGAGGTAATGAGATGTCACACCCAATAAGTTAGGGCACAACACTTTGTACTCTCGAGAATAAGCTTTTTATTTTAAACTCGTATTTTGTTTTAAAAGGATATCCCTTATGCTAAACTAGAAAAATCGAAACTCAATAAGTTAGGGCACGATTTTCTCGAATTTCTAAAACGCAAAATATTACCTTATTTTGAAAATTTTCGTTTTTTAAATAATCGCGTGTGTAACACTCAAAGGTGTACATTGATTTTGTTTGAAATTGAATGAAGCGATCTAAGTTAGATAAACGTGTTGGGATTTAATGCACAATGTGATGGCATAATATGAAAATAGTAACTATCATGGAAAATAATACATAAATAAAGTACTATACAAATGAACAACAATGATATGGGAATACGAATAAGCAAATTATAACACATACAATAACAATGCTCACGTCACATACACTACTAAAATATTAACATTTATAATAGAAGAATAATGAAATAAGTATCATGAGTAACAATCCAAAAAATAAATAAAGTAAAATGATATAAAAACTTTAAAGTACATAATGGTTTAAAATGAATAATTTATAAAAACGATTTTAAATAATAAAATAAAGTATATAAGACTATTTAGAATCATAGATAAAACAATTTTAAAGAAGTCTAAAATAAATATTATTTAAAGCAATTTAGTGTAGATGGTGTAAAATAATTTAAAATAATTAACACAAAATAATTTAAAGCAAAAGTAACATGTAAAGTTTAAAGTAAATAATGTGTAACAAAGGAAAATTAGAATAAAACAATTTAAAGATAAATGTTAAAGAAAAATAAAATAGATAATATATATAAATTTAGAATAAATAATATATGAGAAATTTGAAATAAATAAATAAAATAACAATTTAAAAATAAACGAATTTTAAAATAACATATAACATAGTTTAGTCTAAATAATATATGAAATTTAAAATGGATAATATAACTTAAGATAATACATAAGTTTGAAATGAATAATATGTGAAAAAGAAATTTAAAATGTAATATACAAAATGTTTTTAGAAATAAATAGTATATGTAAAAATAAATAAATAATATATATAAGATAAACTAAAACAAGTGATATATAAAAATAAAATAAATATATATGAAAACGTTTAAAATAAACAATTTAAGAAAAATCCAAAATATATAACGTATAACATTCTAAAATAAACAATATATATATAAAAAGAATTTTAAATGACAATGTATAATAGTTCAAAGAAATAATGCGGAAAGGAGGCTAAATAACTAATGTATATACAATCAGTTTAAAATCAAAGGTTAGGGACTAAATTAAAGTTGAAGTTAAATTGAAAGGCCAAATCTAAAAATAATACATCGGGGCCCAAATGAAGCGTGCACAAATGGATGAGGGCCGAATGTGAAATAAACCAATCCCTATGCGCTGGGCTTCAGTGGACCAAGTTGAAACAAGCACGAAATTATGTGGTACAATTGCAATATAAAAAATAAAATGAATAAACACCAAATTGCAAGACATCACGAAAGCGGAGGGACACAGGGCATAAATATCCCCTAAAGGAAAACACGCGATCCCGGCTTGGGTGGGTCGGATCTCGGATCTAAAATGAAAGCAGCATCGTTTGGCGAAGGAGCATAAGTCCAAAATGGCGCTGTTTTAGACCCTATATAAATTGCCCAAATTAGAGAAAAAAAAAGACATTTCCCATGGCATTTTTAAAAAAATTCGAGAAGTTCTCGGATCCTCTCCCCACGCCCATACTCCGGTCACCACTCAATGACGGACCACCGCCATGCCATCTGTGATGCCGGAAGGTGAAAAGATGCCTTTTAGCCCGTTTGAAGGCCAACCCTAGGATGTGCCTAGGCACCAAACCAAAAGGCCCTTTGACCGCCTTTTCGAATCCGATCGCAAAGACGGAGTAAGCCCTCCGACGAAGCACCGTATGGATTCGGTAAGGCCCCTCTTCACCTCTTTTTTTATTTCGTTTTTAAAGATTTGAAATAGTAAAAATAAAAATAAAATCTGACGACAAAAAAATAGAAAATAAAAGCGAAATCAACCTTTAATGTTTTTTGCTTTTGATTTCGATGGTTCGTAAAAAAAAAGAAGAAGAAGAATACAAAGGATTGGTCTCGCTTTTATAACCGAGTTACAAATTCGCGTTTGTTGGTTTTCATTTTGTTTTTTGTTGTTGTTGTTTTCTTTTTTGTTGCTTGCATGTAGTCTCTGCTTCTTGCGTGTTTTCTTTAATTTGAAAGGTCAAAGGCGTGCGAGGTGGTGGCGAGGCGTGGTGGTCTGCGGTGAAGGATCGATGGCACATGACTTTAGAGGCTAGGGTTTGACCGCTATTTTCCTTTTACATTAATAGGCTAGGGTTTGAATTTAATTGGGCTTCGGGTTTGTTTTGTAAATGGACATTTACATTGGACTGATTTATATTTTATTTTTGGGTTCATTGGATTGGGCCAAAATTGGCTACCACAGCTGCCCCTCTTTGATCATTGTCGTGTAACGAGAATTGAGCAAAAACTTCAAAACAGCCAATTTTGCCTAGTCTTTCCAAATCTTGACTTCTTTGGTGTTTCTATTCTTCGAGTGGCCTCGCTTTGACCCACTACTACAACTTCAGAGGTATAAGATTTGTAACTTCAACCTGCCCCACTGCAACTTCAGGGGGATAAAGTTTGTGGCTTTAATCTACTCTACTGCAATTTCAGAGAAATAAGATTTGCTATCTTCAGTCTGCTCCACTGCATCTTTAGGGAGATAAGACTTGTGACTTCAGCCTGCTCTTCTGCAACCTCAGAGAGATAAGGTTTGATATGATCTGCTCTACTACAATCTCAGAGAGATAAGATCTAATTTATAGCTTCAATCTGTTCCACTGCAATATAAGACTTGTATTTTCAACCTGATCCACTGCAACTTCAAGGAGATAAGGTTAATGGCTTCCATCAGCTCCACTACATCTTGTAACTCGTAGCTTTAACCTATTCTACTACGACTTCAGAGAAATAAAGATCATAGCTTTAACCTGTCCCACTGCAACTTCAGGGGGATAAAGTTTATGGCTTCAGTTTTCTCTACTGCAACTTCAGAGAGATAAGACTTGCTATCTTCAGTTTTCTCTACTGCAACTTCAGAGAGATAAGACTTGCTATCTTCAGTCTGTTCCACTGTAACTTCAGGAAAATGAGACTTGTAACTTCAACCTACTCTACTGCAACTTCAGAGAGATAAGGTTTGATGTGATCTGCTCTACTGCAACTTCAGAGAGATAAGATCCGTAATTTAGCTTCAATTTGTTCCTCTACAACTTCAAGGAAATAAGATCTGCTATCTTCAGTCTGGTCCAATGCAATTTCAGGGAGATAAGACTTGTATTTTCAACCTGCTACACTGCAACTTCAAGGAGATAAGGTTCATTTTGATCTTCTCTACTGCAACTTCAGAGAGATAAGATATTCTATATTAAATTCGATCCGACCTACTGCAACTTCATAGGTATAGGATTTGTCATTTTAATCCGCTTCACTGCAACTTCAGGGAGATAAGACTTGTAACTTCAACCTGCTCCACTGCAACTTCAAGGAGATAAGGTTGTTTTGATCTACTCTACTGCAACTTCAGAGAGATAAGATTTGTTTATTTATAGCTTCAATCTGTTCCACTGCAACTTCAGGGAAATAAGATTCGCTATCTTCAGTCTGCTCCACTACAACATCAGGGAGATAAGACTTGTAACTTTAACCTGCCCCACAGCAACTTCAGGGAGATAAGGTTTGTCATGATCTGCTCTACTACAACTTTAGAGAGATAAGATCTATGATCTTCGATATTGCTACACCGTCCTCTAGGGGACATGTCATGTAGACTCAATTTCTTATGCTTATGTTAAATGACTAGGATGCTATGATCGGAATGAATTTAATGCTCCTAACTAAATGTATTATAGACGACATTTGTATGAATGCAGAATGTCATGAGAATGATCCCTCGTATAATGATTAGGATGCAATGATCGAAATGAATCAAATGCTCCTAACTAAATGTGTCTTGCATGCATGCAGAATTTCATGAGAATGATCCATTTTTAAATGTTTAAGGATGCAATGATCGGAATGAATCAAATGCTCCTAACTAAATGATATTATGGATTATATGAATGCATAAATGTCATGAAAATGATTCCTTTTCAATTGTTTAAGGTGTCATTGTTATTCATCAAGGCTTTATCCCTGACATATTAGGTTACCTTCTTACTCGACTGGTGTTTTGACAGTAAACCCGTAGAAACGATCATATTTCACTCAACCGGTTTGCCCCATATAACGTCAAAGTTCACCATGGTACTTTTGGGACCTGGGGCTTGTACCATCTTCAAACCATCTTATCGTGATTCAGGGGGATGAAACTTTTCCAATCCATCCCACTTTCGTTCAGAGGTATAGGATTTGTATTCTATTCAATCAATCCCACCGCCATTCAAGGGTAGAGAACTTGTTTCATTTTCAATCCATACCACTGCAACTCAGGGGTAGAATACTTGTATCATTTTTAATCCATCCCACCACAACTTAAGGGTAAAGGACTGTAACTTGTTCAATCAACTGATCACTCATTGGGAAATCCGCCCAGATGTGTATTCATGATATTCGTATGGATACAGAATATCATTCTTCTTGAGAATGATTCCCCTCTCACGCTTGAGTTGATATTGCTCTCTTTCGTCAAGATTGTATTACTGACGTAATATCTTGTCATTTTGTTCAATCACCATTTTTGACAAAATCTGAAGAGATAACCTTAATTTGGACTCAAATATTTCCAACTCCTAAGCTTGGTAAATTAAAAACAATAATCTTGTTTCAAGTTCTTGTATTATTTAGAAGTTCTCAAAGTAATATGCGAAACTCCTTTTGTGAAAGTGTCATTAGTCCACTAACCGTTATTCCAATGCAAAATACTTGAAAAAGATCATAACAATGGACAAGAAGGAAATTAATTGAGAGCGAAGCTCAAAATGAATAATTTAATCAAGATATAAAATTTTGAAAAAATAAAAAATGAGAATGAATTAATTAATATAAAAAATAAAATTTATTAGGAGCGTATCTTGAAAAGAATAAAGCAATCAAAGATAGCAAATTCAATCTGGGTAAGATGAAAACTAGGTGTCCCAAATATTGCAGCATGAGTTTCTCTGTTCAAACTTCTCGAGGACTATTTTAAGCTCAATATATGTTTAGGGGATCCGGAGTACTTTGTCGATGCCCCAAGACGTAGCATACTTCCTCATTGTTAATCCGGGCATAGCAAGACTACCATATGCCCCACTTTTGATCAAAATTTGAGCTGCCCTTTTGGGGTTTTCAACTCAAATCCCCTTTGGTTTCAAAGCGCCCTTTGCGGGTTTTCGCCCTGGCCTCTCCTTTTTCTTTTTTCTCTTTTTATTTTTTGATTTTTTTTGTGTTTTTTTCGAAAAACTTTTTATTGGATCTGAATTCACAGGATTGGGCAGGTCCTTGCCATCCATTTCGGTCAATATCCATGCTTCCCCAAAACAGGCCTTCTTTGCTGCATGAAGTCCTTCCTAGTTTGGCATCCACTTTTTTGAAGTCCCTTTTGCATGGGAAAAATATTCTTCCAAGCTCTATCATGAAATTTTCTAGGGCGAATCTTTTTGTTGTAAGCTGGCATCATCTGACCGCGACAGATAGCTTTTAACATTTTCTCTTTAAATTCGGCTGACCATATCGGGATTAAATCCATTCTACCTCTTCCAACTTTAGTTCTGACAAGACTCGAAAAGAATGCCGACTTCAATAGACAAAACGCTTTTATTCCACAAACCAATGCATTGCCCCAGCGAAGGTTTTGACCAATATTTGATAAGTATAGAGGGTAAATGTAACTTCTTTATGCCAATCTTTACAAGTCTAGGTCATCCTCCTAATAATCCTTGTTTTGTTACTTCTTCTTTTTCTTTTTTTTTTCCTCTTTGGCTGCCTTTGCTGCACCGTGATGTGGCACCTGATCTTTGAAGAGACCGCAAACCCTTGACGTTGTGCTGTTAAATGTGATCTTTTTGACATTTTTTTGGTATTTTCCTTTCTTTTCTCATTTTTGTTTGATGACTATCGTCTTTATAATATTGGCCTACAAAGCTACTTCCACCCTCTTAGCGAAATAATTAATGCCTACTAGAAGCTTCCGACGAAATCGCCCCAATAAACTCCATGCCTCACATAGACAATGCCATAGAGATGTTCTATGAAGAGATAAAGAAGGCAGAGGAAACTTGTCTCCATAAATTTGGCACTTACGGCATTTCTTGGTATAACTGATGCGATCCCCTTCCATGGTGGACCAGCAGTATCTGAACCTTATGATTCGCCTGGCCATCATAAAATCATTAGCATGTGATCTTCAAATACCCTTATGGACCTATTTTAGGATTTCCTTAGCCTTAACAGCATATCCAAGTCTCAGTAGCCCAAGCGTGTCTTGATATGGTCGTGCGAAAGCATCTTTGAATTACAAAACAGCTCAATGATGTCTCTCCTTATTTCTGTAATGAATTAGGCTTCGATCTTTGCCCCTTTTCTAAGCTCGCAACGTCTGTTGACCCTCTGCAAAGTAGAGTCTATTCACCTCTTGTTCTACCATCTTTAACAAATCAAAAGATAAGCTACAACCTCTGTTATCTTCAAAATCCTTAGATCCTTCTAGAACCATATCTCACACGAAAGGGATTCAGTAACAGCGTCACTCATGTCTTGATATCTGGGTACCTATTGTAGGTACGAAGGTAAATTCTAGAGAATAAATGATTCCAAGAATGATTATTTGTATGGTATGATCATGAATAAAGAATGAAAGAATATCTGAATAGAAATCCAAAGTACAAAAGAATCTATAAATAGAAAGGATGGAAAAATATTTGCTCAAAAAGATGCATTTTATTGAAATAGAGATTCTAGACGCAAGCCTATTTCACAAAAGGACTCTTATTGCCTCTAGGCTTAAAGCAACAAACATGTTCCGAACATTACTCTAAGTAACCTTTATGAATCTCTTCCACAATCCTATTGTTTGAAACACTCCCAAACATGCAAGGACTTGGAAACTTTGATTCCTCGGTTCACTCTTCAGATACGTCATTAATGTTCAAATTTCCCAGTATCAGGTTTTGTACTAGAGCCCTGAACTTGATGTACTCCTGATCTCATGCCCCCATTCATCATGGTACAATATTTATCCCTTTAACAGCATGGTTGGGTAACAAATTTTCTGCACCAGAGGGATCATCGAATTTTATAACTCTTATTTTGATGAATCTTTCAACCAGCTTCTTAAAAGCAAGGTAATTTTCTATTGAATGTCCGTAATCCCGGCATGGTACTTACATTGAGTATTTGAGTCATACCATTTGGGGTATGGGGGCTGCATTAATTTTGGGTAGTAAGGAGACACCACATGCACATCAAATAGATTTTGATAGAGCTCCTTATATGTCATATGTATGGGTGTGAACTGAGTTTTTTCGAATTTGATTTTGGATTGGGCTCTTGTCTTGGGGAGACCTGATAGATGGTGGTCGCTGTCTTTGGCTGGCTTACTGTAATCGGCTTCAAATTATCCTTGTTATACTTACTCACATTATTCACTTTTTTTTCTTTATTCTTCAAGGCTTTTAAGGTCCATTCTCTCTTTTCCTTTATTTCGGCTAAGTCATGTACCACAGGATTAACTCGATCATCTCCCGAATTAAAACCTGAACCCATTGGGAACTTCAACAATGCCGAGGCATCAGTCTGATATCGGGGTTTAATGATGACGGATACCCCTTGCGAACGTGCATCTGGTTGGGCTGGGACACTTATTGGAGTAAAATCTGAGGAATAGATAAGGTCCTCACTGTCGCTCCCATTGTTGACCACTGGGCTCTTCCTTTCTTCAAGCCTTCCAGCTAGTAACTGGGTTAATTGGCTCATCACATTCATTTGATCTCGCATATCCTATTGAATTTTGGGCAATTGCTCCTGCATCTGTATTTGCCTTTGCTCTAATCTCTCCAACCTTTGTTCCATGTTTTCTAGGTTAACTAAGATAATTTTACCTAATTAGGGTCCTTTTGTGAAAATCTAATACAAATGATGCAATGCAATGTAGATGCATGGAATGAATGCAAAAGAAAGGAAGGCGTTGATTCTGAATTCAATTCCATTAGAAAAACTTTTTTAGAAAACAAATTTCTTTACATAAAATGAATTACATATGCGGCCTTGCCCTCGTACTCCCGGTGAAGAAATTGATATTGTCCTTCATATTCAGAAGCTATGGTCGAATTTTGCTAATTTTCCCAAGGATGTCTCTATTGTCTTCTTTTTACTTGATCTGTGTCACGACCCATTGCTCACTTATCTCCGCAATGCTCATAAACTCCTTTTAAAAGAGTTGAGACTTGACGGCTCTCGAATAATCCTTGTTGGCTTGAATCTTCCGACAACGAAGCAAAGTCTTGTTTTCCTCTACAAACTATCAGTCTTCTTTCGTTGTGTTTACTTGGACCCTATTCGGACGACCGTACTATATTCCACTATATTAAGAAGTTCGTTTTCCTATGACAAGCTCTTCTATTTGACAATCGAATATGAATCAACACCTCTTTTGTAAGATTATGTGATGCAATGCAATGCAATCATAAACAAAACAAAAAACGTTAGCACAAGAAAAATAAACAACAAGATAGATTACCTAAATGGGTGACTATTAGGGTTTGGCGCGGTTCTACCTAAGGTGCGCTATTAAAGCTCACTATATGCGGTTTGGTTTTAAAGTAAGGGTCCCTGAACTAGTAGATTCCTCGATCTTCACCCATTATAGGTTCATAAAGACCGAGTTTAGTTCAGGGGGATACATTTTCCTATGGCCATGCGGAGATGAAAATCTCACGAAAACATAAGTACGGATGTATCCTGGAAGTAGCCCACTAGCCTATGCGGAGGTGAAAACATCACGAAGGCATAGCTTCTCACTCCCACTTAAAAGGGGTAAGATCGACCGATCTATGCGATGCAACATGCGAAGATAAATCAACAAGCTTAACACATTATGATAAATACCACAAAAATGACGGATGTAACAAAAAAACGTAAATTCAAATCAGATTTTCACATTTCGACAAAAGACAGAAATTAATCAATTTATGGCCTGACTCTCCTATTGACATCCCCAGTAGAGTTGCCAAGCTGTCGAAACCATTTTTTTTAAAACGGGGATCGACTAGGTTTTGAAAACGAAAATAAAACGGGAGTCGCCACCGATCTTTATTAGGTGTGATCGGATCACCTTTGTCTTAATAAAATATTTTGGTTTACTAAAACGGTGTTTTTGGTCTACAAAATTCAAGAAAACAGGTTCGAGAGTCGGTTACGTGCGAGGAAGGATTAGCCGTCACGCCCAAAATTGTTACCGAATTGATTAATTAGTGTCACAAGGTCGAAAGTTAAAAATCGGGAACAAATTTAAAATACGATCATTTTTATTAGTGTTGATTTTAAAACACTTGGATGAGTTTGGAATAATCATTAAAGACGATCTCATCTTGAGGCGACGAAATGCCACATCCAGTAAGTTAGGACACGGTACCCCGAATCCTTGAGAATAAGCCTGCCTTTTATTTAAAAGCACATGTATTTTAATTTTAAAAGAATATTCGGTTATTTAGATTAAACTGGAAAAAAAACGAAACCCAATAAATTAGGGCATGGTCTCTCGAATTTCTAAATACAGAATATTGTCATTTTTAGAAATTCTTATCTCGAGGTAACGAGATGTCACACCCAATAAGTTAGGGCACAACACTTTGTACTCTCGAGAATAAGCTTTTTATTTTAAACTCGTATTTTGTTTTAAAAGAATATTCCGTTATTTAGGCTAAACGAGAAAAATCGAAACTCAGTAAGTTAGGGCACGATTTTTTTGAATTTCTAAAACGCAAAATATTACCTTATTTTAAAAATTTTCGTTTTTTAAATAATCGCGTGTGTAACACTCAAAGGTGTACATTAATTTTGTTTGAAATTGAATGAAGCGATCTAAGTTAGGGATTTAATGCACAATGTGATTGCATAATATGAAAATAGTAACTATCATGGAAAGTAATACATAAATAAGGTACTATATGAATGAACAACAATGATATGGGAATACGAATAAGCAAATTATAACACATATAATGACAATGCTCACGTCACATACACTACTAAAATATTAACATTAATAATAGAAGAATAATGAAATAAGTATCATGAGTAACAATCCAAAAAATAAATAAAGTAAAATGATATAAAAACTTTCATGTACATAATGGTTTAAAATGAATAATTTATAAAATGATTTTAAATAATAAAATAAAGTATATAAGACTATTTAGAATAATAGATAAAACAATTTTAAAGAAGTCTAAAATAAATAATATTTAAAGCAATTTAGTGTAGATGATGTAAAATAATTTAAAATAATTAACACAAAATAATTTAAAGCAAAGTAATATGTAAAGTTTAAAGTAAATAATGTGTAACAAGGAAACTTAGAATAAAACAATTTAAAGATAAATGTTAAAGAAAAATAAAATAAATAATATATATAAGTTTAGAATAAGTGATATATGATAAACTTGAAATAAATAAATAAAATAGCAATTTAAAAATAAACGAATTTTAAAATAACATATAACATAGTTTAGTCTAAATAATATATGAAATTTAAAATAGATAATATAATTTAAAATAATACATAAGTTTGAAATGAATAATATGTGAAAAAAGAAATTTAAAATGTAATATACAAAATGTTTTTAAAATAAACAGTATATGTAAAAATAAATAAATGATATATATAAGATAAACTAAAACAAGTGATATATAAAAATAAAATAAATATATATGAAAAAGTTTAAAATAAACAATTTAAGAAAATCCAAAATATATAACGTATAACATTTTAAAATAAACAATATATATATTAAAAGAATTTTACATGACAATGTATAATGGTTCAAAGAAATAATGCGGAAAGGAGGCTAAATAACTAATGCATATACAATCAGTTTAAAATCAAAGGTCAGGGACTAAATTAAAGTCGAAGTTAAATTGAAAGGCCAAATCTAAAAATAACACATCGGGGCCCAAATCAAGCGTGCACAAATGGACGAGGGCCGAATGTCAAATAAACCCAATCCCTATGCGCTGCGCTTCAGTGGACCAAGTTGAAACAAGCGCGAAATTATGTGGTACAATTGCAATATAAAAATAAAATGAATAAACACCAAATTGCAAGACATCACGAAAACAGAGGGACCTAGAGCATAAATATCCCCCTAAGGGAAAACACGCGGATCCCCCGGCTTGGGTCGGGTCGGATCTCGGATCTAAAATGAAACGGCATCGTTTCGGCAGTGGAGCATAAGTCCAAAATGGCGCCGTTTTAGACCCTATATAAATTGCCCAAATCAGAAAAAAAAAGGCATTTCTCATGGCATTTTTTAAAAAAAATTCTGAGAAGCTCTCAGATCCTCTCCCCCTGGCCCATACTCCGGTCACCACTCCGACGCTGGACCACCGCCGGCGACCGCCATGCGCGGTGCCCGGAAGGCGAAAAGATGCCTTTTTAGCCCCGTTTGAAGGCCAGCCCTAGGATGCGCCTAGGCACCGAAACCAAAAGGCCCTTTGACCGCCCTTTTCGAATCCGATCGCAAAGACGGAGTAAGCCCTCCGACGACGCACCCGTATGGATTCAGGTAAGGCCCCCCTCTTCGCCTCTTTTTTTATTTCGTTTTTAAAGATTTCGAAATAGTAAAAAATAAAAATAAAAATACGACAGCAAAAAATAGAAAATAAAAACGAAATCAACCTTTAATGTTTTTTTGCTTTTGATTTCTGATGGTTCGTAAAAAAAAGGAAGAAGAAGAATACAAAGGATTGGTCTCGGTTTTTATAACCGAGTTACAGATTCGTGTTTGTTGGTTTTCGTTTTGTTTTTTCGTTGTTGTCGTTTTCTTTTTGTTGTTGCTTGCATGTAGTCTCTGCTTCTTGCGTGTTTTCTTTAATTTGCAGGCGGTCAGAGGCGTGCGAGGTGGTGGCAGAGGCGCGTGGTGGCTGCTGGTGAAGGATCGGCGGCGCACAGCTTTAGGGGCTAGGGTTTGACTGCTGTTTTCCTTTTCTGTTAATGGGCTAGGGTTTGAATTTAATTGGGCTTCGGGTTTGAATTTAATTGGGCTTCTGGTTTGTTTTGTAAATGGACATTTACAATGGACTGATTTATTTTTTATTTTTGAGTTTATTGGATTGGGCCAGGCTACTACATAGTTTATTGACAATATCTTACTTTTTTTTTTTCTTCGATTGGTCCAACTTATGTTTTAACTTTTAATCATATGGTAAGGATTATCTTTTCAATTAGCAATTTGAAGTTCACACTTCATAGTCTCACCGCCAAAACTTGGGGTTTTCCTTTACCTTTACATCATATTTTGGATGCTAAAGTAGCTTTTGTTGTTTAAGGACTCAATTAAGTTTAGTATCTTTTTGTGTTTCAAGCAATAATGAGTTCTGATCGTAATATGAAATTGTTGGGTGCCTTTTATTTCCGAAGATAAGAACAATAGGCCTGAATTAGAGAATTAAAGCTTACTTTATTTTGGCAAACTAAAGATTGAATTTGAAAGTTGTTCTTCATATGATTCCAAATGCGATATGACGTTTTGAATAAAACAAAATGAGTCCATTTTGTCAAGTAATTTTTAGATTTGTGATTCACAGATTTCCTTGTGTCTTTCTCTTGTATTACAGTGCATATCGGATTGTACATTCTTAACTGCATTTATTGATGCTTCACTTAACCACACTATGTCCATTGGATGCGCGAGCATGTATTGCTTTGAATGCTCTACTTTTTTTCATCACCTATGAATTGGGTTTTGATTTTAAGTTTTAATACTCTTGCCTTGAAAGCGCTGCAAAGGATATTTTTTCCTTTTTAATTTGTTCGTGATATTTATAATAATAATTTTTTTTTTTTTAGAAAAATGTGTTTTGTGCAAAATTGATTCTAAACGTTCTCAGCTTTCAACTGAACAACTTTCTTCGTTAATCTCGAATTACAAATTACTTCGAGTGTGGGTTCGAATAATCATGAACTAAACACAAAACCATAAATAATTTATTACTTTCAGTAGGAAAGTAATTCTATCTTAATAGAAACAGGTAGATTTGTAATTCTCAAAAAATAAAAGGTATTCTAAGAAAATAAATTTTCACTATAGAATAACAATTTTTTAAACTTGTTTGTAACTTATGTGAATAGTTTTACCAATGTCACCTAAGAAAATTCTGGATGGATTATTAAAACACAAATAATATTTATTTAATAAAAACAATATTTTAATCTAAGTAGAATGGGGTGGGCGTCACACTCTAGTAAATAATACTAGGAATGTCGCCCCTCTCTCTTATGACGAGGGGATTTGGACCTCTCCTATATTGATTCTAATTATACGTGTTTTTTAAACTTTTAACCCAAAACTTTTAATTTAATCCAACTCAATACATTTATATTTCATATCGATAATTATAATTATAATTCTAAACTTTCAAAGCTCATTTATATTTGATGATAATTAAAATGATATTTTATAACAATTTACAAGGGGAAAAAAAAGGAATGGAGAGTTGAACTTAAACTTGAAGTTATCTTGTGCTTCAGATTTATATGTGGGGTTTAGAATTAAATTATATATTTTTTCGATAGTAAAATGTAATTTTGTTATTTTAATAGTTTATATTTTCATAATTTTTAAAAACTTAAATTAAATTTTTATTATTTTTGAAGGACTAAAGAGTAATTTTATTATTATTAATTTAAAATTTTATAAACTATAAAAGTACCTATCAGTCCAGAATTTGCCATTATACTTCTAATGTCGAATCAGGATCAACTAGGATAGAAATAAAGCATTGGGTCGAACTCTTATTTCGTGTCAAGGTAATAGCTATGAATAATCATTGACTCCCCGGAAAGGGTAGAAGAATGGGAGCTATTATGGGACATACAATGCATTACAGGCGTATGATCATAACGCTTCAACCAGATTATTGTATTCCACCTCTTAGAACGAAAAGAGCTTAAATCAGAATACTTAATAGCATGGCGATACATTTATACAAAACTTCTACCCCGGGCACATGCAATGGAGTCGTAGATAGTCAAGTGAAATCCAATCCACGAAATAATTTGATCTATGGACAGCATTGTTGTGGTAAAGGTCGTAATGCCAGAAGAATCATTACCGCAAGGCATAGAGGGGGAGGTCATAAGTGTCTGTACCGTAAAATTGATTTTCGACGAAATGAAAAAGAAATATATGGTAGAACCGTAACCATATAAAATGACCCTAATCGAAATGCATACATTTGTCTCATACACTATGGGGAAGGTGAGAAGAAATATATTTTACATCCCAGTAGGACTATAATTGAAGATATCATTGTTTCTGGGACAAAAATTCCTATAAAAATAAAAAAAATGCCCTACCATTGATATGATGTCGTAAACATAACATGAATTAGTTTAATAAATGCATTATAATTTCTTACCTTACTAAAAATGGTTAGTTGGAACTCCTTTTCATTATACTTTTAATATATTCATCAATATCATTCATAAAATTTATGAAAAGCATACTTATTAATGATAATTAAAATTATATTTTGTAATAAATTAACCGAAAAAGTAACGGGAAGGAATTAAGAATTTCCCGTATATTCGTTATAAATAAAATCTAAAAAGAATATATATTATTAAATAAGAGACTTGTCGTAATTTTCTTTAAATACACAACTTTCTTTCTTGATTAGGGAAGAATTTATGTTTAGGGTTCCATTCATTCAAGCTGAAACTTCAAAGATAATAGCTATGGCAAAGAGGTGCTTTTTTCCCCTTGTCTTGCAAGTCACTTTTTTAAAAAAAAAAAATGGGTTTCATGGTTTTATTCTAAAATAGAGGCTGTTGGTTGTTATGGTTGTTGCAGTTATAACATGTGGAAGCAGAGCTGATCATAATGTTAGTTTTGACAAGAATTATCACGTCACATGGGGAAACTCTCATGTAACCTCTGTAAACCAGGGAACTGAAGTCCACCTCCGGATGGATAAAGCGTCAGGTCTTTTGAAAATCAATTAATCTTAATAGCATGCGTATTTATGTGTGTATGTTTCGATGCATGCATGCGTGCATGTTTTTTTTTTTCAATACACAATGCATGCATGCTATGCAAACATATTACTAGCTAATTTTGTCCATGTATGCATATAATAATTACGAATATTAAAATACACATAACATAAATACATGAATTTATTAAAATTTACATAGGTTGATATATATAAAAAAAACCTTTAAACTATTATACACTCACTACAGTAAAACAGGAGTTTAGTGATTTTTTTGGCATATAGCGGCGCTTACTAAAATTATTTTCGACGTTTTTACAAGTACCGCAAGAAACGCCGTTAACATTTTGTGGCGTTTATGTAAAAAAAACGTCGCTAAAGGTCATGACCTTTAACGGCGCTTTTCCCACAAACGCCACTAATGGTCATAACTTTTAGCGGCGCTTTCCCACAAACGCCGTTATAACTTTTAACGGCGCTTTTCCACGGACGCCGTTAAAGAATTTGACCTTTAGCGACGTTTTTTCCACAAACGCCGCTAAAGAACATAACCTTTAAAAAATATATTTTTAATTAAATAATATTTATTTCTATGATAAATATTATATTTTGTTTTATTCTTGAAATTTGAACTTTAAACTATATACTTTTAAGGATAAATTAAAAATATTAATTAAATTAAATTTTCTATAAAATTATAACTTTAAAACTAAATATAAAATTAATGAATTTAAGTTTCGACTAACACAAAACCCTATTTCAATAACACAAAATTCAAGTTCCGACTAAGATGAATGACCATGGAATGCAACATTAAATAACATGCCACTTGAAGAAATACTATGCCTTGGCTTTTCTAGCTTGAAGAGATTGAATCCTCTGCTGCACCTTCAATATCTAAATGATGCAAAACTAAATGATCAGATTCATCGTCACTGAGGTGCGAAAGATAAAACCATATGGATTGTAAAAAGCGTATGGTAAATGCTAATAGTATTAAAAGAAAAAACTTAGTATAATCTTATACATTAGTACTCAAGTATAACTCAGAGATGCAAAAGATAAACCAACAAACTTGGTAAACAACAAAGATGTTAAAAATAAAAAATATATATAGCCATTAAGGCTAAAAAAAATATAACCATGATTCATGATCAAACAAAGCAAATGTTCTAAAAGCTTGGAATCGAGCTTAACAATTATGTGCAGCTTTAGTAGCAGGTTGAACCATACTAACAAACAATCTCAATCATAGCTCTTCCATGTGTCACAAATAGGCATTCTTTCTAATGATTGTCTAAACTATTCAATTGTTTAACAAGAAACAATAGTATTTATTTGTAAAAAGTAGAAGAGAAACATGCTGCACTACTGTTGTTTAACGTAATATAGAAATGTCTTATATAGCATAAAAGAGAACAATTAAGGCACATAAAAAAGAAGAAGAACACCAACCACTTCTCCCTTGCTGTGTTGTTTCTCTTCCAAATCTTGAAGAGATAAATCAAGCCGCTTCCTGAGGACAAAGAAACAAAGTTCTAAAGTTATACGTATGATAGTTACAATGTCGCATAAGACATTGTAGAGTAAAACACAATAGATAAAAGGTTATTGCCCAAACATGTGAAAAAGGGTTAACATAGGCAATGCATTTGATTAGAACTTTGTGAAAAAGGGTACTATTTTTATTCCACAAACAGCTTTTAAAAACCATAATTTATTTTTAAAAATATTTTTTAATATTTTATTACATCTCTATAAGAAACTTATTAATTTAGCGGTACCTGAGATACCGTACCAAATATTACTCCGAGAAAAACTGAGTCAAGTCAGGCCAAACAAACCAAAAGGTACTTGATTTCAAGCACGAGATAAGAACCAGTGATTTTTGTTTTATATATATATATATATATATATATATATTCCTACTAATGAAAATAAATGTATGGCTCTACTTCAAAATCATTAAGCTAAAAATTCAAGTCTCGTATGTGGGTGACTATTTCGTAATAGTAGGGAACTAGAATGGATATTTTAACAACATTTGGTTCACTTCTGGAAGCTCATTCTAGTTCATAAATTGAGTTCACTTCTTTATCATCTTCACCTTAAACCAATGAAACAAAATAACACAATTTATGTAACCTCAATACCTATCTAATTCCATGCACAAATTAAATTAAATTTAACATAAAAAAAAAAAGAACACCACAAATGCATTTCCTTACTCTAGAAAATTAGATCTTCCTTGGTTCAAATGTTCATATAACTCCCTGCGCTCGATACTACTAATTAGTTGATGGATTGGAACTTCTTTCTGTAGCATCGAAGTTCCTTGGAAAATAACCATCTGGCAGCATGATTTTCTATATTCACTGAGCTGAAGCACAAGAGAAATGTAATGTTTTCAAAAACATGGAAGTTAATTGAATCGGATAAAAGGGAAATACAAGTATGATTATGATGTTATTGACAAACCTGGTCGGGTCTTAACTTCTTGAAACCGAATTTATCTCGTCTGATTGATTCAAACTTCTTCAAGAATTGGGAGAATGATATTTTTACATTCAATAATGCCAATGACTTTTAAATAATCTTTTACATTAAGTATTTCATATATCTCTTGAAATGCAATTAAAATTTTATTTGTTTTAAATAATTAATTATACATTTAATTTTTTAAATATGATAAATATACTTGTCGTAACCATTTTTTGCGAAAACGACAAAAAAAGGAGGATTCGACTTTGGGTTTTTGAAAACATAAAAAGGGGAGCCGCCACCAATCCTTTTTGATAAGGTGTGATCGGTCACCTCATAAAACGGTTGTTTTAATAAATGCTTTGATTTATCAAAATAACGATTTTGGTCTTACGAAATCCAGAAAATGAGTTCGGAAGTCGGTTACGCACGAGGAAGGGTTAGCACCCTCGATACGCCCAAAATTGGTACCAACATGATTAATTAGTGTCTTGATGTCGGAAGTTTGAAAAGGTTTTAAAATACGGATCCTTTTAAAAGATATTAGGATATTCGAGATCTCTTTGTTTCGAGAGGGTACAAACATCACATCCAGCACGTTAGGACATGATATTTCTAACCTTCGTAATCAAAGTTATCTCATGATTTTACGAGGTTTATCAAAAGGGTGTTTAGTGATTTAGTCAAACGGAAAATCGCAACCCAGCACGTTAGGGCACTATTCCCCGAATTCCTAAATACAAAACATTGCCTTTATTTTTAAAAACCTTTAAATGAAAGGTAGCAACTTTGCAAAATGCCTCGTATCGGGTCAAATCGAGAGAAGGTTCGAGTCAAAACTTGAGATTTCTTTGATTTCGAAAAGATATAAACATCACATCCAGTTCGTTAGGACGCAATGTTTTAATCTCTCGTAATCAAAGTCGTCTCGTGATTTGCAAAACTTCGAAAAAGGGATGCTAAGTAATTTAGTTAGACGAAAAATCGTAACTCAAAGACGTTAGGGCACTATTTTCCGAATTCCTAAACACGAAACATCACCTTTTATTTTAAAACCTTAAAGTGAAATATGATGATTTTCAAAATTACATTTTTTACGTAGTATTAATATAAAAGCAAGAAAGATAAGTAGATGAATGTAAGAGTACAAACAATAATGTTAAGATAATGATGTCAAATTATGGTAATATTATTTCGATATGAATAATGCATGTATAATAATAATGGTAATAGAATAACAAAATTAGTGGTGAAAATTAAATAATAAAGTGATAATAAAAATAAGATAATGGTAATAATACAAAATAATAGCAAACGAATAATAGTAATATATATATATATATATATATGTATATAATAATAGTAAGAAAGAATAGTAAAAATAATATATTTAATAACGATAATAATAATAATGATAATAATATAATAATAGAAACTATTGGTAAGCAAAATGATAAGGAAAATATATACGATACTAAAAATAAATAATACGAGATAATAAGGTAGCAAAATAGTAATAATAGTAGGACTAATAATTTAAAAATGATAATAATAACAACAATAATAATAATAATAATAATATAATATATATGTACGTATGTGAGTGACAAAACTTATATGATATAACCTTGATAATATACAAAATAATTTAATATGTAAGAATTAGCTTTAGTATGATAAAATAACATATTAATGTAATATAATATAATATGATATGACATAATATAACATAATATAATATAGTATAATATATAGTATAATAATAATAATGATAATAAGGTGATAATAATAATAATAATAATAATAATAATATAGTAGTATTAAAATATATCAAATAATGGCCAAAAGGCCAAAATTGTGAATTAATTAAAAGAGGGATCAAATTGAATTAAAAAATGAGATTTTGGGGTTAATTTGAAATAAAATGTAGAGGAAGGGCATGTTTGAAACACGCGTGAAAACGAGGGGACCAAAGGGAAATTTTCCCAAAGCTTAAAACGCAGCGTTTAAATGGGGAACTAAATCGCAAACCTCGGAGAACCATTGGGCCAATGTTGCAAATAATTAAAATTTGATTTTAAAAACTAAAAATGCGGAAGGGCCAATTGCAATTAACCCATCGATTAAAAACGCGGATCCTCTTGGCGGGTCGGGTCAACGCTGGTTATAGAGCGAACGACGCTCGTTTGGGGCCATCGAATCAGCCCCAAACGACGCTGCTTTTGAAAATATTATAAACCCCAAAATTTCCTTTGATTTTCATTTCACCGCTTTACCGTAAAAAAATTCATTTTTTTTCTGCTTTCTCCGCAGGCACGAGGGGAAGGGGATTCCGCCGGGTTCGTCTCGATGGTCAGCCATGTTTGCGTGGCATGGCCACCGCACCACTGTGGCCTTTAATTTCAAAAAGGTCGATTTTTTTCCTTTTTTTTTTGTTTATTTACTTTCCTTTTTTTATATTCCTATTTTATACGTGCATAAAAAAGGGATAAACAGATTCGTAAAATGAGAAAAATAAACGAAAAATCAGAATACCTTGGGCCTCCGATCTTTGATTTTTAATACTTCTGTTCTTTGATTTTGTCTCCTTTGGTAGTTACCTATTTGTTAATATTTTTGTCTTTGGTTTTTTTTGGTTGCGATTGGCTTTCTGTTTTATGAAAACTTTTCTGCTCTTGTATTGATGATTAAAAGATACAAACAGATCTCCAAAAAAACGAGGAAAAAAAAAAGTCCCTCTTACAGAATACGAATCGGCTTTTTATAGCCCCCTCCAATTTCTTGCTGTCTCTTCTTATTTATTGTTTTGCAGGTGCTTGGGCGGTGGCAAGGCGTTGGTGGCCTGGGGCTTCGGCAGAGGCGGTGGATGGGACAGGGGGCAGAAGCAAGTGGCCCTAGGTGCGGCGCACCTAGGGTTTCTGTTTTATTTTTAGTTAGGGTTAATTAGGAATGGGCCAATCGGGTTAGGTTATTGGGTTTCGGGTTTGTAAAAAAATGGGCTTCGGGTTTGGGCTTTTGGGTTCGTTGTAAAAAAGTGGGCCGCAAAATGGGTCGTACTAATGCCCTCTTGCTCATTGTCGTAACGAGAATGGAGCAAAGACGCTCACAAGGCCCATTTTGCCCGGCCCGCTAAGCCTCGACTCCTTTTGTAGCCTTATTTCATCCATCGCGTCTTGTTGTTTTGATCTGCTTTCATCGTAGCATTGAGAAATGAGATTTGTAGTGATCTCGCTCTATTGCGACTTCGAGAGATACAAAATGAAAGTGCTTTTGATCTCGCTTCGCAACTTCGTGAAGTTTAAATCATTATCTTCAATCTGATCCTTGCAAACTCAAGGATCACCAGATCGATATCTTCGATTTGCTTCCGCAATTTCGTGAAAGTCAAATATGCTTTCTTCAACTGATCCCAAAGAACTCGTGGATCACCAGACCGATGTCTTCGATCCGCTTCTTGCAACTTCAAGAAGGTCAAATCACTTTCTTCAACTGATCCCAAAGAACTCGTGGATCACCAGACCGATGTCTTCGATCCGCTTCTTGCAACTTCAAGAAGGTCAACTGCTTTCTTCAACTGATCCCAAAGAACTCGTGGATCACCAGACCGATGTCTTCGATCCGCTTCTTGCAACTTCAAGAAGGTCAAATCGCTTTCTTCAATCTGATCCCAAAAACTCGGGGATCACCAGATCGAATCTTCGATCCGCTTCCTGCAGCTTCAGAACGCCAAATCGATCTTTTGATCCGCTCCACTGCATACTCGTGGAGACGAGATCGCTTTAACTCAGATCTTGTCCTTTTTGAGGACGAATCAGAAATGAATACATACTTATGCCTAATGATTAGGATGCCATGAGTATGATGAGTCGAATGTTATGAGTATGATTCCTATTTAAGGTGTTATCACTCATTTGTTTCAAGGTTTTATCTTCATTTCCTTTCAAATGACTGCTTTCACATGAATGTCTTGCCCTCGTGGAAATTTCAAGTCTATTTTAGGCCTTAGAACACGTGTCCGCTTTGACTTCTAGTTGTCTTCCCGGAGTCACAACTCCTTCTTGAAGAAGATTCGCTCTCAACAATTTAGGGTTTTCTTGAATCTTTCCCATATCGAAAATGACCAAGTAACATTATTCACCCCGCCCCAATTGTTTGAATCCAAGAGGACTTTGAAGAAATGGTCTCCACCGAGACTTCCTTTTTCCAATGTCTTTATCTTGTGTTCGTGGAAGTTCTTTAAACAAATGTTCTGCTTTGCTTCTGCTTTATCTAGAGATTTCCAAAGTGATACGTGGAACTTTCCTTTGTGAAGTCGTTAGTTCATCAATTATTGTTTCAATGCAAAGATGTTTAATGATGGATAATAGTAGGTCGATTTCAAAGAGAATCAAAATGAATTTATCTATGAGACAAAGAAAATTGATTGGGGACATATCCCTTCTTTTATTTATAGAGAAAAGAACTCAAAATTGGTGAAATAAACATCATGAATCGACGCCTAGGCATCGCCGATTGACTTCTACATACAACTTCCGAAGACCTTTTGAGCTCGCCATGTGTTTAGAAGACTCAAAGTATTTTGTCGATGCCCCAATATGCGTACGATTTCCTCTTCGTTGATTATAGCGCCACAAGATCACGACGTGTTCATTCAAAATTTGAGCCGCCTTTTCGGTTTTCAACTCAAAGCCCTTTGGTCTCAAGGTGCCCTTTGCGGGTTTTCACCTTGGCCTCTCCGTTTTTTTTTTTTTTTCGAAGTCTCAAAGTGCCCTTTACGGGTTTTCACCTTGGCCTCCTCCATTTCAAGCAAAGTATCTTTTTACTGCATCTGAGTTCACGGGATTGGGCAAGCTTTTCCCATCCATCTCAGTCAGAATCAGTGCACCTCCTGAGAAAGCTTTCTTTACCACATACGGTCCTTCCCAGCCGCATCCATTTCCTCTGTGATCCTTTTGTATGGGAAGGATCTTTTCAACACGAGGTCTCCTTCGTGGAATTCCTCAGGCGAACCTTTTGTTGTAAGCTCGCATCATTCGCTTTTGGTACATCCGACCATGACGGATAGCCTCAATCTCTTTTCTTCAATTAAGTTCAACTGATCATACCGAGCTCGATCCATTCAACTTCGCCCAGCCTTCACTTCCGACAATACTCAAGAGAAGGTATTTCCACTTCAATAGGTAGAACCGCCCATCCCATAGACCAATGAGAAAGGCGCTGCCTCAAGAGAGGTTCTGACGGACGCTCGATAAGCATAGAGTGCTGAACGGTAATTTTTCATGCCAATCCTTGTAAGTCTCACCATCTTCCCCACTATCCTTTTGATGTTCTTGTTGGCTGCTTCCACTGCCCCATTCATTTTTGGACGATAAGGGGACGAATTGTGGTGTTTAATATTGAATTGGCTGCAAACCCCGCTATCGTATCGTTATTTAGGTTCGGTCGTTGTCCGATATGATCCTCTCGTGCATTCCATATCGACAAATAATCTCCTTCTTCAAGAAACGACCGATCACGACTTAGTGACGTTAGCATACGAGGCGCTTCTACCCATTTGGTGAAGTAGTCGATGACCACAAAGATGAATCGATGCCCATTCGATGCCTTCGGAGATATTGGCCCAATGACGTCCATGCCCCACATGGAAAATGGCCATGGAGAAGTCATAACATGTAAAGGTGACGGGGGTACGTGAATCTTGTCTCCATAAACCTGGCATTTATGACACTTTTTGGCATAGTTGATACAGTCTCCCTCCATGGTGGACCAATAATATCCGAACCTCATTATTTGTCTAGCCATTGTGAAACCATTAGCGTGAGTTCCATGACACCCTTCATGGACTTCTTCTAGATTAACTTAGCTTCAAGGCCCACGCACCTCAAGAAAGACTTGATCCTTCCGCTTCTTGTATAAGACTTCTCCATCCAAGACGTAATCACAAAGCTAATCTCCTCAACGCCTTTTTTTTATTCTCGGTGGCTTGGTCGTGGTACTCACGACTTCTTCACATACCGCAATATATCATGGTACCATGGTGGGCCGCTTCTTCTTCCTCGACATTGTAGCAATGGGTCGGGTCTTGATGAATGCTCATTTGTATTGGCTTCATTTCTTCGCTTTCATTTATTCGGACCATGGAAGCTGTGGTGGCGAGCATCACCATCCGATTTTCGCCCCAGGCAAGTAATTGAAAGTGACGCCATCGAACTCTTTGACAAGTTCCCGGCCAATCTTTTATAAATAACCAATTTTGGATCCCCGGTTTCCCATTCTCCTTTGAGTTGATAGATTACTGTATGGAATCTCCATAGACTTCTAATACCTCGATTTTGAATTCGATAGCAAGACGGAGCCCCATGATGCAAGCCTCATATTCACCATATTATTAGTGCAATCGAAATCCAGCTTGCAAGTGAATGGATAATGGTCTCCTTTGGGGATATCAGATCGCCTCAATTCCATTGCCCACGGCATTTGATGCCCCATCAAAATTTAGTTTCAAGGATGGTCTTCGAGGTACCTTCTTTAATGTCCGCCACGTACATCAAGTCCTCATTAGGAAATCAAAATCTAAGGGCTCATAGTCTTCAAGGGCTCTCATGGCTAGAAAGTTCGCTATCGCGCCCTTTTACCGCCTTTTGGTTTACGTAAACGATGTCAAATTCGAAAGCGGATCTCGCCACCGCCATCCTTCCATTCAAGGCGGTGGATTCCATCATATACTTGAGGGGATCTAGCTTTGAGATGAGCCATGTCGTGTGATACAGTATGTATTGCCTTAACCTTCGAGTTGTCCAAATCAAGGCGCAACACAATTTCTCGATTGGTGGGTACCTCATTTCACATACGGTGAATTTCTTACTGAGGTAGTATATGGCTTTTTCTTTCTTCCCCGATTCATCATGTTGACCCAAAGACGCATCCCATCGAATTATCAAGCATCGTTAGATAAAGGATGAGGGGCTTGTCTGGTTGAGGCGGCATTAATACCGGGCCCTGAGACAAATATTGTTTCACCTTTTCAAAGGTCTTTTGGCACTCTTCATCCCACGTGCCTGGGTTGTGTTTCTTGAGGAGACGGAATATGGGGTCACATCTTTCGGCCGGGCCAGAAATGAACCGAGCGATGTAATTCACCTTCCTAAGAAACCTCTAACTTCTTTTGGGTACGTGGTGGAGGTAATTTTGTATGGCTCGACTTTATCCGGTCAACCTCAATTCCTTTTCACCGACTATGAACCCGAGTAACTTCCCGACCGAGTTCAAGGTACACTTTGACGGATTAAGCTTCAACTGGAATTTCCTCACCTCAAGAACAATTTTCTCAAGACCGCACATGCTCTTCTTCGCTTCGATTTGGCGATCATATCGCCGACGAAACCTCAATTTCCGCATCATGTCATGGAATAAGGTTACCATGGCTCTCCGATATGTCGCTACCGCATTTTTAGCCCAAATGGCATTACTTTGTAGCAAAACGTTCCCCACATGGTTATAAACGTTGTCTTGTCCATGTCCTCGGGATGCATTTTTATTTGGTTGTATCCCGAGAAACCATCCATGAAGGAGAACAACGAATATCCTCATCAGATTGTCTACTAAAGTGTCAATGTGAGGTAGCGGAAAATTATCCTTCTGGCCGGCCTTGTTCAGTCTCTCGTAGTCCACGCACATTCGCATTTTCCCGCCTTTCTTGGGGACAGGGACAACGTTAGCCACCCAATCCGAGTACTTGACCACTTGTAAGAACCCGGCATTAAACTGTTTCTCGACTTCTTCTTTTATTTTTAACAAGACGTCCGGTCGCATTCTTCGGAGCTTCTGTTGGACTGGCTTGCATTCTTCTCTTATGGGCGCTTGCATGTATCGCAATGTCGATGATTTAGTCCTGGCATATCTTGGTACGACCATGCGAACACATCCTTGAATTCATGGAGTAATTTGATGAGGTTCCGCCTGGTTTCTGCAGTAATACAAGCTCCAATTTTCACCTCTTGCCCCTCTCCTAGGTTCACCATTTCTACCGACTCTTTATGGGGTAGGATCTGTTTTTCTTCTTGCTCTACCATTCTCAACAAATCTGGAGGCAAGTCGCATTCTGTGTCACTTCCAAAGTCCTGAGATTCCTCTGAACACATGTCTTGCTCAAAGCGCCTCAATCAGAGTATCATTACTCATATCATTGATGTCTAGAGACCAGAATGGGTATCAAGGGTGTATAAAGAACAAATGAATTTGAGGACAATTATTCACATGATATGAATGAGAACAAAGAATAAATAGTAAAATGTAAAATAAGAGAATATTTAGTAGAATTGAAGATGCATTTTATTAAAACAAAATGTCCGAACATGAGCCTATTTCACAAAGGAAATCTCATTGTTTCTAGGCTTAAAACAACAAGAGTGTTCTCAATATTACTCTGCAGAATCTCTAAACACTACAGAAATTCCTCTGCAATTCAATTGTCTAACGTGCTTCCAGATTCATATGGGCGGATGCCCGATGATTTCTTTGATCGCCTCTCATCCTCAGTATGACATTGATGTGAGGACATTCCCTCAGGAGATTCTCTTCCGGTAAATCATTCCTCCCGATACGAAGGTGCGAGATATGTGGGGAATGTCATCTGCTCCCACTTAGCGCCTTCTCCATTCACCGCCTTTCTCCTTTCTTGTTTCTTTTCCATCTCTTTCTTCATCTGCTTAGCATCCGGTTTGAAACCTAAACCAAAGCGATCCTTTTTCTTTCAAAGATCGGGCTCGGACTCTCCTTGAGATATTTGCCCAATCCTTTTCCGGTAGGCCCCTTTTCCCATCATATTTGCAATCCCATCCCGGTAGTCTTGGATAGTTTAG
Source organism: Gossypium rotundifolium (assembly GCA_025506655.1). Lineage (NCBI taxonomy): Eukaryota > Viridiplantae > Streptophyta > Magnoliopsida > Malvales > Malvaceae > Gossypium > Gossypium rotundifolium. The sequence goes on along the minus strand of CP106732.1, from coordinate 161,210,388 downwards.
GCGTCGGACTTTATTTCCTTCCAAATGAAAGTCGATTCACAAATTCTAACGATCGAAAGGAACATTCAATGGTTTCCTCATTCGCTTCTAGGTATGGCGCTTCATTGGTAACAGCTGCTATGATATCTTCTTCAAATTTATAGTTACCAATTGATTTTCGTTACCAATTTCAATTTCGTGTAGTGACGATGGTACACCTCATTGAATGAATCCAAGGCCTCCTAGTAAGCGCTATAAGAAGGCTTGATATCCATGACCGTAAAGTCCACCTCATATGTATTCGCCCGATCAATAATGGTATGTCTATTCTCCCCATCACCTTTCTTTCGGTGTCATTAAATGCTCTCACTATGTTTTGGCGTGATTTCATATGAGAACTATCTATCGGTAACCTCTTGAGTGTGGTTAGCGGTAAGACATTTAATGTCAACCCATTATCTATTAGCGACTTGGCAAGGTGTACCCTTACAACGGGTGGTTATATGCAAGGCCTTCGTCGATCCCATGCCTCCCGAGGATTTCGCATCGTCAAGTAGATGAAATTATCAGCGCTTATGTTATTGACCGACGATCCAACTTGTTGACGGATATATCTTTAGTAACATAGGTCTCACTTAGCACTTTCATTAATGCTTCATGGTGCACTTTGAGCTAAGAAGTAGCGCTAACACGTAGATACTGGCTGGTTGTCCATGCGGCTTGTTCCACTACATCGTATTCATGTGTTTCAAGAATTTTAGGAATTCTTTAGCCTCCTCCTCTTTACGGGTTCATTGATAACGGCCTCGTGTTCTTTTTCCCGCCCAATCGACACGCCTTCGCTTTGCCGCTCCCGCTTCTCCTGCTTTCGTGGTCATAACGCTTCCCTCTACGCGATAGGAACCTTCGTTCTTGACTTCCTCCGAGGTACTAGTGGAACCTTGCGCCCCGGTATTGTCACATTACGCTTATAATTCCAAGGCACCCTTTTACTATCTTTGTAAGGGAAAGAAGCGAGTTTCGAATTGTGATTTTGGTCTTCCCGTGTTCGACCTCCGTGTTCCGCGAAATGATGATTCTCGTAATTAACTCCGGTTTTGTCGAATTTTTCTTGTCGCAAGATATTTCCTCTTCTCTTCTCCTTCTTCATAAAACTCCAACTTTTGTTGTCCATGAGGCCTTGTACCAAAGTTTTAAACTTGGCACATTCTTGGATCTCGTGCCCCCTCGTCTTATGGAATTCGCAACAATTCTTCATATGTATTTTGCTTCCTGTAGAATCTGACTCTATCAATCCTCTTTTCACCATTTCCTTCCAGACTATTCGCAACGGGGTCTTCACTTCGGCGACGTCTCTCTTGATCCTTCTCACAATCTCTTCACCGATTATGCTCACCCTTTTTCCTCATGATTAGGCAATGGGTTCCCTTTCTTACCAAGTCATCAAGCGCTATAACCCCATTTTGATTAGCCTCTCGACTACCTTTTTGAAGGCGAGGCAATTTTCATCGAATGCCCTCTATCCTGCGTGGTAATCGCATTGAGCGCTTGGGTCGTACCACTTAGGGTATGGGGCTGCAATGGTTGTAAGTAAAACGGGACACGATGTGCTCATTGAATAAAATCGGTATAATTCTTTGTATGCTATCTAATCGGCGTGAATTGGATCCTTCGTAATTTGATCTAGTTCCCGATTCTGCCTTGTCGGCCTCGTTGCCGGTTGTAATCGCTTTGATCGATTAATCGCGATCGCTTTGGTATCCTCTATTATATGTACTCACATTATTGACCTCACTGTTTTCTTTTTGGAGCGACTCTCCGGTACTTTCTCCTGCCTCGATTTTGCCACCCTTATAGCATGCTCGATCATTTCCGCCATTACTATATCAAGAAAGCTTTGGTTGTACTCCCTATCATGTGGGTTATGAAAGGGGCCTTCAGGGTATTAATAAAAAGCATGGCAGTCTCTTTTTCCAAAAGCGGCGGCTGAACTTGTGTGGCCACTTCCCTCCATCGCTGGGCATATTGCCTGAAACTTTCGTTTGGCTTCTTCTCCATGTTTTGGAGCGTGATTCGATCAGGCGCTATATCGACTATGTGCCCGTACTGTTTCAGGAAGGCCTGTGCTAGGTCCTTCCATGACTTGATCTGGGTACGGCTGAGTTGATTGTACCATTTGGCCGCGGACCCAGCCAGACTGTCTTGAAAACAGTGAATAAGCAGTTGATCGTTGTTGACATGCCCCGCCATCCGTCGACAGAACATTGTGATGTGCGTTTGTAAGCAACCGTCCCATTGTATTTTTCAAGTCCTGGGTCTTGAATTTTGGAGGAAGTACGAGATCTGGGACTAGGCTCAAGTCCTTAGCATCCACTCCGTAGCGATGGTCAGCAGTCTCTATTTCCCTAAACTTTTCTTCTAACCATTTGCAACGATCTTCAAGTTGTTTGGGAAGGTTTGCTTTTGCCTTATCCATTTCAGCCATTTCATCAAAGTCGGGGACTATAGGATTAGCCGGACCTTCTCCGGGATTAGTGCCTGAACCAGTAGGGAAGTGTGCTGGCATTGCGGTCTCATCCTGGCATTGTGGCCTGATAACAAAAGGCGCTCTTTGGGGACATATTTCTGGTGGTGCTTGGGTATTTGGCGGGGTGAATCTCGGAGGATAAGCGGGTCGCCATTATTCCCTGAGCTAACAGCGACGCCCTTTCCTCGCTCGTTGGTCAATAGTTGAGCCAACCGGCTTATCATGTTGTTTTGGGACTCTGCATTCGCTCCATCATATCTTGTTGCATCTTGGCTAATCGTTCTTGCATCCGTTCTTGTAATTCCTTTGCACTTGCTCTAGTCTTTCAACCTTTGATCCATGATTTTAGTTTTTCCTCGCAGATTGTAGCGGTGTTCCGTGGTAACTGCTATAATTTAAGGTTCTTTTGTAAGTTCTAATGCACATGATGCAACGTAATGCTAATGCATGTAATGTATGCAAAAAAAAAGGCGTTAATTCTGATTCAATTTCCATTAGAATAACTTTTCTAGAAAACAAATTTCTTTACATAGAATAGATTACATATAAGGCCTCGCCTAATACTTAAGGCCTTGACTTCTTCAAGAAGCTTAGCTAACTCTTGTCCTTGCTCTGACTTTGATTCATAAAACAAACTTAGTACATCAGCTTGGACTCCTAAGGGTTGCAAATGCTCCGCGACCTCTCGTACTTGAGCCACGGCTTCCCCCATGATGTAATCTCGATCTCTGACTTGATTCTGGGAGTGATGAAGTTGTTGTTTCCAACGCTCCTCATTGACTTCGAGAAGCTCCACCCGTAGCTCACAACCATGTAAAGCAGACTCTAGCTCCTCGATTCTCCTTTTCATTTCTTCAATTTTACCCAGGCTAGCCTTTAATTCAATTGCAGAGTTGCGCTACTAGATCGATACAAAGATCTTTCCAATTCTGCCACCCGAGCCTTTAATTCTTCTTTCTCGCTTTGGGTTTCTACCAAACTTCTTTTCAGGGTATCTTCTCGAACTTGGGTATCTCGGAGTTCCCTTTCCCACCGACTGGCTCTATGTCTTTCCTCTTTCAGTTCTTGACGCCATTGCTCCGATGTTTTTCCTAATCCAGCCATTTTCATTGACCTTCGCAGCTTTTTGTAGTCCGTTTTCAAACTGTCCAAATCTTCCTCGGCCTTATTTTTCCCTTTCCTCAGCTTTTCGGCCTCCAGCTTCTGAATGTCAACGTCCAATCCTAGCTGCATTTTTTCTTCTTCTAATCGTTCTATCTTTTTCCCTAATTCCGCATTCCTTTTCTCAAAATCTTGTTTGATGATTTCGAGCTCTGATGGGATTACCTGTAGGTGTTCCTCCATTGATCGAGCGTCTTCCTGGCCTGGAATGGGAATGTTGTCGTTGATTCTTCTGCTCCTCCATCGGTCATATTCGGAGTTGTCATCGGGTTTGCGGCAAACCTTTTCATTCTATGAGTCCGACTCAAGCGCTTGCTATTTCACGAACCCTTTTCTTACAATGATCCCTTTGTATTCAAATTCACACCGAATTAGACCTTGTGTTGCGGGTATAAACTATCTCGATCGGATTGTCTCAACACAAGGAGAGGAGCATATCCGACGGCTCCCCATACTCCAAGTAGAGGAACCCACCAAAATCTCCACATCGATATAGTATCTCATCGTGGATCATCAAAGGAGCTTTCCATTCTACGCCTTCCTCTTGCAAGTTTTGCGTAATTGTCATCCATTTTTCTTCCGTAAGATCGTCTCGCCTTGGTGTGGTCAAGCAATTCCTTTAGCGGAGAATAGTCCTCGGAGAAAATTCGACCCGTGCCTTTTCCACTTTCCAAAATGACTGTTGAACCATACTAGCAAGAGTCAGGCACAACCGGTGAATCTCCTTCGCCCGCTTCTTCTAAGACGCACTTAGAGACCGAAAGTTTCGCCGAATTGCGTGAACGGTGTGACTCTTCTATCCAACCCGTCGAATAGATCCGAGATCGCCTCATCTACATGCCCTAGAGCTTTAGGAAGATGATCAATCCATAGATGCTCAAGGCAAAGATGTCAACCCTTTTCTTCACATCCGGTGTGCTATGATCAAGTCTCTTAAATTTCTCCAAGGGATACACTTACAATCTCCTTTTGTTTTATCCGTGTCGCAACCCACCGCTTCACTCATTCCCGTGATATTCATCGCCTTTTTCAAGAAGGTGGAACGTTAATGTGTCTCGTATAAACTTTGTCGGCTTGAATTTTTGAGCAACGGCAAAGCTGTGTATTCTTCTATAGTAGGCACTAAATCCACTTTTCCGAAAGTAAAACAATATAAGCGGGATTCCAAAATTAGGCCATAGCTCAAATAGGTGCCGGTCTACCTTGATGTCGAGCGATATGGCGATCTCCGTAATGACAAGAGAATAATTGCTTGATCTCATGATCCCATCGACCCCATATCTCTTTCATCTCTTGAAGATTATTTTGGGTGACACTGATTCGCGTGAAGTCCCATAATTCGACACGCCCTTCTCGCAAGGCTATCACCTTTTCTTGTCGCACGCCTCTACCATATCCGGACGGCCGCATTGTCTTCCACTCTATCAAGAAACCCCCTTTCCATGACAAAGCTATCTATTTGGGCAATTGAACGTGAATCAACACCTTTTTGATGAAGATGCCATGCAAAATGAAAATGAAGCAAGTTAATATTTCATACATAGTAAGCAAAGAATAAAAAATACTTAAGTCGGTAACCACTAGGGTTTGGCGGCTCTACCTAGGGTGGATTCTTAGGGCTTACTATATGAGGTTCGGGCTTAAAGTAAGGGTACTGAACTAGCAGATTCCTCGATCCTCACCCATTATAGGCTCATATAGACCGAAGTTCGCCTGGGGAATACATTTCCTATGGTCGCACGGAGATGAAAATCTCACGAAGACATAGGTACGGATGTATCCCAAAGCGATTCACTATCTTACACGGAGGTGAAAACCTCACGAAAGAGTAGTTTCTCACTCTCACCTAAAGGTGTGACCACGACGGTCATGCAATGCAATGCCAGAAAAGAAACAACATGTAGTAAAAGAGATCGTAATTTTCAAATTGCACTTTCAAACTTCCGACAAAAGATAAAAATAATCAATTTATGGCTTGACTTTTCAAAAAGTATGTCCCAAAGGAGTCGCCAAGTCGTCAGAACCATTTTTTTGCAAACGACAAAAAGGAGGATTCGACTTTGGGTTTTTGAAAACATAAAAAGGGAGCCGCCACCAATCCTTTTTGATAAGGTGTGATCGGTCACCTCATAAAACAGTTGTTTTAAATAAATGCTTGATTTATCAAAACAACGATTTTGGTCTTACTAAATCCGTAAAATGAGTTCTAAGTCGGTTACGCACGAGGAAGGGTTAGCACCCTCGACACGCCCAAAATTGGTACCAACATGATTAATTAGTGTCTTGATGTCAAGTTTGAAAAGGTTTTAAAATACGGATCCTTTTAAAAGATATTAGGATATTCGAGATCTCTTTGTTTCGAGAGGGTACAAACATCACATCCAAAGACGTTAGGACATGATATTTCTAACCTTCGTAATCAAAGTTATCTCATGATTTTACGAGGTTTATCAAAAGGGTGTTTAGTGATTTAGTCAAACGGAAAATCGCAACCCAAAGACGTTAGGGCACTATTCTCTAATTCCTAAATACAAAACATTGCCTTTATTTTTAAAAACCTTTAAATGAAAGGTAGCAACTTTGCAAAATGCCTCGACGGGTCAAATCGAGAGAAGGTTCGAGTCAAAACTTGAGATTTCTTTGATTTAAAAGATATAAACATCACATCCATTCGTTAGACGCAATGTTTTAATCTCTCGTAATCAAAGTCGCCTCGTGATTTGCAAAACTTCAAAAAGGGATGCTAAGTAATTTAGTTAGACGAAAAATCGTAACTCAAAGACGTTAGGGCACTATTTTCCTAATTCCTAAACACGAAACATCACCTTTATTTTAAAACCTTAAAGTGAAATATGATGATTTTCAAAATTACATTTTTACGTAGTATTAATATAAAAGCAAGAAAGATAAGTAGATGAATGTAAGAGTACAAACAATAATGTTAAGATAATGATGTCAAATTATGATAATATTATTTCGATATGAATAATGCATGTATAATAATAATGGTAATAGAATAACAAAATTAGTGGTGAAAATTAAATAATAAAGTGATAATAAAAATAAGATAATGGTAATAATACAAAATAATAGCAAACTAATAATAGTAATATATATATATTATATATATGTATATAATAATAGTAAGAAAGAATAGTAAAAATAATATATTTAATAACGATAATAATAATAATGATAATAATATAATAATAGAAACTATTGGTAAGCAAAATGATAAGGAAAATATATACGATACTGAAAAATAAATAATACGTATAATAAGGTAGCAAAATAGTAATAATAGTAGGACTAATAATTTAAAAATGATAATAATAACAACAATAATAATAATAATAATAATATAATATATATGTACGTATGTGAGTGACAAAACTTATATGATATAACCTTGATAATATACAAAATAATTTAATATGTAAGAATTAGCTTTAGTATGATAAAATAACATATTAATGTAATATAATATAATATGATATGACATAATATAACATAATATAATATAGTATAATATATAGTATAATAATAATAATGATAATAAGGTGATAATAATAATAATAATAATAATAATAATATAGTAGTATTAAAATATATCAAATAATGGCCAAAAGGCCAAAATTGTGAATTAATTAAAAGAGGGGATCAAATTGAATTAAAAAATGAGATTTTGGGGTTAATTTGAAATAAAACAGAAGGGAAGGGCATGTTTGAAACACGCGTGAAAACGAGGGGACCAAAGGGGAAATTTTCCCAAAGCTTAAAACGCAGCGTTTAAATGGGGAACTAAATCGCAAACCTCGGAGAACCATTGGGCCAATGTTGCAAATAATTAAAAATTTGATTTTAAAAACTAAAAATGCGGAAGGGCCAATTGCGCAATTAACCCATCGATTAAAAACGCGCGGATCCTCTTGGCGGGTCGGGTCAACGCGCGGGTTATAGGGCGAAACGACGTCGTTTGGGGCCATAAGGATCAGCCCCAAACGACGCTGCTTTTGAAAATATTATAAAACCCCAAAATTTCCTTTGATTTTCATTTCACCATCTTTAAAAAAAAAATTCATTTTTCTTTCTCGCTTTCTCCGCAGGGCGAGGGAAGGGGATTCCTACGGGTCCGTCTCGATGGCCATTGTGTTTGTTGCCACCGCCACCGCCCACTGTGGCCTAATTTCAAAAAGGTCGATTTTTTCCTTTTTTTTGTTTGTTTATTTTCCTTTTTTTATATTCCTATTTTATACGTGCATAAAAAGGGATAAACAGATTCGTAAAATGAGAAAAATAAACGAAAAATCAGAATACCTTGGGCCTCCGATCTTTGATTTTTAATACTTCTGTTCTTTGATTTTGTCTCCTTTGGTAGTTACCTATTTGTTAATATTTTTGTCTTTGGTTTTTTTGGTTGCGATTGGCTTCTCGCTTTATGAAAACTTTTCGCTTTTGTATTGATGATTAAAAGATACAAACAGATCTCCAAAAACCGAGGAAAAAAAAGTCCCTCTTACGTATCATTTAATCGGCTTTTATAGCCCCCTCCAATTTCTTGCTGTCTCTTCTTATTTATTGTTTTGCAGGTGCTTGGGCGGTGGCAAGGCGTTGGTGGCCTGGGGCTTCGGCAGAGGCGGTGGATGGGACAAGGCGAGAAGTGGGGCTAGGTGCGGCGCACCTAGGGTTTCTGTTTTATTTTTAGTTAGGGTTAATTAGGAATGGGCCAATCGGGTTAGGTTATTGGGTTTCGGGTTTACTGTATTGGGTTTGGGCTTTTTGGGTTCTGGTTGTAAAAAAAAGTGGGCCGGCAAAATGGGTCGTACAGCTGCCCCTCTTTGCTCATTGTCGTGTAACGAGAATGGAGCAAAGACGTTCACAAGGCCCATTTTGCCCGGGCCTGCTAAGCTCCGACTCCTTTTGTAGCCTTATTTCATCCATCGCGTCTTGTTGTTTTGATCTGTTTCACTGTAGCATTGAGAAATGAGATTTGTAGTGATCTGCTCTATTGCGACTTCAGAGAGATACAAAAATGAAAGTGCTTTTGATCTGCTTCCTGCAACTTCAGGAAGTTTAAATCTGTCATCTTCAATCTGATCCTTGCAAACTCAAGGATCACCAGACTGATATCTTCGATTTGCTTCCTGCAATTTCAGGAAAGTCAAATATGCTTTCTTCAATCTGATCCCAGCAAACTCAGGGATCACCAGACTGATGTCTTCGATCTGCTTCTTGCAACTTCAAGAAGGTCAAATCTGCTTTCTTCAATCTGATCCCAGCAAACTCGGGGATCACCAGACTGATGTCTTCGATCTGCTTCTTGCAACTTCAAGAAGGTCAAATCTGCTTTCTTCAATCTGATCCCAGCAAACTCAGGGATCACCAGACTGATGTCTTCGATCTGCTTCTTGCAACTTCAAGAAGGTCAAATCGCTTTCTTCAATGATCCCAAAGAAACTCGGGATCACCAGATCAATCTTCGATCCGCTTCGCGACTTCAGAACGCCAAATCGATCTCTTTGATCCGCTCACTGCGATACTCGGGAGACGAGATCTCGCTCAATCTATCTTGTCCTTTTTGAGGACGAACTCAGAAATGAATACATACTTATGCCTAATGATTAGGATGCCATGAGTATGATGAGTCGAAATGTTATGAGTATGATTCCTATTTAAGGTGTTATCACTCATTTGTTTCAAGGTTTTATCTTCATTTCCCTTTCAACAGTAGTTTTCACATGAATGTCTTGCCCCTGTGGAAATTTCGAAGTCTATTTTAGGCCTTAGAACACAGGTCTGCTTTGACTTCTAGCTGTCTTCCCCGGGAGTCACAACTCCTTCTTGAAGAAGATTCGTTCCTCAACAATTTAGGGTTTTTTTTTGAATCTTTCCCTATCGAAAATGACCAAGTAACATTATTCACCCTGCCCCAATTGCTGAATCGGGCGAGGGACTTTGAAGAAATGGTCTCCACTGAGACTTCCTTTTTCCAATGTCTTTATCTTGTGTTCGTGGAAGTTCTTTAAACAAATGTTCTGTTTCGGCTTCCTGTTTTATCTAGAGATTTCCAAAGTGATACGTGGAACTTTCCTTTGTGAAGTCGTTAGTTCATCAATTATTGTTTCAATGCAGCATGTTTAATGATGGATAATAGTAGGTCGATTTCAAAGAGAATCAAAATGAATTTATCTATGAGACAAAGAAAATTGATTGGGGACATATCCCCTTCTTTTATTTACAGAGAAAAAGAACTCAAAATTGGTGAAATAAACATCATGAATCAGACGCCCTAGGCATCGCCGATTGGACTTCTACATACAACTTCCAGAAGACTGCTTTTGAGCACGCATGTGTTTAGAAGACTCAAAGTATTTTGTCGATGCCCCAATATGCAACGTACTTCCTCTTACGCTGATTATAGCGCTACAAGATCACGACGTGTTCATTCAAAATTTGAGCCGCCTTTTCGGTTTTCAACTCAAAAAGCCCTTTGGTCTCAAGGTGCCCTTTTGCGGGTTTTCACCTTGGCCTCTCCGGTTTTTTTTTTTTTTTTTCCCGAAGTCTCAAAGTGCCCTTTACGGGTTTTCACCTTGGCCTCCTCCATTTCAAGCAAAGTATCTTTTATCAGATCCGAGTTCACGGATTGGGCAAGCTTTTCCCATCCATCTCGGTCGAATCGCACCTCCGAGAAAGCTTTCTTTACCACATACGGTCCTTCCTACCGCATCCATTTCCTCTGTGATCCTTTTGTATGGGAAGGATCTTTTTCAACACGAGGTCCCTTCGTGGAATTCCCTTAGCGAACCTTTTTGTTGTAAGCTCGCATCATTCGCTTTTGGTACATCGACCATGACGGATAGCCCTCAATCTCTTTTCTTCAATTAAGTTCAACCGATCATACCGAGCTCGGATCCATTCAACCGTCGACTTCACTTCCGACAATACTCAAGAGAAGGTATTTCCACTTCAATAGGTAGAACCGCCTCCATCCCATAGACCAATGAGAAAGGCGCTGCCCAGTGAGAGGTTCTGACGGACGCTCGATAAGCATAAGTCGAACGGTAATTTTTCATGCCAATCCTTGTAAGTCTCACCATCTTCCCCACTATCCTTTTGATGTTCTTGTTGGTCGCTTCCACCGCCCATTCATTTTTGGACGATAAGGGGACGAATTGTGGTGTTTAATATTGAATTGGCTGCAAACCCCCGCTATCGTACTATTATTTAGGTTCAGTGCGTTATCTGATATGATCCTCTCAGGCATTCCATATCGACAAATAATCTCCTTCTTCAAGAAACGACTGACCGCTGACTTAGTGACGTTAGCATACGAGGCGGCTTCTACCCATTTGGTGAAGTAGTCGATGACCACGAAGATGAATCGATGCCCATTCGATGCCTTCGGAGATATTGGCCCAATGACGTCCATGCCCCACATGGAAAATGGCCATGGAGAAGTCATAACATGTAAAGGTGACGGGGGTACGTGAATCTTGTCTCCATAAATCTGGCATTTATGACACTTTTTGGCATAGTTGATACAGTCTCCCTCCATGGTGGACCAATAATATCCGAACCTCATTATTTGTCTAGCCATTGTGAAACCGTTAGCGTGAGTTCCATGCACCCTTCATGGACTTCTTCTAGATTAACTTAGCTTGGCGGCGTCCCACGCACTCAAAGAAAGACTTCGATCCTTCCGCTTCTTGTATAAGACTTCTCCATCCAAGACGTAATCACAGGCTAATCTCCTCAACGTCTTTTTTCATTCTCAGTGGCTTGGTCAGGGTACTCGCGACTCTTCACATACCGCAATATATCATGGTACCATGGTGGGCCGCTTCTTCTTCCTCGACATTGTAGCAATGGGTCGGGTCTTGATGAATGCTCATTTGTATTGGCTTCATTTCTTCGCTTTCATTTATTCGGACCATGGAAGCCAGGGTGGCCAGAGCATCAGCCATCTGATTTTCGTCCCTAGGCAAGTAATTGAAAGTGACGTCATCGAACTCTTTGACAAGTTCCTGGGCCAATCTTTTATAAATAACCAATTTTGGATCCTCGGTTTCCCATTCTCCTTTGAGTTGATAGATTACGGTATGGAATCTCCATAGACTTCTAATACCACGATTTTGAATTCGATAGCAAAGACGGAGCCCCATGATGCAAGCCTCATATTCAGCCATATTATTAGTGCAATCGAAATCCAGTTTGCAAGTGAATGGATAATGGTCTCCTTTTGGGGATATCAGGACTGCCCCAATTCCATTGCCCACGGCATTTGATGCCCCATCAAAATTTAATTTCCAAGGATGGTCTTCGAGGTACCTTCTTTAATGTCTGCCACGTACATCAAGTCCTCATTAGGGAAATCAAAATCTAAGGGCTCATAGTCTTCAAGGGCTCTCATCACTAGAAAGTTCGCTATCGCGCCCCTTTTACCGCTTTTGGTTTACGTAAACGATGTCAAATTCGGAAGCGTGATCGCCACCGCCATCCTTCCATTCAAGGCGGTGGATTCCATCATATACTTGAGGGGATCTAGCTTTGAGATGAGCCATGTCGTGTGATACAGTATGTATTGCCTTAACCTTCGAGTTGTCCAAATCAAGGCGCAACACAATTTCTCGATTGGTGGGTACCTCATTTCACATGCGGTGAATTTCTTACTGAGGTAGTATATGGCTTTTTCTTTCTTCCCCGATTCATCATGTTGGCCCAGCACGCATCCCATCGAATTATCAAGTACTGTTAGATAAAGGATGAGGCTTGTCCGGTTGAGGCGTGCATTAATACTGGGCTGAGACAAATATTGTTTCACCTTTTCAAAGGTCTTTGGCACTCTTCATCCCACGTGCAGGTTGTGTTTCTTGAGGAGACGGAATATGGGGTCACATCTTTCGATTCCGGTTGTGAAATGAACCGAAGCGATGTAATTCAAATTTTCCTAAGAAACCTCTAACTTCTTTTGGGTACGTGGTGGAGGTAATTCTTGTATGGCTCGACTTTATCTGGTCAACCTCAATTCCCTTTTCACCGACTATGAACCCGAGCAACTTCCTGACCGAGTTCAAGGTACACTTTGACGGATTAAGCTTCAACTCGAATTTCCTCACCTCAAGAACAATTTTCTCAAGACCGCACATGCTCTTCTTCTTCGATTCGGGATTTGGCGATCATATCGTCGACGTAAACCTCAATTTCCACGCATCATGTCATGGAATAAGGTTACCATGGCTCTCTGATATGTCGCGCCTGCATTTTTTAGCCCAAATGGCATTACTTTGTAGCAAAACGTTCCCCACATGGTTATAAACGTTGTCTTGTCCATGTCCTCAGGATGCATTTTTATTTGGTTGTATCCCGAGAAACCATCCATGAAGGAGAACAACGAATATCCTGCTGTATTGTCTACTAAAGTGTCAATGTGAGGTAGCGGAAAATTATCCTTCGGGCTGGCCTTGTTCAGGTCTCTGTAGTCCACGCACATTCGTACCTTCCCGTCTTTCTTGGGGACAGGGACAACGTTAGCCACCCAATCCGAGTACTTGACCACTTGTAAGAACCCGGCATTAAACTGTTTCTCGACTTCTTCTTTTATTTTTAACAAGACGTCCGGTCGCATTCTTCGGAGCTTCTGTTGGACTGGCTTGCATTCCTCTCTTATGGGCAGTCGGTGTACTGCAATGTCAGTACTTAGTCCTGGCATATCTTGGTACGACCATGCGAACACATCCTTGAATTCATGGAGTAATTTGATGAGGTTCCTTTGGTTTCTGAATACAAGCTCCAATTCTCACCTCTTGCCCCTCTCCTAGGTTCACCATTTCTACCGACTCTTTATGGGGTAGGATCTGTTTTTCTTCTTGCTCTACCATTCTCAACAAATCTGGAGGCAAGTCGCATTCCGTGTCACTTCCAAAGTCCTGAGATTTCTCTCAACACATGTCTTGCTCAAAGCGCATCTGAATCAGTAGTATCATTACTCATATCATTGATGTCTAGAGACCAGTAATGGGTATCGAAGGGTGTATAAAGAACAAATGAATTTGAGGACAATTATTCACATGATATGAATGAGAACAAAGAATAAATAGTAAAATGTAAAATAAGAGAATATTTAGTAGAATTGAAGATGCATTTTATTAAAACAAAATGTCCTAACATGAGCCTATTTCACAAAGGAAATCTCATTGTTTCTAGGCTTAAAAACAACAAGAGTGTTCGAATATTACTCTGCAGAATCTCTAAACACTACAGAAATTCCTCTGCAATCCAATTGTCTAACGTGCTTCGAGTTCATATGGGCGGATGCCCGATGATTTCTTTGATCAGCCTCCTCATCCTCAGATGACATTGATGTGAGGACATTCCCTCTAGGAGATTCTCTTCCGGGTAAATCATTCCTCCCGATCTGAAGGTGCGAGATATGTGGGGAATGTCATCTGTTCCCACTTAGCGTCTTCTCCATTCGGTCGGCCTTTCTCCTTTCTTGTTTCTTTTCCATCTCTTTCTTCATCTGTTTAGCATCCGGTTTGAAACCTAAACCAAAGCGATCCCTTTTTCTTTCAAAGATCGGGCTGGACTCTCCCTTGAGATATTTGCCCAATCCTTTTCCGGTAGGGCCCTTTTCCCACTGTCATTTGCGGTCCCATCCCGTAGTCTTGGATAGTTTAGGCGTCGGGACTTTATTTCATTCCGAAATGAAAGTCGATTCACAAATTCTAACGAATCGAAAGGAACATTCAATGGTTTCCTCATTCGCTTCTAGGTATGGCGCTTCATTGGTAACGATTGCTATGATATCTTCTTCGTTTATAGTTACCAAATTTTACATTACCAATTTCAATTTACGTGTAGTGACGATGGTACGATTTCACGAATGAATCCAAGGCCTCCTAGTAAGCGCTTATAAGAAGGCTTGATATCCATGACCGTAAAGTCCACCTCATATGTATTCGCCCGATCAATAATGGTATGTCTATTCTCCCCATCACCTTTCTTTCTAGGTCATTTAATGCTCTCACTATGTTTTGGCGAGATTTCATATGAGAACTATCTATCGGTAACCTCTTGAGTGTGGTTAGCGGTAAGACATTTAATGTTGACCCATTATCTATTAGCGCACTTGGCAAGGTGTACCCTTTACAACGGTGGTTATATGCAACATTCGTCGATCCCATGCCTCCCTGAGGATTTTGTCATCATCAAGTAGATGAAATTATCGGTACGCTTATGTTATTGACCAGACGATCCAACTTGTTGACGGATATATCTTTAGTAACATAGGTCTCACTTAGCACTTTCATTAATGCTTCGCGGTGCACTTCGGAGCTAAGAAGTAGCGCTAACACAGAGATACGGGCTGGTTGTCTGTGCAGTTGTTCCACTACACTGTATTCACTGTGTTTCAAGAATTTTAGGAATTCTTTAGCCTCCTCCTCTTTTACGGGTTCATTGATAACGGCCTCAGGTTCTTTTTCCTGCCCAATCGACACAGCCTTCAGTTTTGCCGCTCCCGTTCTCCTGTTTTCAGGGTCATAACGCTTTCCACTACGCGTATAGGAACCTTCGTTCTTGACTTCCTCCGAGGTACTAGTGGAACCTTGCGCTCCTGGTATTGTCACATTACAGTTATAATTCCAAGGCACCCTTTTACTATCTTTGTAAGGGAAAGAAGCAGGTTTCTGAATTGTGATTTTGGTCTTCCCGTGCTCGACCTCGTGTTCCGAAATGATGATTCTCGGGTAATTAACTCTGGTTTTGTCGAATTTTCTTGATCACGATATTTCCTCTTTCTCTTCTCCTTCTTCATAAAACTCCAACTCTTTGTTGTCCATGAGGCCTTGTACCAAAGTTTTAAACTTGGCACATTCTTGGATCTCGTGCCCCTCGCCTTATGGAATTCGCAACAATTCTTCATATGTATTTTGCTTCTTGTAGAATCTGACTCTATCAATCCTCTTTTCACCATTTCCTTCCGGACTATTCGCAGAAGGGTCTTCACTTGGCGACGTCTCTCTTGATCCTTCTCACAATCTCTTCACCGATTATGTTCACCCTTTTCCTCATGATTAGGCAATGGGTTCCCTTTCTTACCAAGTCATCAAGCGCTATAACCCCATTTTGATTAGCCTCTCGACTACCTTTTGAAGGCGAGACAATTCTCTATCGAATGCCCTCTATCCTGCGTGGTAATCGCATTGAGCGTTTGGGTCGTACCACTTAGGGTATGGGGGTGCAATGGTTGTAAGTAAAGCGGGACACGATGTGCTCATTGAATAAAATCTGGTATAATTCTTTTATGCGTTATCTAATCGGCGTGAATTGGATCCTTCGAATTTGATCTAGTTCCCGATTTACATCTTCGCCTACAGTTGCCGGTTATAATCGCTTTGACTGATTAACTGCGATCGCCTTCGGGTATCCTCTATTATATGTACTCACATTATTGACCTCACTGTCTTTCTTTTTAGGAGCGACTCTCCTGGTACTTTCTCCTGTCTCGATTTTGCCACCCCTTATAGCATGCTCGATCATTTCCCCTGCCATTACTATATCAGCAAAGCTCTTGGTTGTACTCCCTATCATGTGGGTTATGAAAGGAGCCTTCAGGGTGTTGATGAAGAGCATGGTAGTTTCTTTTTCTAAAAGGGGTGGTTGGACCTGCATGGCGACCTCCCTCCACCTTTGTGCGTATTGTCTGAAACTTTCGCTCGGCTTTTTCTCCATATTTTGGAGCGTGATTCTATCAGGAGCTATATCGACTACGTGCCCGTATTGTTTTAAAAAGGCCTGTGCTAGGTCCCTCCACGACTTGATCTGAGTACGGCTGAGCTGATTGTACCATTTGGCCGCAGCCCCGGCCAAACTATCCTAAAAACAATGAATAAGCAGTTGATCGTGGTTAACATATCCCGCCATCCGTCGACGTAACATTGTGATGTGCGCCGGCAAGCGGTCCCATTGTATTTTTCAAAATCTGGGGTCTTGAATTTTGGAGGAAGTACGAGGTCTGGGACTAGGCTCAAGTCTTTAGCATCTACCCCGTAGCGATGGTTAGGAGTTTCTATTTCCTTAAACTTTTCTTCTAACCATCTGCAACGATCCTCGAGTTGTCTAGGAAGGTTTGCTTTTGCCTTATCCATTTCAGCCATTTCATCAAGATCGGGGACTATAGGATTAGCCGGACTTTCTCCGGGATTAGTGCCTGAACCAGTCGGAAAGTGCGCTGGCATTGCGGTCTCAACCTGGCACTGTGGCCTGATAACAAAAGGCGTCCTTTGGGGACATATTTCTAGTGGTGCTTGGGTATTTGGCGGGTAAATCCGGAGGTAGGTAGGGTCGCCATTATTCCTCGAGCTAGCAATAGCGCCTTCTTTCCCGCTCATTGGCCAATAGTTGCCTAACCGGCTTATCATGTTGTTTTGGGACTCTTGCATCCGCTTCTATCATATCTTGTTGTATCTTGATTAATCGTTCTTGCATCCGCTCTGTATTTCCTTTTGCATTTGTTCTAGCCTTTCCATTCTTTGATCCATGTCTTCTAGGTTACTTGAAATAACTTCACCTAATTAGGGTCTTTCTACAAATTTTAATGCACGTGATATGATGCAATGCAATGCATGAGATGCAATGCAAATGCATGCAAAAAGAAAGAGAGGCGTTGATTATGAATTCAATTTTATTAGAAGAACTTTTCTAGAAAATACGCTTTTTACATAAAACGGATTGCATGTACGGCTTTATCCTCATAGTCCAGGTGAAAATACCAATCCTCTTCTTCGTATCCGGATGTTATGGTTGTGCCCCATGAACTTTTCTCAATGGATATCTCTTCTAGCTCCTTGTTGCTGGGTCCAGGCCGTGCCTCCTCACCCGCTTATCCACCGCGATATTTATAAGCTTCTTTCAGAAAATAGAGACACAATGACTCTTCAATAATCCTTGTCGGCTTGAATCCTCAAGTAGTCTTGTATTCTTCGTGGGTTATCATCCTCTCTTGTTGTTTACCCGACTATGTTCGAACTACCAGATTATAATCCATTTTATCAAGTAACACATTTTCTTATGATAAACTCTTCTATTTAGCAATCGAATATGAATCAACACCTTCTTTCTAAGAGGATGCGTGTGATGCAATGCAATGCAATCACAAACAAAACAAAACACCTTAGCAGGGAGAAATAAACAAAATAGAGTATCTATCCAGTGACCACTAGAGGTTTAACATAGTTCTACCTAAGGTGGGCTCTAGGGTTTACTACATGTGGTTTGGTTCTAAGGAGGGTACTGAACCAAGAGATTCCTCGATCTTCACCCATTATAGGCTCATATAGATCGAGTTCGATTCTGGGAATACATTTCCTATGGTCGCACGAGATGAAAATCTCACGAAGACATAGGTACGGATGTATCCCGAAAGCGATCCACTATCCCGCACGGAGGTGAAAACCTCACGAAGGAGTAGTTTCTCACTCACCCTAAAGGTGTGACCACAACGGTCATGCAATGTAATGTCGCATGCAATACAAATACGGTAATTTTCAAATCAAACTTTCAAACTTCCGACAAAAGACGTAAAATAATCAATTTATGGCTCGACTTTCAAATCGATCCCGATGGAGTCGCCAAGTCGTCAGAACCATTTTTGGAAGACGACAAAGGGGTTCGACTTTGGTTTTGAAAATAGGAATAAAACGGAGTCGCCACCAATCCTTTTTGATAAGGTGTGATCGGTCACTCATAAAACTATTGTTTTAATAAATGTTTGATTTATCAAAACAACGATTTTGGTCTTACTTAAATCCGAAAATGAGTTCGAAGTCGGTTACGCATACGAGGAAGGGTTAGCACCTCGACACGCCCAAAATTGGTACCAACATGATTAATTAGTGTCTTGATGTCGGAAGTTTGAAAAGGTTTTAAAATACGGATCCTTTTAAAAGATATTAGGATATTCGAGATCTCTTTGTTTCGAGAGGGTACAAACATCACATCCAAAGACGTTAGGACATGATATTTCTAACCTTCGAATCAAAGTTATCTCATGATTTTACGAGGTTTATCAAAGGGTGTTTAGTGATTTAGTCAAACGGAAAATCGCAACCCAAAGACGTTAGGGCACTATTCTCTAATTCCTAAATACAAAACATTGCCTTTATTTTTAAAAACCTTTAAATGAAAGGTAGCAACTTTGCAAAATGCCTCGATCGGGTCAAATCGAGAGAAGGTTCGAAGTCAAAATTGAGATTTCTTTGATTTCAAAAGATATAAACATCACATCCGATTCGTTAGACGCAATGTTTTAATCTCTCGTAATCAAAGTCGCCTCGTGATTTGCAAAACTTCAAAAAGGGATGCTAAGTAATTTAGTTAGACGAAAAATCGTAACTCAAAGACGTTAGGGCACTATTTTCAATTCCTAAACACGAAACATCACCTTTATTTTAAAACCTTAAAGTGAAATATGATGATTTTCAAAATTACATTTTTACGTAGTATTAATATAAAAGCAAGAAAGATAAGTAGATGAATGTAAGAGTACAAACAATAATGTTAAGATAATGATGTCAAATTATGATAATATTATTTCGACATGAATAATGCATGTATAATAATAATGGTAATAGAATAACAAAATTAGTGGTGAAAATTAAATAATAAAGTGATAATAAAAAATAAGATAATGGTAATAATACAAAATAATAGCAAACTAATAATAGTAATATATATATATTATATATATGTATATAATAATAGTAAGAAAGAATAGTAAAATAATATATTTAATAACGATAATAATAATAATGATAATAATATAATAATAGAAACTATTGGTAAGCAAAATGATAAGGAACATATATACGATACTGAAAAATAAATAATACGTATAATAAGGTAGCAAAATAGTAATAATAGTAGGACTAATAATTTAAAAATGATAATAATAACAATAATAATAATAATAATAATAATATAATATATATGTACGTATGTGAGTGACAAAACTTATATGATATAACCTTGATAATATACAAAATAATTTAATATGTAAGAATTAGCTTTAGTATGATAAAATAACATATTAATGTAATATAATATAATATGATATGACATAATATAACATAATATAATATAGTATAATATATAGTATAATAATAATAATGATAATAAGGTGATAATAATAATAATAATAATAATAATAATAATATAGTAGTATTAAAATATATCAAATAATGGCCAAAAGGCCAAAATTGTGAATTAATTAAAAGAGGGGATCAAATTGAATTAAAAAAATGAGATTTTGGGGTTAATTTGAAATAAAATGTAGGGAAGGGCATGTTTGAAACACGCGTGAAAACGAGGGGACCAAAGGGAAATTTTCCCAAAGCTTAAAACGCAGCTGCTTAAATGGGGAACTAAATCGCAAACCCTGAGAACCATTGGGCCAATGTTGCAAATAATTAAAAATTTGATTTTAAAACTAAAATGCGGAAGGGCCAATTGCGAATTAACCCATCGATTAAAAACGCGGGATCCTCTTGGCGGGTCGGTCAACGCTGGTTATAGAGTGAACGACGCTGCTTTGGGGCCACCGAATCAGCCCCAAACGACGCTGCTTTTGAAAATATTATAAAACCCCAAAATTTCCTTTGATTTTCATTTCACCGCTTTACCGTAAAAAAATTCATTTTCTTCTCGCTTTCTCTGCAGGCACGAGGAAGGGGATTCCTACTGGTTCCGTCAGATGGCCATGTGCTTGCTGCCTTGCGCCACCACCACTGGCTTAATTTCAAAAAGGTCGGTTTTTTCCTTTTTTTTTTTTTTTTTATTTACTTTCCTTTTTTATATTCCTATTTTATACGTGCATAAAAAGGGATAAATGATTCAGAAAATGAGAAAATAAACGAAAAATCGTAATACCTTGGGCCTCCGATCTTTGATTTTTAATACTGCTTCTTTGATTTTGTCTCCTTTGGTAGTTACCTATTTGTTAATATTTTTGTCTTTGGTTTTTTTGGTTGCGATTGGCTTTGCTTTATGAAAACTTTTCGCTCTTGTATTGATGATTAAAAGATACAAACAGATCTCCAAAAACGAGGAAAAAAAGTCCTCTTATGTATCATTTAATCGGCTTTTTATAGCCCTCCAATTTCTTCTTGTCTCTTCTTATTTATTGTTTTGCGTGTGCTTGGCGGTGGCAAGGCGCAGGTCTGGGCTTTGCAGAGGCGGTGGATGGGACAAGGGAAGTAGTGGTCTTAGGTGCGGCGCACCTAGGGTTTCTGCTTTATTTTAGTTAGGGTTAATTAGGAATGGGCCAATCGGGTTAGGTTATTGGGTTTCGGGTTCAGTATTGGGTTTGGGCTTTTGGGTTCGTTGTAAAAAAAGTGGGCAAGCAAATGGGTAAGATCGACCGATCTATGCGATGCAACATGCGAAGATAAATCAACAAGCTTAACACATTATGATAAATACCACAAAATGACGGATGTAACAAAAACGAATTCAAATCGATTTTCACATTTCGACAAAAGATGAAATTAATCAATTTATGGCCTCGACTCTCCTATTGACATCCCAGAGAGTTGCTGTCGTCAAACCATTTTTTTAAAACGGGATCGACTAGGTTTTGAAAACGAAAATAAAACGGGAGTCGCCACCGATCTTTATTAGGTGTGATCGGATCACCTTTGTCTTAATAAAATATTTTGGTTTACTAAAACGGTGTTTTTGGTCTACAAAATTCAAGAAAACAGGTTCGAGAGTCGGTTACGTGCGAGGAAGGATTAGCCGTCACGCCCAAAATTGTTACCGAATTGATTAATTAGTGTCACAAGGTCGAAAGTTAAAAATCGGGAACAAATTTAAAATACGATCATTTTTATTAGTGTTGATTTTAAAACACTTGGATGAGTTTGGAATAATCATTAAAGACGATCTCATCTTGAGGCTATTTAAATGCCACATCCAAAGAAGTTAGGACACTGTACCTCAATCCTTGAGAATAAGCCCGCTTTTATTTAAAAGCACATGTATTTTAATTTTAAAAGAATATTCGTTATTTAGATTAAACTGAAAAAACGAAACCCAATAAATTAGGGCATGGTCTCTCGAATTTCTAAATACGAATATTGTCATTTTAGAAATTTTATCTCGAGGTAACGAGATGTCACACCCAATAAGTTAGGGCACAACACTTTGTACTCTCGAGAATAAGCTTTTATTTTAAACTCAGATTTTGTTTTAAAAGAATATTCCGTTATTTAGGCTAAACGAGAAAAATCGAAACTCATAAGTTAGGGCACGATTTTTTGAATTTCTAAAACGCAAAATATTACCTTATTTTAAAAATTTTCGCTTTTTAAATAATCGCGTGTAACACTCAAAGGTGTACATTAATTTTGTTTGAAATTGAATGAAGCGATCTAAGTTAGGGATTTAATGCACAATGTGATTGCATAATATGAAAATAGTAACTATCATGGAAAGTAATACATAAATAAGGTACTATATGAATGAACAACAATGATATGGGAATACTGAATAAGCAAATTATAACACATATAATGACAATGCTCACGTCACATACACTACTAAAATATTAACATTAATAATAGAAGAATAATGAAATAAGTATCATGAGTAACAATCCAAAAAATAAATAAAGTAAAATGATATAAAAACTTTAATGTACATAATGGTTTAAAATGAATAATTTATAAAAATGATTTTAAATAATAAAATAAAGTATATAAGACTATTTAGAATAATAGATAAAACAATTTTAAAGAAGTCTAAAGTAAATAATATTTAAAGCAATTTAGTGTAGATGATGTAAAATAATTTAAAATAATTAACACAAAATAATTTAAAGCAAAGTAATATGTAAAGTTTAAAGTAAATAATGTGTAACAAGGAAACTTAGAATAAAACAATTTAAAGATAAATGTTAAAGAAAAATAAAATAAATAATATATATATAAGTTTAGAATAAGTGATATATGATAAACTTGAAATAAATAAATAAAATAGCAATTTAAAAATAAACGAATTTTAAAATAACATATAACATAGTTTAGTCTAAATAATATATGAAATTTAAAATAGATAATATAATTTAAAATAATACATAAGTTTGAAATGAATAATATGTGAAAAAGAAATTTAAAATGTAATATACAAAATGTTTTTAAAAATAAACAGTATATGTAAAAATAAATAAATGATATATATAAGATAAACTAAAACAAGTGATATATAAAAATAAAATAAATATATATGAAAAAGTTTAAAATAAACAATTTAAGAAAATCCAAAATATATAACGTATAACATTTTAAAATAAACAATATATATATTAAAAGAATTTTACATGACAATGTATAATGGTTCAAAGAAATAATGCGGAAAGGAGGCTAAATAACTAATGTATATATAATCAGTTTAAAATCAAAGGTCAGGGACTAAATTAAAGTCGAAGTTAAATTGAAAGGCCAAATCTAAAAATAACACATCGGGGCCCAAATGAAGCGCGCACAAATGGATGAGGGCCGAATGTGAAATAAACCCAATCCCTATGCGCTGCGCTTCAGTGGACCAAGTTGAAACAAGCGCGAAATTATGTGGTACAATTGCAATATAAAAAATAAAATGAATAAACACCAAATTGCAAGACATCACGAAAACAGAGGGACCTAGAGCATAAATATCCCCCTAAGGGAAAACACGCGGATCCCCCGGCTTGGGTCGGGTCGGATCTCGGATCTAAAATGAAACGGCATCGTTTCGGCAGTGGAGCATAAGTCCAAAATGGCGCCGTTTTAGACCCTATATAAATTGCCCAAATTAGAGAAAAAAAAAAGGCATTTCCCATGGCATTTTTTAAAAAAAATTCTGAGAAGTTCTCAGATCCTCTCCCCCTGGCCCATACTCCGGTCACTACTCCGACGCTGGACCACCGCCGGCGACCGCCATGCGCGGTGCCCGGAAGGCGAAAAGATGCCTTTTTAGCCCCGTTTGAAGGCCAGCCCTAGGATGCGCCTAGGCACCGAAACCAAAAGGCCCTTTGACCGCCCTTTTCGAATCCGATCGCAAAGACGGAGTAAGCCCTCCGACGACGCACCCGTATGGATTCAGGTAAGGCCCCCCTCTTCGCCTCTTTTTTATTTCGTTTTTAAAGATTTTGAAATAATAAAAATAAAAAATAAAAAACGACAGTAAATAATAGAAAATAAAAACGAAATCAACCTTTAATGTTTTTTTTTTGCTTTTGATTTCTGATAGTTCGTAAAAAAAAGGAAGAAGAAGAATACAAGGATTGGTCTCGGTTTTATAACCGAGTTACAGATTCACGTTTGTTGGTTTTCGTTTTGTTTTTCGTTGTTGTCGTTTTCTTTTTGTTGTTGCTTGCATGTAGTCTCTGCTTCTTGCGTGTTTTCTTTAATTTGTAAGAGGTCAGAGGCGTGCGAGGTGGTGGCAGAGGCACGTGGTGGCTGCTGGTGAAGGATCAGCAGCGAACAGCTTTAGGGGCTAGGGTTTGACTGCTGTTTTCCTTTTCTGTTAATGGGCTAGGGTTTGAATTTAATTGGGCTTCGGGTTTGAATTTAATTGGGCTTGGTTTGTTTTGTAAATGGACATTTACAATGGACTGATTTATTTTTATTTTGAGTTTATTGGATTGGGCCAGGCTACTACATAGTTTATTGACAATATCTTACTTTTTTTTTTTCTTCGATTGGTCCAACTTATGTTTTAACTTTTAATCATATGGTAAGGATTATCTTTTCAATTAGCAATTTGAAGTTCACACTTCATAGTCTCACCGCCAAAACTTGGGGTTTTCCTTTACCTTTACATCATATTTTGGATGCTAAAGTAGCTTTTGTTGTTTAAGGACTCAATTAAGTTTAGTATCTTTTTGTGTTTCAAGCAATAATGAGTTCTGATCGTAATATGAAATTGTTGGGTGCCTTTTATTTCCGAAGATAAGAACAATAGGCCTGAATTAGAGAATTAAAGCTTACTTTATTTTGGCAAACTAAAGATTGAATTTGAAAGTTGTTCTTCATATGATTCCAAATGCGATATGACGTTTTGAATAAAACAAAATGAGTCCATTTTGTCAAGTAATTTTTAGATTTGTGATTCACAGATTTCCTTGTGTCTTTCTCTTGTATTACAGTGCATATCGGATTGTACATTCTTAACTGCATTTATTGATGCTTCACTTAACCACACTATGTCCATTGGATGCGCGAGCATGTATTGCTTTGAATGCTCTACTTTTTTTCATCACCTATGAATTGGGTTTTGATTTTAAGTTTTAATACTCTTGCCTTGAAAGCGCTGCAAAGGATATTTTTCCTTTTTAATTTGTTCGTGATATTTATAATAATAATTTTTTTTTTAGAAAATGTGTTTTGTGCAAAATTGATTCTAAACGTTCTCACTTTCAACTGAACAACTTTCTTCGTTAATCTCAATTACAAATTACTTGAGTGTGGGTTCGAATAATCATGAACTAAACACAAAACCATAAATAATTTATTACTTTCAGAGGAAAGTAATTCTATCTTAATAGAAACAGTAGATTTGTAATTCTCAAAAATAAAAGGTATTCTAAGAAAATAAATTTTCACTATAGAATAACAATTTTTAAACTTGTTTGTAACTTATGTGAATAGTTTTACCAATGTCACCTAAGAAAATTCTGGATGGATTATTAAAACACAAATAATATTTATTTAATAAAACAATATTTTAATCTAAGTAGAATGGGTGGGCGTCACACTCTAGTAAATAATACTAGGAATGTCGCCTCTCTCTTATGACGAGGGATTTGGACCTCTCTGTATTGATTCTAATTATACGTGTTTTTAAACTTTTAACCCAAAACTTTTAATTTAATCCAACTCAATACATTTATATTTCATATCCGATAATTATAATTATAATTCTAAACTTTCAAAGCTCATTTATATTTGATGATAATTAAAATGATATTTTATAACAATTTACAAGGGAAAAAAAAGGAATGGAGAGTTGAACTTAAACTTGAAGTTATCTTGTGCTTCAGATTTATATGTGGGGTTTAGAATTAAATTATATATTTTTTCGATAGTAAAATGTAATTTTGTTATTTTAATAGTTTATATTTTCATAATTTTAAAAACTTAAATTAAATTTTTATTATTTTGAAGGACTAAAGAGTAATTTTATTATTATTAATTTAAAATTTTATAAACTATAAAAGTACCTATCATCGAATTTGCCATTATACTTCTAATGTCGAATCAGATCAACTAGGATAGAAATAAAGCATTGGGTCGAACTCTTATTTCGTGTCAAGGTAATAGCTATGAATAATCATTGACTCCCGGAAAGGGTAGAAGAATGGGAGCTATTATGGGACATACAATGCATTACAAAGCGTATGATCATAACGCTTCAACCGATTATTGTATTCCACCTCTTAGAACGAAAAGAGCTTAAATCGTAATACTTAATAGCATGGCGATACATTTATACAAAACTTCTACCCCGGCACATGCAATGGAGTCGAGATAGTCAAGTGAAATCCAATCCACGAAATAATTTGATCTATGGACAAGATTGTTGTGGTAAAGGTCGAATGCCGTAAGAATCATTACCGCAAGGCATAGAGGGGAGGTCATAAGTGTCTGCATCAGTAAAATTGATTTTCATTTAAATGAAAAAGAAATATATGGTAGAACCGTAACCATATAAAATGACCCTAATCGAAATGCATACATTTGTCTCATACACTATGGGGAAGGTGAGAAGAAATATATTTTACATCCCAGTAGGACTATAATTGAAGATATCATTGTTTCGGGACAAAAATTCCTATAAAATAAAAAAAATGCCCTACCATTGATATGATGTCGTAAACATAACATGAATTAGTTTAATAAATGCATTATAATTTCTTACCTTACTAAAAATGGTTAGTTGAACTCCTTTTCATTATACTTTTAATATATTCATCAATATCATTCATAAAATTTATGAAAAGCATACTTATTAATGATAATTAAAATTATATTTTGTAATAAATTAACCGAAAAGTAACGGGAAGGAATTAAGAATTTCCCGTATATTCGTTATAAATAAAATCTAAAAAGAATATATATTATTAAATAAGAGACTTGTCGTAATTTTCTTTAAATACACAACTTTCTTTCTTGATTAGGGAAGAATTTATGTTTAGGGTTCCATTCATTCAAGCTGAAACTTCAAAGATAATAGCTATGGCAAAGAGGTGCTTTTTTTCCCCTTGTTTTGCAAGTCACTTTTTTTAAAAAAAAAAAAAAATGGGTTTCATGGTTTAATATATTCATGGTTTTATTCTAAAATAGAGGCTGTTGGTTGTTATGGTTGTTGCAGTTATAACATGTGGAAGCAGAGCTGATCATAATGTTAGTTTTGACAAGAATTATCACGTCACATGGGGAAACTCTCATGTAACCTCTGTAAACCAGGGAACTGAAGTCCACCTCCGGATGGATAAAGCGTCAGGTCTTTTGAAAATCAATTAATCTTAATAGCATGCGTATTTATGTGTGTATGTTTCGATGCATGCATGCGTGCATGTTTTTTTTTTTCAATACACAATGCATGCATGCTATGCAAACATATTACTAGCTAATTTTGTGCATGTATGCATATAATAATTACGAATATTAAAATACACATAACATAAATACATGAATTTATTAAAATTTACATAGGTTGATATATATAAAAAACCTTTAAACTATTATACACTCACTACAGTAAAACAGGAGTTTAGTGATTTTTTGGCATATAGCGCGCTTACTAAAATTATTTTCGACGTTTTTACAAGTACCGCAAGAAACGCCAACATTTTGTATGCGTTTATGTAAAAAAACGTCGCTAAAGGTCATGACCTTTAACGCGCTTTTCCCACAAACGCCACTAATGGTCATAACTTTTAGCGGCGCTTTCCCACAAACGCCGTTATAACTTTTAACGGCGCTTTTCCACGGACGCCGTTAAAGAATTTGACCTTTAGCGACGTTTTTTCCACAAACGCCGCTAAAGAACATAACCTTTAAAAAAATATATTTTTTAATTAAATAATATTTATTTCTATGATAAATATTATATTTTGTTTTATTCTTGAAATTTGAACTTTAAACTATATACTTGTAAGGATAAATTAAAAAATATTAATTAAATTAAATTTTCTATAAAATTATAACTTTAAAACTAAATATAAAAATTAATGAATTTAAGTTCCGACTAACACAAAACCCTATTTCAATAACACAAAATTCAAGTTCAGACTAAGATGAATGACCATGGAATGCAACATTAAATAACATGCCACTTGAAGAAATACTATGCCTTGGCTTTTCTAGCTTGAAGAGATTGAATCCTCTGCTGCACCTTCAATATCTAAATGATGCAAAACCAAATGATCAGATTCATCGTCACTGAGGTGCGAAAGATAAAACCATATGGATTGTAAAAAGCGTATGGTAAATGCTAATAGTATTAAAAGAAAAAACTTAGTATAATCTTATACATTAGTACTCAAGTATAACTCAGAGATGCAAAAGATAAACCAACAAACTTGGTAAACAACAAAGATGTTAAAAATAAAAAATATATATAGCCATTAAGGCTAAAAAAAAATATAACCATGATTCATGATCAAACAAAGCAAATGTTCTAAAAGCTTGGAATCGAGCTTAACAATTATGTGCAGCTTTAGTAGCAAAGTTGAACCATACTAACAAACAATCTCAATCATAGCTCTTCCATGTGTCACAAATAGGCATTCTTTCTAATGATTGTCTAAACTATTCAATTGTTTAACAAGAAACAATAGTATTTATTTGTAAAAAGTAGAAGAGAAACATGCTGCACTCACTGTTGTTTAACATAATATAGAAATGTCTTATATAGCATAAAAGAGAACAATTAAGGCACATAAAAAGAAGAAGAACACCAACCACTTCTCCCTTGTCGTGTTGTTTCTCTTCCAAATCTTGAAGAGATAAATCAAGCCGCTTCACGAGGACAAAGAAACAAAGTTCTAAAGTTATATCAGATGATAGTTACAATGTCGCATAAGACATTGTAGAGTAAAACACAATGATAAAAGGTTATTGCCCAAACATGTGAAAAAGGGTAACATAGGCAATGCATTTGATTAGAACTTTGTGAAAAAGGGTACTATTTTATTCCACAAACAACTTTTAAAAACTATAATTTATTTTTAAAAATATTTTTAATATTTTATTACATCCCTATAAGAAACTTATTAATTTAGCGGTACTTGAGATACTGCATCAAATATTACTCCGAGAAAAACTGAGTCAAGTCAAAGCAAAAAAACCAAAAGGTACTTGATTTCAAGCACCGATAAGAACCAAGTGATTTTTGTTTTATATATATATATATATATATATATATATATATATGTATATATATATATTCCTACTAATGAAAATAAATGTATGGCTCGCTTCAAAATCATTAAGCTAAAAATTCAAGTCTCAGTATGTGGGTGACTATTTCGTAATAGTAGGGAACTAGAATGGATATTTTAACAGCATTTGGTTCACTTCTGGAAGCTCATTCCAGTTCACAAATTGAGTTCACTTCTTTATCATCTTCACCTTAAACCAATGAAACAAAATAACACAATTTATGTAACCTCAATACCTATCTAATTCCATGCACAAATTAAATTAAATTTAACATAAAAAAAAAAAGAACACCACAAATGCATTTCCTTACTCTAGAAAATTAGATCTTCCTTGGTTCAAATGTTCATATAACTCCTCGCTCGATACTACTAATTAGTTGATGGATTGGAACTTCTTCTCGTAGCATCAAGTTCCTTGGAAAATAACCATCTGGCAAAGATGATTTTCCATATTCACCGAAATAAGCACAAGAGAAATGTAATGTTTTCAAAACATGGAAGTTAATTGAATCGGATAAAAGGGAAATACAAGTATGATTATGATGTTATTGACAAACCTGGTCGGGTCTTAACTTCTTGAAACCGAATTTATCTGTCTGATTGATTCAAACTTCTTCAAAGAAATGGGAGAATGATATTTTTACATTCAATAATGCCAACAGCTTTTAAATAATCTTTTACATTAAGTATTTCATATATCTCTTGAAATGCAATTAAAATTTTATTTGTTTTAAATAATTAATTATACATTTAATTTTTTAAATATGATAAATATATTTAATTCTTAATTCAAGTGTAAAAATAAACCTATTAAAATGTAAAGTCTTGATAACGTTTTGTATAATTTATGTCTATCCTTTTGGAAAAAAAAAGGTATTCTTTAATTTAATTAAGCTAGCTCCTTATTTCATCTAGTTTAGAATAATTGTCACAAATGATAAAAAATAAGGTTAAAAAATAAAAAGTTGGAGAGTAAATTGCAATGGACCAAAATTATAAAACCAAAGGGTAAAATTATCATAAAATCAACATTACTTTCACCTTGCTCCTCTCTAGCAAACTCTTCTGTTAATTCCCGTTGCCTTCCCGTCAGATTCCTGTATATAAATTGAGTAAATTTGCTTTCAACTGTAAATATGCTCCTAGAAACATGGATTTCGAGGGACGATGGAACAACTTCAGAATTTTTTGGCGTATAAAACTTACTTTGGGATGCTAACATTGAAATGCACATATTGATCACCAAATGAGAATGAGTTCCTTGTTTTAATTCCTGTTGAAGACCATACACAAATATATCAAAGATAATGCAAGTTAAATCAAAGACAATTACGAGAGGAAGAGGGATTCAATTGCACATAAAAAAAAAAGACCAACAGATTTCAAATTTTAGATATATGAAAGAAGGTCCAGGGCCTAGAATTTAGAGTTTTGAGTTTTTAGCGTTCTCATTTTTACTTGTCAATGAAATTAAATACAGAATTCAACTCAAGCAAAATCAAAATAGAATAAAATTAATAAAGTTACCTATAAAGAAAAGAGAAAATGAAATTTTTAATCCCAAACTTTCAAAGGTGAAAAGACAAAAGTAGAAAATTTTATGCATTCAAATAGGTAAAAGCAGTTCCTAAAACATGAAATAATTGAATACACATACACTCAAGGCATTTGAATCAAATGGCAGGTGCATGAATCCCTACTCAAAGAGGGGGTTTTGAAATTCCTCCCCAAGTCAAAAAAATGATTACACTAAATTTAATGAAATGAGGCCCTTTATGCTTATTATGAGAAAGGCATTTTCAGAAACATACTAAATTCAGGTAAGATCACTAATTTACTATTATGGACCACAGTTAAAAGATCAATGAGATTTTCTTTTTCTATACCAACTTGGAAAAGGAACCAAATATATATCTATCTTTTCTCAAATCTTTTTCATACCTTTATTCTTTAGAACAACCTTCTGGCCTGGTTGAGTGTCAGGACGGACCTGCAAATTGAAAGCAACATAGATTAGGAGCCTCAACTATAACAAATAATTAAAGGTCCCTTTCTAAGTTTTACACAATCATACACAATTTCCAACAATCCTTGAGCACAACATCACCGGTAAGAGTTGGGACCTAGATGGTTCCTCCCAAGATTGCTTGCAAAAAGGGAAAAAATCAAATTAATTCATTTATCAGATAGAAGGACCAGTCTCACCAGGAGAACATATACAAAAGAGATTTACACCAAGAGATTGCTAGAAAACAAAATCTTCACCAAGAGATTTACGAAAAAAAATAAAGTTGAGGAGAGCAAAACGACATAGTTTTGTCTAAAATAAAGTATCCTTTTGCGGTGTTTTTTACCTAGCACCGCTAAAGCCCGACTTATTGTAGCATTTTATGAAAAACGCCACTAAAAAAGTTAACAATACGGCACCATTTTAATCAAAATAAAATGATTTTTTGCGACGTTTTTATATATTGCTTACCTTTTGCAAACATTTATCAAAAAACACCGCTAATGTTTTTGATACTAATATATATTTAAAGATTCAATCCAATTTTTTCTTTAAAGTTTAAGTAATATTTAAAAGAATTAGATAAAATTTAAATTTATTTAATATATAAATTAAAAACAATCACTTATATACCCAAAAAATTTTAAATTATTTTAAATAATAGTATTTTAATTTTTCATTTAAATAAATATTTTTAAAATTTAAGTAATATTTAAAATAATTAGATAAATTTTAAATCTTTAAAATTATTTAAAATTTGAAATCTTTAAAATTTAAAATTATTTAATATATTAATTAAAAACAATCAGTCATATATCTAAAAAATTGAAATTATTTTAAATAATAGTATATTAATTTTTCATTTAAATAAATAATTTTTAAAATTTAAATAATATTTAAAATAATTAGATAAATTTTAAAATCTTTAAAATTATTTAAAATTTGAAATTATTTAATATATAAATTATATTTTATATAAGCTCTTATATTATTATTTTAATTAAATAAACCCCTAACGTATAATTTTTACCCTTTTGCTTTTAATATTAAAGTACGAAAAGTTAAAATTTGAAATTAATTTGCATTTTGTGCTGATTTAAATTTGATAAAATAGTTTATTAAATAATAATATTTTAAAATTTCTGTCCTTATATACTTAACTCATGTAATCATTCTTTTGTAATTTTTATTATTCTTTTAAATTTTATATTGATGTTAAAAATATATAGAATTTTTATTATATCAACATAAAATTAAAATAAGAGTTTGAAATTCAAAATGATTTTATTTTAATATTAAAATCATTGGCTTTTATGGGGAGAAATCATAAAATAAGGGCTTGTTTAGCTAAAAAATAGTTGAAGAGCTTGTTTAAACATAATGTAATAGTTTAAGGACTTTTTAGTATATTAGCCATTTATATAGTATTTTTTTAACATTAATCTTCTTATTATATATGTTATTTTTTATACAATACTTAGAACTATCATAATTTCTTCCCAACTCTTAAATAAGAAATTAATGCGCTTTAACGCACTCGAATCCGCACTCTCTTGCACCGACAATAATATCGATGCCAATCAAGTTAAATTCAATTACGTATGTAAGTGAATAACATATGGTTTCTTTGTCCAACATAATGCAGGGGCTGGGTTTGAATATTCCAACGTGGGATATGCTTCAGGGTTTTTCCAGATAAAAATAAAGCTACCCAACAAGGCTATTTCTGGGGTTGTTGTAGCCTTTTACGTACGTTATCATTTGCCTTTCAGGCTCTCTAACATAACATGTATGAAAATTACTCTGTATGTGTGTTTTTAATGAAAAAAAATGGGGGTTGATTGCATGCATGCATGCATGCAGTTGACATCGGACCCAGATGGCAAAGGAGGAAACCATGACGAGCTGGATTTCGAGTTCATGAGTAGCAATGGACCACCTTTTACATTGCAAACGAATGTGTTTGCCAATGATGAAGGAGGGAGAGAGCAAAGATTTCATCTCTGCTGGTTTGACTTCTGATTTTCATACCTATGGAATTGTTTGGAACCAACACTAAGTAGTGTAAGTAACACCTAACCGTGTTTGTTTGTAGATTATCGAGATGTCCAATGAATTGGATTAGATACTAAAAACCCTTTTACTTTTACTTTTTCTTTTGGGGTAGGTTTTATGTGGACAAGACACCCATAAGGGTTTTCAAGAACAACACAAAAATTGGAGAGAGTTATCCATCGCAACAATTAGTGATTCAAGGAAGCATATGGAATGGAGAAACTTGGGCATTAGGTGGAAGGAAAATCGATTGGAGTCAAGCGCCATTTGTAGCTAGTTTTGTAGGGTTTGGTGTCAGCGGCTGCAAATTCCAGAGCAGTGCTAGCAAAGATCAATGCTACATTTCCAGCCCCAAGCTGTGGTGGAATGGGGATAAGTATTTGGGACTTGACCCTGCTCAGCGTAAAGCTTTACAGGATGCTAGAGCCAAATATTTGTATGATGACTACTGTTCTAAACATGCTGACATTCGTAAAGAATGCCAGATTAATAAAAATACATCATATGGTATGGGTGAATAAATATACGAGAAAGTATTATATGAAATAAGATATTATATCTTCTCAATAATTTAATGTCACATCAATAATTTTATCTTAAATTTTAATATTTTTATTTAAATTTAATTTTTAAGGATGAAAATACTAAAATTTAGAATAAAAATATTGATATGATATTAAATTATTAATTAGAAAAAGTTTGATATACATCTTTACTAAGAAATACTAATATATATAAAAATAGTTCTTCTGTGTTGGACTGTTTCACACATAATTAGATAGAGCAAATAAATTATACTATATGTTTTTTTTATTATATTGTCTTTCTTTGTTTATAAAGGGTTATTTACCTATAATTAAATCTCTAGTTGATGTTATTGGTTAAAAATATATTATATTAGTATCAGCATATAAGTAATTCAGTTTCTTTTAAAAAATTTGAAGCGTGAAATAAGTTGTATGCTTTAATTTGGTCATTTTCGGTCTTTATATTTTTAGATTTTAAAATTTTAGTCCTAATTAAATGATAATTATTAAATTCATTAAGTTAAGTTCTGTTATTTTTAAAATTTAGGTGTGTTAAACATATTATCGCATGCGTAATGTTATGTCTTTTATTATTTTCACATATTACTCACAAAAAGTCAATTAATAGATTTAACAATTATCACTTCCATTAAGATTAAAATTTTGAAATTGAAAAATATAGTCACTAAGAATAATCCAATCTATAACTTTATACATAATACAAGACTAATGACATAATTTAACCAAACAGATTTAACTATTACTACTAAGTTAGGACTAAAATTTTAAAATTCAAAAATATAAAAATTAAAATTAATCAAACTAAAATACATGATGTAATAATAGAATTTGACAATTTTAGCCGCTCTCATTCTCATAGAATTTTTCACCCTATCAATTTTTATATAGTGTTTTATTAAAACAATATTTATATTTTACTAACTGTTACTTGAATAGTTTTTTATCAAAAAAAAGTTTAGTATTTTTAAAAAATTGGCTTTTCACCCAATTTTAAAAACTTATTCTATTTATTTATCCAAGCACATAATGAGTGTGCATATGACTAATCATATATGTTGGTAAAATAAGAATTATTATGCTTAACTTTCCTCTGAACAAAATTTAATAAACAATTTTTTGGGTTTTCAATTAGTCAAACTGCCAAAAAACAAATTTCAAATGTAAAGAACTAATTTGAATATACATTAGATTTTAAGATATAATTTTGGTGTAAATCAAAATTTTAATACTGATTTACTGTAATAAAAATAAAAATTCATAACTATCAATAATTAATTTTTTTATTCAATATTAGGGGTAGGGAATAAGGGGCACATCATTCCGGTACCGGAATTATCACTTCTCTTTACCGTACTAATATAAATTTTAATTTGTATCAGTTGCACCGGCTCATTCCGGCCAATTTCAATTGCACCAACCGAAACATTATGTAACGGCCGGTGCATAAACAATGTTAAAAATAGATAAAATTATTTTTTTACCGACTTTAATTTTTATTAATATTTTTATTAATCAAATTTGAATTTCAACATTAACCAAAGTAAAACAGCAATTTTAAATCTTAAAGTAAAAATTAATAAAGAATAAAAAATAAAGAATTTATATAACAAACAGATCGAAGGGAAAAACAAGTTTTAAATGTTTCACGAACACAATTTTTGTTTATATTTTTATTAAATTTTCATTTTATATATTTAGTGTGGGATGATCTTATTGTTGATTTTTTTAAAATAATGTTGTGATAATTTTGTTGTTTAATGTGTAAGATTTTTTTTCTTTATTTACTTTAGATTTATTAAATGATAAATTTTATTTGTGAAGTTTATTGATAAGTATTTTATATAATCAATTAATATTTTTATATTTGAAAATTTTTAATCTAATTCATTTGATATATTAATATTTGATACATTAAATATTTTTTTTAAAATCAGTATATTTGAAACATTACGCTGAAATAGGTCAGTACCAATACATACCAGTTCCAATGGAAAAACGATACATCCATTGGTGGTACCGGCTACCTTGGGTAACACAATTAAAACTCATGCCAAACAAGTGTTTGACAATATTTTTAATCACTACTCCATTCTAGGGGTGAGCTTTCGATCGATGACAAGTCTTATTTTATCATTCTAACTTAATTTGAAATTTTTTGAATCGAGTCGAGTGAAATGAAATTTGAGTCGAGTTGAATCGAGTGAAATTGTTCGAGTTAAATTAAAAAATTAAACATGTCAAATTAAATTTTGTTACAGTATAACTAATTTCATGTTAGAGTACATAAATTTGAAATCATATATATTTTAAACCTTTTTCAAACTAAAATAATAAAAATAACATACTTTAGTATGATAAACTTAAATCATTAATAAACTTATTTAGGTTTCAAAATTATTATTTTAATTTTTATATATTTTTAGAATTTTTTAAAAAATTTATAATTTTTTAAAATATAAATCTTTGAATTTTAAAAATTATTTGGAATTATTTTGTAATTTTTATTAAGAGTGAGATCAATTTACTCATTTTCGAATTGACATTCTTAAATTGTATTTAAAAATATAAATAAAGGTTTGTGTGAAGTTTTAAAAAAGTATAATTTAAATTTTAACTCTCAACGCTTATATTTTTGTTATTTTAATTATTATTATTTTTAGCTAAATTTCTTTAATCTTTAAAAATAATCAATTAATAACTAAAATATTAAATTTTAAACATGACAGTTTGAATGAATTCACATATACTTTATACTATTTTTATTGAGTATTTATTAGCTTTTTATATTTTTGAATTTTGAGTTTTTTAATATTTTTATAAAATTTAAATTATTATTAATATGACATATAAAATAAATAATGCTATACTAATATGAAATAAAATTAAATTATCATGTAAATTTCGGTAACAACATTATTAAAATTAATATTTTATTCAATATTTTAAATAAAAATAATTTAACTCTTTTTTTAAAGATTAATAACCAACTTCAAATTAATAAAATATATAAAAATGCAGCATAAAAGACCACCATGGTAAAAAAAATAGAGATTTATTACTGGTTTTTTTAAAGAAAATCCGCTTTTATTTTGTAAAAGTCAAACTCGTTCATTTGCCATGTAAATGGGGTTTTTAAGCCCAATCATAAAAAGAACATCTGAAATCGGCCTAAAAGAGAAAGAGCTTTTAAGGTTTTTTCATAACAAAACAAAAAGAATGATCTTAAGTCTTCACTGATCAGGGTTCAGGTATTATTTTTAATAATTAATAATATTATTATTTGAAACCTCCGCGGACTGGGTGTCCCATGGCGGAATATGTGCACTCAATATTATAGTTTCAATTTGGTAAGAAAACCCAGTAATGGTCCTTCTTCAGAGCCCACATATTTTGCTCCTCCTTATAGGCACTCATCAATTCTTGCAATGCTGGCTTGCTTTTGGATCGGTCAATGAAGAAGGCCAAAAACAAGAAGAATTCAGTGAAGAACTTCTATTGAAGCCTTTGCCGGATCACAAACTGTTGGCTCATTTCCATTTTCAAAGCTCCGCCCCTCCTTCTACCTCTAATGGCTGCCACCACCACTTATTTCCCAAAGCCATTTCTCAGTTGGTACTTTTTCTTCTTTTAATTCCTTTGGGTCACTGCCAATTCTTGTTTATTATGTTCTTTCATGGTTCTTTTCGTTTAAATGAAGTTTTAGCCAACTGCATTCCTATAGTGTCTGAATTTATTGGTAAGAAAAACCTAAGGATTTATGCATTTATTATTAATTAATTATTGAACATTTCTCTTTTTCTATGTTGATACATTGATTAGCAATATATTGAACCATTTATTATTGTAGGAGGACCTTTTATTAGCTTGGCTCGGGTCATTTAAGATAGTTCTTTAAGGTTCCTTTTTTGGAATTCTTTTTATTAGCCTATAAACTTTAAATTATCGTTTCACCTTTTTCTTCTATTTTCATGCTCAAGGTATGATTTCCAAATTCATAAATGTACATGAGAGTGAAATGTTTTTGAAATATCTAACTTTTTCGACAATGTTATGTTTGACATGAAGTACAAACTCGGTTACAAGTTTACTTGAAAAATGTCCTGCACTAGTTGTGTATGTGTTGCAGTAATCTGCATCTCACTTTCTGCAAGGAAAAGATAATAGTTCTGATAAATAGCTTTGTTGTAGATTTCAATAAATTGACAATTAAGATAAAGTAGCTTTCTTGTAAATATTAAAAGAATAAGGATTAATCTAATTTCTTTTCTTTTTTTGGTGGGGGTTATAGGCCTACTTCCCTCTGCCTTACCAAAAATTATAAATGATCAAGTCTTTGCAGTGTTTAAAACTGTGCACGTAAACATCTTTGAACAGGTTCAGAAATTTCGAGTCAAGGAAATGGAGTTGTCTTTCACACAAGGTCGTTGGAACTATGAAAGCTGGGGTGGATTTGATCCCATATCAAGCAGCAATGCAAAGCCCCCTGGAGTTGAGTTATGGGCCGTTTTTGATGTCCCACAACATCATATTGATGCTTCGTGGAAGAACTTAACACACACTCTCTCAGGTCTTTTCTGTGCCTCAATCAACTTCTTAGAGTCTACTGCTACTTATTCTACTCCAGAATGGAGTTTTCCACCAGCTTCAGGCAATGTGAGGTATGGTACATTGCCCTGTGAAGCTGTTTGCACGGAGAATCTGACTCCATGGTTGAAGTTGCTTCCTTGTCGGGACAAAGCTGGGATTGCCTTTTTACTGGATAGGCCATCACTTTACAGAGGTTTTTATCATTCTCAGCGGTTGCATTTAACCTCAACTGAATCTAGTTCAGAGGGGATTGATTCGGGCATCATATTAGAACAGACCCTTACAGTTGTTCTCCAGCCTAATAGTGAAAGGGCCATTGAGGTCCATGCTAGTGAAAAACATATTCAACCAAACTGGTCTCTTAGTTCAATTTTTGGGAAACAAGTTAGTGGAAGATGTGTTCTTGCAAAGTCCAGCAGTGTGTATCTTCTCCTTGACAGGGGCTTAGTTGCCAAACTGAAGTTTCCAAATAAAGAAAATGGGAAGTCTGCAGCAAATGGTTTGACCTCTGAGAACTTTTGGTCTAATCCGAGCTTTGAGCTGTCTGCTAACCCAGACAGGATATTTTTAGAAGAAAGCAGTTCGCATAGCAAGAGCTTATCAATTTTGTACATGTTTCAAGTTGAGAAATACAGTGAATCTGAACCATTTGATATTGGTCTTATGTGGAAGGTTCCTGTAGCTTGGTTGTGTCAACAAACACCATTACATGCTAGTAGGCTTTTGATGGGAAGCGGAAATGAGAGGGGTGCCATTGCTATTTCATTAAAATCTACACAATTCACTGAGGGCTTCATGAGTGCTAATTCCAAGGATGGAAGTTGTGAACTGCGAGTTGATGTTTTCCAAGTTGTCCCTTGGTATGTTAAGGTCTATTTCCATTCTTTGCGGGTGTTTGTTGATCAACAACCTAGGGCTGTTTCAGATATTATTGAGAAGATACACGTTTCACCTTCCAAAGATAAAATGTCTCCTGGTGTGATGGAGGTGGTTCTGAAACTTCCTTGCAGAGTGAACACTGCTGCTTTAACCATAGAGTTTGATAAGGTGTGCTTTTTATTATATTTATTCAGCTAATAGTCATTCTAGCTTTACAAGTTCTATTAATTCAACACAATTTATCTTCTTTTACCTCTGAAGTGAATTTTTTAAAACTGTTAATTTGGTTCATAGCGGTAAGGTGTTAGGCATAGTGATATCAGCTCAAAATATTGGTGTGTATTTCTGCTGCAATGGAGTCCAATTATTTAGCTTAAAACAGAAAACCTGTTTCTGTAAAAGCTATTTCTGATAAAGCAGTCATATAAAATGGCAAATTGAATCCCTCGAGCATGTATAATATTGATGATGCAATACTCGGTTCGCATTGGCATTGTTGCCAGTGCAAGAGGATGTGGGGTTGAGCGCGCTGAAGCGTGTTGATCCTCCTATTTAAGGGTTGGGGAGGGGTTTTCTAGGCATTATATCAAAAAAGTATTGATGATGCAATGTATCTGTATTCGGACCTTGACTATAAATGTTTTAAAATTCGAACAAAAATCAATTAACCAATGCCATTTGTTATGTGTAATGCTGAAACATAGACCTATCCCAATTTCTAGATTCTCAACCCATTGGTCACTCCTTAAGCTGGATGGATATGATGAAACCTACCAATACCTTCAAATTATATAACCTTTGCTTATGTCTGAAAAAGAAAAACGGATAAGTTAGCGGCAGCTGTTTCCATCATCCTCAAAAGACTGATGTATCTTATTTTTAGATATCTCATAATTTTTTATTTCACTTACAATGTTAGAAATCCTTTCATTGCATACACTGCTGCTTCAGCAGAAAATAGAAAATTAGTTGCTATCCTAATATACTGCTATCAGTCTAGGAAATTCCCTGCTTTTAGATGATATATATTTTGATGAGATTAATAATATTGAACTGAAAAAATACATAGCGGTTCTTGCTCAAAGGGCCAAACTTCACTATGATTTGTGTCTTGGTATATTATCGATTAGTTGATCCTCTGTTCTGAATTGTCTGAATAGGGTTTTTTGCGCATTGATGAATATCCCCCAGATGCTAATCAAGGATTTGACATACCATCTGCTATTATTAGTTTTCCCAACTTCCATGCAAGCATGGTTTTTATCGAAGATGACTCTTTGAACAAGTCACCACTGTTGTCAAAGTTTCAGGTATTAACCTCTTGATATTTTCTGCTCCTAAACATGAACAATTTATCTTCTACTCTCATTTGATATTAGTTTGATTTGTCATGCAGGGAAAATGTCCTGTAATGTCTTACACAGAAGTCTTACTTGTACCTTTGACAACTCCTGATTTTAGCATGCCTTACAATGTCATCACAATCACATGCACGGTGTTTGCACTGTACTTTGGATCATTGCTCAATGTGCTGCAAAGGCGTGTTGCTGAGGTGGAGAGATTTCTTAAAGCCAAGGGTAAATTTATCTCATTGAATAGGACATTATCAGTTATCTTGGGAATGTGATTAACGTCATTCTCCTAAATTTTTTGGCAATAGCCCTTCTATGTGTAGTTTGTCAATACCAGACAAGTCTATTTGTCATGTTCAATGCAAACTTTTGTAACATCTGTAACAGTTGTTTCTATCAGTATATATCTAAGTACTTTAGCCCCACATGGTCAGTTGAGCAGCTTTGGAGATGAACCCAAAATTAAAGGTGGTAGACTTCAGTCGTAATGAATGATACTTAAATTGTGGCCCTGTCAAGTTGCTTAACAACTTGATAATATAGTTCCTATTTACTTGTTTTCTAATCCAAGATCTCTCTCTATGTTTCTGGTCTGGTTGGTATTTGGGGTTATGTTAATTCAACTCTTCATTTTTTTTGAAGTACCTATATTCATGTTGTGGTTGCAGCTTTTGATGTCTGACTGATATTTTACTTTTTTTTTTTTTCCTGCTTGCAGCTGCCAAGAAAACTGGCGGCTACCTCTGCTGCTATCGAAGTTGTCTGCCAAGCTTAGAGGTAGACGACGGGAACCTCTTCATTCACCTCCATCTTCATCATCTTTCATAAATTCTAAATTAGTATTAAAAGTCATACTAGTAGCTGGACTTGCTTTAGGTTGGCAATACTTTTTCTCTTAAAAGTAAAAAATATGGGATTTTCAGCATAGAATATGAGAGCAAAATGAAAGAATACTTGACCTCCGAGTTAGTGAAAATGATTATGTTCCTCCAGAATCCCATGAGACTCTACTTTGCATCATTCTCAACTATTGATCATTTTCTTTTACCTCCCGAAATTTTTAATCCTTTTTCATGAAACTCCAAAACTAACTGAACTTTGTTTCACATGGTTATTATCATATGCATCAAAGTCATTGAGTTTCAAGCTGTTGTGGTGTGAGGGTTTGTGTAAATCTCCTAGTCCGACAAAGAAAATTGATCAAAGTTTCAAATTTGGTATATCTGCCATTTTCTTAAGGATGTTCCTCATGTTGCTGAAGTATATGATAATTTAGCCTTTACTAATTTCTTGTCTCATTATTCTTAAAAACCGGTCATGGCATCCCATTAGAGCTACTTTAATAAGTTCC
Organism: Gossypium rotundifolium; assembly: GCA_025506655.1. Lineage (NCBI taxonomy): Eukaryota > Viridiplantae > Streptophyta > Magnoliopsida > Malvales > Malvaceae > Gossypium > Gossypium rotundifolium. The sequence goes on along the minus strand of CP106732.1, from coordinate 161,168,458 downwards.
ATCAATAAAAGACACGACTAACATGCACGAATAACATAACAAAATCATCGGCTATCAAGGAAGAGATCCAACTTTTCTTTGGCACTCTTTATTTTCATTGCAGCAAGTACTTTTCCAGTATAGATTATACATGTTTGTTGTGGAAATAAACTAAGCTGTGCATGTAACCTGTAAATGCAAACTAGGGTTATGGCAAGCTCTCTTCTTTTATTTTTTATTTTTACTTTTGTGTGTATCTTCACTACAAGAAACATGAATTCAGTCGAACCACTATTTACATCCTTAAAACTTACAAGACTCTCATCTACAATGTTTGCCATTTGGTGCATTAGGCTCGGGAATCAACCAGAACTGATCCTCTTGCAAGGTACACCTACAATCACTTCATCTTCCCTCCTCCTCTTCATAGTGCCACTCAAATAACTGCACTTAAAAGGTGTGCTCGAAACATTGCTAGCTTTACTTTTACCTTTAATATCTACAATATGAAGCACCGAATGCATCAGTGGAAATGGTAAACGAACAAGGAATTAAACAATGAATTAGAACCATTCAGCTGTAATGATGATGGGATGATTGTTGAATGGTAAATGGTTTTAACAAACCTGAGTTTGTGTCATTAATCTTTAATTTCTTGAGCAAGCTTGCATGGTCTATCGAACATTGTCTTTTGAGGCCAACCCCAATATTGATTTCGGAAACTGAGCGATCATCTCCATCATGGGATCCTGTATGCCAAGGCGAACAAGCTGCTTTAACCAAGCAAATTCCCCGTTATTTGTAAACAATGCTGCTTGTATTTTACCTGTTAAGCTGCTTTCCCTTAACTTTTTGTTCTCAATCGAGTAAATATCTTTAAGTTGTAGCTTTGCAGTAAGTCCAACATCGTTTATTCCAGGCTTTCCAGCTGAATCTCGACTCCAGCTAATACCATCTTGAGGCTCATGTGCTCCTACAAAAAAAAAAAGAGAGGATAAAATGGCAACAATTCTAAAAGAACAAACCAGTGGCCACCTTCCTGATTTTCCCGAAATTTCCCGAGAACCAAACAGAAATCCAAAAAGACGATTATATTCATCCGAGAAACCTCATAAAAAGACAACAATAGTGTGCGTACTCTTGCTCCCAACTTTGCAAAGCTTGCCATCGACTATGAGAGCGCTCTTATGATCATCAGTCCCAGTAGACAAGCCTTTAGAAGAGAAGAAAGAAAGCAACGACCTCCACGTAACAGAAGAAGAAACAAGATCAACCCCTCGGCTTATAAAGTGGCCATTGAGCTTAACCGTCGATGGGTCTAGCCCGAACATTCGAGAAATGGACCCAATGTCCAGTTTCTGGCTATCCCATGCCACGAACCGGATTAGCTTGGATACCGAAGGGCAGAAAAGCTGGATTGTCTTTGGTTTCTCTTTGTTATCACTTGACATTGATTCTCAATCTCTGTTCTCAGCCTTGGGCTATGGAAGCTTTGCTTTGCTTTGCTTAGATGGGTAGAGTTGATTTCTAGTTTGCGTTGCTTTCAACTTCCAACGGCTTCTGGAAGTATCTTTCAAAAAAGTTGTAGACCCATTGATTTTGGATGGGGCTTAAAGACCATGGGCTGATGGGCTTTTAGAGGCCATTGTTGAAGCTTTGGAAAGACCATGGGCTGATGGGAAAAGTGGTTGTAGTGGTGTCAGTTGAATCTCAAATCGATCTGTATTATTGGCAACGCTGCATGTAGCAATTCCATCCGATATTACTTCTTTAATTTCTGCTCTGAGTGTAGCTTTACTGACAAAAAATGGGTTTATGAGCTTGGTGAAGAAATCAAAGGATGAAGTATGAGGCGGCTGTCAGCAAAATTTAAGAGCAACTCATTCATTTTGGCCTCCATAGACAACACATCTGCCTACCAAAATTTCAGTTCCAATCGACCCTTCTCCGCTGTTACACCACCATCAGCGGCCATCCACGGCTGCCTTTATGGTGGATTCGGTTCTATAATTTTCTAGTTTCCTCGAGAAAAAACTTAAGCAAGTAAGAAACAATTGCCGTCTTAGCTCAGCCGGTAGAGCGCATGGCTTTTAACCATGTGGTCGTGGGTTCGATTCCCACAGACGGCGGTTTTATGCTTTTTTTTTGGGGGGCTTCAAATTTCTGAGACATGGAAGAATTGTGCCTTGTGGGACAAAAGTAGCCTGCTTTTTCTTGATGGAGACAACAAATAACCCACCAAGAATATGAAGCTATGGCATCTCCATTCGACTGTAAGTTGACAAGTCTGCCTATCAAATTTCAATCCCAACTTCCAAATTGAACTCCTTTGAAATGGACCCTTCTCCTATCACTACCGTCAGCGCCATCCATCCATGCATGCCGGAATAACTCAGCCTCTCACCCCGTTTGGGTGGGATTCAGGTTTCCATTCGGTTTGAGGGTTGATTAAACTGAGAATTAACTTAAGCACATTTAACCATCGAAGCCATCTTAGCTCAGCCGGTAGAGCGCATGGCTTTTAACCATGTGGTCGTGGGTTCGATTCCCACAGACGGCGATTTTATCTTTTTTTTTATTTCTCTCCCTGGCTCCAGCCACTGAGATATGAAGGTATTGCATCATCAAAGAAATTAAGAGCTCCCTTTTGCCTTTTTCATCATATGCTTTTATAGTTTATATCACGTCTCCTGAGGTGCTCTTTTTGGTTACTGTTCATATGCTAGTCAGTTATGAACCCAATACACAACGTAAAACCTGCAATACCAAGTTCAGACTGTCAAACATGACCAATACCAGTAAGAAAGAGAGAGCTGGCAATAGAAACAGAACAACCATTCAGCCAATTCACTTCCCTTTTAAATCACCCAATGGCATAATTCACATCAGAAAGATTCAACTTTTAAAAAATCTGTATCTTTTCTGTCCTGTAAAATCACTTAAACACAGAAATATGTACCTTTCTGCAATTGGGTTTCCGATTAAATTCAAGATCAAGTTAGATCAGATTTCTTGACGAGAGGCAAAGCTCTAACTTGACTGTGATGTCATGCCACGTCAAAGGAAAATGTTGACCGATAGTTTTTGTAATTTTCATCTTATTTGAAAATTTGCTGCAATATTGTGGGTGAGAATGAGGAAAAAAAAAAATTAAGAGCCAAAGTGAAAAAACTCACAAACATTAGGGTAAATTTTGGTCAAAATAAATTTTTTTTGCACATTATGGGGGGAGAATGAGAATGAGAAAAAAGATTAAGGGCCAAAGTGAAAAAATATACAAACATTAGGGTAAATTTTGCAATTCTGCCAGAAGAATACTAATAACAGCAATCCAACGGCGTGAGTGAAAACACAAGAGCGCCAAAGTTTTCTCGGTTGCTTCAAAACAATTCAATTTCCAAAATCCAAATTAACGTCTTAGCTAAATCAAAAACACAATTCCCTCTCTCCTCCTCTCTTTCATTTGCTCTCTCCACTGAGACCTGTGATTTTAAAAAATAAGGTGAAAAAGAAAGAGATCGGCACAAAGGAATTTCACCCTTGTTTTTTCTTTTCTTCATTCTCAGGTACTTGTACTGTTCTTCATTTCCAGTTTTCGAACTGTTCCTCTTCTTGGATCCTTCTTCTGTATTTTTATTATATCACCAATTTTTAATTTGTTGTTTTTGGTTAACATTTTCTTGTATGTGGAATTGTCTCTGTCTCTTTTTTTTTTTTAATTGTAGCTAATTGAAATTAATATGTATAATTTTTTATTATGAGCTGTTTCTTCTAGGTTATCGATGTTGGGTGCAATCTAGTGAAATGATGGAAAATCGAAGAAAAGAGGGGTATTTTCTTTCTGGGTATTGATCTATCTCTTGAGATCCCCGATTTTTTTTTTTTTCACGTCAAGAAAAGTTTCCAATTTTGCACCGAATTTAAGTGTTGGTTTGAGGGAAAAGAAATAACATGGTGAGGGAGGAAAGAGTAGAGTTGTTTTACGCAAGGCTTAGAGAATCGGTTAGGGCATCATCTTTCTCTCCTTTACTCATATTCCCTTCAACCTCTGATGTGGACTCTCTTTGTACTCTCAAAATCATTTTCCACATTCTTGAATCTGATTCAGTCCGGTACTCGTGTTATCCGGTGTCTTCATTTCAACAAATCCGTGAATACGTTGGTTCTGATTTGAGTTCTTCCTCTGAGCCTGTTACCATACTTCTGATAAACCGGGGATGCCACCGTGACCTCCAAAAGGATCTTTAATTAGGACCTGGCTTGCGGGTTTTTGTTGTTGATAGTCATAGGCCGATTCACTTGCATAACTTGAGTGAACAGAATGATCAGGTGGTTGTTATTTATACAAATGACGATGAGCGGTTGGCTGATCTGGCGTATGATTTTGAGGTCATGGAGTTGGCTAATGCCAGCTATTGTTTACATAATTCAGAGTTGGATAGTGAAGAAGATGAAGATAGTGAAAGTGAAGATGAAGATGAAGCCAATGGTGATGAGGAGGAAGGTGGAAGCCGGGATGGGTCTAGCAAAAGAAGAAGAATGTCTTCAGAAGGTGAAGAAGAGCCCGCGGCGCGGCATTTTAAGAAGTTCAGAAGGGATTATTATCGGATGGGAACTTTTCATGGTAAGCCATCAGGATGTTTGATGTATGACTTGTCACATTCTTTGAGGAAAAACACAAATGAGTTGCTCTGGCTGGCCTGTGTTCACGAGAGGCTGACAGATGAGAGGTATGAAGCTGGAGTCATGGAGCTTCAACAGCATATCAACAGTTTAGGGAATTTGGATGTAGTTACTTCAGTGACTCTTAAAGATGGAACCAAGGTTCGAGCACCTGATTCCTCAAGAATTGCCTATGAAGAAGAACCAAGACTTATGCTGTTAAGAGAATGGAACTTGTTTGATTCAATGCTGTGTTCCTCGTACATTGCCCCTAAGCTGAAGACATGGAGCGATAATGGTATGAAAAAGCTTAAGCTTCTTCTTGCAAGGATGGGGTTTGCGCTGGTGGATTGCCAGCAGAAGTTTCAGTACATGAATTATGAGGTGAAACAGAAGATGAAAGATCAATTCGAACAAATTTTGCCTGAATATGGACTCAATGATTTTTACTACAAAAGTTTCTTGCGTCATCATGGTTATACTTCAAGGGTTTCAGCTGCAGACATGGTATATGGAGTCACTGCACTGCTCGAATCATTTGTGCAATCTGATGGCTTTTGTGCTTTGAAGCAATTCGGGATGGCATACGATGCATTGTCCTTAAGTAATCTTGATAAGCTGAAGGCTGGAATGGAACAAGCAATCAAGATACAAAGGGCTATTCTCGGACAAGGAAGTGCTGCAATAACAAAGAGTGGGTGCATCAGGAGTGGAAGAAAGTTTAGGTGGGTGAAGGTTGAAGATTCAGTGGACACAAAGCTGTTGGGTCACCCACAGGCTCTGACCAAGTTCTGCTACTTTCTAATGGATGCCTTGAAGGAGAAAGGAGCTAGGTTGAAGCCTTTGCTTTGTGCCTGCATGTCAGAAGAGGCAGCTAAGGTGTTGATTGTTGGGGTGTGTGGAAAGCCTCGCCTTGGAGCACTTCAAGGGAATGCATTTGGTCTTGCATTCAGGAATGCTGCCGAGGAAACTGGAGCTGAATACTTCCATGAGCTTTTTGAATCTTCATGGATTGTGTTGGATGCAGGTGCTGTCAATTCCTTCATGGTTAGATTAACTGAGAAGCTTTGATGTCAATCTTTCAATGTGTGGTGAACCGAAAACTTTGCATGTTCTCAATAGAAAAACATTTGCTCCTTGCTCCAAGTGACTAATTTTTTAGCTAAAATCCAAATCCATTATTTTCCTCAATCCCTTTTTGTTGATACAGAGAGATTTAGCCGAGTCTAATAATTATCTACGTTATTTGTAAGTTTCCTTCACTCAAAAAGTAGTGATAAATTAATTTAAATGACAATTAAAATTAAATACTTTTGAATAATTAATATAACTTGTTAAATTTTAAATTAAATATAAATTAGTTGTTAAATTTAATAAACTTGTGGCTTAATTGAACAAAAAGTTTTAAAACTATGATATTTCGCTAAAAAGTCATCTCAACCAATCAAAAAATCATGTTATCACCCATTAAGATATAATTAAAAATTATGTAAAAAATATAATTAAAAATTATTTTATATTAATATTAAATAAAAGTAATTAGATTAAGGGTAAATTACACCAACAGTCACTCAACTTTGAGGTAATTGACAAAACAGTCATCTAGAGTTTTATTTTAGTCACTCAACTTTCAAAAAGTTACAAAACAGTCACTAACGTTGTGAAAAAGTTACAAAATGGTCACTAATTAACGGTAACCATTAGGGGGTTAACGGGATTGTTGGCGTGGCAAGTTAACTAGCTGATGTGGCAAGTTAACTTGCCACGTTGGTGAAGCAGCTCCTCTTCTTCTTCTTCTTCTTCTTCTTCTTCTTCTTCTTCTTCGTTACTTGCCAACGTGGGTGTCATGAAAAGGTTTAGCCATTGCATGCAAAGGTTTCGCCATGAAAAGATCATTTTTCGACACGACAGATCGATGTTATCCTCATTTGATAGCACCCTCCATGAAAATCCTTGAATCAGCCTTGCGAACACCATCACTGTCATTGCACTTTCAAGAGCCACCCCCATGCACCCACGTCTCCCTGTACTAAACGATATGAACCTCAGTTCTCTCTCTGTCAAATCAACTTCTTCAATGCACCCATCCTTCAAGTGTCGCTCAAGTTTGAACCCCAATGGCTCGTCCCAAACCTTGGGGTTCCGGCCTAGGCCTAGTCGACTAAGCAAAACATGGTTGCCTTTGGGGATGAAGTAGCCAGCAACGATGGCATCGGCATTTGAGACATGGGGCAAGTTGAAGGGTGAAATGGGGTGAATCTGAAATGTTTCCTTTGCACAAGATTTTAAGTAATTGAGTCTTGAAATATCAGACTCTTGAACCCACCTCTGGTTTCCAACAACTCTTTCTATTTCCTCCGTTGCTTTCTGGAGGATTTCAGGTTGGTTTATCATCTCTGCCATTGCCCATTCCGCTGCATTGGATGGACAATCTAGTGTTGCGAACATCATCTCCTGCATGTATAAACAAACAAACACATTACAAAATGTTAAAAGTAAGAGAACCCCAGTTTAAAAAACATGGCAGAAAGTTGTTTATTTGTGTTTGGAGATCATCTGACAGTGTATTGGGCTTTGATTTCTTCGACTGAAAGTGCTAGTTTCCCCTATAAATCCTTAGCCAAAATGAAGGTGAAGAAGAAGAAGAAGAAGGAGGAGGAGGAGGAGCTGCTTCACCAACGTTAACTTGCCACGTCAGCAATTCTGTTAACATCCTAACGGTAACTATTAATTAGTGACTGTTTTGTAACTTTTCGAAAATTGAGTGACTGAAATGAAACCTAGGTGACTGTTTTGTCAGTTACCCTAAAGTTGAGTGACTGTTGGTGTAATTTATCCACGCCGTCACCTGCCATGTCACTTTGCCATGACGTCTGTGAGGAAAACGACAAAAAAGACTGTTTTGTAACTTTTTGAAAGTTGAGTGACTGAAATGAAACTTAGGTGATTGTTTTGTCAGTTATTCAAAGTTGAATGACTGTTGGTAATTTACCCTTAGATTAATATTAAAAATATACGCCACCCCGTCCCTCTCCCTCTTTCCATCTTGAATACCTATTAGCAGATTAGACATAATACAGAAATGCTGTAAAAGTGATTTGAACTGTATTAAAAGAGGGAAAAATAAGGAGGCATGAGTAGTGGATGGTGCAATTGTAAGGCAAAAATTGGCATAAGTTATGCAGCTCTTTCTAGTTGCGATCGATAGTAAGACAAGGTGGAAAAGAAGGAATAAGGACTAAGATGAATGTGCAGGTGACATGGGGAGACACGGACCGCCATCACTTAGGGTCGTGACCCAACCGTTTCCCTAAGTGAAGTTTCTCGCACCATTAGGATTGTGCCGAGTAGAACAGGGTCACATACGTGTAACTAGGCAAGAACCGAGTCATACAGCCAATACAATCGAGCAGCAGGGACGAGAATAGGGTAAATTCATAAATATTCCTTACATTCCAACAAAAATAATTAATGAACCAAAATTTTAATCAATATGTTTCCATAAATATCAAACATTGTAAACTAATTTTATTGACAATCTCACCACATTCCATTAAAATTATAATATGAAAAAACACCAATCGATACTTAATAGTTGAGTGATTAATTATATAATTAACCCTAATAATTATATAAAAAATTTCCCACTGGCGAAACAAATTATAAGACCTTATCAGTACGTCATAGTAGCGATACTAAGAACTCGGTTGGATTTAGGTTTATGTACCCCATCTGAACATCTTCCATTAAAGCCATAGCAAGAAGTGAAATTATCCTTTTTCTCAATGGAATTAATTAATTAATAAAAAAAGTTTGGTTCGAATTTTATATATAGACCGTGAAGCAATCATGCTAAATAATTAGACTAACCAGGAAAACGCGGTACAAAAGCGAAATACAGGCCTTGAAACCTCAATTTTTCTTAATGAAACAATCAGTTAGACCAAGTCTGAAAGTCATGTCTTATACATAATCCATCTGATGCCAAAATAATTTGGAAAAATTAACCATACTCCCTCTGTAGTTACTAAACAACAGCAACTTCTGGAAGGGTCAGGACATCCAATATTTTGGAGCAGCCATTAATTCTCCATCTGCAGCATTACCCTGGGCTGCAAGCTTCCGAATACGACCAGAGAATTCCTCAGCCTGACATTAACACGAGTCAGTGCCTCCTCAAAACTATCTACAGATCTCCTTTGGGTACTCTAACATGATGTTTTACTCGGGGGTATTATTTTTTTATTCAGGTAAACAGGGCATATTCCCACTTTTCTAACAAAAATTTCCTTCTCACAAATTACAAACCTAACAATTGCATCACACAACATATACAATTGAGGAGACCAAGGGATGTCAAAGTGAAGATTACTAACCTTCTCATCGATCCACATTAAAGACGTTAGTTGATTATTCAAGATCTTGACCACCACATCTAGGGGAGTCATTCCGTCAAGTGCCTCGAGTTCCCCACCCTAAACATATTGCAAGGCACTTGTCATTTCTGCTTATGTTGTAAACTCGCAAATTGATCATAAGACCAAGGACAATTACCTGACTAGAGTTTACTGTCTCAATTATCGACTTGATCTGTTCCGTCATATGCTCCAGTTCCCTCTCCACATTTTCTGCCTGCTCATACCTGGAAAGAAAATGAAAGAATAAACTCCTACACTTTGCAAATTGCAAATTTGCAATATATCAATGTACATAGAGATGAAGGCCACAGTTCGATTGCACTCCAGATTTGACAAAGATAAGGTTCTTCAAATGTTTATATGTAAAAGCAAAGCTGACTTTAGCACAACTAGACCAAGCTTGGAATAAGAATGCAGAGTGGACTTCAGTAAAAACTTCAAACAAGCATGTTCTCACATTGCATCTCTTGTTGACGCAGCTTCATCATCAAGAAGCAATCCATGCTCATCTTTATAAATTCGTTCTGCTTCTTCTTCCATACTTTGCAAAGCCTTATCAACCTAATATTCAAGCACATTTTCAAATAGTTATGACTATATCGCATCACATTTAAGTTCATAGGTTTGATGAAAAATCCACTAATCTTCTTAAGGTTTATTTATTAAATGAATTTTAAATGAAAAGACAACTTTACCCTTAATTGATTATTCTATTTGTTTTATTATTTTTAATCTTTATATTCCATCATTTTCAATTAATAATAATAATAATCTAATTGGTTATAAAATATTTTAATTATTATTAAATTATAAATTGCATTATATTCTAATATATCATATGTTAAATATAGTATATTTTTCAATAAATATATGTAAATTTATTTTAAGTTACAAATACAGTCACAATTACAAAGAAAGTATCTGAATAACTATCATTAGAATTAATCATTATAAAGCAGAACTGAAAGAGACCTCACTAATGAAAAGTTTAAGCAAATTGGACAATACACACAAAGAGATACACGGAATAGTTGGTCAATTCAGAGATGCTACACAAGCTTAAGCATACACAAGCTTCAGCGGGTTTTAAAAACTAGCTGGCTTATTGTTGAAAACCTAAAAGTAGCATAAGGAAGCAACAATCTAGACGGCAAAGTCATTAATAGTAAAGACAAATGAATCCTCTTAGAACTAGGACAGCATTGCTAACCAAAGCAAGCAAACATTTTCATCCAGAGTTTAAGTAATACAAATCTCGGTAGTTATATAGAGATTCCTACAACAAAACAACATTAATAGCAGTCAAATGTCATCTAGACTAAAGTCTGTAAAGTTTAAAAGTTAGCAAAATGTATACCAGCAAAAACCATTGAAATACCTCTTGTTGGTGAGTCTCAATTAACTCCAGTTGTCTCTCCAAGCTAGCTTGGGTCTCAACCACTTTTGCCACTTCAATCTGAATTGATGTTTAGAATTAATAGAGACATATATGTAGACAACTTACTTGCCAAAATTCAGTAAATAAGAGTATAAAAACCTTATTAGATGTCAATATAAGTTCTTTGTCAACAAGGCATACAAATAAACTAATAGGAAAGTTGCCTCACAGTAAAATATAATACCTCAAGCCTAAGAAGAACATCACGATTCTGCAAGATTCGCCTATCCCACTCAGCAATTGCACTAGCCTGCTTTCGAAATTTTCCAGTGCGTTCTTGCAGTTCAGCATTCCATTCCTTGATGATCTGTAGGCCCCAAAAGGAAGAAGCTTATTAGCTCAATGACAACCATAAATTAGAATGCAGGGGCTGAAGAGATGAAACATGCATCTTGGATCCACTAAAAAGATACTGTTACTATTCTTCCTGCTAAGTGAAGTTTGAGAAACACTCAAGAAAGAAGACTGAATGGTTCGAAAGAGGCAGATCAATCAGACTTGTTTGCTTTGAACATGCTTGAGATATGTATCCCTCACATCCACTGTTCCACCTCTTGACTTCTTTACTCTTCCAGATACCCTATGAATATTGCCTTTTTCTCTTAAATTTATTTTGGAATGACCTAAAATCTTATTGGATGTTGCTATGGAAAGATAACCTGCCCTTTCTATTAGCATGACTACAATAATTGCTCATAGCATATGAAATACTGGGAAAACATTAAGAAGACACATGAAAAAAGAAGTTTACATCAAAAAAACTAAAACGAAATTACCTCCTCCACTGTCTTTCCGGTTATCTCCGAAGGTAATTTTGGGGTGGTAGATACTGCAGCAGTAGCACTTGAACTCGTCCTATAAGAAAAATAAACAAAAGTGGAGACATTATACAGAAGTTAAACCAAAAACTATTTCATACATTCAATAAGAAATTTAACAACATTTTTATTGAAGACTTCTTAAAGAATATAGAAGAAACAATAACATTTTTAGTAAAGAAATACAGAGACGATAATAACAAGCACAAGGATGCTACCCTGTAAACAGTAAAGAGGTACAAAGGAATAGTTCCTATAGCCTAAAACATCAAAAGGCTCTAAAAATGTTTCAAGCACTTGAACTCGTCCTATAAGAAAAATAAACAAAAGTGGAGACATTATACAGAAGTTATGCCAAAAACTATTTCATACACTCAATAAGAAATTTCACAACATTTTTATTGAAGACTGCTTAAAGAATATAGAAGAAACAAAACCATTTTTAGTAAAGAAATACAGAGACGATAATAACAAGCACAAGGATGCAACCCTGTAAACAGTAAAGAGGTACAAAGGAATAGTTCCTATAGTCTAAAACATCAAAAGGCTCTAAAAATGTTTCAAGCACTAGAACCTCCAAAAATCAGACCAGTTTATTTAGCACCCTGCAATCTTGTACACATCACAATCGTCTCTCACAAGTTCCACCAATCGCAAGTTCAGGTGTCCAATATGACAGGGCTCCAGTCCTATCTATACTCCTGACTTAGGCACCCCAAATTCATTTCCAATGCCCTCATCTTGTTTCCATTAAACATTTTGACACAAAAAAAATTAAAAACAAGAAGTAATGCCAAGGAAATATTAGAGAAGCCAGGAAAGTGAGAAATGATGGGTTTAATCTCCTTTACACTATTTTTCTAAATAAAGTTTCAAAGACAAAAATAATACTTGTTATAAAAGAATTAGAATCTAATATTGACAGAAAAGCAGATAAAGTTAAACAAATACGGCAAAGGGATAAAACATAGAGCCACCAAAAATAAAACCTAAACGTACCCACTACTTGAAGCTACAACAAGTGCCGATGATGTTTGGGCAGAAGTACTAATGGAAGTTAAAGTTGTTGAAGCAGAGGAACCGGAAGCAGTGAGACCTGCAGGATCAGAATTCACAATTGCATGAAGACTTCAATATATTATCACCATTACTTAATCTAGGCACTTTAGAATTCTATGAAGCGACTGATTACAGGATGAAAGCAATTTGGAGTAAGAACTTAATAATTATTAGAAGGCAAAATATAATAAAATAATTATTAGAACTTAATGTAATATATATAAACACAAAATAAGCATTAAACAAGCAAACCCAGAATATTGTAGTATATAATAAAACTCACTGAATACAGGAGCAGTGGCAATGGATTGTGCTTGTGAGGATGAAGCAGGAGTGGATGGTTTTGTTGATAAAGAAAAGCTAGAGAAAGAACCAGAACTCCCAGATGTAGCGGCTGCATTTGTCACACCAAATCCAGTCAAAGAACTTACAGCAGCTGATGTAGCGGCTGAACTAGCAGGTGCTGCTGATGAAGCTGTAGCAGAAGAAGACGAAGAACTTAAGTTAAAGGCCGGGAATGCTGGAGTTGAAGCAGTGGTAGTACTAGCTGCAGGGGTAGAAGCAGTTGTGGTAGTAACAGTCGAAAACAATGGCGCTGATGATGTTCCAAAAGACAAGGAAGTGGGTTTTGACACAGAAGAGCCAGACAATGTGGGTGCAGGTGTTGATGCTGAAGTTGCATTGCCAAATCCATATGCAGGTTGAGAAGCTGAAGGCGAGGCAAATGAGAAGCTTGAAGAGCTTGACGAAGAAGCAGCTGCTAAAGAAGGTGCTGTAGTATAGGTGGATGTTGGTGTTGAACTAGCAGTGCTCTTCAAAAATGGTGAACTACCCCCAAAAGAGAATCCCGTAGAAGAAGCTGAGCTCGATGATGATAAGCTTGGAAAAGATGGAGTAGTAGCTGTAGCAGTAGAAGGTGAAGATAAAGAACCAAAAGAGCTCATAGCAGCAGTAGTGGTAGCCGGTGCTTGTGAAGATGAAAATAGAGGGGAACCACTACTGGCTCCAAATGGGGATGAAGATGTCCCAAATCTCCCTGATAAATAAAAATTAAGGAAAAAAAAGGGAAAAATGAAAATCTTGGTTAGCTTTACCAGATCAGAGAACAAAAGCAGATGAGAGACAACAACGAAGCAGGTTTTGACAGGGCAGAACCAGGGACTGTGGGTGCTGATGATGATGACGAAGATGAAGCTGCATTGCCATAACCAAAGGCAGGTTGAGAGGCTGAAGAAGGGAGGGAAAAAGAGAAGCCTGAAGAACTTGATGAAGAAGAAGAAGCAGCTGTTAAGGAAGGTGCTGTAGTAAAGGTTGCTGTTGTAGTCGAACTTTCAGTGCTCTTTCCAAAAGATGAACCACCGGGAAGGCGAACCCTGTAGAAGCTGAATATGAAGACGAAGAACCAAAAGAGCTTGAAGTAGCCGGTGCAGGTGAAGATGAAAATAAAGTTGAACCACTGCTGGCACCAAACGGGGAAGATGGTGCCCCGACCTTTTCTGAGAAACAAAAATTGAAAAAAAGGAAATGTTAGTATAAAGAGATTGAAGCAGATACAATAAAGAAGTAGATTTGACAATGCTACACCAGAGAATACGGATGCCGGAGATGATGATGAAGCTGGATTGCCAAATCCAAAGGAAGAAGATGAAGCAAAAGAGAAGCCTGAAGTGCTAGAAGAAGTAGAAGCTGCTGCAGTAGAGGCTGCTGTTGTATTCGAACTAGCGCTGCTTGAAGAAAATGGCGAACCAACAGAGAAAGAGAGCCCAGCAGCACCGAAAGGCGATGTAGTGGCTGAATTTGAAGCTGAACTTGATGAAAACAAGCCTGAAAACGATGGAGTTGTAACAGTAGTAGCAGTAGAAGCTGATGAAGACGAAGATGCAAAACTAAAAGGGCCAGTAGCAGATGAAGATGAAAATAGAGAAGAACCACTGCTGGCTCCAAATAGGGATGAGGATGTCCCAAACCCTCCTGAGAACAATAAATTTAACCCAAAAAGAATAGGTAACAATTTGTTAGTTTAATCAGATCAAAAAACAAGAGAATCAGTTACAATAGCGAAAATAATGAAGATACAAACATCACAGTCACACCAAAAGATGGAAAAGAAAATGATATTATTCTTTCCTAAGCAATGTTTACTGTTATAGTGTTAAGTAAAATACTAAACGAATTCCAAAATGTCCAGACAGATCTCATTGATATAAACTAAAAAAGAAAATAAAAAGAAAGAAATTAAAGAAACAAACCCGAAAGATTGAAGGGATTATTGGCCATCTTCGTTTCCCGGACTCCGCACTTTGGGGTGCAAAAACCAGCGAACACGGCGGTGGGTGAGAATTGAGATGAGAAAAGAAAACTGATTTGCAGGGACGAGAGAGAAGACTATTCAAATAAATAAACCGGTTAAACCCTATATTTGTATGCGTAAACTACTAAGTTGGTCACCGAACTTTAAGGTGATTTCATTTTGGTCACTAAAAAGGGAAATTTTTACAATTTTATCATCCAACTTTTAGGCTACTTTCATTTTTTATTATCCATCTTCTAAGTCACTTCCATTTTGGTCACACAAAAAATACTTTTTTAAAGTATTGATCAAGGTAAAAAAAGTATTAGACATTAAAAAAATTGTCAAATTGTAATTGTTTAACTCTATTGAGTATGTCTCATAATTTAGTCAAATTTGAGAGATAATCTTCCATTTAAACTTTGTTTATTTGTTTCAATCGAACTCTGATTAGTCTATATTGTTTTATTATCATTTGACCTTCGAATACGTTGTGAGGATTATTTGTTTCCAAGTTTTGAAGTTTAGTTTTTATATCTATCTTTTATATTATTTGTTCTTTTGCTATTATAGTAAAATTATATTTGCTCGTGGTTTTTTATAGTCATTGGAGAGGTCTTTCCACGTTAAATATCAAAATTAATAAAATAAATTATTGAAAATGGTTTATTCCTTACGAGTGTCAATCGGTTTGTTAATATAATATTAAAATTAATTAAATTAATTTATTTTACCTCCTTTTGAAATTTTAATTTTATTTTATGTTTTCAAATCAAAATCAACTCAAATAAATAATTTTTAATAATTGTATATGAAACCTAAATTTTTTATTATATAATCTTAAATCTTCCATGTAACTTAAAAGCAAAGGAAAAATTATTATAATTAATTTAATTAGTTAATTTTATTTTTCACGCCAAACATGACCTCAAATATTTTTTTCATTACTTCTTTACCCAAACGAAAATAAGCACTTAATTTAATTAATTGTAAATATTTTTCTTTGTTTTTGGCTTAACATGTAAGATTTAAATTATTATAATAAAAAGAAAATTAATTTTTGTAGACAATTATTAAATACAAACTATATGAGTTGATTTGTAACAGTCTGTTTCTAGTGAAATTGAAACAGTGGTTTTGGGACCACAAATCTGAAGTCGGAAGAAAATTTATTTTAATATTATTTTATGGTCTACATTATGATAGAAATATCGTATGAAATTTTCGTTAAGAAATTTTACCATTTACATGCCTAGTTTGATAAAAATGATCAAATTGCGTAAAGTGTAAAAGTTAAATTCTAATAGCTAAAGGTATCAAATAGCTATGGAATTTAAAATTGGAGGTCCTTATATAGCAAATAAACCATTTAGAGGAGTTAGTAGATAAGGATGATTATTCATCATTGGAATTTAGTAAATTATTAAGGTTAATTTTGGAAAGTAAATGATAAAATGATGATAAATAAATAAAATAAAACAAATTTTCATCATTTTCATCATCTTTCCTAAAACAAACCGCGGAAACTCTAGCCATGGAAGTTGAGTTCAAGCAAGCTTATTTTGCTTAATTAGGTGAGTATTATTGTCCCCTTTTTAATGTTTATTTATATTTTCGAGATCGTAATAGCTTAATCTAGCTATCTCAGGGATTAATTTGCAAAAATTATTAAAGTATTAGGGTTTTTCATGGATGAGTATAGTTGAATTTTGAAGTTTTATGGTAGAAAATGAAAGGTTGTTGTTAGACAAACAACTTTTGTAAAGAGAATTTTGATAAAATTATGATTTAGGGACTAAATTGAAAAGATGAAAAATTTATAAAAAAATTCTAACTTTTGTGAAATACATGGGCTGTCATTAATATGTATGAAAATTGGCTAGGCTTGGAATAAGGATTAAATTGAATGAATTTTATTTTTCGAGCTTAAGGACAAAATCATAATTAATGAAAAGTATAGGGTAAAATAGTAATTTTCTAAAGATGTGTGTTGGATTGAATTGAATATAAATTGTATTAAATTGAGTTAAATTCATTCATATAGATCCGGATAGACCTAATACAGAGTTAGATCGAGGAAAAGAAAAAGTATCGATTAGTAGCCTTTGTATCTATGAACACTTGTCGAGGTAAGTTCGTGTAACTAAATTGTATATTTGTATGATTTGAATTAAATATTTTTGTGTGGGTGATTTATATAAAATGTCATGTATATTATTGATCACATATCCGACAAGTAACGAGTCACGTTTGAACTTTAAAAATTCGAAGGATACAAATGACATGTAATTAGGGTTCTCGGATTGATTGTGGTCCTGCATGTGTTGCGGACACACCACAACTCTTATGATCATCCTGATATTTGGCTCTCACGAGCTTCCCGATTAATGGTTCTCATGAGCTTCCCAATAATTGGCTCGCATAAGCTTCCCAATATACAGCTCACATGAGATTCCTGTTATATGGCTCGGAAGAGCTTCCCGTTTACATACTCGTTTGGGCATCCTTGTATATGAATTGACAGATAATAGATTTGTACACCTCGTGTGTACTACTCGTATATCCAATGATATTTTAAATGGTTCAACGGGCTAAATTCTGATATGAGATAATATAAGTTAGAAACGAACTATTACCCGTATATACATGAAGTACATGGAAATGATATTACTTGATATACTGAAGCATGAAATGATTGTTACATGTATGTGGAACTTGCTTGATGACTTTGTTCATCCATGATGATGGGCTATCATATGTGCTTACATGGCTAATGTGTTGAAGATATGTGTTTAGGCTTTTGGCCAAGTTTATTGGAATATATTGTGTATGCTTACCTTAAATTTAATTGAATGGTAAGTAAAATTCCATGTTATACGAACTTACTAAGCTTAAATGCTTACTTTGTTTTATTTTCCCTATTTTATAGTAATTCGGAAGCTCGATTTGGTTGGAAGCTGGTCGGAGTTACTTTACACTATCTGTTGGCCTATTTCAGTATATACAGTAAATCAATTTTGGTTATAATGGCATATATAGATTAACTTGGCCATTGACGGCATATAAATGTTTTGATGAAACTAGCCATTTGAATGGCTTGTGTTAGTATATTTTGATGTGTATATAAGTGGTTTTATCATGTTTGAAGTGCGAATTTGATTATGCATATATATATATATATGTGTGTGCATTTGGTTATCTAGATAAATATGAATATTTGGATGACATGTCTTTAAATTGTCATTTGAGATGCCTAAGAGCACATTGGTTGTATGTGATAATATGTCATGTTTAAGACATGATTTTGGCTTGTTTTGATTGATTTGTTATGGCATGATGATGTCCAAAAATATTGATTTAGGTGGATGACAAATTGGGTGAGAAATATGGCTAGGAAAATGGCCTGTTCTTGTCCACACGGGCAGAGACATGGGTGTGTGTCTCAGCTGTGTGTGAAACACGACCGTGTGTACCTGTATCTTAAATTAGCATAAAACAGAATGCTCACATGGCTTAGCACACGGGCGTGTGGCTTGGCCGTGTGACCCAAGTTAGAGAGCTCATAAATTTGGACACGATGGACACATGGGACACTTTAGCCATGTGTCCTTATTTTGAATGCCCTACACGGCTTGAGACAGGCGTGTCTCTTGAGGCCGTGTGAGACACCTGGACAATGTGCAACCACACAGGTGTGTGTCCTTTGCACCTTTGAAAATTTTTAATGTTTTCCAAAAAATTCTTTAAGCGCCCAATTTAGTCTCGACTTGTTTCTAATATGTATTTTGGTCCTCGAGGGCTTACATAAGGGACATTATGCTTGATTTCGATTGGTTTCTGATATGAATGCTATATGATATGAAATATCTATGTATTTGTTCTGTAAATGTCGATAATGCTTCCGACCACGGATAAGGATTAGGGGTGTTATATGATTTCATTAAGTATAATATGGAAACATAAAATAAATTTTTAAATTTTATAAAGAGATTGAATTAATTAAATTTATTGATTTCAATATTATACTAATTATTATTATTTTCCGGATCAAAAATTATTAATTGCTTTTTATTTATTTTTCAGAACGCAGTTTTCTTGGGCACGATTACTTGGGATCTCGAAGAAATGCATTTGTATAATCCGATCCTGTGATTCGACCCTACTTACCCTTTACTATTATTTTCGTTATTTTACTGAGTAGGACATATTTGGTGCATTCAACGACGATCAGCAGTAGTGTGTCCTTATTTCAATGCCCACACGGCTTGAGACAGGCGTGTCTCTTGACCGTGTGAGACACTGCCACACATGAAAGCGTGTGTCCTTTGCACCTTTGAAAATTTTTAATGTTTTCCAAAAAATTCTTTAAGCGCCCAATTTAGTCTCGACTTGTTTCTAATATGTATTTTGGTCCTCGAGGGCTTACATAAGGGACATTATGCTTGATTTCGATTGGTTTCGATATGAATGCTATATGATATGAAATATCTGCTTATTTGTTCAGAATGTCGATAATGCTTCCGACCACGGCAAATCGATTGACATTATCGAGGAATAAAAATTTTCTAACAATTTATTTAATTGATTTTGATGTTTTAAATTTTAAAATGTCTAGATTGATAAAAAAATCGATTTTTTGGCAATGGGATGAACAAATACAGTTTAACAAATTTTTAATGCATCATTATAGTTTTTACTTTTTTTCATTTTAATCCTTAAATTTTTTACTAGGATAAAGACTTAAAAATTTTAGTGACCAAAATGAAAATGACTTAAAAATTAGGTGATATATATAAAATGTAAACATGATATGGACATGATCTTGCGTGTACAATTAGTCATTGTTAAGGACTTATGTATGATAGAATAAAATGAAATTACCCTATAAGTTTAGTGATGAAATTGCAAGATTTTTTTGAAATGACCAAAATGAAAGTACTTCAAAATTTTGATGACTAACTGGACAGTTTGCCCTATTTATATTTACATGGACAGTTTTAGAAAAGAGAGAATAATATATATTAGGTTTAAATATGCCAGTGCTCCCTATATTGTTCTGAAATTCAAAATTCAATGACCCTATTTTTTTCAACTTAAAATCTTGGTCCTTCCATCAATTTTGCTGTTAAAAAGTTGACGTGATTGTTATAAAAAGGTAAAATAATTTTTTAGCCTTTAAAATTTACAATATTTTTTGTTACTTTGGTAGTTATTTTTAAAAGTACCTAAACATTTACTAAAAAGAGTTTTAAAGAAAATAAAAATTGTTTTATATTTTAATAAAATATAAAAATTAAAAATTAAAATATTTTTAAATAATTTAAAATTTAGAAAATATAAAATTTCCAAAAATTCATAAATTATGTTATTTACCCCATGAATGGTAGTAATCTATCTCCAAAGTTTAAGCTATTTGTTGGGTTAATACTAAATCAATTTTAAATAATTTTTAAATTAGATTAATTATATATAAAAAATATAAAATTAGTTATAAAAGATCATGCGAAGGTTCAAAATGGTGGTTCACCTTCCAACAATCTATAAAATATATTAAATTTTATCACACCCGTAATGTGGATGGTTGAAAATATTTTATGTTAAAAATATATCATTTTAACAAATTATTATTGATAAAGTGGTAAGAGAATTTCATATAAATTTGTTGGCATTGTGCTTGATTCCTAATAATGTTTTTCAATTATTCTTGTCGAAACTATTTTAAAATCGATTTAGAAAGAATGGGGATCGACTTTAAAAATGAAAACGGAGCCGCCACCAATCCCTTTTTACTTAAGTGTTATTGGATCACCTTAAAAACGTTTTATTTCAAAATATTGATTTTGGTCTACGAAAAACAAAAAAGTGGGTTCGGGAGTCGGTTACGTATGAGGAAGGGTTAGCACCTTCATAACGCCCAAAAAATTGGTACCTAATTGATAAAATCATGTCCAAATGTTTGAAATTTAAAAGTATTTAAAAATATGATTTCTTTTAAAAACATTTCGAGCACTTTAAGTGAAAATTTGAGATTTTCTTGTTCCAAATGAATATAAATATCACATCCAACACGTTAGGACATGATATCTTAAAACCTTCGTAATCAAAATCGTCTCATGATTTACAAAACTTGTTAAAAGGATATTTGGTTATTTAGCAAAACGGAAAATCGCATCCAACACGTTAGGGCACTATTTTCTGAATTTTTAAATACCTAAACATTGCCTTATTTTTTAAAAAAACTTTAAATAAAATATAGTAATTTAAAAAAATGTATTTTATACTTCAAATAATTATGATCCATGTGACAATATTATATTTATACATTATTGAACATAAATAAAAATATAACATACTAACATTTAAGATAAGCAATAATAATATGAAACACAACAAATAATAATTCCTACACTAAGCAATTACAAATATATGATGAAATATAGACAAATATAATAAATAATAAAATTAACTATGCACATATTTCATAAAAATTTAGATAAATAAAAGAGCAACAATATAATCAAAGTAAAAAATGACTTCAAAGAATAAAAATATTAAAAATGAACATATTATGAATAATTATAATATTATATAATATGTAACACTTAAAAAATAATATCATATTTAATATATATAATACTAAAATAATACGAAATAATATATATAATTATTGTAAAGTATTTAATATAATACATAAATTAATATCAATTTAATACATATATAAAAAGGATTAAATTGAAATATAAATAGATTTTCAGGGCTAATTTTAAAAATATAGATTAGTTAATAGGACGTAATTAAATTAACTAAAATAGCGGAGGGATCAAAAGAGTAATTTCCCCATTTAAAAAAAACACGCTGACCCTTCTTCAGGTCCGGGTCGACGCGCGGATCTTGCCTCGCCAAAACGGCAACGTTTGCTTTTGCCTATATAAATCAGTTTTAATAAAAAAATCATTTTGAGTTTGTTTTTTTTAAAAAAAACCCTTAAAAACTCTCTGAGAGTTTTTCAGGCCTCCGATCGTCGATTTCACATTGCCTCGGCAAGCTCCACGCCCTCCGTGAACGGTGGCCGGAGGCCTAAAACGTGTGGTTTCTGCCGTTCTCCAAATAGGTAACCCTCCTTTCTCTTATACTTTTCTTTAAATGTAATGGTTATGCAAAAATATCTGAAATAAATAAATATAAAAATAAACAGAATAAAAAAATCACCTCTTGAGAAAAATCGAAGTATTTTATTATTCTGATCTCTCTGATAATATTTCGTGCCCACTGCTATGGTGTAGATTTATACTCTCTATGTGTTCCTGTGTTTCTCTGTAAATAGTGACACTATTTGTATATGCCTTTTTTTCTCTCTGAAAAATCCTCTCCTTTACAGGTTTTTTACAAGGGGTTTTATACCCAAAAACAAAATAAAAGAAAAGGAAAAGATATCTTTTCATATCTTTCCATATTTGTGCCTGCGATTTGTTTCCTTTCTGTTGCTTGTTTCTTTCCTTTGTAGGTTTGAAGATAGAGGATGGTGGCTAAGCGCGGATCGCGGCGTGGCTAGCGGCGCTGCGAAGGTCTGACGGTCCAACTCCAGCTGTGACAACTAGGCTCCATACCTTGCAGCGTGACGATTGGGTTTCTGACCCTTGTGGCACAACTGGAAACCTAGGGTTTCCAATTTCTGAACAAATGTTGGGCCATTGGGTTTGGGCCATAGGTTGGGCTAAGGGTGTAATGTAATTGGGTCTGGGTAGTTTGTTTGGTCTTGGGCCACTTTGTAAAAGGACTGTTTAATGGACATTATTTATTTTTTATTTTGGTTTGCTTAAGCCCGGTCAAAATTAGGCTCTTACAGCTGCCCCTCTTTGCTCATTGTCGTGTAACGAGAATAGAGCAAAGATTATAAAAGGACCAATTTTGACCGGTCTTGGCCGAGCCTCGACTTCTTGATCCTTGTCTTCTTCAAATAGCTTTCAATCTGAACTGCATCTTCAGGGGTATTGGAACTTCATCCTGATTTTAGATAAGTCTGATAACTTTATTTTGCTTCTTGCAATTTCAAGAATGCCAAATTGATGTCTTTGATCTGCTTCTGCAACTTCAGGAATGCCAGATCTGCTATCTTCGGTCAACTCTACTGCAAACTCAAGGATGTCAGACTGGTGGTTAAATCTGTTCCACTACTGCTTAGGGAGACAAGATTTATCATTTGATCTTGGTTCCCTACTGCTTAAGGCGACAAGATCTACAATGTTCGACATATTCCAATGCTGGTCAGGGAGATAAGGCCGAAATTGTTTTATATCTGCTTCCTACAACTTCAGGAAGATGAGATCTTTTGTCTTCAGTATACTCCCTACAACTTCAGGGAGATAAGACTGAAATGTCTTTGATCTACTTCCAACAACTTTAGGAAGATAAGATCTTCTATTTTCGATTTGCTCCACTACAACTTCAGGGAGATAAAATCTTCTGTTTTTAGTCTACTCCACTGCAACTTCAGGGAGATAAGACTAAAACGTCTTCGATCTACTTCCTACAACCTTAGGAAGATAATATCTTCTATTTTCAATTTGTTCCATCTTCGGAGATAAGACTAAAACGTCTTCAACTTCGGATAAAAGCGTCTTCGATCTCGCTCCTACAACCTTAGGAAGATAAGATCTTCTATTTTCGATTTGTTTCACTGCAACTTCAGAGAGATAAAATCTTCTGTCTTTAGTCTAATCCACTACAACTTCAGGGAGATAAGACTAAAACGTCTTCGATCTGCTTCCTACAACTTTAAGAAGATAAGATCATCTGTCTTCAGTCTACTCCCTACAACTTCAGGGAGATAAGGCTGAAATGGTCTTCGATCTGCTTCCTACAACTTTAGGAAGATAAGATCTTTTGTGGTCGATTTGCTCCACTGCAACTTCAGGGAGATAAAATCTTATGTCTTTAGTCTACTCCACTCAACTTCAGGGAGATAAGACTAAAATATCTTTGATCTGCTTCCTACAACTTTAGGAAGATAAGATCTTCTGTGGTCGATTTGCTCCACTGTAACTTCAGAGAGATAAAATCTTCTGTCTTTAATCTACTCCACTGCAACTTCAGGGAGATAAGACTAAAACATCTTTGATCTGCTTTTTACAACTTTAGGAAGATAAGATCTTCTGCGCTCGATTTGTTCCATTGCAACTTCAGGGAGATAAAATCTTTCATTTTTAGTTTACTCCACTGCAACTTCAGGGAGATAAGACTAAAACGTCTTTGATCTGCTTCCTACAACTTTAGGAAGATAAGATTTTCTGCTTTCGATTTGCTCCACTGCAACTTCAGAGAGATAAAATCTTCCATTTTTAGCCTATTCTGCTGCAACCTCAGTGAGATAAGACTAAAACATCTTCGATCTGCTTCCTACAACTTTAAAAAGATGAGATCTGAAACTTCATCAATATCGCTACACCGTCTACTGAAGGACATATCCTGTAGACTCGATTTTATGTGTTATGGGTGACATGAATGAAACATGTCATGAAAATGATTAGGATTAGAATATAATGACCGAATGAATCAAATGCACCTAATGAAATTTGCTATGATAAAAAAATGTTATGAGCATGATTCTTACTCTAGGTGTTATCACTCATTTGTTCTTCATTTTTGTTTATTAATCACGTTTTGCTTGACCAACTTGTCCCAATGTAACTTTTGGGTCAGCTTTGCTTGGATCTTGAGAACACAAGGCTTGTTCCATCCTACCATATTGAGAGTCGAAACTCTTTCAATCTAATCCATCCACAAGTTTTAGGGTTTATTTCAAATTCAACCTATTCCACCACAATTCAGGGTTTCCTAGTTCATCATACCACCCCAAGTGTCATGATCTGATGACATCACGTCTGCTTATCAATTGGACAAAGAATTCAAAGAAATAGTCTCTATCCAAACTCTTCTTTCTCGAATATTTCTAGGTACATGGAAATTCTAAACAACTGTCCTGCTTTGGCTCATTGTCTTATCTAGAAATTTCTAAAGTAATATGTAAAACTTCTTTTTATGAAATTATTAGTTCACCAATCATTAGTTCAATGCAACACATTTATGAATAATGGGTAACAAATAAATTGATATTAAAAGAAAGATTAAAATTTGAATAAATTTGTAAAAAGAATACAAAGAAAAATTAACTGGAACATATCTTTAAGAAGAAAAGAATTTAAAGACAGTAATAAGATAAAAATCAGATGCCCTAAATATCACCGATTAAGCTTCCATATACGAATTTTATGAAGACTGCCTTGAGTTCAACACGTGTTTAAAAGACCCAAAGTATTTTGTTGATGCCCCAATATGCAATATTCTTCCCTTCATTGTCGTTTTAAGTGTAGGAGATGACTACGTGTCCCTTTGAGCCGCCTTTTTTGGGTTTTCAACTCAAAACCTCTTTGGTCTCAAGGCGCCCTTTGCGGGTTTTTGCCTTGGCCTCTCCCCCTTTTTTTTAAAAACTCAAAGCGCACTTTGCAGGTTTTCACTTTGGCCCCTTCTTCTTTTCAAGCAAAATATTTCTTGACTGAGTCAGAGTTCACGAGATTAGGTAAGCTTTTTCCATCCATCTCGGTCAAAATCAGAGCTCATCCAGAAAAAGCCTTCTTCACCACATATGGTCCTTCCTAATTTGGCATCCATTTTCCTCTGAAATCTTTTTGTATTGGAAGGATCTGTTTCAACGCAAGGTCCCCCTCATGAAACTCTCTTGGGCGAACTTTCTTATCATAGGCTCGCATCATTCATTTTGGTACATCTAACCATGACGAATAACCCTTAGTCTATTTTCTTTAATTAGGTTCAATTGATCATATCGAGCCCGAATCCATTCGGCTTCATCCAACTTTATTTCTGACAACAAGCGAAGAAAGAATTTTCACTTCAATGGGCAAGGCTGCCTCCATCCCATAAACCAATGAATAAGGTATTGCCCTAATAGAGGTTTTGACAGACGTCCGATAAGCATAGAGTGCAAACGGTAGTTTCTCATGCCAATCCTTGTAATTCTTAGTCATTTTCCCTACTATCTTCTTAATATTTTTGTTAGTCACTTCCACTGCCCCATTCATTTTTGGATAGTACGGGGAAGAGTTATGGTGTTTGATTCCAAATTGGCTGCAAATTTTTGCTATCGAACTGTTATTCAAGTTCAGTGCGTTGTCTGATATGATCCTCTCAGGCATTCCATATCGATAAATAATCTCCTTCTTCAAGAATCGACTAACTGTGGATTTTGTAACGGTAGCGTATGAAGCAACTTCTACCCATTTCGTGAAGTAGTCAATTACTACAAAGATGAATCGATGTCCATTCGATGCTTTCGGTGAAATTGATCCAATAACATTCATACCCCACATGGAGAAGGGCCATGGAGAAGTTATAACGTGCAAGGGTGACGGAGGCACATGAATCTTGTCTCCGTAAATCTGGCACTTGTGACATCTCTTAACATAACTGATACAGTCGCCTTCGTTGGTAGACCAGTTATCCAAATCTCATTATCTGTCTGGCCATTGTGAATCCATTGTGAATCCATTTGCTTGTGTTCCACAAACGCCCTCATGAACTTTTTCAAAGATTTGCTTAGCTTCAACAGCATTAACGCATCTCAATAGCACTTGATCTTTTCTTTTTTGTATAAGATATCCCCGTCCAAGACATAGTCAGAGGCTATTCTTCTTAAAGTCCTTTTCTCATTTTCAGTGGCATTATCCGGGTACTCACGATTTTTTACATATCGCAATACATCTTGATACCAAGGGTGGTCGTCTTTTTCTTTTTCTTCTATGTCATAACAATGAGTTGGAACCTCGAAGATGTTTATTTGAATAGGTTTCATATCCTCTGGTCTATTCACTTTGATCATAGAAGCCAGAGTCACTAGAGCATCCGCCATCTGATTTTCATCGCGTGGAGATAATTGAAGGTAATGTCGTCGAACTCCTTAATCAATCCCAGAACTACTTTTCGGTAATCAATTAGTTTGGGATCTCTTGTCTTCCATTCTCCTTTAAGTTGGTAGATTACTAGAACTGAATCCCCATATACCTCTAGCACTCTGATCTTGTGTTCTAAGGCCACTCGAAGTCCCATGATGCATGCTTCGTATTTTGCCATGTTATTTGTGCAGTCAAAATCCAATCTACATGTGAATGGATAATAATCACCACTAGGGGATACCAAGACTGCCCCAATTCTATTTCCCATAGCATCCGATGCTCCATCAAATTCAGTTTCCACCGACAATCTTCAATATTTGCCACATACATCAGTTCCTCATTTGGGAAATCAAAGTTCAAGGGCTCATAATCCTCCAAAGCCCTACTAGACAATAATTTTGCTATCGCGCTCCCTTTTATAGCCTTTTGGTTCATATAGACGATATCAAATTCAGATAACAAAATTTGCCACCTAGCCATTCTTCCATTCAAAGTAATGGACTCCATTATGTATTTTAACGGATCAAGCTTGGAAATCAACCAAGTTTTATGATATAGCATATACTGTCTCAATCTCCGAGTTGTCCAAATCAAAGCGCAACATAATTTCTCGATTAACAAATACCTTGTTTCGTAATCAGTGAGCTTTTTGCTAATATAGTATATTGCCTTTTCTTTTCTTCTTGTCTCATCGTGTTGTCCTAGCACACATCCCATGGAGTTACTAAATACTGACAAATATAGTATCAATGGTTTATCTGGATTCGGAGGAGATAATATTGATGCATTTGACAGATACATTTTGACTTTGTCAAAAGCTCTCTGACATTCATCGTCCCAAACACCTGGATTGTGTTTCTTGAAAAGATGAAATATGGGATCACATTTTTCAGTTAATTGTGAAATAAACCGAGCAATGTAATTCAGCCTTCCAAGAAAACCTCGAACTTCTTTCTGAGTGCGTGGTGGGGGCAATTCTTATATAGCTTTAACTTTGTTCGAGTCAACTTTAATTCCTTTCTTGCTGACCACAAAACCCAATAACTTCCCCGATCGAGCTCTGAAAGTACACTTTGCTGGATTGAGTTTTAATTGAAATTTTCTCAACTTTAGAAATAACTTTTTCAAAATCTCGATGTGTTCTTTTTCTGTTCGAGACTTAGCGATCATATCATCAACATACACGTCGATCTCCTTGTGCATCATGTCGTGGAATAAGGTTACCATAGCCCTTTGATATGTTGCCCCAGCATTCTTTAATCCGAATGGCATTACCTTATAGCAAAAGGTACCCCACAGTGTTATGAAGGTAGTTTTCTCCATATCCTCAGGGTGCATCTTGATCTGATTGTATCCCGAAAAGCTATCTATAAAGGAAAACAAAGAAAATCCTGTTGTATTATCCACCAACGTATCAATGTGTGGCAAAGGAAAATTATCCTTTAGGCTAGCTTTATTTAGATCATTGTAATCTACACATCCGAACTTTTCCATCCTTCTTGTGGACAGGAACGATGTTGGTGACCCATTCTGAGTATTTGACCACTTGTAAAAAACCAGCATCAAATTATTTTCGGACCTCTTTTTTATTTTCAATACTATATCAGGCCTCATCCTTCGTAGCTTTTGTTAAACTGGTGATGTACTACAATATCTGTACTTAACCTAGGCATATCTTGGTATGACCACGCAAATACATCTTTGAACTCTCGCAATAACTCAATAAGATATTGTCTCGTCTCTTTGGCTATGCGCGTCCCAATTTTCACAACATTTCCTTCTTCCAAGGTTATATTTTCTATTTCTTCTTCATGGGGCAAGATCTGTTTCTCCTCTTGTTTTACCATTCTCAACAAATCTGGAGATGAATCGCAATCTCGATCACTTTCACAATCCCGAGATTCCTCTAAACACATGTCTTACTCAAAATAGACTTTTGGATCTGTAATATCATTGCTCATGTCATTGATATCTAGGGACTTGTGATGGGTATGAAAAATGTACAAAGAATAAATGAATTTGAGGACAAATAGTCACATGATATAAATGAAAGCATATACAATTTGGGAAGAAATTAGAAAGTTAAAAGAATAAAAGAATATTTACTCAAGTTAATTATTCAAAATGTATTTTATTGAAATAATA
This sequence comes from Gossypium rotundifolium, assembly GCA_025506655.1. Taxonomy (NCBI): domain Eukaryota; kingdom Viridiplantae; phylum Streptophyta; class Magnoliopsida; order Malvales; family Malvaceae; genus Gossypium; species Gossypium rotundifolium. The sequence continues at coordinate 161,139,683 of CP106732.1, read as the reverse complement.
ATTTCTGAACATAAGCCTATTTCACAAAAGAAAACTTATTGTTCCAAGGCTAAAAAACAATAAGATCGTTCTGAATATTACTCTATATTTCTAAAAATTACAGGAAGTTCCTCTGCAGTCCAATTGTCTAGAACGCTTCCAGGTTCATAAGGGTGAATGCCTATCAGGTTTCTTTGTTCCATTCCTTCCTCATGTACGGCATTGATGTGAGGATTTTCCAATAACCCTCTCTCAGGGTGAATTATCTATCCCGATACAAAGGTTTGGGATATGTGAGGAAATATCATCGGTTCCCACTGGACATCTTCTCTATTCAAGCGTGCCCTTCTCTTCTCCTGCTTCTTCTCTATGTCATTCCTTCTTTGTGTAACATCTGGCTTGAAACCCAAGCCAAAACGATCTCTCTTCTCCTTCAACATTGGTACTAGAATCTCTCCTTAGAGGTATCTGCCCAATTCTTTCCTTGGTAAGGCTCCTTTCCCCACCGTCATTTGTAGACCCATCCTCGTGGTCTTGGACATCTTAGGCACAGGGACTTTACTCCTTCCGAAATGAATGTTGCATTGAGCTTCATACTCATTCTTCTCCTTTAGTTTATCTAATAAATCAATGAAAGAGTTAAAGCAAATATATAAATAAGAAAAGAATGCAACATAATTTAACATTATAAATTTAAAACTATAAGCGATGAATTAAACTATTATAATTAAGCGGTAGAAATATTTATAAAAATAAAATTTTATTAAGTAAATATACCAAAATTTACTGCGAAACGGATGTCATGGAGATCCATCCTTCTACTATCGTAATGTCGAAAAAAGCGAAACGCGTCACTTTTGACGGTCAAGATTCCTACATTTTAGCGAAAAATATAATTTAATAGTATAAAGTAATTAATATTTGAGAATTAATAAATTATATTACCTCGGCGTCGACTACACAAACAAACTTAAAACTGCGGGTAATGCGTGAATTTTTGTTTATGCGCTACTTATAACTTCGCTCACGGTCTACATAATGCAATTTGAATTATATATATAGTAAATACTATAAACCAAATAATTTATACGATTTTAGATGTACGTAATACCTCTCCTTTTTGAATTAAACTCTAACTTGAGCTTACGTTTGTACCTCAACATTCCCGATTGGAACATTTCTTAATTTAAATAGAGAACATCTCTTTCTTGAAATATTGTTTTTTGAGGTCTTTTATTGTCTCTCGTTTTACAATGTCTTCTGTAGTCATGAGAGACCTCAAATTAAATCTACCACGAAGAAAAAAAGTATAAAAATTAATATAAATGAAAATTAAATTAAGTATTATAAATTACATTCACGTTTATTACCTTAATATTTTTGGGCACGATTTTTTGGCATCGGCATGTGATGCTCATGATTTGTAGTTAATGGGCAACATATTGATTTAAATGCTAAAATGCCCAAATAGCCTCTAATAGTCGAGCTTGGATCAGCAGTGGCCATCATTGTTTCTCCTTACTTTAACCGATCGTTAGGCTACAAGGCGTATAAATCATTGAAGTAATGTCGTCCGGAGCACTTTGGCGTCCCATACCGGTGAAAAATAATATATTATTATATTAAAATTAAAAAATGAATCAATAATAAAATTCAACATGCATGTAAAATAAACTTAACATTACTTTGAAATTCTCGGGCTAAATAAATATATTAGTGAAAGATCCAACAATATTTCTTTTGTTCACTACTATTAGGTTCTTACGGATTTGGAGTTTACGGACAATATTTAAACCTCGTAATGCGTCTTACAGGCATTTTCCTGCAGGTACATGAAAATTATATAATGACCAACATAAAAATTATATTATTACATATAAATAATAAATCGTTAAATCTTACTACATATTTACGTAAATATCTTAGCCGCATCTGTGAACCCATTGAAATTGTTGTTAATCTTAGGGATATTTTCGGTTAAGTCTTGTTGGAAAAGCCAAGTTTACGATCTTTCATTATGTCATCTACTTCCACCGCTTAACGTCGAAGAAGTCTCTAGGGTGTTTGAAGTACAACGTACCAACCCTTATCAGTTGGATCTTCCGAGTAAAAAACTTGTTTAACTTGAGAAGAAAACACATATGGCTCGAATCCATCGGTTGTTCTCGGTGTGAATTAATCGAGAGAAATTTACCATTGTAAAACCATATTGATCGTTTTTAATTAGCGAGCCGTATTCACATCACCAATCACCTCAAAATAGGACAACTTTGCATTTACCGTAATAATCCAACTCAATGATGTCGATAATAAGTTCGAAATATTCCAAATTCCCCTCGTTATGGATTCTTGTCCCTAGCATTAGCATAACTTGTAATCGAAGAATTAACAACAATTCCGCAATTTTGAGTTCTCCTCAATCTCGCGATACCTTGTATGAAATCATGTCCGTTGATGAGGAAGCCACTATATCTTTTAACTATTACTTTGGACCTTGTGAAAGCCATTTAACGTCGTCATTTACTTCATCTCTGAGAAACATTCGATGGCCTCCTCATTTGTCTCTACATACGCCAAGTATCCTCGGCAATTGATCCTTAGGATAACGCTTATGCGGCGATGTATGACTTCAATTTGAAATGAACCTAAACACGATATACAACATTATCAAAAGTTGGAAATAAAGGCATTTAGTGAATCAAGGAATATTTTGCAAATAAAGTAAGACCTTTCAATGGGATACATCCATCGATAGAAAGCAGGTCCACCAAGAATTGCTTCAGCGGAGATGAATTAACAAGTGCACCATGATAGTGAAGAAGGAAGGCGGGAATATCTTCTCCAGATTGCATAAAGTTAATGCGGCTCGATCTTGCAGTCTCAAGTTCTTCAACATTCAAAACTTTACCACAAATGACTTTCATTATATTTGATGAGTTCAATTACTGAGGCCGTCACCTTTTTCAACATACAACACCGCAAAGCAAGCTGGCGATAAGTCTTGCATCAATATGTGATAGTCATGCGATTTTAAGCCATATAATCTTCGATCCTTAAGACTCACACATCGCCATGTATGATCATTGGTAATAGTCGCTATAATGTCCTCTTACGCATTTATAGTGACTAATGTGACCATCCGTCACTAATTTTAGTTTGAAGAGATTGAGAGATTGAGCATTGCTCCTGCTGCCTTGCTCTGCTGAATGAATCCAGGGCCTTTCTAGCCGTTGCTTACCCTTGACAATCACTCTTTTTAGTTTTTGATGAAGAGATTGAGGAAAATTATGTATCATAGTAATAATGTCCTTCTTCTCTTAGGCGTATCATTGGTAAGTAGTATTTACCAATGTCCTCCGTCACTAATTTATAGTTTTTGATGAAGAGATTGAGGAAAATTATGTAAGTTATTAAATTTAATCGGTCGACCATCATCACTAATTTTAGTTTTTGATGAGGGTTTGGGGTTGGGGTTTAGTGTTTGGGTTTAAGGTTTAGGGTTTTAGGGTTTAGTGTTTAGGATTTAAGGTTTAGGGTTTTAGGGTTTAGGGTTTGGGGTTTTATGGTTTGGGGTTTAGGGTTTAGGGTTTAACGGTTTAGGTTTAAGGATTTTAGGGTTTAAGTTTTGGGTTTTGAATTTTAAGAAAAACTTTGTGTAATTCGTTTAATTAGTTTTTGATGACTTATTGGTTGTTTAATTCAAGATTTGTAATTTAAGTAGCTATGTCATGTTATATTTAATTCTTTGGACATCGATTAATTATTATTATCATTATTATTATCTTTATCTTTATGTTTATTATTATTATCATTATTATTATTATTATCTTTATTATTATCTTTATCTTTATTATTATCTTTATTATTATCTTTATTATTATGATTATTATTATTATAATTATTATTATTATCTTTATTATTATCTTTATCTTTATTATTATCTTTATTATTATCTTTATTATTAATATTATTATTATTATTATTATTATTATTATAATTATTAGTATTATCTTTATTATTATCTTTATCTTTATTATTATCTTTATTATTATCTTTATTATTATCTTTATCTTTATTATTATCTTTATTATAATCTTTATTATTATCTTTATTATTATTATTATTATTATTATTATTATTATTATCATTATCTTTATTATTATTATTATTATTATTATTATCTTTATTATTATCTTTATATTTATTATTATCTTTATCTTTATATTTATTATTATTATCATTATTATTATTATCTTTATTATTATCTTTATCTTTATTATTATCTTTATTATTATCTTTATTATTTTTTTATTATTATTATTATTATTATTATTATTATTATTATTATCTTTATCTTTATTATTATCTTTATTATTATTATATATAACAAGAATTAAATTTAATATATAACAAATTTATAACATTTTTAACAATTAAATTTTATATTGTGTTTATGTTAATCTTTATATCATTCCATACCATTAACTTAGTTAAATTAGAACCAAGTTTTTAATGTACTTGATGTATTTTTGTTGACATTTGAGTGATAAATCAACTTAACTAAGTGTGCAAGTTTAGTTTAGTTTAGTTTCAATGTAAGTAGTGGTAATAGGTAGATGTTTAGGTGAAATTTGTTTGTTTTTTATCACCCTATTATATGTAATGGCGTTATGCCTCAATTTGAAGTTAATGAAAATACACATTTAATTTGATCAATTTGCGTGAGAAAAGGGATATATATTCACAAAGCATTTAACAACCTCCGAGAACCAACAACATATAAATAATAATAATAATGATGTCATACACGTAAAGTTATTCCGCCAAATTCAATCCAACAGATATGGACCGGTAGGGAGCGATGGCGACATAGAAACAACATGAGATCAATTTACTTCATACAAATATATATTAAAAGCGATATTAAAGGAATAACTTAAGCATAAACAATTAGAAACAATAACTTACATGCAAACATATATATCATAATATATACATAGAAAAAAGGGATCAATTTAAGTAACTTAAGCATTTAAATTGATAACTTAAGCATTTAAATAAAATGTAAAATTAGGTAAATAATTGAATTTACATCAACATATTTGCGATCATTACAATTTCTACATTAAACAAACTGGCTATCATTAAACAAAAGAGGATGATATGTTATTCGGACTCAAAGCCTTGAATAAGTGGCGATATTGGTCATAAATATACAGCGAAAGCATTGCAACAACTCGATCTAAAAGCGATTGCAATGCTTTAGCGGTAAAAACAATTCCCTAGCCAATGTTACTCCAAAGAAATTGATTTTATTTGCAAATATCTGCGATTTTGTCCAAGTAAATCTGGCCTTTCTAGCAAACCTTATATATTCCAAGAGGATTAAAAGCCATCTTATAAGGCAAAATCATATGACTACACACATTGTCAGGGGATGAATCCGGGCCTCTAGCAATGGATAGTGAATTCCAAATTTGACACCACACAATAAAACCACCTATAGCAAATGTCTATAAGTTTGAAATTTTATTCATAGATTCTTTTTCTTTCTCTAATTAGCAAATAGTAGAAGAACAAAATGCATAAGGGATGAATACTGCAAGTAGGCAGACAATATAAGGAGGATACGCAAGAACTATCCGAATCTGGTGATTAAAATGTATATTTACAAACAAACAAATGGATGATTGCGAGAGATTTCGGTTTAGTGATTTTGGGTCTTATAGCTAATACCCTAAAACCCTACACCCTACACCTAAACCTTAAAACTTAAACCCTAGACCCTAAACCTTTATAAACTTAAACCATAAACCCTAAACTAAAAACCCAACACATTCACCATTCTTTCTAAACCCCTAACCCTAAACCTATAAACCCTAAACCCATAAACCCTAAACCCAAAACCCAAAACCCAAAACCATAACCCATTAACCATTTCCTCCTAAATCCTTAACCCTAGACCTTAACCCCAACCATTAACACTTAAACCTTAATTAATACCCGTAATTAAGCCTTAAACCTTAAATTATTTAGATAAGTTTTGAATATTATACAATATTTCTTTCAATATTTTAATAAATTTAAATAACATTTAAATATATATAAAGCTTATCTATTATCTTTTAAATAATGTAAAGTATACTTATAATTTGGTATAAGTACTCCTTATATTCACAAATTTGGAATTTGGTCAATATGCTTTTATTTTAGGAGTTTAATCTCGTTGCTTTTCTTATTTATCATTTTAGGTTCAACTATATTAACACTCATGAAACCCTAACACATGCATCCCCTAATAAACCTTACACTCTAAACTATATATATATATCAATTTAATATTTTCAAATTAATATATATCTTTTACGATTATATAATAAATTATTTAATATGTCATTTTAAAAATCCAAAAATTGGTAAAGAAAGGACTTATAGCGGCGTTTTTGAAAAGCTTAAAAGTCGGACTTATAATGCGTTTTAAGCGTTAGCTAAAGGTTGACTTATAGCGGCGTTTTTAAGAAAGCGCTAGCTAAAAGTTTCGGATTATAGCGGCGTTTTAGGAAAGCGCGCTAAAGTCGGACTTATAAGCGTTTTAGGAAAGCGTAATAAGGTGGACTTATAGCGGCGTTTTATAAAGCGCTAAAGCCGGACTTATAAGCGCGTTTTTAAAGCGCGCTAAAATCGGACTTCTGATGCGTTTGATAATAAACGCGCTATATATCATTTTTCGCGTTTGTTAAATAAACGCCGCCATTGCACATTTTTAGCGGTTTCCTTAAACGCCGCTTATGTATAATAATTGCGGCGTTTTATTTAAACGCCACTAAAACGCCGCTAAAAGTCATTTTGTTGTAGTGAGTGACCAATTCCGTACTGATGAAGAGATTGGGGCTTGAATCCGATCTTCCTAGCAAACAATTGTATGATGACTTTATATCCATCACCGGAAAGTCCACCTTATATGTGTTTGGGCCAATCTACAAAGGTATTTCAATTCTCCCCATCACCCTTCTCTCAGTACCATCAAACACTTTCACTATGTTTTGGCACGTCTTCATGTGAGAACTATCTATTGGCTACCTCTTCATTGTCGATAATAGTAGAACATTCAAGGCTGATCCATTATCAATCAACACACTCGGTAAAGTATATCCTTTGCAATGAGTGGTTATGTGTAGAGCCTTAATCGACTATATACCCCCAGGTGGGATCTCATCGTCACTGAAGGAAATAAAATTGTCAACACTTATGTTACCAACTAATCGATCCAGCTTGTTGACCAATATGTCTTTCGTAACATAAGTCTCGTTCAGCACCTTCATCAAAGCTTCTCGATGAGCTTCAGAACTTAAAAGTAAGGCTAGCACCGAAATACGAGTGGTTGTTTGAGTAACTGCTCCACCACACTATATTCATGTGCTTTAAGAATTTCAAAAATTCTTTAGTCTTTTCCTCCTTCACAGGTACATTGATAAGGTTATCAAATCCTTCTTCTGATTCAATTGATATATCATTTGACTTTACTGGTTCTGTTCTGACGTTTATCAAGTCGTTGTGTCTCCCACTTCATGTATAAGATCCCTCTCTTGGGACCTCCTTGGAAGTATTAGCTGATATTTTTATTCCCGGTGTCACTATGTTGCAATTGTAAGTCCATGGTACCATTTTGCTGTCCTTATAAGGAAAGGATATAGGTTTATGAATTACGACTTTAGGCGCGATTTATGCTCCTTCTTCTGCGTTCTTTGGTCGGGAGATAATAATTTTTGGATAATTGACTTTTTAACTTGCCAGTTCTTCCTCAATTGCGTATATGTGTCCTCCCTCTAAGCCTTCTTCATAAAACTCTAGCTCCTTATTATCCATAAGGAAACCTAGCACATTCTTTGATTTCATGTCCATCAGCTTCATGAAACTCACGGTAGTTCCTTGGTTCTTCATTTCTTCCCTCGAGACTTGATTTTATTAGCCCATTTTCTCGCCATTTCCCTCCAAATTATTCTTAACGGGGACTTTACTTCGAGATATCCCTCTTGGTCCTTCTTATTAGATTTTCACCAATCACATTTACTCTCTTATCCCCATGATTGGGCAATGGGTTCTTCACACTGGGTGTATCATTCAACTCAATAACTCCCAACTTAAGAAGCTTCTCAACTACCCTTTTAAAGACATTACAATTTTCTATTGAATGCCCCGTTATTCCTGCATGGTAATCACATTGAGCGTTTGAGTCACACCATTTAGGATACGGGGGTTGTAATGGCTGTATATAAAAAGGGGACACCATTCATTCCTCTAATAAAGTATGATATAGCTCCTTATACGTCATTGGAATTGGCGTAAATTAGATTTTATCAGTATTTTATTTGGGACCTGATTCTTGTCTTGTCGATCCTTGTTACCCAGCAGTAACTACTTTTGGCTAATTAATAGTAACTGCTTTTGAGTACCCTTTGTTGTATGTACTCGCATTGTTTACCTCACTCTCTTTTTCTTAAGAGCAGGTCTCCTCGTGGTTTCTCCCGCTTCGATCCTGCCACCCCTTATGGCATTTTCAATCATTTCTCCTGCCATAACTATATCTGCGAAGCTCTTAGTGGTGCTTCCTATCATATGGGTGATAAATGGCACCTTATAGTGTTAATGAACAACATCGTGGTTTCCTTTTTCAGGAGAGATGGTTGAACTTGCATAACTATTTCCCTTCATCTCTGCGTATATTACCTGAAACTCTCATTTGATTTCTTTTCCATGTTTTGCAACATGATTCGGTCAGGCGTCATATCCGTGACATAATTGTACTGCCTCATGAAGGCTTGGGCCAAGTCCCTCTAATAATTAATGTTAGCGCGACTAAGTCGGTTGTACCACTTAGAGGCTGCTTCAGTTAAACTATCCTGGAAACAATGAATCAGAAGTTGATCATTGTTCACATAGCCCGTCATACGTCTACAGAACATCGTAATGTGGGCTTCAGGACAAGAAGTTTCATTGTACTTCTCAAATTTTGGCATCTTAAACTTGTGAGGAAACACCAAATCTAGGACTAGACTTAAGTCCTTTGTGTCAATATCATGATGATGGTCAGTATTCTCCAAAGCCTTGAATTTTTTCTCTAACCACCTACAATGATCCTCCAACTGTTTTACAGATTCAATTCTAAACCCTTCTCCTCTACTATGTCTAAGTCAGGAACATCAGGATTAGCGGGGTTGTCCCCTGGGTTAGATCCAGAGCCGACTTGGAAGTTCATGGGTGGTCTAGTATCCGCCAGTCCTTGTTGATGCCTAATTGTAACAGATGACCTTTGGGGATACCTTTCAGGCTGTGCTGGCGCATGTGGTGGGGTAAAACCTGGAGGGTTTCTTTCACTCTCTTCTCCAGTAATGGCCATGGTGCCCTTTCCATTTTCCAATATTCCGCTCATCATCTAAGTCAATCGAGCCATCATATTCCTTTGTGCCTCCAACATCTAATCCCTCATCTCTTACTAGAGTTTTGCCATTTGCTTTTGCATCTGGTCTTGCATTTCTCTCTGAAATTGTTCCATCCTTTGGTCCATTTTCCTTGACTTTGCTCATGTACCGTAAGGGTGTTCAGCTTTCAGATTTTCTTTCTCTCCTCTCTCCTATAATTTAAACTAATTAGACTATTTCTAAAGATTTGAATGCATATGATGTTATGTAATGCAAATGCATGAATGCAAAAGAGGCATCGATTCTGATCAATTTCATTGTAGAAAACTTTATTAGAAAACAAATTATTTTACATAAAATGGATTACAAATAAGCTTTCGCCCTACGTTCTAAAGTCTTAATTTTCCCTAATAACGAAACTAGCTTTTGATTATGATTAGACTGTAGCTCATACTTCATGCTCAATATGTCGGCCTGCACTACCAAAGTTTGTAGGTGATCAGCTACCTCTCGAATCTGAACTATGGCTTCCCCCATGAGATAATCCCAATTTCTGACTTGAATATGTAAATGATGGAGTTCTTCCTTTAAATGCCTTATCTTATTTCAAGACCCTCGATTCGGAGTTCACAACTGTTCAATGCTGATTCTAACTCTTCAATTCTACCCTTCATTTCTTCAATCTTATTCAGGCTTGCCTTTAACTCGATCATGGAATTACGGCTCGATGGTGATGAAGAGACCGTCTAAGTTTAGCCACTCTAGCTTGTAATTCTCCCTTTTCATTTAAACTTTCTACCAAGTTCTGCTCTAAGGCCTCGTTTTGCAATTGCATCTCTCGAAACTTTTTCTCCCAATAGTTAGCTTTAGTTTTTCCTCTTGGACCTCTTATCACCACTGGTCCGAAGTCTTCCCTAAACCAACATTCTTAATTGATAGATGCATCTTTTTGTATTCAGTCTTTAAGCTATCTCGATCCTCCTCAATCTTTCTCTTTTCCTTTCTTGCTTTCTCGGCTTCCGATTTCTGAGTATCCACATCTAGCTTCAAATATATATTCTCTTCTTCTAGCTTCTCTATCTTCTTTTCGAACTCTAAACTCTGCCTTTCGAAGTCCTGCTTTATAATCTCTAACTCCGATGGGATGACTTATAAACACTCCTTCAATGATCGAGCACCCTCCGAACTTAGCTTAGGGATATTATCATTGATCCTTTTTCTCAACTACGCTTTATACTCCGGGTTGCCATCGGTCCTTGAGTCAATATCTTCATATTGTGAGCCTGCTTCCAAGCCTCAGAAATTTCTCCAATCCTCTTCTTATAATTTTCCCTCTTATATGAAAATTCGCTTTGAGTTAAGCCATGCGTTACCGGTATGAACTGCCTTGTTTTATATTGCCTTAGTATGAGCAACGGTGCATATCCCACAGCTCTTCAAACTCCCGAAAAAGGTACCCAACCAAAATTTTAACACCGATAAAGGATTTTGCCAGGAACCAACCAAGGGGCTCTCCACCCAACATCTTCTTCACGGAGGTTTTGAAGAATTTCCATCCACCTTTCCTCTGATAGATCGTCTCTCCTTGTTGTAGTCGCGGCTTCCTTTAAAGGGGAATAACTTTCAGAGAACACTCGGTAAGAAACTTTGTCAACCTTCAAAAATGGCTGTGAAACCAGACTAATAGCAACTGTACACATCCAATGAATCTACCCTCACCAAATTTTGGACAAGCATTCAAAGACCTGAATGTCTCAGCTAAAATTGCAGGTACAGGGGTGACTCCTTTGTTAAGCCGATCAAAAAATCTGTAACCGTTTCGTCTATATGTCGTAGTGCTTTGAGGAAGATCACCAACCCATAAATACATAAAGCAAAGACGTCAATCTTCTTCTTTTCATCTGGATGTGTCAGAATCAAGTCCCTCAAACTCTTCCAAGATATGCATTTACCTTCACCTTTTTCTTGTATCCTAGTTGTAACCCACTGCTTACTTATCCCTATGATACCCATCAATTTTCTCACAAAAGTAGAAACACTGGGAGCCCTAAAATAAATCTTTTCGGCTTGGAATCTCAAACAGCGAAGCAAAGTCGTATATTCCTCCAATGTGGGCACTAAATCTATCTCTCCAAAAGTGAAACAACTATAAGCAGAGTTCCAAAATTGAGTGATAGCCCGAAATAGATGCTTATCTACCTTGATATCCAACAAGTAAGATAGATCACCATAATCTCGATAAAATAGCTGTTTTGCCCCATCGCCCAATTGAGTCCATAGATCCTTCAACTCTCTAAACTCATTTTGCATAATACTAACACGAGTAAAATCCCAAAGTTTAGATACATACCCATTAATTAAGTTATTACCTTTCTTTAATTGCGTTTGCTCCGACCAAGTGCGAATAGCTGCATTGTCTCCCATTTTATTAAGGAACTCGTTCTCCATAACCAGCTTTCTAACTTTAAACTGACTGTGAATCGATCCTTCTAAAAAGATGAGATGATATGTACAAAAATAAAACACCATGAGTTAGTATCGCAACATAAAATATAAAGCAAGTGAAATAAACACACCTATCTGGGTAATTACTAAAATTAGGATTGCTCTATCTAAAGTGGGTTCTTAGGGTTTACTATATGTGGTTTAGATCTAAAGTTGAGGTACCTGAACCAGCAAATTCCTCGATCCTCACCCATTATAGGCTCATACGGACCGAGTTCAATTCAGAGGAATACATTTCCCTATGGCCATGCGGAAGTGAAAACTTCACAAAGACATAGGTACAGATGTATCCCGAAAGCAATCCACTAGCCCATGCGGGGTGAAAACCTCACGAAGCATAGCTTCTCGCTCCCACTTAAGGGTGTGACCACGGCGGTCATGCAGTGCAATGCAGAGCAATATATTTAAAACCATATGCAATAAAAGGATCATATTTTTAAAATCAAAATTTTTAAATTCGAACAAAAGGACATGAAATTATCAATTTTACGGCCTGACTCTCTATATCCCCAGCGGAGTCGCCAAGCTATCGAAACCATTTTAAAATCGGTTTAGAAAGAATGGGGATTGACTTTAAAAACGAAAATGGAGTCGCCACCAATCCCTTTTTACTTAAGTGTGATTGGATCACCTTAAAAACGTTTTATTTCAAAATATTGATTTTGGTCTACGAAAAACAAAAAAGTGGGTTCGGGAGTTGGTTATGTATGAGGAAGGGTTAGCACCCTCATAACGCCCGAAAAATTGGTACCTAATTGATAAAATCATGTCCAAATGTTTGAAATTTAAAAGTATTTAAAAATATGATTTCTTTTAAAAATACTTCAAGCACTTTAAGTGAAAATTTGAGATTTTCTTGTTCCAAAGGAATATAAATATCACATCCAACACGTTAGGACATGATATCTTAAAACCTTCGTAATCAAAATCGTCTCATGATTTACAAAACTTGTTAAAGGATATTTGGTTATTTAGCTAAGCGAAAAATCGCATCCAACACGTTAGGGCACTATTTTTCAATTTCTAAATACCTAAACATTGCCTATTTTTAAAAAACTTTAAATAAAATATAGTAATTTTAAAAAAATGTATTTTATTCTTCAAATAATTATGATCCATGTGACAATATTATATTTATACATTATTGAACATAAATAAAAATATAACATACTAACATTTAAGATAAGCAATAATAATATGAAACATAACAAATAATAATTCCTACACTAAGCAATTACAAATATATGATGAAATATAGACAAATATAATAAATAATAAAATTAATAATGCACATATTTCATAAAAATTTAGATAAATAAAAGAGCAACAATATAATCAAAGTAAAAAATGATTTCAAAGAATAAAATATTTAAAAATGAACACATTATAAATAATTATAATATTATATAATATGTAACACTTTAAAAATATAATATTTAATATATATAAAAAATACTAAAATAATACGAAATAATATATATATAGATAATTATTATAAAGTATTTAATATAATACATAAATTAATATCAATTTAATACATATATAAAAGGATTAAATTGAAATATAAATAGATTTCGTGGTTAATTTTAAAAATATAGATTAGTTAATAGGACGTAATTAAATTAACTAAAATAGCGGAGGGATCAAAAGAGTAATTTCCCCATTTAAAAAAAACACGTGGACCCTTGTTCGGGTCCAGGTCGATGCGCGGATCTTGCCTCGCCAAAACGGCACCGTTTGCTTTTGCCTATAAAAATCAGTTTTAATAAAAAAAAATCATTTTGAGTTTGTTTTAAAAAAAAAAAACCCTTAAAAACTCTCAGAAAGTTTTTCAGGCCTCCGATCGTCAGTTTTACAGCCTTTGCCTTGACTTCGCCTCGTGCCTCAAGGGGCCGGTGGCGGAGGCCTAAAACGTGTGGTTTCTGCCATTCTCCGAATAGGTAACCCTCCTTCCTCTTATACTTTTTCTTTAAATGTAATGGTTATGCAAAATATATGAAATAAATAAATATAAAATAAATGAATAAAAAAATCATCTCTTGAGAAAAATCGAAGTATTTTATTATTCTGATCTCTCTGATAATATTTTGTGCCCACTGCTGTGGTGTAGATTTATACTCTCTATGTGTTCCTGTGTTTCTCTGTAAATAGTGACAGTATTTGTATATGTCTCTTTTTCTCTCTTAAAAATCCTCTCATTTACAGGTTTTTTACAAGGGGTTTTATACCCAAAAACAAAATAAAAGAAAAGGAAAAGATATCTTTTCATATCTTTCCATATTTGTGCCTGCGATTTGTTTCCTTTTTGTTGCTTGTTTCTTTCCTTTGCAGGTTTGAAGATGGAGGATGGTGGCTAAGCGCGGATCGTAGCGTGGTGGCAGCGCTGCGAAGGTGTGACGGTCCAACTCAAATTGTGATTTACTAGGATCCATACCTTGCGGCGTGATTTATTGGGTTTCGACCCTTATGCAAGAATCTGAAACCTAGGGTTTCCAGTTTCTAAACAAATGTTAGGCCATTAGGTTTGGGCCTTAGGTTGGGCTAAGGGTGTAATGTAATTGGGTCAGGGTAGTTTGTTTAGTCTTGGGCCACTTTGTAAAAGGACTGTTTAATGGACATTATTTATTTTTGATTTTGGTTTGCTTAAGCCCGGTCAAAATTGGGCTTTTACAATTCTATTTGAATATTATATAAAAAATATGAAAAGACAAAAATATTATTATAACAATATCAATTACCCTTTAAAATAAGGATGTTTTGGTAATTTTATAATTGAGTCGATGTCGAGTTAACTTGTAACATTAATTTAGCCAATCAATTTATATATACTAGTATTCTTATCACATGCGTATGCGTGTGAACATGATGTATTTGGAATACACATGTGTATAATAATTATGAAAGGGCACTTTTGTAATATATATATTATTAAAATAAAAAATAAATTAACTTATTTATCATGGTGTTGTCATCAATTTTGAGTAAATTTTGGGTTAATTTGTGACACTAATTCATTAAATACATTATTAATATATATACATTTGAGGATGTAAAGAAACATGAATAATAAAATTAAAATGTATAAAAATTTTGTGATAAAGTTTTAGTTGAGTTGAAATTCATCACGCGCATATTTTTATTGGTTTTTTTAATAAAGATATATTCTACAATAAAATGTTTTACTTTTAATATAATTTAATTTTTGCATTTGCATGTAGGGAAGTGTTGATACAATAAATTAATAAGGAGGAGAAAATGATGGTAACTGGAGGGTCAATTTTCCCATGAGGCTAAGGGAGAATGAGAATAGAGAGAGAATAAAGTAAAAGGTTGGAGGCTTAGGGTTTTTTCGAGAGGAAGAATGATCGATCCCATGTTCCTCATGCCTCAATATATTTATAGGGAGGGTTCTTATCGGGTAGTGTTATGTCATTGACAATACAAATGGTAGGTTTGTCTAGGTGGTCGACTAGGTGGTAGATTCGTTGCATGTTAGTTATTGTCATGCATAGCATTATGTGGTCATACTTTGACATTCTCCTTATTGAGGTTGTACAAGGTTGTTAATTATGCCTTAGTGGTCCCTCAGTGGTCACTGTGGAGGGTATGTAGCAAGTGGCTAAAAGCGGGTTGTTTACAACGGATTGTTGGAAAAAAATCTAGTTCGAAAATAGTTTTCTTACACAACGTAAAATTAAAAATTTTGAAAATCAATTCGGTTTGTGATATTTATAGCAATAAACTTTTTCCCAAAACCACACCTATTTTTTTGGACTAGACGGATCCTAAATATTTTTGGTTTTCAATCGAACAACCTTCTCCGTTATTTTTGTACCAAGAACTGCTTCGAGTGTGGACTTGAACAAATTTGAATCAAATACAAAATCATAAATAATTTTCTTATTTTCAGTAAAAATCAAATACAGAATCATAAATAATTTTTTTCCTTTCAGTAGAAAAGTAAATCTCTCACTCTTTTAGAAATAGGTAGAATTGTTATTGTTGGAAAATACAAATTATTCTTAAAAATAAATTCTCACTAATTTTTGGCAAAATAACAATATCTCAAAAGTTGTGTATAACTTATTCTTTTTTTAGTGCTACTGGTACCATCTTTTTATAAGAAGAGAGTGAAACCCTACTTAAATTAGTAGAATGCATTTAACGCTTACTTAATAGAAAAACAATGCCCTAACTGAACTAGGAGAGAGATGGGCTAATAGTGTGTTCTTCCCCTCATATGTGTTATGATGAGGATACATGTCACTTTTGTATTGAGTCTAATTATATGTGCTTCTTGGACTTTTAACCCAATATTTTATAATTTAATTCAACCCAATACATGTTTTTATTTATACTTATCAAAATAGACATTATTTATTAAATTAATTTTTCCAATTAAATAATTTTACGAACCCGATTCTAATTCCGTTAAAATCGGGACAACTTTTTGATAAAAGAATTTATGAGAAAATATATTTAATTTTACATTCAACAGATTCATAATGACCAATTGTTGAATTTCATTTTTAAATTTCAATTAATTAAATAATAATTCAAAAAATTAAATTAATTCTTAGATATTTCCATATTTAGTAAGAAACTACATTCATTTTCTAATGTAACTCATTTCTCTAATTTTGTAATTTCTACCCATTTCTGTTCATTTAATTTTTTATGTAATTTATTTCTAGTTTTAACAAGCTAGCGAAGGAACCGATTAGATATATGTTATAATGACCCAGTTTTCAGTGGCATTGAAAATAGCGATTTTGGGACATTGTTTTCATAAACTGAGTCCACAAATATTAAGTATTGATATTTACGAAGTTAATGGGTAGATGATGTAACAACCCAATTTTCAGAGTGTCAAAAATGATGGTTTCAGAACCCTGTTCTCCGATGGTCGAATCCGTAAATATTATTTATTAAATAATATTTACGAGTTTATTATAATGTTATACTGGATTTTGACCAAATATATTACTAATTGGATAGTTAGTTAAAGTACAAGTGGTTCGACCTTAAAGTTAGTGGTTTTGGAAAATGAGGTATCGAGACTTCGTTGCTGCAAACTAAACCCGTAAGTATTTTTATTAAATATTTACGGAGTTTCTATATAGGTGATTTAAATTTTAATTTGAAAATTTTAGTTATTGGATGGTTAATTAAGGTATAAGGACTAAATAGTAAAAATTGTAAAAATTGATTTCTATTGGTTTTATTTGATAATAGGGTTAAATAATATTTAGATAAGGCCTAAAATGAAAATTGGACCATTTTATTTTGATAATGGGTTGAGAGATTATTTAAAATAATATTAAAACTTTTATTTTTATAATAATAAAATATTTAATAAGTTAAGAAACATAAAGAATAATATTTTTCACTTCTTTTGTTCTCCATATACGAACCTTAGAGGAGGAAAGAAGCTTGAGTTTCAAAAATTTCATTTCTTTCCATGATAAGTAAAATTAAGCTTATTTTTCATAAATTTTATATTTTTGATATCGTGGTAGTTTAATTTAGTTAATTTGTGTGTTGATTTTCAAAATTGTTAAAATTTGAGATGTTTTCATTGTTGAATATTAAAACTTTTAGTGTTAAATTGATAAATTTGGTGTTTAGAGATGACTAGAGACTAATTTATAAAGTAAAATTTGTTAGTTATGAGTACAAGGACTAAAGTGTAATTATTTCAAAATTAGCATGAAATTTCTATAATTATAGATAATAGAGAGTTATAATAGGATGAAATAAAGTAATTGATGTAACACCCCCTACCCGTATTCGTTGTTAGAATAAGGTACAAGGCATTACCGGAGTTTACAAATTTTTTTTTAAATCGAGGCCATTCCAATTCAACATATTTTCAAAATAAAATTCATGCATATTTATAAGATAACTTCAACACATAAGCCATATCAATGGCTAACCTTATATTCATTTCACATTAACATTTATTTTATTAGCTTATACATGCCATTCATTTTCAAAATAAAGTTTCTTTAAATACAAGTATTGGGGTTGATAGTGTGATATGTCTCCATCGAATCCGATCTCCGAGCTCTTAACACTACAAAACAGGAAAAAGGAAATAGGGTAAACACTTTGTGCTTAGTAAGCCCATGTAACAAGAATTATACTTACCTAATATTTTTCAATTCAATATAATAAACATTCATATATCCATTCAATGCATTATTACCCTAACATACACAAGCTCAACATTCAAGTTAGTTCAATAATTTTCATGTATCAAATATATATATACTATGATTGATGAGCTCATCAATATCATGATTTTCCATTTCCTTGTTATTTTTCCATATTTATCCCGTTGAATTACTCAGAATTTCGATGGATTTTCAGAGGTACACTTTAGTGTACAAATCCGAGTCCGTCAATTCATATTCATGTGCGCACATTTTCATTTCAGAGAGCACACTCCATGAACCTCATCCTTACAATGGGATTACCACCGAGCTAAATCCTCAGAATATAAACTCATAGAGTATTGTCGGGATTACCACCCAAAGCTAAATCCTCGCAACGACAATTACTCTAATGAGCTTGGATCTGAATTACCAGTCCAGGCTAAATTCAGACCCTAATTCGGATTACCCGTCCGGGCTAAATCCATTTTCCACATATTCTTCGAGAGGGCTATATCAGGATAGGATCACCCGTCCGAGCTAGATCCTTTTTACCGTCAATTCCTTTTCAGAGATCTATCGAATTTTCCTTTCATTCAACCGGGATTTCTTTCTTTTTATCAAATATATCAATGTTTCATCAATCTTCATACAATGAACATTCAATTTATATTCACATCAATAACATACATTTCAAGCATTTAAGAATATAATTCGAGTTACATGAACTTACCTCGATACTAGTTCGTATACAAAATCTACTAATTGGGACTTTTCCTTTCCTCGATCTAGCTTCAGATTTGAGTTTTTGGATCTAAATAAATAAATTCAATCATCAATTCAATAAATTTCATGTTCACATGTAGCATTTTCTATAATTCTATTATTATTTTTAGTTTATTCAAAGCTGTTTACTTGAGTCATAGTCACTAAATTATTTATTTCTCGAGCTACAGAACTCCAAATGAAGAACCGTTAATTTTATCTGAAACTATACTCACATGTCTTCATATCATAAAATTTCCAGAAATTTTGACTTATCCAATTTGTACAGTTTATTCATTAAAGTCACTCCTGTTCTGCTATCTGACAGTTCTGACCCTTCTTCACTAAATATTAATTATCTCCTCATACAGAATTAAGATGATGTTCTCATTTATTTTTATTGAAAATAGATTCATTCAGGATTCAAGATATATAAATTTAAGCCCATAATTATTTTTCTTCAATTTTTGATGATTTTCTAAAGTCAAAACAGAGGAACCCGAATTCATTCTAAATCAGTCTTACAAAAATATAAATATCTCAAAATACGGAATTTCTTTTCTTTCCCTGTTTCTTTCATATGAAAATATACTCAATAAGCTTTAATTTCATATCTCACTCAACTTCTAATTCCACTTCTAAGATTTTTGGTGAATTTTCAAACTTACTCTACTGCTGCTGTCCCAAAACTGTTTTCTTATAGCTTGTTTTGCAATTAAGTCCTTTATCCAATTCTAACTTCAAATTCTTTCAATTAAACCACTAATTCATCATTTTATTCATCATATGCTATATTCAAAAACTTTAAAACTTCAAAAACTTCAACTTAAATTCATCAAAACTTTGTTCTAAAACTTATAAAGCATCAAAATTAAAAGAAAATGGTTAAATTAACTTACCTATTAAATATCCAAGCTTCAAACTTTCAATTTTCCCTTTTCTTCTTTCTTTTCTCTGTTTCTTTCTTTCCTTCACGTTTGCTCTCTGTTCTTTTTGTTTTATGCTTTTTTTCTTTTCTCCTTTCTTTTTATAATATATATTATTATTAATTTATAATAATAATTATCTTTATAAAATCTCAGATTTTATACAATACACCGCCTCAACTTTATAAAATGGCATAATTGCCATTTTGGTCCTTTATAATTTTTTAATCTATAATTTAACTTTTACTTTCATTTCAATTTAGTCCTTTTCATTTAATTACCTACCCATACGTTGAAATTTTCTAACAAAATTTTTAATATCACATTACTAACATTTTATAAATATTTATAAAATATTTCCTATCATATAAATATTCATGCAAATATATTGAAATAAATTTCTCTTTAAATCGGATTTATGGTTGCGAAACCATTGTTCCGATAACCTTGAATTTAGGCCATTACAACTCTCCCCCCTTTTAAGGATTTTCGTCCTCGAAAATCTTACCAGTAAAGAGGTTTGGATATTGTTTCCTCATTGCCTCCTCCGGTTTCCATGTCGCTTCCTCAATCCCGTGCTTTTGCCACAATACTTTCACCAAATTTATTTTTTTATTTCTAAGCTCCTTTGTTTCTCGTGCTAATATCTTGACCGGTTCTTCATCCGTAAGTCATATCCAAATTTGAATCTCCATACATCGGAAAAATAACATGTGAAGGATCTGACCGATATCGTCGTAGCATAGACACATGAAAAACATTATGAATTCTATCAAGTTCCAATGGTAATGCCAATCGATAAGCGACCGATCCAATTCTTTCTATAATTTCATATGGCCCGATAAATCTTGGACTTAATTTATCCTTTCGACCGAATTGGAGAACTTTCTTCCAAGGAGACACTTTCAGAAATACCTTATCACCAACCTAAAATTCAATCTCTTTTCGTTTAAGATCGGCAATATGATTTTTGGTGATCAGAGGTCGCTTTCAAGCTATTCGAATCACTTTTACTTTTCTTCTTCGCTTCTCTATCAAATCAACCCCATGTATCTTCTTTTCACTAAGCTCATCCAATATAATGGTGTTCTACATTTTCTACCATACAAAGCTTCATACGAGCCATTTTAATCTTGGATCGATAATCGTTATTGTAAGCAAATTCAATCAAAGGTAGATATCTCTCCCAATTACCTTCAAACTCTAGTATACAACATCGAGCATATCTTCTAATACTTGAATTACACGCCAGATTGGCCATCCATGTCGAGGATGAAATGCGATGTTGAAATACAACTCGAGTATCCAAAGCTTCTTGCAATTTGTCCCGAAACGAGAAGTAAATCGAGGATCCCTATCTGATATAATGGAGACAGACACTCCATGTAGCCTGACAATCTCAGATATGTATAGTTCAGCCAGTTTATCTAAAGAATAATTCATACGTACCGGAATAAAGTGTGTTGACTTTGTCAATCGGTCAACAATCACCCAAATAGCATCTTTTTCCTCGAGACAATGGTAACCCGATACAAAATCCATAGTGATTCTTTCTCATTTCCATTCCAGATAGTAATTGGCTGAAGTAACCCCGAAGGTACCTGATGTTCTGCTTTGACCTGTTAACATATCAGACATTTTGATACAAACTCAGAAATATCATAGTTTCATACCTGGCCACCAGTACATCTTTTTCAGATCATTATACATTTTATTACTTCCCGGATGTACAGACATAGTACCACTGTGAGCTTCGTGTAAAATTTTCTGTATGAACTTTGAATTCTTGGGTACACATACCCTACCTCTGAATAATAAACAACCATCAATTCCAACTTGAAATTCGAATCGATGACGACTCACATTGCTCCGCTTAACTCAGACTTCTTATCATTCTTCCGAGCTTCACATATTTGTTTGTAGAAATGTTGGTTTAGCTCTCAATTCAGCTATGATTGAACCATCATCAACCAAAGACAATTGAGCACTCATAAATCACAAAGCAAACAGAGATTTTCAACTCAAAGCATCAGCTACAATATTAGCCTTACCCGGATGGTAATCAATAATCAAATCATAGTCATTTATCAATTCAAGCCACCTGCGCTGTCTTAGATTCAGATCTTTCTGTGTCATCAAATACTTAAAGCTTTTATGATCAGTATAAATATGACATTTCTCACCGTACAAGTAATGCCGCCATATCTTCAATGCAAATACAATAGCAGCTAACTCAAGATCATGTACCGGGTAATTTCTTTCATGTGGTTTAAGTTGTCTTGAAGCATAGGCTATCACTTTACCTTCTTGCATCAAGACACAACCTAAACCATTTAATGAGGCATCACTGTAAATAACAAATTCCTTACCCGATTCAGGCTGCACTAATACTGGTACTTTCATTAGTAGATCTTTCAATCGGTTGAAACTCTGCTGACATTCATCAGTCCACTCGAACTTTACATCTTTCTGCAATAATCGAGTCATCGGAGAAGCTATCATAGAAAATCCCTATACAAATCTTCGGTAATAACCAGCTAAACCCAAGAAACTTCTAACTTCAGATACATTCTTCGGTGGACTCCAATTGACAATAGCTGAGATTTTGCTTGGATCTACCCTAATGCCTTCAGCGGATACAATATGTCCAAGAAAACCCACTTCTCGAAGCCAAAATTCACATTTACTGAATTTAGCATATAACTGCTTCTCTCACAAAATTTGCAACACAATTATTAAATGTTCTGCATGTTCTTCTTCATCTCGAGAATAGACCAAAATATCATCAATGAAAACTACCACGAACCTATCTAAATATGGTCTGAATATCCGATTCATCAAATCCATAAATACTGCAGGTGCATTAGTCATTAAACGGCATAACCGAAACTCATAATGCCCGTACCTGGTTCTGAAAGCTGTCTTTGGCACATCTGACTCCTTTACCCGTAACTGATAGTAGCCCGATTGGAGATCAATTTTTGAAAATATAGTAGCACCTTTTAGCTGATCAAATAAATCATCAATCCGGGGCAACGGGTACTTATTCTTTATAGTTACTTTATTAAGCTGCCGATAATCAATACATAATCTCAAAGACACGTCTTTCTTTTTCACAAACAGAACCGGAGCACCCCAAGATGAATGACTCGGTCGGACAAAACCTCTATCAACAAGTTCACAGAATCGTGTCTTTAATTTCTTTAATTAGAGGAGCCATTCGGTACGGAGCTATAGAAATCGGAGTAGTTCCTGGAATCAAATCTATAGAAAATTTCACTTCTCTTTCTGGTGGTAACCCTGGTAACTCTTCTGGAAACACATCAAAAAATTCGCATACCACTGGCACTGCTTGAATCTTTGACTCAGATACCTTGGTATCTAATACATAAGCAAGAAAAGCATCATACCCTTTTGACATACCTCGGAAAGTAATAATCGAAATCACATCAAATAATCCCCCAATCTGACCAGATTTAACCTGGAGTAACTCACTATTCTGACACTTCAACACAATATATTTTTGTTTACAGTTTACTACTGCATCATGCTGAGTTAACCAATCCATGCCCAATATCACATCAAACTCATCAAATGGCAGTAACATCAAATCAGCCAGGAAACAATAACCTCTTACCATCAGTGGACAATTTTTACAAATTTTATCCACCAAAATAGATTTTTTAAAGGGGTTCGAGACTTTAACCACAAATTCAGTAGGTTCAATAGATAAATCTTTAACGCATGCAAGCTTTACACATATATATGAATGCGTAGAACCGAGATCAATTAATGCAGTAATATTAGTACCAAGTAAAGAAAATGTACCAGTAATAACATCGGTCTTGAGGCATCTTCTCCGCACGAATGACATATGTCCTAGGAGGCGCTGTGTCTCAAGCCTACTTGCGATCTTTTGTAGCTCCTCGGCTACCACTGACATTACCAGATGGTCGAGATGGTCTACCCCTCAAAGATGGATTACTCGGCTTCGATATATATTCAGCTTATTTTCCACTTCTTTCGGACAATCTCGAGAAATGGTCAAAAGAACCACATCGGTAATGAGCCTCTCTCTTAAATCGACATTCACCAAAATGAGCTTTATTACAATCACGGCATCTCGGCTAGGGTACCAACACCGCCAACACCGGTCACCGATGGAGTGGAAGGTCTTGGATTAGTCTTGTAAACCTCACTCTCTGTCCAATACCCGAAGGTGAGGTAGAACGATCTTAGTACTTCTTCAATTTCTTTGGAGTAAAAAGCGAGATTTTCCCATTGGTCTTTTATTAAAATTCGAGCTTCCTCTCTCATTTTTTTTTTTTCTTTGCTCAATTCTTCTACTTTATAAGCTCGCTCTGCCAATGTAGCAAACTCTCGAATTTCAAAAATTCCAATAAGGAGTTTAATTTCTTCATTCAACCCTTCTTCGAATCGTTTGCACATTTCAGCTTCCGACTGTACCCATTCTCGAGCATATTTACTCAACCGAACAAATTCTCTTTCATACTCGAATCGATCTATTGCCTGTTTCAACTCAAGAAATTCTTTCCTTTTCGATCAAGGAATCTCGGTGATATATTTTTTTTAAGCTCGATGCGGAAGAATTCCATGTAATTTCTTCTTCGAACAACTGAAGCTTTAGTATTCCACCAATGATAAGTTGTGTCTTTTAGCGATCGACGGCACATTTTAAACATTCTTCCGTGTACAAGATAATTCTTCCAAAACCCGAGTAGTATTCTCTAACCAAAATTCAGCCCGCTCAGATCATCATCAATCGCCGTCGAAATTCTTGACATCATATTTTTGAATTTTATCGACGGAGCTTTTCCTTTTCGACAGATTCATTACACAGATCTGTGGAATCTCGGAACCGATGGAGGAACAGGAGGGGAGCTTGAGTTTGTTTGCATTGTAGGGTTAGTTCTTATGTCTTGAGTAAACTATTCATTCATCATTTGAAAGAAGGCTATTTTGCCTCCTCCCTTGACCCTCTATACCGGGCCTTCTACTGCTAGTTTCTTCTCTTTGTACTGAAGCCGGAGCATGACTCCCAGCTTCTTCAGATTGAGCTCGGTCAGATGACATTACTATAAGGAAAACACAATTTAAATGGTCAGGAGATATCACACTATCAAAAATAATTTAAATGGCATGTATAGGTAATCCGTATTCACTATGTCGGTCCTAGAACCGGCTTAAACCAAGACCATTCCAATTCAACATATTTTCAAAATAAAATTCATGCATATTTATAAGATAACTTCAACACATAAGCCATATCAATGGCTAACCTTATATTCATTTCATATAAACATTTATTTTATTAGCTTATACATGCCATTCATTTTCAAAATAAAGTTTCTTTAAATACCAAGTCTTGGGGTTGATAGTGTGATATGTCTCCGATCGAATCCGATCTCCAGCTCTTAACACTACAAAACAGGGAAAAGGAAATAGGGTAAACACTTTGTGCTTAGTAAGCCCATGTAACAAGAATTATACTTACCTAATATTTTTCAATTCAATATAATAAACATTCATATATCCATTCAATGCATTATTACCCTAACATTCACAAGCTCAACATTCAAGTTAGTTCAATAATTTCCATGTATCAAATATATATACTATGATTGATGAGCTCATCAATATCATGATTTTCCATTTCCTTATTATTTTTCATATTTATCCCGTTGAATTACTCGAAATTTCGATGGATTTTCGAGGTACACTTTAGTGTACAAATCCGAGTCCGTCAATTCATATTCATGTGCGCACATTTTCATTTCAGAGAGCACACTCCATGAACCTCATCCTTACAATGGATTACGGTCAAAGCTAAATCCCAGTAATATAAACTCATAGAGTATTGTCGGGATTACCACCGAAGCTAAATCCTCACAACGACAATTACTCGATGAGCTTGGATCCGAATTACCGATCGAGCTAAATTGAGACCCTAATTGGATTACCCGTCCGGCTAAATCCATTTTCCACATATTCTTCGAGAGGGCTATATCAGATAGGATCACTCCTCCGGGCTAGATCCTTTTTACCGTCAATTCCTTTTCAGAGATCTATCAAATTTTCCTTTCATTCAACTGGGAGTTCTTTCTTTTTATCAAATATATCAATGTTTCATCAATCTTCATACAATGAACATTCAATTTATATTCACATCAATAACATACATTTCAAGCATTTAAGAATATAATTCGAGTTACATGAACTTACCTCGATACTAGTTCGTATACAAAATCTACTAATCTGGGACTTTTTCCTTTCCTCGATCTAGCTTCGTATTTGAGTTTTTTGGATCTAAATAAATAAATTCAATCATCAATTCAATAAATTTCATGTTCACATGTAGCATTTTCTATAATTCTATTATTATTTTTAGTTTATTCAAAGCTGTTTACTTGAGTCATAGTCACTAAATTATTTATTTCTCGAGCTACAGAACTCCAAATGAAGAACCTTTAATTTTATCTGAAACTATACTCACATGTCTTCATATCATAAAATTTCCAGAAATTTTGACTTATCCAATTTGTACAGTTTATTCATTAAAGTCACTCCTGTTCTGCTATCTGACAGTTCTGACCCTTCTTCACTAAATATTAATTATCTCCTCATACAGAATTAAGATGATGTTCTCATTTATTTTAGTGAAAATAGATTCATTCAGGAT
Organism: Gossypium rotundifolium; assembly: GCA_025506655.1. NCBI lineage: Eukaryota > Viridiplantae > Streptophyta > Magnoliopsida > Malvales > Malvaceae > Gossypium > Gossypium rotundifolium. The sequence goes on along the minus strand of CP106732.1, from coordinate 161,113,234 downwards.
TCAAGATATATAAATTTAAGCCCATAATTATTTTTATTCAATTTTGATGATTTTCTAAATTCAAAACAGAGGAACCTGAATTCATTCTGAATCAGTCTTACAAAAATATAAATATCTCAAAATACGGAATTTATTTTCTTTCCCTGTTTCTTTCATATGAAAATATACTCAATAAGCTTTAATTTTATATCTCACTCAACTTCTAATTCCACTTCTAAGATTTTTGGTGAATTTTCAAACTTACTCTACTGCTGCTGTCCCAAAACTGTTTTCTTATAGCTTGTTTTGCAATTAAGTCCTTTATCCAATTCTAACTTCAAATTCTTTCAATTAAACCACTAATTCATCATTTTATTCATCATATGCTATATTCAAAAACTTTAAAACTTCAAAAACTTCAACTTAAATTCATCAAAACTTTGTTCTAAAACTTATAAAGCATCAAAATTAAAAGAAAATGGTTAAATTAACTTACCTATTAAATATCCAAGCTTCAAACTTTCAATTTTCCCTTTTCTTCTTTCTTTTCTCTGTTTCTTTCTTTCCTTCACGTTTGCTCTCTGTTCTTTTTGTTTTATGCTTTTTTTTCTTTTCTCCTTTCTTTTTATAATATATATTATTATTAATTTATAATAATAATTATCTTTATAAAAATCTCAGATTTTTATACAATACACTACCTCAACTTTATAAAATGGCATAATTGGCATTTTGATCCTTTATAATTTTTAATCTATAATTCAACTTTTACTTTCATTTCAATTTAGTCCTTTTCATTTAATTACCTACCCATACGTTAAAATTTTCTAACGAAATTTTTAATATCACATTACTAACATTTTATAAATATTTATAAAAATATTTCCTATCATATAAATATTCGTGCAAATATATTGAAATAAATTTATCTTTAAATCGGATTTATGGTTGCGAAACCATTGTTCCGATAACCTTGAATTTAGGCCATTACAATTGAAATTGATAAATTGTAATGAATTATTATAGATTGGAGGTTAGTCGAGAAAAAAGAGAAATTGCGGATTAATCCCTACTGTTTTGTGGTGGTTGTTTTCCCAAGTAAGTTCATATGGAACTTACTATAATATTTTATATTATGTTGAATTCTATAATTATATTTATTAATTTATATGTAACACCCCCTACCCGTATTCGTCGTCGGAATAGTGTACGAGGCATTACCAGAGTTTACCGAATTAATTTTACGTTATTACGAGTTAATTACTATTCATTTACCGAAACATGATGTCGTAACCATTTTTTGGAAAACAAAAAGGGTTCGACTTTGGTTTTAAAACGAAAATAAGCGGGAGTCGCCACCAATCCTTTTTTATTGAGGTGTGATCGGATCACCTTTATTTTAATAAAACATTTGATTTATCAAAACAATGATTTTGGTCTACAAAATCCGAAAATGAGTTCGAAGTCGATTACATGCACGAGGAAGGGTTAGCACCCTCGATCGCCCAAAATTGGTACCAAAATGATTAATTTGTGTCTTAATGTCGGAAGTTTGAAAAGGTTTTAAAATATGGATCCTTTAAAAGGTATTAGGATATTTGAGATTTCTTTGTTCGAGAGAAAACAAACATCACATCCAAAGACGTTAGGACATGATATTCTAAACCTTCGTAATCAAAGATATCCCATGATTTTCTGAAGTTTATCAAAAGGATGTTCGATTATTTAGTCAAACGAAAAATCGAACCCAACGTTAGGGCACTATTCCCCAAATTCTTAAATACAAAACATTGCCTTTATTTTAAAACCTTTAAATGAAGTATAGCAATTTTATGAAATGCATCGATCGTATTAAATTAAAGAAAAGGCTCGAGTTAAAACTTGAGATTTCTTTGTCCCGAAAAGATAGAAACATCACATCCAAGACGTTAGGACACGATGTTTTAATCTCTCGTAATCAAAGTCGCATTCTTCGTAAAAGGGATGTTAAGTTATTTAGTTAAACGAAAAATCGCAACCCAACACGTTAGGGCACGATCCCCAATTTCTAAATACAAAACATTACCTTATTTTAAAACCATTGAATGAAATATAGTAATTTTACAAGATATGTTTTGTTTAATAATAAAAGACTAAGAAAACCAATATGGATATAAATATAGTAAATAAAAATACTAACAATAATATAATAATAAAATAAAATTGATAATAAATAGTAGAAAAGATAAAATGATAAAAATATAAATAATAATAATAATAATAAGGTAGAAAATAATAATTAATTAAGAATAATAAAATTTATAGTTATAAGGATTATAGATAAAATATAAAAATAAAAATGATATGATAATAGTAATGAAACGACACTAATAACGTTAATAACAATAACAAAATAAAATAATAACACATTAGTACGGAAATATATTAATATAACCAAAAACACATAGAATAATGATAAAAGTTAAGAAATAGTTAAAATGCTAAATGGACTAAAATTAAATTAAAGCAAAATTTTGGGGCCAAATTAAAAGAACAAAAAAAGGACAGAAAACAGGACCAAATCAAGTAGATCCGTGAAAGAGAAGGGTCATTCGCGCAAATATCCCTTTGAGGGACCATGCGCAGCTACCCCTTTAACCAAACGGTGTCGTTTTGCTAGATGTTTATAAAGCCTAATATTTCTCAAAAAATCAGATTTTTTAACCCTAAAATTTTCTTAAAAAAATCAGCAGCCAACATCTCTTTTTTCTCTCCTCTCTTCCTCTCTTTTTAGCCCGACGATTGGGTTCCCTCCGTCACCGTCGCATCACCACCGTTTCAGGTGGCCAAGGGGGCGCGAGGATGAGCCTTGGTCTTCTGTTGATGCCCCATTTGAAGGCCAGCTCTTAGGCACCCACCCAAACCGAAGCCCCAAAACGCGAGAGAGAAGAAAGAAGAGAAAACCCCTTCTGCTTTCAGTTCGACCACGGCGACGAAAAAGTGGTCCCGACGCGTCGTCCCAGGATTCAGGTCCGTTTTCTTTCCCCTTTGCTCTTTTCTTTTTTGTTTGTTAAAAGATTTCGAAAATAAAATAAAATGCCAGTAAATAGTAATGGAAAAATCAAAAACGAAATTAACATTTTGACGTGTTTTGGTTTTTTTTTTTTGATTTTTTGATTGATCAAAAAAAAAGAGAAGAACCGATGAAAAACAAAACCTTTTCACTTCCGATTTGCTTGCTGGTTTTGTTTCGTGTTTTGAATCTATTTTCTATTGATAAATTTCTCTGCTTTTATTCAATGGTTTTTTGATCTCTGTTTTTTATCGAAAAATCCCCCTACATTCATTTTTGGCTTTGGCTTTTATAGCCATTTTACAAATTCTTTTTATTGTTGTTGTCTTTTCTCTTTTCTTGCAGTGCAAGTTGCGGTGGAGATAGGACAAGGGTAGGTGGCAACAATGGCGGTCGGTGGCGCTTGTCGAGGTTAGGGCGGTACACCTAGGGGCTTTAGGTTTTTGCTTTTCTTTTATTTATTTTTGGCATTGGGCTAGGTTTTATTGTGCATGGGCTTTCGGGTTTGTTGATTTTATTTCGAATTGGGCTTCGACAATTGGGTTGGTTAACCCGGCAAAATTGGGTTATGACAACTTCCCTCTTTGCTCATTATCGTAATCGAATAGAGCAAAGACTTTCAAGAAAGACCAATTTTGCCCAGTCTCGCCGAGCCTTGACTTCTTTGATGCTCTTCTAGGTAGCCTTGTTTTAGTCTACCATACCTTGTTGCTTTGATCCACTCCACTGCTATTTCAACGAGATGGGATCTGTGGCTTTGATTTGCTCCTGCTGCGACTTCAATGGGATGTTACTTGTTTATTTTAGATTGCTCCACTACATCTTCAGAGAGATGAGGTCTTTGGTCTTCAGCCTATTCCACTGCTAGTTAAGGTAATAGGACTAAAGCTTAACCATACTCCTCTAGAACAAGCCATGATTTGCCTTCTGATCTCGCCCCCACCACTGGGTCGTAGGCGACAAGGTATACAATTTTGACCTATTCCATCGCTGGTCGATGGCAATAGGAAGGTGGCCTAAATCATGTTCCTCTCTTGGTTAGGAAGCCAAGATTTGCCTTCGATCTCGCCCCACTCATTGGTCGTATGCGACAAGGTCTACAATTTTAACCTATTCCACCGCCGGTCGGTGGCAATAAGATTTGTGGCCTAAATCATGTTCCCTGCTGGTTAGGGAGCCAAGATTTACTTTCGATCTTACCCCACTAATGGTTAGGGCGACAAGATCTACAATTTTTGACCTATTCTACTGCTGGTCAGGGACATAGGAGGGTGGCCTAAATCATGTTCCCTACTGGTTAGGGAGCCAAGATTCACCTTCGATCTTGCCCCACTACTAGTTAGGGCGACAAGATCTACAATTTTTAACCTATTCCACTACTGGTCAGGGACATAGGACGGTGGCCTAAATCATGTTCCCTACTGGTTAGGGAGCTAAGATTCGCCTTCGATCTTGCCCCACTACTGGTTAGGGCGACAAGATCTACAATTTTTGACCTATTCCACTGCTAGTCAGAGACATAGGAGGGTGGCCTAAATCATGTTCCTTACTGGTTAGGGAGCCAAGATTCGCCTTCGATCTTGCCCTACTACTGGTTAGGGCGACAAGATCTACAATTTTTGACCTATTCCACTGCTGGTTGGGGACATAGGATGGTGGCCTAAATCATGTTCCCTACTGGTTAGGGAGCCAAGATTCGCCTTCGATCTTGCCCCACTACTGGTTAGGGCGACAAGATCTATAATTTTTGACCTATTCCACTGCTGGTCGGGGACATAGGACGGTGGCCTAAATCATGTTCCCTACTGGTTAGGGAGCCAAGATTCACCTTCGATCTTGCCCTACTACTGGTTAGGGCGACAAGATCTACAATTTTGACCTATTCCACCGTTGGTGGGGACATAGGATTCCACTCATGGTCTAAATCATGTTCCCTCTATTGGGAGCCAAGATTCGCCGATCTTGCCCCACTCACCGTTGGGCGACAAGATCTGCAATTTTGACCTATTCCACTGTTGGTCAGTGGCAATAGGGTAATCTTCAACTTATTCCACTGCTGGTCAGTGGCAATAAGACAATCTTCCACCTATTCCACTGCTGGTCAGTGGCAATAGGGCAATCTTCAACCTATTCCACTACTAGTCAGTGGCAATAGGACAATCTTCAACTTATTTCACTGTTGGTCAGTGGCAATAAGGAAATCTTCCATCTATTCCACTGCTGGTCGGTGGCAATAGAGTAATCTTCAATTTATCCCACTGCTGGTCAGTGGCAATAAGACAATCTTTAGCCTATTCCACTGCTGGTCAGTGGCAATAGCATGGTTTTCAACCTATTCCACCACTGGTCAGTGGCGATAGGATGATGGCTTTACCAGTGTTGCTACACCGTCCTCTGGGGACATATCCTGTAGACTTGATTTTATATGCTTGATGCTATGGTCGGAATGACTCAAATGCTCCTGACTACGTGTGATATGGATGACACTTACATGAATGCAGAATGTCATGAGAATGATGATTTTTCATAATAATTAAGATGCAATGACCGTAATAAATCGAACGCTCCTAACTTAATGATATTATGAAGGACATTTGTATGGATGCGGGATGTCATGAGAATGATCTCTTTTTACAAGCTTAGGCCCGTAATTGCTCGTTCACTCGTCAAGGTCATGGTACAGACGCAACATCTCGTCTGATATCTATGACAGCGAATCTGAAGAAATAGTCATAATTTTAGACTCCTCTTCCTCGAACGTTTCCAACCCCTAAGTGTGGTGGTTCCTAGACAACAGTCCTGTTTTAGGTTCCTGCGCTATTTAGAGGCTTCCAGAGTAATAGGCGGGACTCCTTTTATGGAAGCATTATGGGTCCATGGGTCGTTATTTCAATTGCAAACAGCTTAAAGATTTAAAATAACAATGGAATTTATGAAGAATGGAATTGGATTAAATCAACAAAAGTAAACATTATTGGAGTACAAAAAATGGGTAAAAAGAAACGGTATATGCCCCAGATATTGCAGCCTGAGCTTCACCATCGAATCCTTCCGAAGATCATTTTGAGCTGAATAGACGTTGGGAGATCTGCAGTGCTTTGTAGATGTTCCGAGGTGTAACATTCCTCCTTTTGCTAATTCTGGGAGAACAAAAATTGTCACATACCTCCTCTTTCGTACAAATTTGAGCCGACCTTATCGGGTTTTCGACTCAAAGCCCCTTTGGTCTCAAAGTATCCTTTACGGGTTTTCGCTTCGGCCTCTCTAATTTTTTTTTAAAGCGCCCTTTGTGGGTTTTCACTTTAGCCTTTCTGCTTTTTTTTCTTTTTTTTTTTAAGTCTTAAAGCGCCCTTTGTGGGTTTTCACTTTAGCCTTTCCTTCTTTCAAGCATAATACTTCTTAACTGAATCCGAATTTATGGGATTGGATAGATTTTTCCCATCCATCTCGGCCAAAATTAGTGCCCTCCCAGAAAGCCTTTTTCACCACATAAGGTCCTTCCCAATTTGGCATCCATTTCCTCTGAAATCCTTTTGTATGGGGAGGATCTTTTTCAAAACTAAGTCTCCTCGTGGAATTCTCTTGGGCGCACTTTTTGTTGTATGCTCGCATCATTTGCTTTTGGTACATCTACCATGACGGATAGCTTTCGTCTCTTTTCTTCGATCGATTCAACCGATCATATCGAGCTTGGATCCATTCGCTTCATCCAATTTCAGTTCGAACAATACTCGAAAGGACAGAATTTTAACTTTGATGGGTAAAATCACCTCCATTTCGTAAACCAATGAGAAAGGAGTTGCCCCGGTGGAGGTTCTGACCGACGTTTGATAGGTAAAAAGGGCAAAGCTTCTCATGCCAGTCTTTATAAGTCTCAGTCATCTTCCCTACTATCTTCTTGATATTCTTATTAGCTGCTTCTACTGCACCGTTCATCTTTGGGCGATATGGTGATTTAATTGTGATGTCGATCTTGAATTGCCTCTGACTTCTGCGATCATCTCGTTGTTCAAATTTAATGCATTATCGATATGATCCTCTCGGGCATTCCATATCAACATATGATTTCTTTTTTTAGGAACTTGCTGACTGCTGATTTTGTCACATTAGCATATGAAGTGGCCTCCACCCATTTAGTGAAGTAATCAATTACCACGAAGATGAAGTGATGTCCATTGGAAGCTTTTGGAGAGATTGGTCCAATGACGTCCATGCCCCACATAGAAAAAGGCCATGGGGAGGTCATAACATGTAAAGGTAAGGGTGGTACATGAATCTTATTCCCATAAATTTGGCACTTATGACATTTCTTAGCATAATCAATGCAATCTCTTTCCATGATAGACCAATAATACTCGAATCTCATGATTTGCCTGGCCATTGCGAACCCATTGGCATGTGTTCCACAGACACCCTCATGGACTTCTTCTAGGATCTGCTTAGCCTCGGCGCCATCCACACATCTCAATAGTACTTGATCCTTTCTTCTTTTGTATAGGATCTCTCCGTCTAAGACATAGTCATAAGCTAGTCTTCTCAACGTCCTTTTGTCATTTTCGGTTGCTTGATCGGGTTATTTATGATCTTTCACATATTGTAGTATATCGTGATACCACGGGTGATCATTTTGCTCCTCTTCTTCCACGCTGTAGCAATGGGCTGAGGCTTCATAAATGCTCATTTGTATAGGCCTCATATCCTCTTCTTTGTTTATTCGGACAATGGAAGCCAAGGTGGCCAGAGCATCAGCCATCTGATTTTTGTCTTTTGGCAGATAACGGGAAGTGACATCGTCAAAATCCTTGATCAATTCTTGGACCAATCTTTTGTATTCGACCAACTTGGGATCTCTCGTTTCCCATTCTCCTTTAAGTTGATAAATCCCTGATTTTGCGTTCCATAGCAGCACGGATACCCATGATACAAGCTTCATACTCTGCCATATTGTTTGTGTAATCAAAATCCAACCTACAAGTAAATGGGTAATGATCTCCATTTGGGGATACCGAATCGCCCAATTCCATTGCCCACAACATTTGATGCCCGTCAAGTTCACTGCCCAAGGACGATCTTCTGGGGTACCTTCTTCAGTGGTTGCCACATACATTAGATCTTTATTAGGGAAATCAAAGTTCAAAGGCTCGTAATCTGGCAGAGTTCTACTGGCTAGAAAATCCGCTATTGCACTCCCTTTCACCGCCTTTCGGTTTACATAAACTATGTCGAACTCAGAAAGTAGGATTTGCCATCAGGCCATCTGACCATTCAAGGCAGTCGATTCTATCATGTATTTCAGAGGGTCTTGCTTCGAGATGAGCCAAGTCGTATGATACATCATATACTGCCTCAATCTCCGAGTTGTCTAGATCAAGGCGCAACAAAGTTTCTCAATTGGCGAGTACCTCGTTTCACATTCAGTAAACTTTTTACTAAGGTGGTATATTGCCTTTTCTTTTTTTTTCTTGACTCATCGTGTTGGCCGAGCACACATCCCATTGAATTATCAAGTACCGTCAAATAGAGGATTAAAGGCTTATCTGGATTAGGCGGCGTCAATATTGGGGGATTGGACAGGTATTGCTTCACTTTGTCGAAGGTCTTTTGACATTCCTCGTCCCACACACCTGGATTGTATTTTTTTAAGAAGACGAAATATAGGGTCACATTTCTCAGTTAGCTGTGAAATGAACCGAGCAATGTAATTTAATCTTCCTAAGACCTCGAACTTCTTTTTGCGTGCGAGGCGGAGGCAATTCTTATATAGCCTTGACTTTGTCTGGGTCAACCTCAATCCCCTTTTCGCTGACTATAAATCCTAGCAATTTCCCTGACCTGGCTCCAAAGGTACATTTTGCTGGGTTAAGCTTTAATTGGACTTTCCTCAACCTCAAAAATAATTTTTTTAAGGCTTGGACATGCTCCTTTTCAGTTCGAGGCTTGGCGATCATATCGTCGACATAAACCTCAATTTCTTTGTGCATCATGTCATGGAATAGGGTTACCATGGCTCTCTGATATGTTGCTCCCGCATTCTTCAAATTTCAAATGGCATTACCTTATAGCAAAAGGTTCCCACATGGTTATGAACGTGGTCTTATCCATGTCTTCGTGAAGCATCTTTATCTGGTTGTATCTCAAAAGCCATCCATGAATGAGGACAATGAATAACTTGCCGTATTGTTTACTAAGGTGTCGATATGAGGTAACGGAAATTGTCTTTCGGCTAGCCTTGTTTAGATCCCCGTAGTCTACACACATTCGTATTTTTCCATCTTTCTTAAGGACGGGACGATATTGGCTACCTATTCCGCTTAACCACTTGAGAAACTCGTCAAATTACTTCTTTCTTCTTTATTTTCAAAGAAAACATCCGCCTTATCCTCCAAGTTTTTGTGGACTGGCTTATACTCTTCCTTTATGGGCAAACGGTGTACCACGATATCAGTGCTTAACCCGGGCATGTATTGATACGACGACGCGAAGACATCTTTGAATTCTTGTAGTAACTCAATGAGGTTTCGCTTTGTCTCTGCGGTAATACCAGCTCCGATCTTCACTTTCTTCTTTTCTTGTCCGTTTTCCAGGTTCACTATTTCCACTGACTCTTTTGTGAGGTAGAACTTATTTATCCTTTTGCTCTACCATCCTTAACAGTTCAGGAGATAGGTCACAACCTTGGTCATCTTCAAAATCCTGAAAATCTTCCGTACCCATATCTTGCTCAAAGGGACATTTTGAGTCATCGGTAGCGTTACTCAATTTATTGATATTTGGGGACCTGTTATGGAGATGAATAAAGGCTCATAGAACAAAGGAATCTAAGCATATTTATTGGCATGATGTATGAAGAATGAAAATATTTAAAAGAATATCTAAAAAAATAGAAGAATAATGATGATGAATAAAAATAGAAGAAAACTTACTCAAAAGATGGCGGAGATGCATTTCATTGAAAATAACGATGCCTTATACAAAATCATGCTTCACAAAAGGGACTCTTATTGCTTCTAGACTCAAAGTAACAAGTGTGTTCCGAGTATTACTCTAGATTAGCTCTAAAAACACAGGGATTTCTTCCACAGTCTTATTATTCAAAACTCTCCCAAGCATATAAGGGCTTGAAAACTTTATTCCCCAAATTTCCTCTTCGGATATGTTATTCAGACTCCTCGATATTCCTTTCGGGTTCTTGTCTTATTCAAGGCGTCGCAACTCTCTTGCCTCTACCTCCAACTATCGCATTTACTACTTTGTCAGAGCGATTAGGTTCTGAAGAATCGTCGAACTTCACAATTCCCATTTCAATGAGCTTTTCGACCAACTTTTTAAAAGTAAGGCAGTTTTCTATTGAATGTCCTATAATCCCCGCATGATACTCACATTGAGCTTTTGTGTCATACCATTTGGGGTATGGAGGCTGTATTGGTTTTAAGTTGTAAGGAGATACCACATGCGCATCAAATAAATTTTGATAGGGCTCCTTGTATGTCATCGGGATGGGCATGAACTGGAGCCTTCCAGTGTTAGGCTTTGAGTTGACATCCTGCCTAAGGGGCCCTCGATGGCTGGTAGTCACCATCCTTAGTCGGCTTCATCGTCACCCTTTTCATACTACTCGTACTACCCGCTTCCTTTTCCTTCTTCTTCGGGGCCTTCAAAGTCCGCTCTCTCCTTTCCTTTATCTTTGCCTAAACAATCGATTTGGCACGATCATCCTCAGGGTTAAAATACGAGCCCATCGGGAAGTTCAACAAGGCCGAGGTATTAGTCTGACATTGGGGTTCGATAATGGTATGTACCCCATGCGACTGCGCGTCTAGTTGAGTCGAAATATTTATCGGAGAGTAAACGATTTCTTCATCATCATCCATACCGTTAACCATTGAACCACTCTTTTTTTCAAGTCCTCCGGTTAGTATCTTGGTTAACTGGCCTATCATATTCATTTGATCTCGCATATCTTGTTAAATTTTAGCCAATTGCTCTTGCATCAGTATTTACCTTTGCTCTAATCTCTCCAACCTTCGATCCATGGCTTCTAGGTTACTGAAATAACTTCACCTTATTAGGGTCTTTCTACAAATTTTAATGCATGTGATATGATGCAATGCAAATGCATGAAATGAATGCACAAAGAAAGAGAGGCGTTGATTATGAATTTAATTCCATTAGAAGAACTTTTTCAGAAAATACATCTCTTTACATAAAACGGATTGCATATACGGCTTTATCCTCATAGTCCAGGTGAAAACACCAATCCTCTTCTTCGTATCCGGATGTTATGGTCGTGCCTAGTGAACTTTCTCAATAGATACCTCTTCTAGCTCCTTGTTGCATGGTCCAGGCCGTACCTCTTCGCTTACTTATCTTTCGCGATGTTCATAAGCTTCTTTCAGAAAATGGAGACATGGTGACTCTCGAATAATCTTTGTCAGCTTGAATCCTCGGGCAAAGTCTTGTATTCTTCTGTGGGCTATCAGTCCTCTCTCATTGTTTACCTGGACTATATTCGAACGACCGTATTATATCCACTTTATCAAGCAACACATTTTCTTATGATAAACTCTTCTATTTAGCAATCGAATATGAATCAACACCTCCTTTCTAAGATGATGCGGTGTGATGTAATGCAATGCAATCACAAACAAAATAAAACACGTTAGCACAGGAGAAATAAACAAAATAGAGTACCTATCCAGGTGACCACTAGGGGTTTAACATAGTTCTACCTAAGGTGGGCTCTTAGGGTTCACTACATGTGGTTTGGTTCTAAGGTAAGGGTACCCGACCTAGCAGATTCTTCGATCCTCACCCATTATAGGCTCATATAGACCGAGTTCAGTTCAGGGGAATACATTTCCCTATGGCTGCACGGAGATGAAAATCTCACGAAGACATTGGTACGGATGTATCTCGAAAGCGATCCACTATCCTACACGGAGGTGAAAACCTCACGAAGGAGTAGCTTCTCACTCCCACTTAAAGGTGCGACCACAACGGTCATGCAAGGCAATGCCGAAATTAAAACAACATGCAATAAAAGGATCGTAATTTTCAAATCGAACTTTCAAATTTCTGACAAAAGACAGAAAATAATCAATTTATGGCTTGACTTTCTAAATCATTCCCCAGTGGAGTCGCCAAGCTGTCGTAACCATTTTTTGGAAAACAAAAAGGGGTTCGACTTTGGTTTTAAAACGAAAAAAGACGGGAGTCGCCACCAATCTTTTTTATTGAGGTGTGATCGGATCACCTCGTAAAATGTTTTAATAAAACGTTTGATTTATCAAAACAATGATTTTGGTCTGCGAAATCCGAAAATGAGTTCGAAGTCGATTACATACGAGGAAGGGTTAGCACCCTCGATACGCCCAAAATTGGTACCAAAATGATTAATTAGTGTCTTAATGTCGGAAGTTTGAAAAGGTTTTAAAACATGGATCCTTTAAAAGGTATTAGGATATTTGAGATTTCTTTGTTCCGAGAGGATACAAACATCACATCCAAAGACGTTAGGACATGATATTCTAAACCTTCGTAATCAAAGATATCCCATGATTTTACTGAAGTTTATCAAAAGGATGTTCGATTATTTAGTCAAACGGAAAATCGCAACCCAGCACGTTAGGGCACTATTCCCCAAATTCCTAAATACAAAACATTGCCTTTATTTTAAAACCTTTAAATGAAGTATAGCAATTTTATGAAATGCATCGTATCGTATTAAATTAAAGAAAAGGCTCGAGTCAAAACTTGAGATTTCTTTGTCCCGAAAAGATATAAACATCATATCCAGCACGTTAGGACACGATGTTTTAATCTCTCGTAATCAAAGTCGTCTCGTGATTCGCAAAACTTCGTAAAAGGAATGTTAAGTTATTTAGTTAAACGAAAAATCGCAACCCAACACGTTAGGGCACAATCCCCGAATTTCTAAATACAAAACATTACCTTATTTTAAAACCATTGAATGAAATATAGTAATTTTACAAGATATGTTTTTGTTTAATAATAATAAAAGACTAAGAAAACCAATATGGATATAAATATAGTAAATAAAAATACTAACAATAATATAATAATAAAATAAAATTGATAATAAATATTAGAAAAGATAGAAATGATAAAAATATAAATAATAATAATAATAATAAGGTAGAAAATAATAATTAATTAAGAATAATAAAATTTACAGTTATAAGGATTATAGATAAAATATAAAAATAAAAATGATATGATAATAGTAATGAAACGACACTAATAACGTTAATAACAATAACAAAATAAAAATAATAACACATTAGTACGGGAAATATATTAATATAACCAAAAACACATAGAATAATGATAAAAGTAAAGAAATAGTTAAAATGCTAAACGGACTAAAATCAAATTAAAGCAAAATTTTGGGGCCAAATTAAAAGAACAAAAAAAGGACAGAAAACAGGACCAAATCAAGCAGATCCGTGAAAGAGAAGGGTCATTCGCGCAAATATCCCTTTGAGGGAGCATGCGCAGCTACCCCTTTAACCAAACGGCGTCGTTTTGCTAGATGTTTATAAAGCCTAATATTTCTCAAAAAATCAGATTTTTTAACCCTAAAATTTTCTTAAAAAATCAGCAGCCAACATCTCTTTTTTCTCTCCTCTCTTCCTCTCTTTTTAGCCCGACGATTGGGCTCCCTCCGTCACCGTTGCATCACCACCGTTTCAGGTGGCCAAGGGGGCACGAGGATGAGCCTTGGTCTTCTGTTGATGCCCCATTTGAAGGCCAGCTCTTAAGCGCCCACCCAAACCGAAGCCCCAAAACGCGAGAGAGAGAAAAGAGAAACCCCTCGCCTTCGAGTTCGACCACACTGACGAAAAGTGGTCCCGACGCGCCGTCCCAGGATTCAGTCCGTTTTCTTTCCCCTTTGCTCTTTTCTTTTTTTGTTTGTTAAAAGATTTCGAAAATAAAATAAAATGCCAAGTAAATAGTAATGGAAAAATCAAAAACGAAATTAACATTTTGACGTGTTTTTGTTTTTTTTTATTTTGATTGATCGAAAAAAAAAGAGAAGAACCGATGAAAAACAAAACCTTTTCACTTCCGATTTGCTTGCTGGTTTTTGTTTCTGTGTTTTGAATCTATTTTTGTATTGATAAATTTCTCTGAATATTACAATGGTTTTTTTTATCTCTCTGTTTTTTTATCGAAAAATCCCCCCTCACATTCATTTTTGGCTTTGGCTTTTATAGCCATTTTACAAATTCTTTTTATTGTTGTTGTCTTTTCTCTCTTTTCTTGCAGGTGCAAGTTGCGGTGGAGATAGGACAAGGGTAGGTGGCAGCAATGGCGGTCGGTGGCAGTTGTCGAGGTTAGGGCGGCACACCTAGGGGCTTTAGGTTTTTTGCTTTTCTGTTTTGTTTATTTTTGGCATTGGGCTAGGTTTTATTGTGCATGGGCTTTCGGGTTTGTTGATTTTATTTCTGAATTGGGCTTCGACAATTGGGTTGGTTAACCTGGGCAAAATTGGGTTATGACACATGACATGACATCCTTTAGATGGGCCTCCAAAGCCCAAAACATACTTCGGGACCAAACTAGGATTAAATCGAAACCATAGGAAATTTTTTGCAAAATCCCAAATTTATTTTTTATGAACTCAATATAATCCCTTTATAAATATCCAACATTCCCTGAAATTTTAAAACCGAGACCAATCCAATCCATTTCAATCAATTTGATACCAAATTATACTTCTATTATAATTATACCATTTAGCATATTCATCACTCTTTACTTTAATACATATTCATTAAATAAGTTTTGCATTTATATAATCATCAAACTATGTACATGCCATATAAATCAAAAAGGAAATTTACAAAAGCTACTGGAGATAATCTAGATAGTGTGATCCTCAGTGTTGATCTGATCCTCTATATATTTTCACGTCAATCGATGAGAGACATTGAATACACTCAAGTAAGCTTATAGAAACTTAGTAAGTTCATAGGCATAAAACATAAATCTTACTAAACATTCATACACTTATGCATTATACACAATTACTAAGTTCACCTGTCAACCACAATCATTGGTGAGTCATTTTGTATAAACTCACTACCACTTATCTATTTACTTTAACTCTTTTGGGCCCATTTGTCACTTACCATCCTTAATCAAATTAGGGAACAGTTATGAAAAATTGAGTACTTCACTTCCACTTTGCCATAGTATAACTATGATCTTGCGTATGATCACTTATCACTTTTCGAAGCCATAGCCCTGCCACGATCTTACACGGATCACATTTATCACTTGTCACTTGCCACTGATTAGATAAGTGTAGCTAAAGCTGCAACTTATCACTTGTCACTAATCAGATAAGTGTAACTAAAGCTACCACTTATCACTTGTCACTTGTCACTGATTAGATAAGTGTAACTGAAGCTACTACTTATCACTTGTCACTGATCATAAGTATTCAAATTCGACGTTCCGCTAAATTTGATCATTTATTCGATTTTTGCATTGTTATTTTATTCTCAATTCATCAAAAATATATCTCATCATACATTATATAATTCATGAAATTAACATTTAATCATTAAATTTCAGCTATATGAACTTACATGGGTCGATTTGCAGAATTTGTGAAAGTTAAGGGACTAATCAGCTACTTTTTCTTTTCCTAGACTTGCTTCGGGTTCTCGATTTGCAGTAAAAATATGAAAAACCAGCTTAAGGAAACTCTTCTATGGTGTTTTTGCTGATGAGAATGCAGAAAAATAAAGAGAAATCTAGATAATTCCACTTTAATCCTAACTTTATTAAGTAAATTTTGCAATATTCTAATTTTGCCCTTAATTCTCCTTATTTTCTTGCTGATTTCATGCCTTTTCATCCAGCCCAAATAGACCTTGGGTCTATTTGCCTTTTAAGCCCTCTTTCTTTTATCATTTAAGCTATTTAATCATTTCTCATAATTTTGTATTTGTTACAATTTAGTCCTTTTTGTTCAATTAACTATCGAAACTTTAAAATTTCTCGTGAAACTTTAATACTAACTTATTAACACTCCATAAATATTTATAAAATATTTATGGCTCGTTAAAATCTATGATGTATCGATACCTCATTTTCGATTCTAATTATTTTAATATTTATTTCTAGTACACTATTCACTATTTCAAAAATTTTCCTAACTTCACATTTAACTTATACTCACTAAATTAATAATATTTTCTACTTACTTGTCGGATTTATTGATCTCGAATCACCGTTTCGACACCACTGAAAATTCAAGCCATTACATTATATGTATGTGAAATTTTAATGATTTATGGCATTAAAAATGACTAGATAAAAAAAAAAGGTGAGATTTGTGATAAATACGAATAGATACACAATATCGAATGGATGTAAAATTTGTTATACAAATGATGATAAATACATGGTGATATTATATGGTTTAAAGATGTATATGAATTGCTATTTGGAATATGTAAATGTATGTATGAACTTAGTAAACAATTGAGATAAGAATGTCATGTTATTAAGATTCCAAAAAGGTCATGGGTTTTTGATCAAAGGTGGATTCGATGACTTGAGATCCGACATATGTTGTGGAATCTTTGAAGTTAGTGTTAGCAGCACCGAACAAAACTGGTGTTAGCAATCCTGATCAGAAGCTAGTGTTAGTAGCCCAAATACGTCAGCTTGTATAAACAAATGGGTGTTGCAGCCAAGGATTAATTCGATGGCTTGAGATCCAATATTTGTTGCGGATCCTCTGAAGCTAGTGATAGTATTGTCGGACCAAGCTAGTGTTAGCAACTATGATCCAAAGCTAGTGTTAACAGCCCGATAATGTCAGTATATGTGATCAAACTAGTTTTGTATATCTGAGTTTAAATTGCTTCAAACCTCTGAAAGGAAAATAGGAATTGAATATGACGATTTAATGTAAAATGAAACGATTGATATATGTGATCATATTATATATTAATATGTTGCAAAGTGAATATAAATTGTATGTAACATGGATAAGAATTTAATATAATTGCTATGAATTGAATATGAATGTGATGACATATCTCATGCTATATGAAGTGTTGGATATGTATATGTGACATGTTATATAAGTGCTTGATGTATAATCAAATTAACCCATTGATTGTTTTATTGAAATGTAAATGAAATATGAGGATGCCAAAGGATGACATAATCATGCTAATGTGTTGTTAGTTGATTCGTTGTTATATTATCAATGTAAGTTGTGTAATTTTCATATGAATTTTTAAGCATTTTTTATAACCAGCAAGCTAACCTATTATAAGTAGGACAAAAGTAATCATAAAGGGTGTTGAAAAGGATTTTATATAATTGGCATTGTAAAACATATTTTTTTAGTACTATGTTATGATTTTATATTATTTACTAAAAATAAACTTTTTTCAAATATCCGTTCAACATGAACTCAAACTATATTTAATTTTCAACTCTTAATATTGTATCAATAAATAAAAACCCTATTAATAGAGTCTAATTATAACATTTCATACTACATTGCAAGGGTATTTATCATCAATTACTTATATTTTTAAAATATAATTATGTTGAAAATCATTGCATGAACATGCAACTTCTATTTTTTATTGTAAAAATGATTAAAAGGTCGATTAAAAGACAGACAAAAGATAACCATTGAAAATAAATATAAATGGAATGCAATATCAATGGGCCATTGTTGGACATACTTAGGCGACAAACACAAATAGAAAATAATAGTGAAAGCAATGTATTTTTTTCATACCACTTGAGTGTCCTATTGAAAATCAATTGCAAACATAAAAATGTTCTTGTAAATGTTGAGGTGTCATTTAATAATTGGTAACATATGTCAGGTAGTGAAGAGTTTAAAAGCTGAAAATTTCCGAAATTACTTTAAAACATTGCTAGTAATGCATGTGTTTGATTGTATATATTAACTAAAATATAAATTATATATTTATTAAAAATTATATTATAATTTAAATGTATAATTTGTAAAATATTTATAGTTTGTATTATAATTCATATAAATTAAGAACAAAAAGAAATGTTTAAGGGTAAAAAAACTCTGATAAAAACAAAAATAAAAAAGCAACCAAGTCATTAAAAAATTCATCCTATTGAGTCATTAATGACAAAAAAAAAAATTAGTTAGACCTTTTCGTTAACGAAAACTGTCAGTTGATTGATTTAACCGTTAAATGTACTAACATGGTTACATTGATTATTCGTGTCAAATAATTATTACATAATTGCAAAAAGAAAAAAAAGTGATTACATTGGTTAAATACACTTTTAATAATATTTATATTAAAATACATCAATTTTATTTTAAGTTGATAAATATAATAATCAACATGAAACAATAAAAAATAAAATTAAAAATTTTACATGTAAGATGGTACATTCACAAATAACATCATCTAACCATAATCAAGCACAATATAAGAAGGATAATAGATATAACAATTTTAGCAATTAAACACATTGATTTGGTAATATTTATTTCTTCATCTATCTATATTTTTACTTTTGTGAATTCTTCATTTATCTGTTTAACACATTAGTATTATATATTATATCACTTTCTTTTATCCCTGTTGTATTGAAAGTGGCTTAAGTTTTGCTTCTTATTATTTTTTTAAAAGTGCTTTTGAGATCAAAATTAATGCTAAACAGGTAATTTTTAAGTTAAACGTGTTTTTGAACCAAAAGTAAAAACAATAGCAAGTTTTTTAGCTTTTATTTTTAGAAAAGTAATTTTGGAATTAAATGACATTTTAACCCTTATCCATAATCTAATATATTTTAGGTAATATTTATATTAGATGTATAATTATTTTATTATTGAAATTTATTTCAAATATATAATATCATATATTAAAATTTATAATGGTTTTATTTTAATATTATTTGAAATATAGATTATATATTCAAATTAAATTTTATAAATAAATAATATTAATTACTTACAAATATTTAAAAATTATATTATACATGTTAAAATATTAATAATGAGTTATAATAAAATATTTGTTATATTATTACTAAAATATCATAATATTAATAAATTTAAAAATTATTTACAACATCACGCTTAAAATGAAAAAATATTTTTCTCAAAACATTTTTAAAAATAACTGACAATTCATTCAAGTATTATATATAAAATAAAATTTACTTATACAGTGTGAAATTAAAGTGGTTTTATAATTTATTGATATAATTATATTTACCATGTATATAAATTTTTGAATCAATAAGATATTTCTATTATAAAATAAATAAATAAATAAAATATTTTAATTTACATTAAATTTGATATGTATAATATATATTAATTAAAATATGAGACTTGAATTATTAAAATATTAATGGTATAAAAAAATTATAATTTTAATATTACAGCGTGTAACTGAATTATTCCCAAATAAAAACAAAACTTTCAGTCAAAAAGGATAGCCAAGCGAACGCGGTTAGCAAAAGACTTGTGAGAGCGAGCGCTGCATATGTAAGCGAATACGTACCCTGGTCCAGGAATATGAAGAGATATTGCCACGTGGAGTCTCACACCGACCGCGCAGCTTCTTTCCAATTGGGAAAATTTTCCCTTGTTTAAAAACCCTAGAGGCAATAAATCACCTCGATTCTTCCTTTTGCTTACTTTGATCCAAAATATTTTTCCAATTCCTTTTTGGTAGAATTTTTTATTTCTCGATTCGATTTGGTCTGTGTTTCTTGGTATGGTATTTGATTTCATATACTCTCACTTATCAATCTGGTTTGTTTTTCCAATTCGATGTGTTGGTGTAGTGGTTCAAGTTTGAATTTTTTATTAAGTTTATGTCCTTTTTATAACAATGATTTTATGTTTTACTAGAAAACTTAATATACAAACGTGAACTGGAATATATTGATCAATTTGTTGCTAGTTGGACTCTTTGTTAGAAAGATTTTATTTTTTATGTTAAAAGTATTATTTTAATTACTCATCCCATATCAAAAAATTTCAAATAATGGATTCTGGATTTTTTTTTTTTTCAAGTTCTAAATCACGAGGTTTGTTTGCTTTGGAGGTGTTGCTTTTCAGATTGAACTCTAGTGCGTAAATGTAATTAGCAAGTATATTAGACTATCAGTTGTCAGTTTAATTGTTTTTCTTAAGCACTGAAATCAAGTAATTGTTTGCTTTTAGTGAAAACATGAAAAGTATTTATCGTAAATTTACTGATGTGTTTTTAGCCTCTTTTAGGTTTTTTGAGACTGCAGTCCTTGGATGGTACATTGAGAAATCATAAGCAGAGCATGAGCACTCTTGAGATTATGGGGCCTTCTCTTAGGGGATATCGAAGGAGAAAGGCAGTGCTTGATCTGAATGCTCCACCCAGTGAAATCAGGGAGCAGGAGGGTACATCTCAACAGGCTGGGTATGAGGATCAAACGAATCAATCCGTACAATCTGGTCCACCTGCAACCATTGATGTTGAGGCAATTGATGATGATGTAATTGAATCTTCTGCTAGAGCTTTTGCAGAGGTATGCTTCTCTTGTTTTGTTATGTTGCGTTTTCACCTTAAATTTACATGAAATCTGTTTTTATGGATAATTGGCATCATGCTGATTGTTATTAATTTACCTGGATTATATATCAGGCTCAGAACAATTCTAGGAGGAGCCGTGGAAGGACTGTGGTTGATGTTGATTCAGGTAGTTAACTGATGAGGAATTGGGGTTTTAGAATCTATGTTTACATCAGTATTATGTGCATTGTCATACTCGTGTTGCATGGCAGAAGCCTTTTTGATTTACTACCTTTGTAAATTCATGCCATCAACATCTGAATATTAAGGTTGATGTCCTGTGGGTTTCAATTCCTCTCTTGATTTAGGTGCTTCATTGTTCTTGTTGGTTTAGGGTCCTAGAGAAAAGTTAGCTCACCCCTATAATTTTTGGACTTAAGGAATTGCAATTCCTTTTTCATGTTTGAAATAAGACAAGTTAGAAACACATCAGTCACACTCCTCTTAACCTAACATGGCATAATCGAAGTGAAAATGCAGGTGATATATTATGTCCCTTGCAATTGATTAATAGAAGCTGATGAATAAAAACACTTCTTTATCTAACTCAGAGAATTGTAGTAAAATGGAAATAAATGAGGAGATACTATTAGTAATTTTACTTTGCGTTTTGCTGTCTGTATTTTATCAGTTTCCTGCTTTTGCTGTATATAAAGACTTAGTGAGCATTGGGAAACCAACTCTTATAGGGTCTGTGATTAATAAAATAAAAGAGATTTTGTTAATTAATATACAATTCTCTGGTTTTTAATCAAGCTGTTTACCCTTATTCGGTGTTTGTGGCCTGTGATTTACTGAGGTAGACATTATTGCTTTTCAGTTTTGTAGCTAATCCAATCTTATGTTTTACTTGTGTGATTCCATAGGTCAACCAATTCATAGACTTTTGGTTCTTTATCTACTTAATTTATTTTTTGAAGTTAAAACCTTATATTACTGTGCTTCTAATTGTTGTAGCTCACATTTCTGCCCTTCCAGGCTGGTCAGCTAGGTCAAGTAATAATAATCAGAATAGGCACAGAAGACTTCCTCCGAGCTCAAGCATTATCAATTTGGAAATCTCGCCACAGTCAATTGTAAGAACTCTATCTCTCAGTGCTTTGTTCAAAATATGTAAAGTATTTTGGAGGAAAACTCTACATATTTGGCTGGTCATCATATCCAATACATTGTGACTGGAGTCTGGACATCTCTTTATTTTTTTACATGTTCTTGGATTCATATGGGTGCATCACTCGATTTCATTAAATTTCTTAATGTTTACACTTGCTAACCATTATATTAGCAGGTTGAGGAAATCACAAAGCCACAGCCACCTCCAAAGGAACCAACCTTCAATTGTCCAATTTGCATGAGTCCATTAACAGAGGAGATGTCGACAAGATGTGGGCATATTTTCTGCAAGGCATGCATTAAAGCTGCAATAGCTACACAGGCAAAATGCCCAACTTGCAGGAAAAGAGTCACTGTGAAGGAACTAATTAGGGTCTTCCTGCCATCGGCCAGTTGAATAAAAATTTCATGCTCAACTAGTAACGTATGTTTCCTATTCTATTATCCTTTTTTAGGTTAAATTTTCATTAGCCAAAGAAAATAGAAACATAGATTGTGAAATTGAATTATACATTGTGGAAGATGTTTATATCTACCTCATGTGCTTGGATGCCTTTTATTTTTTCATGGATGCGGGTTTTCTTGAAATCGATGTCTGATATGCTACTCTGCTATTTTTCTTCTAAAGCATTTTGTTTGCGTTGATGATGGTTTTTTTCCCCATCTTGATACTATTCTTTAGTCTTTAAGGAGTTTGTTCTAATGGTGATTGTTATTTTATTTCAGGGATAATACAAACTGCCCTTGCAAAGATAAAAAAAAAAAGTCAATTCATCTGGTGGTGTCAGTGGAGCTAGTTTTTGGAATTTCTGACATGTGCAGTTCTAAAACTATGTTTTAGTGGACAATCTTTTTGATTTACTTGTTCAGGCTGGCTGAGCTTCATTGTTACTAAAATTTGTTATTAAGATTCTGCTGACTAGTATTCTAAGAACATTCTTTAAGGTGATTATATATAATTAGAATATTTTCACTAAATGTGCTGGACATGTCAACTGTTATATTTAACATAGTAGTATTATTATAAATGGTTTACCAATTAAAATCTTAAAAGAGTGATCCCGATTAAGTTCTAGTCTTACTGTGACCTTGTTCCAGCAACAGACGGGCTTGGGTTAAGCCGAATTGTCTTTGTTGACTTTATTATTAAATCAAGAAAGGGTAGTGGATCATCCTTTTCCTCTTTCCTTCTCTTTTCGTTTTTCTTCAGAAAAGTAGGACTCTCTCGTTATAATTTGGTGGTTCAGTGGTTTTAAGGGTGGCTTTAGTGGTGGTAATGTTGGACGATTTCTCTGCCTCCCTCTTGCAGAGAGGCTTGATGAAGCTCGTTTTGTGGCTTTTCTCTCTTCTCCTGCGACAAGGGTGGTGGTTGCCGTGGAAGGTTCGGTCATTGCATGGCTTTAGAACTTCTGCAAGGCACCGTGGGCTTTTGCTTCAGTGCGACCTTGGATTTCCTGTTTTTCCTCTGCTCATTGTCCCTGACCTATTGTCACAAAACGTGATTTGGTTGCCTGTGAGAGAAAGGGGTCGGCGACTATTTATTGAGTTTGGTTCCCCTTTGCTGTTGTTGATGTCGTTATGACGCAATGCTTTGTGTGTCCTTGTCATTGAGCGTGTGTTCTGAGGTTATTTTCGGTTGATCTTTCTATTGAGGAGGAAGAAGGTTTATGTATGGCTCCAGACAGTAAGAAGAGGAAGAGGCCAAACATTTTGGTGACAGGCAAAAAGCATTGGGGATTTGGTCAAGGAGAAAACTTGCACAACGGCTGGGACGTCCAACTCCACTGCCACATCATCATCAACGAAGACCTCGCAACTCCACTGCTTTCATTACTCTCTAACCATATGTGTACGTGTGTGTATATATATATATGTTCCTTGAAAAGTTGCTGCATGAGTAAATTGGACTGAGTCTCGAAGTTGTTTGTGTGGTGTGACTTTGATTCAGCGTCTCATTTACTATGTTCCATCACACGCCTTTTGTATTAATTAATGGGATCTGTTTGTTGCGTTGTCATTAATGTTTAGTTTCTAGTCTTTAAGTTTGTAATTTGTTGTATTGTTTATTAGCGATCTTCATTTTAGTTTCGAGTCTTCAATTAATGGCCTGGGTTTTGCTTGTTTTTAGACGATAATAATGCAAGTGTCCATTAAATAATTTCTTTAGCAGCAGCAGGCAAGCAAGCATTTGATTCTGATGTGTTGAATTGGGAAAGGTCTGTGATGGAAGAAGGGGGAAACATTGTAGATTATCCCAAGTGCTCCAAACCTACAACATTGTGTTATTTGATGGATTAAGAACCAATGTGTTGTCCTGCATGTGATTTGAGTTTCCAGTTCATTTACTTGACTGTTGTCTCAAAAACTCGTGATCGAGGAGGCTATAGAAAGCTACCCAGAGCAGAGGACAATGTTATAGCTCTAAAGAGTGAGGATGTCACTCGAAATATCATGACTATAGCAGATTGGACTAGGGTTTGGCCCTAACGACATCTGCCCTCCCTATATGCTGCCTTCAATGAGGCTGGTTGGCTTTATTTTTATTTTCTGTGTTGTGTTAAGCCAAGCTAGCTTCATAAGTTTTTATTTCTAACATGAGATCGATTTGACTTGGTTGTGTTCATCGATTATCTCATGGGATTGTACTAATATTTGATTATTGGTTGAACAGAAGACTGCTGCTTATGTTCAAAATGTCTCTTTTGATTTTCACTAATAAACATAATGCTTGCCACTTCCAATTTGAAACTCTACACCAGCAGCAATGCAAACATCTCTTCCACAGTAAATCGATTGCAAGAGTTGGATGGATTGATTATTAAGGAACTTTCACAGTTAATTAGAGCCTTTATTCATCAGAAGGCATATCTGTATTCCTTATTCCCAGTCCTTGAAATTGCATATTTTAGCTGCAAAAATTAAATTTTATTTCTTTTTTCTCATGTCCCCACCACAATTACGTATTTCGGTGCTTTGACTCAAAAGAGTCGCACTATAATCCTAGGTGATAGCCACCTGAGCATGAACCTCCCCATTAATGGCTGATGAAACCATAGACATGGGCTTAAACTAAACTAAACAAGGATTAGTGCTTCTTGGAGCCTAACCATTCTGCAATTTTGCACTACACTTTGACAGCAACCATGACCTCTGAACAAATTAGGCACTATATAGCTTCATATTTGTAATACCTTCCATCTGTCTAACAACCGGGAATCGTGATCAGGTGAAGATGCAACTAATATTTACTACTAATTATTTGAATTCAAACTTAAAACACCGTAGATTATATATTATTACCAGAAGATAACGAGATCAAAATATCATTACTTGGCTGGATCTAGTAGGGGCCCTCGTACACCCAAAAATGGAGACCCCGCAACTAGAATTTAATTATTTGAACCAGATTATTCAGCCTCACTCTCAACACCTTTGTTTTTCATGAGGCTGAAGAGTCTGGTCCCATCTCTTCAGAAGCTGAGAAGCTATTCTTGACAACTTGTTTGGTGTCCCACTCATCGTTCGCTGTTGCGGACACAGGCCTCTTCTGTGCTTCAACCTCTAGCCTTCGCTTGTATTCTGTAATCATTGTTGAAAATAAACCCATTGAATATTTAAATGTTAACAGTTTGGATAATAAGGATAGAAGCTTAAAGAAAAGGGTTTACTTTTATTGGTAATTGAACGTCGAGTATATGCCAGAAACTCGTCCCACTTGAATTTCCTAAGCTCTTGCTTTTCCTCCTCGGGAAGCTCAATGTTCGGCTCCCTTCCACACATGAATGCAGCTCTACAAATAAAAAAAATCTACCAATGAGTTTCAGAATCCATTAGTCTATCCATCAAAATAGATACTCCGTACGTTGCTTACCAAAAAAAGGGTCGATCTAGAAATACATCTTAGCACATAAAGAAATGATAGAATTCAGCTTTTTTTTTCCTATAGTAGTTGACATAATAGAAAATAAAACCAATGAATATAAGGGGAATAATTGAGATATAAAACTGCCGGACAAATGCAGCTCTTTACCATCCCTTTATTTCAGGAGGCTAGGAATCACATATACCTTCATAACTTTTTCAAGCTTACCATCTGATATTCTTTTGTAATTTGCATATGAATATCACTTTTGTTGTATATATCACCAATATACGTGAAGACTTTCAAAGAAATTTCTTAATAAAATGAGCAACAAGACTTGTTCTTTATAGCAAATCAATGTTCTTATCAGACTCAGGCTTAAAGATTTTTTGCAGTTCTATTGAACTATTGAATCAACCTTAATCCAAAACAGTAGAATTTGCATTACAAATAGTGATAAGATATTCTAAAAATTGTAGTAGCAATCATTACAAGCAAGATAAAAGCCAGCTTATTACCTGTCATATAAACGGGCAGCTTCTTCTTGCGAACCAACTGTCCCTAAGTGAATCTGTTTCTTGTCAACTTTTATTGCTGCCTGCCATTTCATATTTTTGAAGTATACACCCCTCATCAGACATTGTTCTTGGTTTTGAAGATGCTTCCTCCTGTGTCGCTTTCTGCGTTTGATTGGTTGCCCTACATATAATAACACTGTTCATGGACATCATACAAAAATGTAGGAACTAAATTGGCTCCAGGTATCTGATTTTGATGCCAATGAGTAATGATATGTTTTATCTGGAAGCACCATGGCATGAACTCAGTTCAGAGATATAACATTTTCCTCTTTATTTTTAAGATACAAAAAGTGATAAAAACCATCTCTTCCTCAAATTGCTTCCATATTCATGTCAAGCATGGCATTCATCACAAGTAGTACTCTAAGATGAGGAGAATAAACAAAAACAGGATTCAAAAGAGAAAACAGACTCAATTTTCCACATTAAATATCAGCGGATCAGATCATTTTCATAACTTCACATTGTTGATTCTCTAGGCAGTAGTGCCATGCTTCAACTGATGATGGCAAAACTATTGAACTTTAATGAACCAATTGTGCAATAATTTTTATTTTTCTTATTTTGCACAGAGACAAACTTATAAGATAGCCCCAAATTTGGGATACATGAACCAATTAGTGAGAGGCATATTGATGCAAGGATAGTTGGAAATGCTCCCGCCATGAGTCATTGCCTGTTCTGTGGGCCTGAGGATTCGCCCTCACAGTTTTGACCTCCGAGGAAAGGCACATTGATAGGGGAATGCTGGCCTTGCTTTATAAGGCCACAATCCTAACTTTGACTGGTAGATGAGGGACCATTTTCTCCCTTGACACTGGTCCCATTAGTCAAGGGTGCCAATCCATTCCATCACAATGGTGCCATCTGCAAGAATCTGTAGTGACCCCTCAACAAGGCAAGAACAGTATACAAGAGAACAGAGGTGTCATTTTAATCTAGGCTCCACCATCATAAATGCAAATAAGGCCATTTAAGTCTAAATAGACAACCATAACATAAACCCATTAGTGAGTATAAGCTAGTATTTCCAAAAACTCAGGTTCCATTAATCCCAAAAGGGCACGAATAGCCAGCTGATGTATTCTTTCTGATCAGATGCAAATAGAATTTGACAAGCTGGAAACCTATTAATATCATCTTAATACGGGTACAATTTCAAAGAAAGAAAAAGACCAACACAAAACTATAAACAAGTAACAAGTTTTCCAGCTTTATTGATATTAACAAACATTTGGAACACGTTTCTTAAGATACAAACCTGGAAAAGGTTGACTATGATGCTCTTTTGATGAACCAGAGCCAGAAACATATGGTGATGCAAAATCGACCTTAGCAATGCTTTTCTGAGAAGCAGCACCAAAGAGGTACATGCAAGTGTTAATTCTACTTCCAAAATAATAAAAATAGTAATAATAATTTGTCTATCACAACATTAAGAACCTTAATCATTTAACATATTTATAAAGAACTTCCAATTGGATGGCTGTGAGTTAAAATAACTTAAAAATAGCACAATAATATGAACTAAAAATTCAGAACAGAAAAGGATTTACACAAACAATACAACAGATTTTGGAAACACAGACGGCTTTTTTACCTTACAAGTGAAAGCAACTCTGAATCAAGAGTACAGTGGACTAGTAAGCCAAATATGGATGCGCTTAATGAGCATTTTAATTGACACTATTTACCCTGTGATTCTAGCTCAAAAGGAACCGCAATATACTGAACAAATTTTTAAAAAGAAAGGGTGCCTTAGAATGCAACGGCTTACCAAGCATCAACAATTTCTCCATATTGGCAAGGAACCGAGGAATCCTTAGGAGTATATACTTGGAAGACACAAAAAAAAAATATACTATCGTTTCCTATTGCATCTGTTCTAGAAAGCAGTGTTATCCTACATCTATTAAATCTTGTATTTCCTCTAGTCATTATGTTCAAGTTCAGGCATCCATCTTTTACCGTTAGGTTTTAGATTGGAAGCTTAACATGTTCTGTAAATTATGAGTGAAAAAAAATAATTCTTTCTATTCAATGATTCATAATTACACTGATCCACCTTCTGAATCACTTCTTATAAACTATACATGCCTCCAACAGATGGTGGATATTCATTCAACTATAACTACTACACCAACCATGAAAATTCGCCAACCACATGAAAGTATGCAGTTGACTGGGAACCATGAAAATACAGTTAGCAAAACACTGATGAATATAGAATGCAATCTCTGCCAGTGATTATCAACTAAGGAGACACTCTATCATGTTTGCATTATTGCATGTTACAAATCTTTCATAGAATATGAAATAGAGAGGATCCACTATACCATGATCTTTCTTTTTTTCCCCTTTTTATGGACAAAGGTGGATGAAATGACTCACTTCTAGAATTATTATATTGTGAAAAACACGCCAGTAAATATATAATGATGGACAAAACTAAGTTACAACACCGATTTAAGATTAGCAGAGATTTAAGAGGTGAGAAATGAACTATGATGGAAGATCCACAATGGTAATACTCTTTTTTATTCCCCTCTTCATGAACATGTACTAAACCTCACACCCCCCAAGCCCACCTTTGTGTGTACCATGCATGCTAGTCATTTAAAATAGTGGACACTGATAAATATGTAAAATTGGCCAGTAGTTTGACATAAGATAGTGAGAAATTACTAAGGCAAGCATCCATGAACCAAGGGAAAAAGATAAAATTAATCTTTGCTAGCTGACAAGTAGATACAAAAAAGGTAAAAGAATAGTGATACAAAACCGATCCATATCAACACAACCAAGATGTCAAATTAAAACCGTTAGACCATTTAATACTATATCCGGTAGCTTGCTAACAAAGCATTCTTACCCCATGCACGTGATTGATGAAATCTGAGGGCAAGGGATGCACACTGACTGATTTCGCATTATGACTAGAATTCTCAGGTATATTTCCATTATCAAAAGCTCTAGGAAGTGGAGTCAAAAAGGAACTCCTCCCTGCAAAAGGTCATCAAATTCAGTGAGTGGCATTGTTCAAGCATAACATAGAACCTGTTTATTTACATTCTATCTAACTCGTAATTTAATCAAACAAACTTACGTAGAAAATATAAAAGAAAATAATTGAAGGACATATATGGTGAATTTCCCTACTCATTGCAATCAATAGAAGCAATTAATTTGCAATTTAAAGTACACCACAACCAAAGTTTACCAGAGCAGAGCCCCAGGAGCTTGCGTCTGCGTAAGCTCACCATGTCGGCAAATGCTTTAACCAGCAAACAATGGTTTAATTGGTAGCCCTTTGCATTTATCCCTATATCTGCTTGTAAGGTTACAAAAGATGGGCGTGTATCAGTAGAATAAACAATTTGAAAATGACAAGCATCATATATTGCAAAATGAACAAGATGGCCGATGAAAACAGATGGCCGACAGAGATAGGAAACAGCATCATAAGTAAACAAAGATATCACATATCGTAGAGCAAAAGGATAGAAGGTCAACACATGAAGGCCATTAAAGCTATAAGTTAATACAAGTACTGTAAACCGGACAAAGAATTCCGATGGCTGAAAACCAGCCTTTCTCCCGTCATTACGTACGTCTCAGTTCAATAATGCCACACAGAAACTAAAATCTAAGCTCACCATGTACGAACTAAAATCTAGTCCTTTCTCACTTCAGGGGAAATTGTATTCACTTCTAAAAGTTAACCAGGCTCCGGATAAGGGGGCCAGGTGACAATAAGCTTTTTATGTATAAATAAATAAATAAATAAATTCATCATAATTTGCATAAAGTAAAGCCAAAACTTTAATCATGTGAAACTAACAAAGCCGCCCAATGACTTTGCCTAAAAAAGATCCCAATTATCTCTCCCAGACAAGTCAACCCACCAACCTACCACCTCTCATGGAAGCAAATGCGGTGAAAAGAAAAAACAAATATAACACAGAACCCAAACCCCAAAATACACAAAAATCAAAGAGAAGAAAGAAACCCACAAACAAACCCAAAGCCTTTGAACCCATCAAAGCGAAAAATGGCGATAACCCCATGACCAGGAAACGCAAAAGCCACCCATTACAAGAAGATAAACAACAAAAAAAGACAAGGCATTGTTTTTATCATTTGTTTGGTACCTGAGACAGAGAAAAAAAAAAGAATAAACAAGGTGATGATGGAGTCAGCGTAGAAACCGAGAGAAAAAGACAGGTTTTGTAAAGTTGACACTAAAATCTGGTGAAAAGAATATATGGATATATATAAACTGTGTTGTTGTGAAGGGACGAAAGGAAGATGGTGCTTGAAGAGAAGAGTAAAGGGAGAAAGAAAAGAGGAGTGTTTTGTTTATGAGAAGTTGGTAGTGGCTCTCATGAGTCATGCATCTACCACCACCTTTTTTTTCTGCATTTATGCTAATTTTTTAGTGGAAAAAGGGCTCGATTTTTATGGTAGGGTGGCGGAGCTGCTGCTGATTGCGTAAACAAGGGAAATGGAAATAATCAAAGAAGCAGAGGGCCAAATCCAAAGGCAAAAGTCTTTGTAATCTGTAGATATTAGAAGAGGAACGTATATGCTTGTATTTGTGTACTTTTACATTTACTTTAATACCCTTTTACATAGACTATTATTGGTTTTTTAGGCAAATAATAAGAAACGTTTCCAATTTAGGTGAAAAGTGATTTTTTTCATGGATTTTTTCCTTTCCTTTTTAATTTGAACCAGGTTGAATGTGTGTATTTTTAGTGTGAAAACAGGATCGAATTAAATTAGAAATTAACACTTCTCATACATATCTGCCATCAGAAGAGGGCATGAGTACAAATCAACAACAGTTCTAGCTCATAAAATAAATCTGAAACACCTATTATTCTCTCTCAAAATATGCTTGCCTTCCAATCTTTATACGAGAATCCTGCAATCGGAAACTAGATTTGATAGCAACTTCTTATATTTAGAGCGTTATGAATCAAGCTTATTACTACTAAGTTTTTGCAAATCAAGTATCTCTGCTAGCTCTATACCCTTTTTCAGCCCCCATAGCTCTGCTTGTAAACTATTTGCATGTGGAATGTGTTTGATAAGGGAAGTGTCCACTTCCTTCGCCACTGGAATAAACACAGCAATTAGCCATATTTGGAATATTTAAAATTTATTAAATCGTATTTTTTGGGGTGATTGTAGAATAAATTAAGCTCATAAACGAATATTAATTAATTTTTAGAAATTTATTTAGAAATTGGATCATTTATATCAACCGGATTAAAACTTTAAAACTTTATCTGCCAGCAATCTATT
This sequence comes from Gossypium rotundifolium, assembly GCA_025506655.1. Lineage (NCBI taxonomy): Eukaryota > Viridiplantae > Streptophyta > Magnoliopsida > Malvales > Malvaceae > Gossypium > Gossypium rotundifolium. Next base: position 161,081,719 of record CP106732.1, on the reverse strand, counting down.
TCACCTTAGTTGTTAATATTATATTATATTTACTTATTTTAATTGTTGTTTAGCAGCAATCGTGATTGATTTTCATTATGTTAGTAAGTTTCAAAAATCTTATATAATTGAGAGACTTAAATAGGTTGATGTACTAAGACTCGGGAATTATTAGTGAAAGTGCATTTGTAATTGTAAAACCTTTGGGTTATAGTTTTACATACTAAGTTCTCAAGGGAAAAATTTAGAGGTGAAAGATCTAATATTTGAGATATAAGAGTGATATTCTTTACCGGTTGTATTTGATTCAAGGGTAGTAAATTCTTCTCATGAATTAGGCTCTACAAATATAAGAAATCAAACTGTATAAATAAACTTTGTTATCCCCTATTTACATTGTGTTTGTCGTAGTTTTTGTAGAAGTGTCCACTTTTACAGTCACTTCTGCTCATACTTTGTCACTTTTATATTTCGTATCTTATAGACTTAGCAACTATTCTAAGTCAATGGTGTCAATAAGATCATATGACCTATCTACCATTCTCATCTCGAATGAGTACCCAACACTCACTTTTTTTCGGATTTGTTACGGCTGAGCCATTTGAATTTGATTTGGCTCATCCTCTATTCGAAACTTGTCATCATAGTTCCGCCATTGTTGGCATGGTGCACTTCTTTGCCTTAGTGGTGGGTGCATGGAAGACACCTACTTTCTTGAGGTAGTGCTAGATAACATTGGTGTTGATCGGGGTAGAATAGAAAACAATATTGTTTCCTGAAATCCATAATTCCCGAAGGAAAGAAAAAAGGTAAAGACTAGGTAGCGAAGGTCTAGACAACCAAGCATTAGATTGAAGGTTTCTAATAACCAATTCACCCAATCTTTGTTGTTCGAGCCTTCATTACATAGCTTATTCCATTAGTGATCACTAGGTGGGCAGCAGAGAATGTTCTCAATGTCTTCTTGATGGTCATCATATAAGGGATAAGTCTGATCAATGCCCATAACTCGCTTATGTAAAAGTGGCATTTGAGAATTAAATTTTATGTAAAGTTTAGAAATTTTATTAAAATCTAAAATTCATAATTTTTATTTCATTTAAGATTTAAATAAATTTTACTAAAATTTGAGATAAACATTATTATATAGAACTAATTTAATAAAGAGTAGTGTGCTTCATAGTTGATACTTGTTATGAAGGAAAAACAGTTGTGGAAAGGAAGAAGAAAATATAAAAAAATCGGCTCTAATAAACTTCAGTGTTATGATGAAATACTATTATAAAATAGGGTGAGTATTTGATATATTGGCAGTGCATTTTTTTGACTCCACAAGCAGAGTTATTAAATTATCACGTGTCTCAATTTTTTAAAAGTTATTACTATATCTTACATACATTTGTCATTAACTTAACTTTACTTGTGGAACTTTTAAATTCCACGAATAATTTATTATATGTTTTCTTTAAGATTAAGTATAACACGTTAACAACTTCACTAAAAAAATCAATGAATCAACATTAAATTAAACAATTTACATTTAATAAAGCACATAATATTTTTGTTATTAGGCGAAGAAAATATTGATAAAAGTTGTCATTCATAAATTTTTAGGGTGAAAATATTATTCTTAAAAGTTGATCAAATCAAAACTTGATTGTATACAACATGGTATATGCCAAACTGAAAAAAAGGATGATATAGCTTAGTCATGAAAACGTCGGACAACTACTGCATGTCTAACATAATGATTTTGAATATATTAGACTTGGACCAACCTTAAAATTGTAACATCGAAAACTACCTTCCGTCATCTAGTATATTATTTTACCATTTAAAATATTATTGAAATTATTGGGGGTGTTTGAAGCCTAATTTACATTATTATTTAAGAATATGATTAAATTTCCCACATTAATTTAATTATTAAAAATTAAAATCAAATTTAAACAATCAATAAATATTATTATTGAGTATTTTAGTTTTTTTATACTTTTATATAAAATCTATAAAAATCCAAAATAAACATAAAAATAATGGAATTTAAACCTAAAACATTAAACATATAAAACTATTAATCTTTTAATATATAAAATTTTTCATTAAATTTATTTTTGAATGTTTACCTTATCCAAAATTTTCATGTTTGTTTGCATTTGGTACTATTTTGGATAGTTAGGGAATCATGATATTGGGTTTTTCTAATTCAATTTATGATTAAATGTTATAATATTAAAATGGATGAATAGTTTAATACAGGTCGTAATTTTATTGTTTATTTTAAAGTATGGTGGTGAAATTTGAAGATATATTAGATGATGTGTCTATTAAGTATTCAACATAAGTAGTGAAATATTTTTAATTTCATGTCTATTTGCGTGATATATAATGTTTTTAGTGATCAATTTTTTAAAAAATTATAGATTAAAACTTCATAATTATTTTTTCTATAAAAAATAAAATTATGAAAACAAATAATATTTTCGTTGGATCCAGAAAAGAAAATGGAGGAGAATGATGTCATATCACATGGTAGAGAAGAGGGGAGGAAAAGGGCAAAAAGGGGAAAGCATGGAAGCTAAGAGAAATTATGATTGGTGAGGAGTGTGGGTTGGTTGGTTGGTACTTGGTAGCACCGACGATGCCTTGATTGGATGGGCCGCCTGCCATAAATGTCCCCCCAACCTCACTCTTATTCCATTTCCATTTTCTTCTCCCATTCTAAGATTTCGTTTAAAAATATATAATTCGGTTATTAATATTTTGAAATAATTTTTATCTTTAACTGATTCACTGTGACACATTTTAGTTGATCTTTTATATTTTATATTAATTTCAATTCTATTTAAAAATATAAAAATAGATTTTTAAATTTTAAAAATTCTAAAATACAGAACATTTATGAAAAAATTCAAAAATAAATAAAGTGAGAGAAAATGAGGGAAATTGGGTTTTGATTATAAGAAAAGAAAAAGGAAAGGTTTTAGAATATAATTTGTTTTATGATTCAAGTATCGAAAAATAATTTATATGAATTGAAATTTTGAATTATGTTTGAAAAATATTTTGTGGTATATGTTGTATTTTTATGGTTTAAAAATAACATCAGAACCAATTTCACAAGTTTTTGTAAGATTAACTATGGAAAAAGTCATTTAATAGCATGAAATTCAACTTGATGATATTATTAATTTGGTTTTATTCTATTATTAATTTATTATTAGATTTTTTGACTGACCAGTTTCATTCTTATGTCTTAATATTGAACAATCTTAAGTTTTACTGCAATAGAATATTGAGTTTTCTTGTATGAACATTAGTTTTAATCAAATTTAAGTTTTAGACTAGATAAATATTACGTTAAAAGATTGAATTTAATTTATTTTACCCGTTTTCATGATTTTATCACAATGCTAAAGATTTCTTGTTGCAACTAACTTGGCAATAACTTTAATTTTTATATAGAATTTTCTATTTTTCCTAAATAATTGTGAGTTGTTTAATATTTTTATATAGACTGAGGTCAAATTGACAAAAAGTATAACAATTGAGGACAAAATTTGTTATTGCACCAACTAAAAAGAGCCATCGTCAAGTCACTTGGATGACTAAAAAAATAATTTCAAAAACATTAGTAATCAAATTTTAACTTTTTTTAGTTAGTTAAAAGATCAAAACAAAACTTACTTATAATTAAGTGAATAATAATGTAGTTTACTCTTTTTTTCATATTCTCTTTCTATGTATACAGCCGAATAATTTTTTTGGGGAGTCGAATAAAATTTTAATTTTTTTATAATTTATATCTTTATATTTTTAAAGAATTAAATTAAATTTTTATAATTTTAAGGGGCCAAAGTATAATTTTATCTTTACTAATTAAAATTTTAAATTTTTTAAATAGCCTAAATAACAATTTTTCATTTTAAGGGGGTCAGGGCACCTGCCACCCCCTAGATTCACCTCTGTATGCATATATAATGAGTAAAATTAAAAATTTTATGTCCACAGTCGAAATAAAATTTAAAAAAATAGATAGTTAAATGTTAAAAATTTTATATTATGACAATTTAAATTGAATTATTAGCTAAAGATAAATATATCTTTTAATGAAGGGTTAAAAGTTAAGCTAAATTATTATTATTAAAGAGACTTTTAGACAATTATACCATTTAATCTAGGAGTCTATGGTCCTTTATATCCACTTGACTACTTAGCTTCTAATCTATATATATTTTTGTTTATTAGATTCTAATGTTTTACGTATTTAATATATAATTAGTTTTTAAATATTGTATTTTTAATTGTAGTAGTTAACATAAAATAAAATTTATTATTTGAATTATTGAATATAATTAAAATATATTAACTTATCAATTCAAATATTATAATAGAAAATTTGCAAATAATAAATAAAGCATTTTTAACATATTCAACATATTAATATAAAATTTAAATTTATTATTATATATTTTTGAAAATATTTATTTATTTATATTTATTTTTAAAAAATTAGGATTAAATTGTGACCATTTTGTAAATTTTGATGATTAATTTTTAAAATTATGACTAAATCGATATAATTGTATAACTTTAGGGCTGAACTTATTATTATACCGATTTTTTAAGTCCCATGTCACCCTCCAGTTAGTACAATTAACGGAAAACAAACCATTTACTAACAAATAAATAAAAAAATTATTTGTGAATCAAATACAAAATCAATAAGTTTATATAAAAAATCCTTATCACTCCACTAATAATCATCTATTTTGTGAGTTTAGTAGGCTCAAAATACCTCCACCTAATCGCATAATAATTTTTTTTTTTGAATGGAATCATCAAAGTTCTCATTAGAGATTGACAGAATCAGTCAAAATAGCTTGGTGGATACAAGGAGAAAAATTGGTCGATTTTGTTTGCAAAATTGTGTTGGCTATTATGGAAAAGCTGAAATAATTTAATTTTCAATAATAGCCATAGTAATGTTGATGTTGTTGTAGGTACATGTTTAGCTTGGGCTGCAAGCTTTTTAAACTCAAAATCTTGTGAACTCCATTGCATTTAGATGGTGTCGGGTGATCATTGGAGACCGTCGGAGAAAGGGTGGGTTAAGTTGAACGTAGATGGTGCATTGTTGGAAAGCAATAATATTGTTGCGATTAGAGGAGTATTTAGAGACGATATTGCTGTATGGATTGAAAAGTATTTAGTTTTCAAAACTGAGGTAAGAGTTATATTAGAAGGCCTCAATTTAGCATGGGCGTTTGGTTTGAAGCAATTGGAGTTGAAGTGTGATTATACTTTAGTTGCGGAAACAATCTTAGCTGGTAATGCAAGTACTAGTATGTTATCAAAGTTGCGTTTGATTAGTTAACTTTTATGTCAAAATTGGAAGGTTCGGTTTTGACACATTCCTAGGAAACTTAACAAAGTAGATGATTGGATGGCTAAATCGAAGCGAGAATTATGATGAGATGCAAGTATATGAAGATGCCTTAACCCTTATTACGAGAGCTTTTCGAGGTTGATCTTGATTATATGATTGTTACTTCTAGTTAATTTGTCGTCTTTGCATTCGCTTTCTAGTTGTTTCTTGTTATCAAAAAAAAAAAATTAACGGGCAAGTCATTGAAATGTTACAACCTAAAAACGTTATTGACCAAAATATAATATTTTATAGTTGAGAGGTAAAAAATAAATTTAACCAAAATTGAGTGATTATTTTTATAATTTGTTTTTAGTCTTTAGTTTTTTTTTAACATTTCTTTTGATAGAAAGTACTATATTTTTAATTGTATGTTTCGCATTTGAAAAATAAAAATAACAAACGATCATAGTTTTTTTATGGTATATTAAAATGTAGAAAAACGTGGGACATTTTAATAATGTTGCTGGCATTCAAATATTTTATTTTTAAAAGAACCAAAAAATTGATGGCGCCCATGAGAACGCCCAAAGAGGGCCTGAATCTTTAACAGATATATAGGCAACGGCCCAACCATAATAAACCGTGGTATCAGAAGACCCAAATCTAAATATAAAGGCGGTTTCAAGACCCAAAACTAAAACGGCGAAGGCTAATAGATAAGCAGTGTGAGCAGAGAAAGCTAGCTAGGGTTTCTTTCCTTACAAAATGATTTACGACGTTAATTCTCCACTCTTCCGCTCATTCCTCAGCCAGAAGGGCGGCTCCTCCGACAAAAGGTTCCTCTCTCTCTCTCTCTCTCTCTATATATATATATATATATGCATCTTTATCCTTTTCCATCCTAATTTATGTGTAAACTTGCTCCCGTCTTAGTTTAGTTTCAATGTTAGTAACGTAAATGATTATAGTCACTGGGAGTTGATGAAATGCTGACGTATTCTCTTTTCAAGATTTTTGTTTGCTATTTTAATGGGAATGTTGGTCAAAGGGGAAATTTTATCAAGTGCTTACTTTTGATTCCGGCTGAACCTTGGCTAGAAAAATGTTCACTAATTGTTTATTTCAATTATTTAGCATGTAACTTTCAACTATTCGATGAAAGCTAATTATTTTTTTTTTGGGAAGATTGTGATTGCGAACAATGAGTATGATGTTTAGAATTAGATTCTTTGTGTTTATGTTGTTTGAACATATATAGAGAGGGCTTTATTTGCACTGGGCTTAGCTTGCTGGTTTATTTTGTGATTGATTCTTATGAAATTAGGAGGATATGGTTGCTAATTGCTTTAGATGTCTCTAGCAGTTATGGTTACTGGAACTGCATCCACTGGACTCTATCCAATAACCAGCAACTTGCGACTTAGGAAGCTTTTATCAATCTCTCTGACACTCAGTGAAGCCTGTTTTATGGCCAGCTCTTTCTAGATACAACATTGAATTGTTTCTTTTATGGTTTATGTTCTCAATTTGGGGAAAGATTTGTTTGTCTTTCTAGTTTAGCTTGTTATGCTGTTTAAACAACTTGTTTCCTTTCCCATGCTTTGCCTTGTGCTGCAAATGATGATTATGTGAAGTTTTCTAATGCGTCATTTGCAATCTGCCTCACTCAAATCTTATTGTAAGAAAAGGATTTGTTCCGGTGAGATGCTTCTAATATGTGGGTGTAACTTTTGCTTGTCTTTTCAGGAAAATGGAGGAGCAGAAGCCAAAGGAACAGAGACCCAAAGCTAGTGAGAACAAACCTGTTATGACAGAGTAACTGATGCTTTTTTTGGTCTGCTTTAAGATGGGACAGGTTGTTTGTTGTTTTAGAATGGAAATTATTGTGGATGTTTCTAATTTCTTTATTATAACAGTTTTTATTGTTTGATTTGGAATGACCATGTTCTTATCTGGCATTCAAGGTTCTATTTTCCTGATGTTATTTTAGTTCGTGCTGGAATATTCATAGATTTTTCTCTTTGCTGGGGCATGATGACATTGTTGGCAGTTTGGACCCCTGTTGCTTCATTGTAATTTATGGAGCCATTATGAGTTTTATGACCATGTTGGTTGTTATTTATAGGGGAAGTATTGCTAATGTAGGGCCAAATCTTAGTTAATATTTCTGCATTAAGCCGATTCTTGAGATTGGAATTAAATTAAAACTTACAAGGATTTCTAATAAACTAGCAAAGTATGATCAAGTGTATCATGTTGATGATTGAAATGAACTATCCGATTTAAGACAGACATTTATGGTGGAGCGAGGATAGCCTTACCCGTTACTACTTTTGTTACAAAGATCGGCTTTCAGTTGGTTTTATTCAAAAAAGGTGATAACCAGTAAATTTGGGTTCCGAGTTCAGTATGTGTGATATGTTTTAATCTCCAAGGACGTATGGTTGATGATATGCCAAAGAATCGCCGTGTTTGTCAAAAAGCCCTCTCCGACAAAATGAGAAAATTCATTTCGTTTTGGCGATAAACAATAAATTTGATATTTATAGTAAAATATGGAAAAATAGAAAGCGTGTAAAAAGAATTACAATAATATTAGAGAGAGAGAGAGAGAGAGAGAGTGGAAGGACAACAACAGACATATGGGTCCCTGTCAAGACGTGGAAAGAAGAGAAGTAAAGGTAGTATTGCCTGCATGGCATGCACTTGAGTGCCGGTGCCTACCCATGTGCACGCCCAATTCCACCCTCTTATTTTCAGAGAGAAATTTGGTTGACAATGTTTTGAAAAGTATTTTTGAAAAGTCTTTGTAGAAAATCTTTTGAGAAGTCTTTTGAAAGTTCTTTAAAATTTGAGTGTTTAGCATTCTTTGTCAAAAGTCTTTTGAGAAATAAAATGTCTATTTTAGACATGTTATTATCAAGTAACAAATATACATTTAAATAAATTTTAAATTAGTTAATATTATTATATTTTAGTAAGAATATAAAAATTACTATAACTTGTTAATATTTTAATATATGAAATATAAATTTTAATTTTAAATATTTGTAAGTAATAAATATTAATTAGTTATAAAATTTAATTAGAATATATAAACTACATTTTAAATATTTAAATATAACCATTAAATATTTATAATTAATATTTTAAAATGTTTTTTATTTTAATTAATAATTTTAACACATTTATAATTAAGCCCTACGAAAAAAAGGAAAGTACTATGTTATTAGAGGGTGAAAAGTAATTAAGCACTAAAAGTCTTTGGGAGAGGAAAAGCTAAAAATTTTAAACTTCTCCTTTTCAATCTTTTAAAAGACTTCGAAAAAGCCAAAATTCAAATAGCGAACATTGTTTCATGCCTTTTCTTCCAAAGTCTTTTAGATGTAAGTCTTTTAAAATCTGAATGAACTAAGTTATGGATGATATAAGATAGACGAGATCACTTGGAAGGATTATTATTATTACCTTATGCATGATCTTGACTTGTTACATTTCATAGTCAACGTTAATTTAATATTTCAAAAACAAAATGATATGGAGTAAAAATGCATACATTAGCAAATGTTCATGAATTTCTTGAAATGATAATTCCTCCTAAATTTCAAACTATCCAGCTCATTGAATAAGAAAAAAAAAACAAGAGTATATTATATAGTTGATCTGAAATGAATCAATCATTTGAAATGTTTTCATTTTTTTCTTTAGAAATCATTTGATACATTTTTCAACTCCAAAAAAAGGTGAAAAATAATGTATTTTTAGTTTATATTTAAAAAATAAAAAAAAAAAAAAAAAGGAAACACAAGGATTTATTAACCTGGCCTGACTCCACCATAACAATAATTTTTGTTATTAATTTTAGACAAGTGCTCCACAACACTGGTAAGTTGTTAACTCTCATCTCAGATGTGTATAATTGAAGTGGGCCGCTTTAATCTTAAACTCAAAGCTACCATAGTTTGAATCTACAATCTGTTAGTGTTAGGTATAATTAATGAAAATGAAAATTATTGGTGAGATGAAACCAACTATAGAAATTGTAGTCCCCTCCCCCAATTTGTAATGTACCCAAAAAGATGTCTCATACTAGGTTTGTTAACCCTCTTTAACATTAGGGTCTGGGTTGGTTTCTCCTGTGTTTTTCTTTTTTTAATTGTTGTTGTTCACAATAGATAGTTTTAATCTGGCTTATTAAGGGTTTGAGTGGGCGAAGGATGTAGTATCATTTCAGACAGGCATATAAGTTACCCATAATTTCTCATTTAAAATAATGAACTCTCAACTCTTCATACATAAAATCATTATTCAACTTCTTTATCTGTTTGTACAAGGGAACTTGAAGCCTTTATCTGTTTTAACTGTAAGTTTGTCCAATCAAGTATACTTATTATTTCATAGATAAAAAGCCAAACATTACTGTGAGAGAATGTAAACAGTGGTGCAGCTAGGTTCAGCTCGCATACTCTCGGTCCCCTTAAAATAGAAAATTTTTCATTTAAATTCTTTAAAATTTTAAGTTAATAAAGGTAAAATTACTTTGCATCCCTTAAAAGTAATAAAAATTTGATTTAATCCTTTAAAATTATAAAATATAAGATATTAAAATGGTAAAATTATATTTTACTATCGTAAAAATTATAATTTATTTTTGTCCCTAAAAATTTTCAAGCTTCACCCTGGATGTAAAATTAAAATGGTGTTATACATTTTCATCATTTATTGTACAATATTAATATAATTGTATTTATTATATATATATATATATATTCAAATCGATCCAATATTTCAATCATATTAATATATATTTAACTATTACAAGTTTTTTACTTAAAAAAATAATTATGATTTTTAATTTATTATAAATTTGATATTTAGAATCTAAATAAATAAAACATAGAATATGATAATTGGGTTGTTAAATATTAATAATGAAAATATATAAAATTATTTTCATTTTACAATGTACTCCATCTCTCTCTATAATATGTGAAACAGTTTGTGGAGCTCAACTCATAAATAGGAAGATAATGCTTTAACGCAGTTAAATTCATGTATTTCTGTATTGACAATAATGCCCATACCAATCAAGCTAAGACTCAGTCTTTAAAATATATATATATATAAATAAATTTAAGTAAATAAATATATTTTTAAGATTCGAATGTTGGAAACAACATCCTTAAAAAAGACAGCTATGAACCCTGAACATGAACTATAAAATAAACTTTCATTTATTAAGAAAATAAACTAAAATTACTCGAAAAAAGAGATTAGAATTAATTTCTTTAAGGTATCTTGTAATATAATAAAAATAACTTGCTATAGTATAGACGTGATTAACTTCGAAGGTAACCTAACTTCGGATCTATGAAACAAGTTGCCTATTGGTTACTGAATAAGTAAGGAGAGATTGGTTGTCCAACATTGAGTTAACAATTAGAACTGATTTATTAAAGGCATTCAAGTTATTCTTGCGTCGATGATCGAATTTATAAATCAAACGAAGATTTAACTTTGACTAGAGTTTCTTCTTGTTGATTTTATTTTATGATCTCTTTTTACTTTTGCTTAATTTTATTTTAGTTTTTAATTCTAAACCTTTTTTTATTTTATTTTTGTTTTACTATTAAAAAAAATAAAACTATCACCCATCTATGTGAATACGACCTTACTTGTTGCTATCTACTAACTTTTATATTTTTCAGGTAGGGTTTTATTTTGTAGGTTTCGACAGCCTTACATAAATTAACCATTAATTGTTGACAATCATAGAATGTGCCACTTGTGATAAAGATAACTCATTAACAACTAATATTTCCTTAAATAGCTTCAAATTTACTAATTAAGCCTTAACTTAAGTGACGTTGTTATTATTATAGTATAATAACGATTTCATTAGTTTGAGCACGTTTAAACCCATTTTTTCTCTGATTTAAAAATTGGTAGAAAGATTATGGATAGAAATAAACTTTGTAGTAACAGATTTTAAAAATCTTATTTTGGATAATATATATATATATTTGAAAAAAGGCTTCAAATTGGGCTTTATTAAATATCTTAAAATACGAAATCAAAGAACTAAAGAGGCTCGATGTTCCGGCCTTCTAAACAACAAGATAGATTTAAAGCAAACTAACTTCCTATCATTCGGCCTAGTTTCAAACCAACGACCTGTTCAAATCTAAAAACAAAACGACAAACAAATTAATGCTCTGGAGCCATTAATGATGCTCCGTGCTCTGCCCAATAAGCCAAACTGGCAAAACCGTCCAACACGCTATCAGCCATTTCTTCTCTCAAACGGTTCCAGTCCCCAATGTAGTCTACTCCTAGCCATCAATTTCACCTATTAGACTACCCTTACCTTCTTGATTCAATTTCAAGATCTCTTCCATTATTATCTGCTTTTACCGAGGGGCTATATACCTTCTTCTCATCCGTTCATTTCTCCCTTTGTGAAGATCCCTCCACTATCCTCTCATTTCAATTCTCAGTCAGGCTTTCGAATGCTCTCCTCTCTCGCCTGGCTACCAGCATACCATGGAACGTTTCTTCGCAGGTAGATCTCCTCTTTCCTTTTCAAAGCTTCTGTTGCTATTATGTGTGCCAGTTTGTTTGCCGATCGTGGAACATACTCGAACTTTAAATTGTTTCTTCTGGATTTCATCTGTTGAATGTCATGAATAATCATCCCGATCTGTGACTTATCAAGACTATTTTTCTTGCATTTCTTAATCGTTGTTAAAGAATCTCCTTCTATAACAATATCTGTTTCTTCCATTTCAAGCGCTACTTGATCCGCTTTCGACAACGGTAAGCTTGTCCATAAGGCGATTTGACCTTCTCATGAAGTTTTGTTGAGAAAATGATAACTTTCCCCAAGCTATCCCTCGCTACGATCCCGGACGCCGCACACTTACTTCTCTCATCAAAAGCCCCATCAAAGTTTATTTTGATTTCTTGTCCATATGGCTGCCTCCACTTTATATCAACCGAAGAGGTATTCGGTTTTTCGTTTGTTCCTTCAATTTCTGCAATATATCTGAGGATAAAATGAACTGTTTCTTGACCTGATCTACTTTTATTGTCGTGAATGCGAGAATTCCTTTCGCCCCAGATAGCCCATAGTGCTAAACAGAAGATTCGACAGTCAGTCAACGAAGGGAAATCACTACCATGGTAAGCCAATCGACAAACTCGTCTTGAGTGAAGACTATCAAATTGAGATCTGATAAAACCCTCCAAACTTCCATCAAAATAGGGCATACCCTAAATAGATGATTCATTGTTTCTTCCCTATCGCCACATCGAGGACACATGCTGTTGGCAGCTAATCTTCGGGACTTCATATTAACTTTAGTTGCTAAGTAATTCAGGAGGTTTTCCATATAAAGATTTTTACTTTAGTTGGTATTTCAATCCGCCATAGTTTCTCGTAAAAGTCTTTATAGGTGGTTTGTACAGCATAAGCTATAGGATCCAAAGCTTGTAATAGTTTATAGGCGCTCCTTACCGAGTACTCGCCTGACGATTCTCCGTTCCAAGCCAGAAAGTCTTTATGTGGTTCAGCTGCTAGGGGTATCTGAAGAATCAATTCTGCTCCATCCTCTGGGAAGGTATCCACCACTAACTCTTGATTCCATTCTCTGCTATTGCTATTAATCAACGCTACAACTTTATCACTATGCAAATTATTCAAATTGGACACTACACTTAAATCTGCATAATTTGGAATCCATGAATCTTCAGATTGATATATTGCGCCCTATCCCCACTCTCCAAATCATTCCTTTCTTCAAAGTGTCTTTTGTTGCCCAAATGCTCCTCCACACATAAGAACTTGTGTTGCCCAAATGGGATTCTATAAAATTGCTATCAGGAAAATACTTCGCCTTAAAAACTTGTGCTACCAATGATTCCGGACAAGTAATAAATCTCCACCCTTGTTTTGCTAAGAGTGAACTGTTGAATTGAGCCATATTCCGAAACCCATACCACCTTCTTCCTTAGACCTACATAAAAACCTCCATTGACATTAGTGGATTCCACGCTTACCAGGTCCCTTTCTCCATCAGTAATTTGCCAATTTACTTTCAATCATTTCGCATAATTTTTTGGGGAATAGAAAACAAGACATAGCATACGTTGGAATTGCCTGCAAAACAGACTTGATAAAAACCTCTTTCCCTCTCTGGGATAAAAACCTTGAACTCCAAGTCTCAATTCATACCGCGATTTTGTCAACTATATTCAAGAAAACTTTTTTTTCCGTCTACCTACTATACTTAGAAGACCCAAATACTTCTCCGGGCTAGCAGAACTACTAACGCCCAGTACTGTTGACACTAAAACCTTCGTTTCCTCCCTAATGTTCGAACTGTAGAAAATAGTAGACTTATTAAAATTAACACACTGGCCCGAACAACCTTCATATTCCTTCAGAACTTCTTTCAGGATCAAAGCTCCCTTCTCTGTTGCTTCGCCAAACAGTATGCAGTCGTCGGCAAATAAAAGATGGGTAATCTCTGGCCCCTGTCTACTAGCCTTTGCCCCCTTTACCAGTTCTTTCTGTTTTGCTATCCTCATAAGGGCGGAGAGACCCTTGCTACAAATAAGAAATAAAAACGGGCTTAACGGGTCACCTTGCCTGAGCCCCCTAGTAGGTTGAAATGAACATCCCTTGTTTCCTTGATGATAACCGCATAGGAAGCTGTGGTGACACACTTCATAATCAAATCTACCCACCTATTTTTATACTCACATCATATACAAAAAAAAAAAAAAATGACATGTGGCTTGTTATAAACGTTGGATATATCTTCCGTTTTTTAAGAAGTGCTAAAATAGAAAGAAAAAATCAATGTTATATTTATACTATTTATAAAGTTTATTAAGTTAGTGTTATGAATTAACTATGAAATGATTGAAAATCTAAAAATTAAAATTTTTAAATGCTGGTTGAATCTTTTATATTGATTTTATATATAACTTTTCTTAAACGTCCAGTTAGTATAAGTGTTATATTTCTTAACCGTTTATAATTGACTAACACAATTTTGATAATATATATAAAACATCAATTCACACGACACAAGATTGCATTTCTAATACAAACACTTAACACATAAAATAAGTTTTTAGAATGTCACTAAGCAAATAGCTGCATTCAATATATATATATATATATTAAAGTGCTACAAATATAATTATATATTATAATATAGATTTTTCATATAATTAAAAAGTAATACAATTAAAATTAAAATCAATAAACTAAACCAATTTGAATTAAACTTAAAATCACCACACAAAACTAAACAATTTTGGTATACAATCACGTAGAATGAATTTTGATCTCAAACATTCAATACCCAACTCGTTGGATAGCGTTATAAGAAAGAGAGAATCACATCAATCACTGATCCGAAATGGAGATAATTGAAGGGGCCGGGGACAAGACAGGGAAAGTTTCTAAAGCGACTTTTGTTTTTCATATCAATGGCTACGGTAGTTAATCTCTCACTCTTTTTTATTTCTCTATCAATCTCTTCCCTTTATTCACGCCGCTCTTTCGCCCTCTCTTTCCAAAATTCTTCTCCAAGTCTTGGTTTCGTGTTAGAATGTTGGCATCCATCGCCATCTTCCATCTCTTACTTTGATACTCTCTCTCGTTTTCTTCACCAAAAATGTCTTTGGCTGCCCAGAAGCAACCTAAGGACTTGCCAAGTCTTCTCTTTTCTGACTTTATGCTCTTTTGTTCTTTCCTTCTCTCTCACCCTCTGTATTTCTCTTACTTCATCTTCTTCTCCCCTTACCTCTTCAAGGTTTTCTCTTTCCTTTCCCCTCTCTTCGTCACCACCGCCCTTTTGCTTCTTGCCTTTCTTACTCTCACTCCCACATTTTTCAACCATGGTGGGGCTTTCCACCTCGACAGCTCACCGGATTCCAAGGCAAGTTTCCTGCTTACTGCCTACCGAACGCTTGTTGAAACGTTGAGGTCTAAAGTTGACGATGCTGAAAGCGATGGCTTTGGATGCTTCGAAGAGCTTGAAGCATTTAAGATCATGTTTGAAACGTCGACTACTGTCGTCGAAACTTGTGAAAATCCAGATGATGTTTTGGCGGTGGAGTCCCAAGGAGAGTGCTTTCGAGCTGCTGAAGCTTCCATCGACCACGGTCCGAGCTTTGAAAACGATGGTAGCCTAGGTATGGCTGAAACGTCGACGACGAGTACTGCTTTAGATGAAAAACCAGCAGAGATTAGGCGACCGGAAACGAATCAGGTAAGGGCGGTAGTGAAGATCTTTGAAGACTTTCTGCAGGAAAAAGATGGGGTTGAAAATTTGTCGTCCAAAAAGACAGACAAAGAGGTCAAGTCACTAAGCGTGGAGTCCAATAAAGGTGATGAACAAAAAGAAGAATTCATCATGAGAAGGGGATCCGAGGCCAATAGAGTAAGTGATCCTCCTAAAGTGATCCGTGCTGATAATGTATTTGAGCATGCTGCCAAAGCAATGGTAAATGATTCCCCGAGAGTGAGAGGTGAATGGGGTAGTAAAAATGGAGACAATTATAACTACCAAACAATGGGATCAAATCTTGGCAACTTTGGGTCGATGAGGAAACAAAAGGAGTGGAAGAGGACATTGGCATGCAAGCTTTTCGAAGAGAGACACTCACACAACGTTGCTGAGGGTACTGAAGGGATGGATTTGCTTTGGGAGGCATATGAAACTGACTCCCATTCCCATAATAAAGTAGAAATGAAAAGCAGCTCAAAGAAAGGAAAGAAAGGTGGCAACAACAAAGATTACTGCTACGATAATGATAATTATGATGAGGATGAGTATGAGGAAGAGTCCAATGGGCAATTGTGCTGCTTACAGGCTCTCAAGTTCTCAGCTGGGAAGATGAATTTGGGAATGGGAAGGCCTAACCTTGTCAAGATCTCAAAGGCCCTCAAAGGGATTGGATGGTTGCACCATGTTAGCAGCAGGCATGGCAAGAAAGGGTAGCACTGAATTTTAGATTCCACTTTTTTCTTTTTTGTTAATTTAAGCTTGATGAGAATAGCGGATATATCATATATATATATCTATATATTTCTCTAACGATCACAAAGTAAATATGTTCTTTTGATTTCACATGAAATGTAACTTTTTTTTTTTTTCCTTTTCTTGTTCCCTATTTGTATGTGGTGGAACATCAAACAATATGCGGAAATCCAACTTTGAACATTTGATCATTTCCTATTGTTATGGCAAACAAATGATTTCCCATTTTCCTGCTTTGTTGGTGATTCTTTTATGCATGCTTTGGTCGAGTAGATGTTTAGGCTTTTTTTTTTTTTTTTTACAAGCTTTTGCAATAATGGTGTATTAAATCAGAAGGCCTAGATTGATGCTTTATCATAACCCATACAATCATTGATTCCTTAAAGGAAACCTTTATTTTTTTTCTCTCTAAATAATGGTTTAAGGGCCCTTCAGTTTATGTCACATGCAGCATATGCAATTCTATATATGATCAGAGACAGCCTAATGGAAGTTTCACCTAATATCCATCAAGTGATCTTTGACATTGTTCATAAATTCTCGGGTTGGCATCTAAATTGAACAATTTGTAGTTATGAATCTTATTGAAAATTTTACATTTTTTTTTGAGGAAATGTTAGCTATTTTGAGAGAAGTTTTTGAAAATCCAAGAATCCATTAATAGGTCGATATTTTTACTAGGTTGAACTGAGGTTTTGTCTTTTTACTCCATACAAACCCTAATTGCTTTAAAAGACTACCTGAGGAGGCAATAAATTTACAAGGTGAATGCATCTCTCACAACCACCCACCAATAGAAATGATGGCCCTTTGCATAACATAATTAAATCCTTATACCTGAAACCTTGAACATAATAAGATTAAAGAAAGGTATGTAAAATCGAAAGAATTATAAAATAGATTTTCAGGCTTGAGTAAAATAGATTTTTAGCGGCATTTTTTTTTTGCCTTTAGCGATATTTAGAAGCGCCGCAAAAAATGTCGCTAAATTAAATGCCGCAAACTTTAGCGGCGCTTATGAGAAAAAAACGCCGTTAAAGGTCATGACTTTTAGCGGCGCTTTCCTCACAAACGCCGTTAAAGGTCATGACTTTTAGCGGCACTTTCCCGCAAACGCCGTTAAAGGTCATGACCTTTAGCGGCGCTTTTCCCGCATAACGCCGCTAAAGGTCATGACCTTTGGCAGCGCTTTTCCCTAAAATGCTGCTAAAAGTCATGACCTTTAGCGGCGCTTTTCTAACAAACGCCGCTAATTTGTACAGATTTGCAATATACAATTTGTTCAATATTATACCCCTCCTGCACTAAAACAAACCAATAACAGTAAATATAACATATAATTCCAACCTAAAACAATAAATTTAGCATAAAAATCACACCAAATGCATTAATTCTAAATGATACTTGAAATTCAATAAATTAAATGAATTATAACTGAAAATATTGTTACAATAATATTAAATGTAATAATGTTAAAATAATCTTACAACGAGAAACTAAATGTCTAAGATAGCGGCTTCTGCGACTGCTGAAACATCTGCATCATATGCTGAAGCTGTAGCTCGAGCTCATCGTATTTTCTATTCTGCTCTGCTAGCATCGATGCTGCCTCTACCTCCCTCGCTGCTGCCGCTTCCGTATCCACTCTAAGTTGTTACTGGAGTTCTTCATATTTTCTTTGAACATCAGCAATTTGCTGCCTCTGCTCAATCGTGCTCTCTTGCATTTGAGATATCTGGTCTTTTAGCCTCTGAACCTCAGCACGAGATTGACCCCCGGAAGGCATGTATTGCTGGGAGCCGAATCCAAAATATTGGGTCGGGATAACACTAGATCCTTGAAATCGAACCTGACCATACCTTACAAGACCAAAAACATTAGTGATAATTCTATTATAAATATACTCAAGATTAACAGAACTATCAGTCGAAGCAGTCGTACCTTTTAGAACCCAAAACATCGGTAATAATTCTGTTATCAATCTCCTCAAGATTAACAAAACTATCAGTCGAAGCAGCCGCTTCATACTCCGCCTTCTTCTCCTTTAGTTTATCCTAATAAATCAATGAAAGAGTTAGAAACGAAATATATAATAAGAAGGAATGCAACATAATTTAACATTATAAATTTAAAACTACAAACGATGAATTAAACTATTATAATTAAACATTAGAAATATTTATAATAAATCAAATTTTATTAAGTAAATATACCATAATTTCTGCAGCTTCGGATGTCATCGGAGATCCATCCTTCTTCTTATGCTTAATATCAAAAAGTTGAAGGCATCCAACTTTTGACCAGACGAAGCTTCCTACATTGTAGCGAAAAAATATAATTTAATAGTATAAAATCATTAATATTTGATGTAATTAATAAATTATAATACCTCACCTCATTACACAAGTAAAACTTCTGGAACCTATCGTGTGCGTGAATTTTTGTTTCTGTCTGCTGCTTGTTCCAACTCGCTCACGGTCCTATATAATGGAATTTGAAATATGCATATAGTAAATACTATAAACCGAAAAATTTATAAGAATTTAGAAGTACGTAATACCTCTCCTTTCTTTGAATTTCAGAATCTAACTTGATCTTCCCATTGGTACCTCAACATTCCCGGCGGGACATTTCTTAATTTTTCGTTGAGACTTATATCTTTCTTAAAATATTATTTTTTCGGCGTGCTTTTATTGTCTCTTCATTTTTTACCCAATATCTTCTTAACATAGTCATCGGATACCTCTAAAGCAAATCTCTCCTGAAAAAACACAAGTTTAAAAAGTTAATATAAATGAAAGTTAAACCAAAGTATTATAAATTACATTCACGTTTTGTTACCTTAATATTATCGAGAGCCTGATTTTTGTTGGCATCAGGCATGTGATGCCATGATTCGTAGTTAATGGGCAACATATTGGTATTTCGTGCTATAATGCCCAAATAGCCTGCTAACGGTCAAGCTTCAGATCCAACAGGCTAGCCATGATTGTTTCTCCTTACTTTAACACGCTCGACAGGATCTAGGTCGTATAAATCTTTAAGCAATGTACGTTCTCGACCTCTGCGCGTCCCACCACTTTCAACTAAAAATGATATATTATTATATTAAAATTGAAAAATGAATCAATAATAAAATTTAACATGCATGTAAAAATAAACTTAAATTTACTTTGAAATTCTCCAGGCTCGTCATCTATGCCTGGCACACTAGAAGATCCAACAACTGTTTGCTGTTCACTATTTGCTCTTTCTGAATTTGGAATATTTTGGACAATACTTAACTCATGTAATCGTCTTCTAGGCATTTTTCCTACAATACACATAAGATAGTTCAAAATTTTAGTAACAAATAACAACAATAATAGTACATTTAAAATGGTTAAATTATATAACATGACAAATATTAAAATTATAATATTACATATAAAATAAAATAAAAACATTAACTCACTAATACTTAAAAAATAAAAGTTGCAAATCAAAATACAAACAACATTAACTCACTAATACTTTAAAAAAATAGAAAATAAAATAATATCAAACAACATTAATTTAAGTTAACACTTTACCAATGGAAGTATAAGTGCTGATATCTGCTGAAATTTTGTCTACAAATATCCAGCAATAGCTTTTTAAACCTCAAGACCAAAAGCGTGGAACCTACAAATGGGGGGGCACACTTTACTACAATAAAACAAGGTCAAAACAATAAAACAAATTTTAAGTTTCGGTTTAAATAAGTATGATTATGCTTTGTAGTGAAAGAAAATTCATATTAATTAAATAAATATGCTCAAAAATGATTATTTACCTAATTGGGTAATACCTTTTTTACAAGTAAATGTTAAATATTTTTTTAAAACACTTGCTTATTGTTTGCAGCAGAATTATAGCAATGGAAGCCTGCAACCACGAGAAAGATAGACAAGATACAGAAAAAGGTTATGAAATAATGGTTGTAATTATAATTAGAGAATAATAAAGATACATTCAATGATAATTCAAACTTGAAATATCATTGACAGAACAAAAATGCAATAATAAATAAAATATGTCATTTAGGGTTAAGAAAAATGTAACACCCCCTACCCGTATTCGTTGTCGGAATAGGGTACAAGTCATTACAGGAGTTTATAATTTTTTTTTTTACTCAATATAACCCTTTTATAAATATCTAGCCTTTCCTACAAATTTTAAACCGGGACCATTCCAATTCAACTAATCTAATTCAACATATTTTCATAATAGATTCATGCATATTTATAAGATAACATCAACACATACCAAACCAAGGTTTGCTAGCCATACCAATGGTGACCTTACATTCATTTCATTTAACATTTATTTTATTAGCTAATACATGCCATTCATTTCCAACTAAAGTTTCTTTAAATCTTTGAAATCTTGGGGTTGATAGTGTGATGAGTCTCCCACCGAACCGACCTTCAAGCTCTTAACACTACAAAACAGGGAAAAAGGAAATAGGGTAAGCACTTTGTGCTTAGTAAGCCCATGTAACAAGAATTATACTTACCCAATATTTTCAATACAAACAATAAACATTTATATACCCATTCAATGCATTATTACCCTAACATTCACAAACTCAACATTCAAGTCAGTCCAATAATTTCCACATATCAATAATATAAATACTATGATTGATGAGCTCATCAATATCATGATTTCCATTTCCTTGTTATTTTTCCATATTTATCCGTTGAATTACTCGAATTTCGATGGATTTTCAGAGGTACACTTTAGTGTACAAATCGGTCCGTCAATTCATATTCATGTGCGCACATTTTCATTTCGAGAGCACACTCCCGAACCTCATCTTTACGGTGGGATTACCAGTCGTGCTAAATCACAGAATATAAACTCATAGAGTATTGTCGGGATTACCACCAGTGCTAAATCCCAAACGACAATTACTCTAATGAGCTTGATCTGAATTACCATCAGGCTAAATTGAGACCCTAATTCGGATTACCCGTCCGGGCTAAATCCATTTTCCACATATTCTTCGGAGGGCTATATCGGATAGGATCACCATCAAGCTAGATCCTTTTACCGTCAATTCCTTTTCGAGAGATCCATCAATTTTCCTTTCATTCAACCGGATTTCTTCCCTTTTTATCAAGTATATCAATGTTTCATCAATTTTCATACAATGAACATTCAAATTATATTCATATCAATAACATACATTTCAAGCATTTAAGAATATAATTCAAGTTACATGAACTTACCTTGATACTTGTTCGTACACAAAAATCTACTAATCTGGGACTTTTTCCTTTCCTCTATCTAACTTCGTATTTGTGTTTTCCGGATCAAAATAAATAAATTCAATCATCAATTCAACACATTTCATGTTCACATGTAGCATTCACTATAATTCTATTATTGTTCATAATTCATTCAAAGCTGTCTACTTGAGTCATAGTCACCAAATTATTTATTTCTCGAGATACAGAACTCCAATTTAAGAACCGTTAATTTTCTCTAAAACTAGACTCACATATATTTATACCATAAAATTTCCAGAATTTTTGGCTTAGCCAATTAGTACAGTTTATTCATTAAAGTCACCCATGTTCTGCTATCTGGCAGTTCTGACCTTTCTTCACTAAAAATTAATTATCTCTTCATACAGAATTCAGGTGATGTTCTCGTTTATTTATATTGAAAATAGACTCATTCAGGATTCTAAAAATATAAATTTAAGCCCCTAATTATTTTTATCCAATTTTTGATGATTTTCTAAAGTTAGAACAGAGGAACCCGAATTCATTCTGAACCAGTCTTACAAAAATCTAAATATCTCAAATATAGAACTTCTTTTCTTTCCTTGTTTCTTTCATATAAAAATAGATTCAATAAGCTTTAATTTCATATCTCACTCAACTTCTAATTCCACTTCTACGATTTTTGGTGAATTTTCAAACTTACTCTACCGCTGCTGTCCCAAAACTGTTTTCTTATAGCTTGTTTTACAATTAAGTCCTTTATCCAATTCTAACTTCAAATTCTTTCAATTAAACCACTAATTCATCATTTTATTCATCATATGCTATATTCAAAACTCTAAAACTTCAAAAACTTCAACTTAAATTCATCAAAACTTTGTTCTAAAACTTATAAAGCATCAAAATTAAAAGAAAAGACTAAATTAACTTACCAAATTAAACTCCAAGCTTCAAACTTTCTATTTTTCCTTTTCTTCTTTCTCTTCTCTTTTCTTTCTCTGTTTCGTCTTTACTCTCTGTTTCTTTTCTGTTTCTAACCTTTAGTTTGTTTATATATATATAATAATATAATAATATAATATATAATATAATAATATAATAATATACTTTAAAAAAAATCTCAGATTTTCATACTTAAAATCGCCTCAACTTTACAAAATGGTATAATTTCCATTTTGGTCCTTCATAATTTCTTTTAATCTATAATTTAACTTTTACTTTCATTTCAATCTAGTCCTTTTATTTAATTTCCTACCCAAACGATAAAATTTTCTAACGAAAATTTAATACCACATTACTAATATTTTATAAATATTTATAAAACATTTCCTATCATATAAATATTCATGCAAATATATTGAATTAAATTTCTCTTTAAATCGGATTTATGGTTGCGAAACCATTGTTCCAATAACCTTGAATTTAGGTCATTACAAAAAATCTTTGTTATTTAAATAAAGAAACAAAGGAAACAATTTATGTCCCTTTCACAGGCAAATCATGTCAAAGAAAAACTTCAGGTCTTGGATAATCTGTCAAACTATATAAATTTGCATTGTAATATCCAATAGGAAAGTTTCCAAGTGTCCGATTAACTGCCAAAACATAACACATATGCCAAAACATGACATACACAAGATTTAGCTTGTATAGTCTGTCACCATTAAAAATGTACTGCTCGGATGATTAAAATAGAAGTACCCCAAAATTTAAGCGAAGCACTAAAATTTTGCATAACGTCATCTAAAATAGGATGTTGAGAAAGAGAAACCTCAAAACACCATTGTTTCTTTAAAATAACTCTTAAAGAGAAAGACAGCAACTTCCAGCAATAGACAATATCCACAAGACAGCAATCACCAGAACAATAATAATGCCATTCAAATATAACTTTCAAATGCAAAGTAACATAATTCGTAGCTCTCGTGTCAATAAAAACTGATCAACACATAACAATTCAAGAAAAAAAGTAACAATATATATAGAGGAACTTCTTAAGATCTCTTCCAGAAGCAATATCCCACAATACAGTAAAAGCCAGGTGAGTCTCAAAGTCACTCAAATCATATCTGCGATTTAAATGTAATGTTACACGATATATAATAATAATATCAGGGTTTACGAAATTACAACCATGTTTCAACCATAGCAATCCAAAGTTCTCTAGGTTAAACTTGTACAAATTTTTATGGATTTAAAAGCACCCTTCTGTTTTGGTAAAGGTTTCATTTAGAACTCATATCCAAGAATTGAAGTTGAAATGAACTTTTGATTAGCAAATTTACAGGTTGAATATAAAGCAGTTACCAGAATGCTTACAAGAACTACAAATAACAATCAGGAATTCTGAGACGATTTGATCGCAGCCAATCTTCTAAAAATAGGAACAGAGCTACAAATAACAATTACATACAAGAACTCTCAATAAAAGCATATGACATAACTTAACAAAAAGGAAATTTTGTATTATTTTCATAAAAAGGGAAAATAAAATTCATATTTTTTACATATATAATGGGGGGAATATTAAAAACAGAACATCAACAGAAACAAAAATGTTTTATTATTTTAAGAACAGTGTACTCGTCTCTTGGTTGAAAAGTATAAAATTGATTATAGAGGAATTAACACAAGTAAGTTCTCATCCCACTAAGCTTCACTAAAACCAATGTGCCCAACGTGACTAAAGTTTGGCAAACAAATATAAATGGCTTAGACTCCAGGCAGGATTTATCCATACAGAAAATTTCACTTATAGCAAAGACAGAATTGAAACCTCTGCTCACAGAGGGTAATCTGATTTCAGGCCAATTGAAGTTTGATTTTTTGTCCTTTTTTCACATTCAACATTTTTAGTAAAATTTCTTTTCACCTTTTCATTTGTTTATTTTAGTTTCCACTGACATCAAGGTCCGCGGCACACTTCAAAAAGTCCTGGCTCAATATTTACCAATTCTCAAGCATTTGACAAGAATATCAATTCTTTGAACTACGGAAAAGCAATTTTATACACTGAGCACTAGTGATAAAAGCATTTTATTTTATCAGCCATTCCTTTCGAAAAACTCAACTCGACAGAAAAATGTGCCAAATTATGAGACTCTGGGGCTGATTAGGCACTGCCAAACATTTGACAAATACATGAAAAACTATGGCAGAGTATTGTAAATATCATCTCCACAGCAAGTGCCTTCTCAGCTACATTCAGAGCATAACGAAGACAAAAAGAGGTAGGGGACCATAAGCAGAAGCTTAGACATTTAGGGCAGGAATAATCATAAGAAAGCAATCCTTGGGGCATGCTCCAGCAGCAGGTAGTGCTGTAAATGAACCAAGCTTAAACAAATGGGCCTCTGATCATGCTCATTCCTCAAAATCTTTACCAATGTTTGTTTATTTAGCTTGATAAACTAACATAAATGAACAAAAACGGAACTGGTCATTTTACACTCCATTCATTTATAGCTCTAACAGCAGGGATTTTGTTTGTTGTTCGAAGCTGCAGGGAATTATAGCCTGCAAAAACGTTGTTTCTTTTTATCCATAGTTTTAACCACTAGTGTCATGGGAAACTCAACCATTTTTGCAGGCTTTTGTGAACATTCCAAGTGAGGACAATAACCACAGTTTTCAGATATATGGCTTGAAATAAAGAAAAAATAGAAGCATAGAATCTTAAAGACATATTAATTTAAACTGAAAAAATCTTAAAAAATATATCATTGAATTACTGAGATGGACCATATTAATTTAAACTGAAGCATCACAAACTCTTATATCACTCAACTCATAAGCTAACAACTTTCTGCCAAACCCATTTCCTTGGAAGCCTGCTATGATATAACCCATTTGTACAAGTAAACCATTGCAAAATATATCCAGGATTCGGTAAAATGTAGCTTTCTTTAGTCAAAAACTTACAAATAGTAAAACCCATGACACAACAATGTTGTCATCTTTCCATGGGTTAAGACTCAAAGTAACAAAATCTCTAAAAGCATAGTCTATCTCAATCCCAAGAGAGCGATAATAGTTAGATCCAGTTTCAACAGAATTCTCAACATTATTAGTTACTTTCCATGCACTAAAAATCCCCACAACCACAAATTGATACCAAAAAAAAGAAAAGATTATTAAAATCCAAACATCAATTTAAACAGCAAAGAACAATTTTTTGTGCATGCACCATGAGTAACTTAACCAAGTTCACTTCCATACTACCTTTTTTTGGCTAACAAAAACACTATTTAAAGCAAAACCTCCATCTTTCCCGAATCAAAACCAAATCCCAAATAATTCACAATTATTTCTCATACCCATTTACCAAAACAAAAATTACTCAATTAAGATATAATTAGTGTTACACTTGAAATAGTAGAAACAAATGAAACTAAATGGAAATAGTAACATGTTTAACGACAGTATCCCCTGGTTCGACCTCTACTCTTTGCATGCAATGCAATAAAACATGACACTGTGAAGCCGTTAATTTTCTGAAAAGGAAATGGTCATGGGATGCCTAGGTAATGTGAATACCAGTGTAGCAGTAGTACCCGTTGTTTCACCTGCGAAAAAAAAAAAACAATAAGGGCGGAGAACACCACTGTCATCTAAATGTACAAAAGAAACAATTAGAGAATAAAACAATTGGAAAACAAATTCCATGACTCTATTGAGAAATTTCTTGTCGGTTGTCACAAATCCGGCAACTAATGCCGGTGGATTGGTGCCGACGGATAAAAGAAACGGTGCTTGCCGGTGGGTGTTGGAGTGGAGAAGGGGAGAAAGAATTGGCTGTTAGGGATTAGAATTTGGGGGAATCGACCGAAGAGGGAAAGAAAAGAAAGGCAGTGGCTAATTAAAACGGTGAAGTTTAGGCTATTTAAATTTTGTGGCGTTTACTAATAAGAATGGCAGTGTTTTACAAATTTGTGTAACATATTTGCGGCGTTTTTAGAAAAAACGTCACTAAAATTGAGATAAGATAAAACGACAGTGTTTTGCATAATTGTGTAACATATTTGCGACGTTTTTTAGTAAAAACGTCACTAAACCGCTATAAACATATTTGCGGCACTTTTCTATAAAAACGCCACTAAAACCTCTATAAGATAAAACGATAGTGTTTTGCACAATTTATGTAACATGTTTACGGTGTTTTTTGGTAAAAACGCCACTAAACCGCTATAAACATATTTGGGCGCTTTTCGGTAAAAACGCCACTAAAACCTCTATAAGATAAAACGGCAGTGTTTTGCACAATTGTGTAACATATTTTCGGCGTTTTTTAGTAAAAACGCCACTAAACCGCTATAAACATATTTGCGGCACTTTTCAGTAAAAACGCCACTAAAACCTCTATAAGATAAAACGACAGTGTTTTGCACAATTGTGTAACATATTTGCGGCGTTTTTTTTTAAAAACGCGACTAAAACCGGGATAAAACGGCAGCGTCTAGCGGAAATGTGTAACATATTTGTGGCGTTTACCATAAACGCCACTAAAAACCATATAAAAACGGTGCCATTTTGCACAGTTTTGCAAAAATTTACCTCAACTTTTTGTGGCCTTTTTTGTAAAAACGCCACTATTGATCAATTTTAATTTTTCCATTTTTACATATTTTTCCTATTTTTTCTTTCAAAATTTTTGTGCTCATATCCGTTAATTTTTGAAATTTTTATTTTTGATTATTAAACTTTTAACTCAAATATGTATTAAAATATTATTATTTAAATTTTTAAATTTTTAAGTTTTTATTTTTAAGATTTAAATTATTTTGAAGATCTTTATATTTTTAAATTAAATATTTAAAAAATAGTATGATTTTATCTATTTTATCAAAATCCCTAATACTTAAATCCCTAAACACTAAGACTCTAACTTTATTATTTGATATGGTTTAAGTAGTAAACCCTAAACCACATAAATCTAAAATACTAAAAATTAAACTATAAACTTGGCCTAAACCCTAAACTAACCGGCCTTAATCTTAAATCTTAAACTTTAAACCCTAAATCATAAACCCTAAATCCTAAACCATAAAGATTAAACCATAAACTATATACTCTAAATTAAAACACAAACCCTAAATTATCATGACAATTAATTCAAAATTTTAAAATTAATATTATCTCTTTTACGATTATATAAGAAATTATTTAATAAATTTTTTCATCTTTAACAAATATTTTTCTATGTTTTACTTTCAAATTTGTAACTTTTCATAATTAAGTCAGTTTCAAATAGCAAAATAAAATTAAATTCAAAACAAAAATAAGAAAAAATGAAAATTAAATCGAATCAAATCGAAATGAGTGTCGATTACCCTAAATAAAAATTGAACTATTGCTCAACATTTAACGGCGTTTAAGGTTAGGGTTTAATTGTTAATTGTAATTTAGTGTTTGTATTTTAGAGTTATGATTTAGGGTTTAGAATCTAGATCCATGGTTTAAAGTTTAGGGTTTATACTATTTAAGGTTTAAAGTTTAGGGTTTAGGGATAAACAGATGCACAATCAGATTTTGCTAGAGGATGAAATTAATTTGTAAGTAAAAAATACAATCTCACCATTTTTATAGCATATATTTTTATAATTTTTTAATGATTAAATCAAATTTGATGTTCTGTCTTCATTCGATAAACCCTAAACTAGCCTAAACCCGTGAACCTTAAACCATACACCCACAAACTCATAAACTCATAAACTCAAGCCATAACCCTAATCTTAAGACTAACCATAAGCCATAAACTCTAAACACTAAATCTTAAAATGCTGAACTTGAAATCCTAGTCAGCACATACAAACCACTAAACTCTTAATTATAACCTTAAACCCTAAATTATTTAGATAAATTTTGAATATTATATATTCTTTCAATATTTTGGAAATTTAAATAACATTTTCAATTTACTAATTAATTTTGTTTCTCTACAAATGCACGGGTTACCAATTTTTTAATTTTAATATATATAAAGCTTATCTATTATCTCTAAAATAATTTAAACTATAATTATAATTTTAATATATATATAAGAAATTAAATAATTTAAACTATAATATATATATATATATATATATATATATATATAAAGTCTGTTTTCTTATAGTGGCTAAACCTTAAATATAAATTTTATAAGGGACAAAAGAAATTAAAATAGAATGTTAATAATGCTTACATAGACTCTAAAATAAATTAATTTTTAGCGGCGTTTTTTAGAAGCGCCGCTAATGTTCGATCTTTTGTGGCGTTTTTTAGAAGCGCCGCTAATTCTCGATCTTTAGCGGCGTTTTTTAGAAGCGCCGCTAATTCTCCGATCTTTAGTGACATTTTTCTAGAAGCGCCGCTAATTCTCTGATCTTTAGCGGTGTTTTTTTAGAAGCGCCGCTAATGCTCCGATCTTTAGTGGCATTTTTATAGAAGCGCCGCTAATGCTCCGACCTTTAGCGGCATTTTTTTAGAAGCGCCGCTAATGCTTTGATCTTTAGCGGCGTTTGGGGGGAAAACGCCGCTATTTCTCCTTTTTAGCGGCGTTTTGAAATAAACGCCGCTATTGCTCAACTTTTTGTGACGTTTTCTTTCAAACGCCGGTAATGTATAATAATTGTGGCGTTTTTCATTAAAACGCCACTAAAAACGCCGCTATAAGTCTGTTTTGGTGTAGTGCTTTCAGCTACAGTTTATCAGATTCACTTGTTTGGACATGCTTGTATCTTCATAGACCAAAGATATTGTTTCAGTTCGACAAAGATATGGCAATATGTAACATCTTCCTGTGGAGTTTTATTCCTCGTTTGACATAAAATAAAAAATAAAAAAAAAATAAAAAAGGTAAACTATAAAGATAGTCACTTAATTATTATCATGTTTTTATTTTGGTCATTTAGGTCTAAAAATTTCTATTTTAATCACTAATGTTGTCGGATTTGATCACTACTCCGTTAAATCACTAACGGTGACTTTTTTAATTAGCATAATAACAAATTTAACCTTCTAATATTTACAAACTCTATCAATTTAGTCCTAATTCTAAAAATTCAACAAATTTAACCATCAACTTTACACATTATATCAATTTAGTTTTGCTTCTTAAAAGTTCAAAAAATTTAAAATAAAATATTTAAAAGTTAATTTTTCGATAAAAATCATAAAATTCTATGAAAATACATATAAAATTATAAATAAATGAATACTCATTTTTCTCTTTTCTTGACATGATTTATTTATTAAAATAATACTTTTATAAATAAAATATTTTTCAAAAAAACCCAAAAGCAAGACTTAAATCAAATTCAAAAATTTCCTTTTTAATTTTTTTATAAATAATAAATTTTATTATACTTTTGACCTTACTCTTTACTCCTCGTCAAATTTGCTGAGCGTTGGGCACCACCTTCTCCCACTACCATTGGCACTAATAACCATTACTACAAACTTCTCGATTTCCACGTCCTCCATCATCTCGTCATTGAACTAAGAATTGATTGTGGAGCTGTCGGCATGACCTTCCATCTATTGGGTCTCCAAGGCCTTATTCTCACCTATAGAATCCCCAATCACGCCCACCCTCAAGCACAACCTGAAACTCAAACGCAAAAAACCCGTTTTAGGCAACAACCTAAAAACATT
Source organism: Gossypium rotundifolium (assembly GCA_025506655.1). Lineage (NCBI taxonomy): Eukaryota > Viridiplantae > Streptophyta > Magnoliopsida > Malvales > Malvaceae > Gossypium > Gossypium rotundifolium. The sequence continues at coordinate 161,051,423 of CP106732.1, read as the reverse complement.
GATTCTCATCCTTTTCGACCTTATGTTGTAATTTTTGACCCAAACTAAACATGATGGTCATTAATGTTGAAATAAAGGAAAAAAATTGAATCTAGGTGAAGTCTTCTTAATTGTCTAATAAATAATTTTCATGTTAGAAAATGAGAAAAATAGATATTTATTTATTTATAAATATTTTATATTTATTTATGTATTTTATAAATATTTTATTTAACGGAGGAGTGACCAAGTTATTAAATTTCAAAACATTAGTGACTAAAATAAAAAATTTTGAATTTGAGTAACCAAAACATAAACACGCTAATAGTTAAATGACTATTTATAAAATTTACCCAAAAATGAGTCGGTACACTTCCTACTTATTACTAAAAACAGGAAGGTAGTGAATAATGAGGATGGGCAAAGAAATTAGAAAACTCAACCTCAAGCGTTTCGTTTATCTTAAATGTTCCTTGTCTTCACTTTTTAGCTGTCTGACAAGAATCATGTGCTTCGACTTAACATGCCCATGCTCTTCTGGTAAGGAATGAAATTGGTAGTGGCATACAATTCTCGTGGGCTACAGAACAAAGCACCACCATTCATTTGGTCATGTGTACCCAAATGCGCCCAATTGTTTGCTAGTTCATCATGGGAGCCTTCTTTGTTAACTATTGGAATTGGGTTGAGCTTTATATACCCTTTGTCTCTGAAGTTTTTTAATTTTACAAGTAGTTTATGTATCTAATTTTATTTATTTATTTATTATGTTCTAATATTACCCAAGTACACATGATAATTTTTTAATTTTTTATTTGGTAAGATAACAGAGGCCACAGGTCTAATACAAAGAAAGTAGTAGTACTAAGTGTAACAAAATGGCTTCCTAGTCTATCATCCTCCAGCATTGAAATTACAAATAAGCAGCTAAATTGAATGGCATCCCAGCCAAGGTGTGTGCAGCTCTATTAGTCACTTGATAGAAATTAACCTTCCAGTTCCTTGTCAACAAATGCTTCACTCTACGTATCAAGGAATTATTCCTATCTGCTGCTGCTGCACATCTTTACCAATATTTGGTTGTCGCTTTCCACCAGCACGCGGCTAGACCCTCTCTCCCATGCAGTCAACGATCCCATACCTTGACCTCCAGTGGACTAATCCCTGCAAGATGAATGACGCTTATGGTCGAGAGATAGTGTGCAAATCTGTTCCAATCCCAATTGCCTTTAATATTAGTCATATAACTCACCAAGGTATTATCCACAAGTCCAGCCGAGTCAATCATGTGATTCTCGAGGGGTACCACTGTTGGTGTCCAATTGTCCTCCTAAATCCAACAAGTTTCCCGTTATCGATTGTCATGACTTCTCGTATATCAGTCCAAATATCTGCAATCGAGCACCAAACAGAAGAGCACTAGAGCAGTTAGTACTATTTGGACATTTAAACTACTTATATGGTGGTTCTAAAGTTATTTTTTTCTTATTTTGATTACTCTAATTTTTTTTTTTTGTCAAATATAACACTTAGTAAATATTGTTGTTTTGATCACTAATATGTTAAAATTCAAACGAAAAGCTGACTAGGATGTCACATTTTGTTGACTGTTATGCCAATTGTGTATATATTTTACAGGTCATTAAAGTAAATTTAAAAAAAATCATTTAACATTAACTAAAAAATTTTACCTTCCTGGTAAAATCCCTACTTTTTGTGTTTTGTTTTGTTTCCTTTCTATCTGCATTCAAGGCAGAGAAGAAGGACAGAAATGGATGAAGCACATGCCATCACGATCTGCTACTGTGGAATTCTGGCAGCATTAAGGGCATTTCGGTCACGATAATCCCGGAAGATGATTCTTTGGTTGCTGAAACTGTGGAATTCAATCATTTCTTGTTCTTTTTTTGACCCTTTCATCCTCTGTTTCAGAATAAACAATTGTGCCTTCATCAATAAAATGAACTATCATTCTACCCAACTTAGTTATCCTTGGAATCCGTCTTGTATAGTTCAACCGTGCAGCTTGTTGAAAAAATTTAGTTCGAAAGCGATTTTTTTGTACGGCAAAAATTAAAATTTTGAAAATTGAGTCGGTTTATTATATTTATAACTATAAACCTTAAACCGAACTCGCATTTGTACAGCGATTTTCAACCATCCGTGCGGCCTTAGGGGTTTTCTTCCTCCAAAAACACCTAAATCAGTCTAACCCCCAACAATCGAAGATCAAACATAATTCTTCTAAGGTGCTAACAAAAACAAAGATGAACAAATTTGAAATATAAGATCAAAGTAACAGAAGAGCTAAGAACACAAGAAAGAATTTTGAGAGAATGCTCTCAAGAATTCTATTACTCAATGAATTATTTACAATGAGGAGGAGAGGCCTCTATTTATAGTTAAGCCTCCCCAAAATCAATGATACGGATTAAAGTACATCAATGGCTAAGATTAGAAGCTATCTACGAATCATATCTCTAAGGTTACATTTATTATATCTTCTAAGATTACAAGTTATCTCTAAGATTGCATATATTTGACTTGGTCTTACTTTGTAGATGAGTCTTTAATCTATCTAAGCAATAAGCCAATTTGGTTGGGCCAAATAACCTCCCTTGAACATGATGGATCACATAATTGTGCCATGGTTGTGGGCTCCCATATTCAACCCATGATATTCTCCCCCACCTATTTTAGTAACGCCCTCGTCGCGTCCTCCACATAGAACTGGTCTATCTTACCTTGAAACTGTCAGAAGGCCTCGGCAGGTTCCCAACTTGCTTCACTGTTGGAAAGTCATTTCCGTCGCACTAAGTACTCATGCATCGGCCTATAGTTCTTCTCGTCTGATCACACGGTCTGCCTTGATACTTTCAACTTCACGATCGTAGGAGACCTTTACCCCCATTGATGCTCGTTCTGACTTCCCTCGATTTGCTTCTTGATCCTCATAGAATCGCTTAAGCATACTCATATGAAACACTGGTTGGACTTTAAGTTTTGTTGGCAACTCAAGCTTGTAGGCCACCTTGCCTACTCTCCTCAAAACTCAAAAGGGTCCTCCATACCGTCACACAAGCCCATTATGCAATCCATTATGTCACAAAATCAAATGTAATTTAGCAAGAACTGCGTCACCAACTTGAAATTGCACATCCCTTCAATTTTGATCCACCCATTTCTTATTGCGCTTGCTTGCCTTGTGTAGACAAGCTATAGCTAAGTCATTTTTCTCTTGCCAATCCTTCCAAATCGATAAGCTACCAAATTTGGTCCAGTATAACGAGTCACAACAACATTAGGTGTGAAAGGCTGTTGTCCCGTTACTATCTCGAATGGACTTTGATTCATAGCCCCCATTCACTGCAAGTTGTAAGAAAATTGTGCCACGTCCAACTTTGGCCAATCCCTTTGTGTGGCATTCACATAGTGTCAAAGATACAACTCCAACGACATATTCACTCGTTCGATTTGCTCGTCGATTTACGAATGCATGCTAGTGGAGAAATTCAAAGTCCGAGCTTATAGACTTGAACAACTTCGTCCAGAACCAGCATGTGAATCGCCCATCTCGATCACTGATGATAGATAGTAGCACTCCCCAATATTTCACCACGTGTCTAAGGAACGAACGAGTTGCCTCCTCAGCAAGGCACTTCTTGGTTACTGGAATGAACGTTGCATACTTTGAAAACCTATCCACCACAACAAAAATACTTACAAACCCATCAGATTTAGGCAAACCAACAATAAAGTCTATGGATACACTGTCCCATAGTCTTTTCGGAATGGGTAAAGGTTGTAGTAAACCGGTCGAAATCTTCAGCTCAACCTTGTCTTGTTGGCATATTAGACAATTTTTCACATTGGTCTCCACATCATCACCCATGTGAGGCCAATAGTAACGATCCTCCAAAAGGGCCAAAGTTTTGACTTCCCAGTTCTTCTAATTCTTGCGGGGACATACGATAGGGGGCCCTCACCGGTGGCTCTAAGTTGGGCACTAACTCAATTATGTGATCAATTATTGCATATCTACTCACATATAAGTCTCTTTAACTATGCATTGCTTTAAATAAATTTAGCTTATCTTTTGTAAGGTATTAAACTTACCTTAACACATCGGTGATTCACTTTTGTTCTCATTTCACATTCTTAGCCCAAAGTAGACTTTATAGAACACACGGATATACTGGAACAAATACTGAGAGGTGCATTATAATGCACAAGTGAACGAGAGCACCAATGTGCTAGTAATCAGAGAGCACCAACGTGCTAATAATCAGAGAGCACCAACGTGCTAATAATCGAGAGCTCTAAAGTTCCTTAATGGCATGCCACTAATATCTCAGTAGTTCTAAATTTCGTCTACTTGGGCATCAAAGCTAAATCTCATATATTTAAATAATTCACATATATTTCAAAAAAGATAAATAACAATAATTTAAAATTCTTGTAGTACTTACAACAAAAGGTTGAAATGATATATGTTATTCTTCCTTCACTCCTTAACCTTCTCTTTTCCTTTTTCTTCAATTCGGTCCTCTCCTTTCTTTTCTTCCATTTCATATAAACATATAACATTTATATGTTAAAAAATAATAAAATAAACTTTCTGTACTATTTAATAAAATAAACATGTATAATAAAATAAATTCATCCTTTCTTACTTTTGCTCACATTTCAATTTAATCCTTTACTCATAAATTTATTCAAAGCTGTCCTTTTGTGTCATAGTCACTAAATTATTTATTTCCAGAGCTACAGAACTCCAAATGAAGAACCGTTAATTTTTCCTGAAACTAGACTCACATATATTCATACCATAAAATTTCCAGAATTTTTAGCTTAGCCAATTAGTACAGTTTATTCAACAATGTCACCCCTATTCTGCTGTCTGGCAGTTCTGACCCTTCTTCACTAAAAATTAATTATCTCTTCATATAGGATTCCGATGATGTTCTTGTTTATTTCTATTGAAAATAGACTCATTCAGGATTCTAAACATATAAATTTAAGCCCCTAATTATTTTTATCCAATTTGTTATGATTTTCTAAAGTTAGAACAGGGGAACCCGAATTCATTCTGACCTTGTCTCACAAAATTCATTATATCTCATGATTTACATATTTATTGCTTACAACGTTTCTTCTATGAGAAACTAGACTCAATAAGCTTTAATTTCATATCTCACTCAGCTTCTAATTCCACTTCTACAAATTTTAGTGATTTTTCAAAGTTAGTGTACTGCTGCTGTCCAAAACTGTTTTAGTGCAAACTGTTTATTACCATTTTTCCCCTAAGCTTTTAATAAATGATAATTTCGTCCCTGCTCAATTAACTTCTCAATTGAGCTGATTTTTCCTCAATTAACACTTTATTCTATCACTTTAAACTGCTTTATAACCTTTAGGAATCAGAATTTCAGTAATAGTCTTTAATTCCAAATATTTTCACAATTTAGTTCCTAAAAATCAATTTCTAATTAGATATTCCATCAATTAAACCCCTAATTCATCAATTTGATCCACATAGCTCATGTTTAAAAATATAAGAATTTCCAGAATTTCAACTTAATTCAACAAAGCTTTGTTCTAAAACTTATAAAGCATCAAAATTAAAAGAGAAGGACTAAATTGACTTACCAATTAAACATCTAAGCTTTAAATCATCATTTTCTCCTTTTCTTTCTTTCCCTTTTCTTCCCCTGTCGTCTTGTTCTCTGTTTCTTTTCTGTTCTTCTTTCTTTTACTTTCTCTTTATAATATATATAATAACAATATAATATAATATATTATATTTAAAACATAAAATATCTTTATTATATAATAATATATATTAAACATAAAATCTCAGATTTTTCATACTTAAACCGCCTCAACATTTAAAAATGGTATAATTTCCTTTTTAGTCCTTTTTATTTTCTTTAATCTATAATTAAACTTTTGCACCTTTTTCAATTTAATCTTTTCATTTAATTACCTACCCAAGCGTTAGAATTTTCTAACGAAATTTTAATACCACATTACTAACATTTTATAAATGTTTATAAAATATTCATACAAATATATTGAAATAAATTTCTCTTTAAATCGGATTTATGGTTGCGAAACCATTGTTCCGATAACCTTGAATTTAGGCCATTACATGATCCACCTCCCTCTTTGGTGGTAATTCTTTAGGCAACTTGGCAGGCATCACATATCTAAAAGACTGCAATAACTGGCTCACTTCTTTTAAAATTTCACCAACGGGCTAAAAGACTTCCTCAGCCTTTAATATGGCTATGTAGGAGGCTTCATCTCTACGAACTCCTTAGGCAAATTGGATCGCCAATAATATTTTTCCTACCATACCTCATTTCCTTTTCATTTGTACCATATATCAATGGTTTGGATCCGATATCACCATATAATTACCAAAAGAAAAGTATTCACGTTAATCCGAACAAGAAAGCTTAATCCAACCACAAAGTTAAAGACATCAAGTGGTATTACCTTAATGGTGTCTTTACCAATCCATTCGCCAAGTCGAATCTCAACTACTTCAGCCATGCCCTCTATCTTAACACTTTTGAATTGACGGTCTTGATCCAACACGATTCCTTCTATTTTAAGCCCGATATCACGAATAGTCTCTTTGGACATGAACAAATCTAATCCACATGTTAAGAAGTGCATTCAATCTTACGCCTACCACGTTGATGTTTACAAATATTAACTCGTGACTCTTCTTATCTTGATACCTCTCGATGTCGAATTGAGATTTTGGTCACCTCGTCTTTCTCGTCATTTGCTTCCATGGCAGAAAGAGCGGCCTTTTTCGAACAATCATTGATCATATACAGACCATCACAAAGTAAACAAGTTAAAGGCCCATTCTCCTTCCTATCTCACGGTTTTTAAGCCTTACCATCGCCATCTTTAGCAGACTTGTCTTTGTCTCTCCCACCATTACCCCTTAGTTTGAATTTAGGCTTGGAAGGTTCAGCTTGTCTTTCCTCGGGTCCAAATTTCAACAAAATATTCTACTACAAACATGGCTTTAGTAAGCTATTGAACTCCTCGTTGCAACTCTTGCTTCGCTTATGGCTTCAATCAATCCATAAAGGAAAAGAACGTCTCTTTCTCGCCCATATCTTAGATTTGAAGCATGAGTTCATGAAATTCCGCATATACTCCCTCATGTGCTTTGTTGCGTGGTGGCGTTACTTTTTTCGAGCTTCATCCTCGGCATGCCGGACAAAAGCGTGCTTTGGGCTCACTCTGAAACTCCTCCCAAATCCCAATTTCGGTCCCACCACGTCTCATGTTTGTGGACTAACGACACCACCACAACAAAGCAACGCTTGAAATACATAGTCAGCAGATTTACCTTAGTGGCATTGTCTATGATGCTTTGGCATGGAAATATTGCTTCACTCCTCACAGAAATTGTCCACATCTCTTGCGGACCTTATCCCCTTGAATTCTTTGGGCTTGGGAACATCCACACTCAATTTAGGTGCAGCAGCTAACCCTCCTTTGCCCAAAGTAGCCTTGTAGATTATGAGTTCACTTTTAAACTCTGCAATCTCCTCTTTCAAAGTCGTCATCATAGCCTTTAGGGTATTATCCCTATCGGTCAGCTTGTTCTCAATGGAACTGAGAGACTTTGACACATAGTCCTTAAGTTGTTCCTTCATGGATTGCAGCCTATAGGTGAGTCCCCTATCAACTTCATCAAGCCTCTCTTTGGCATCCCCATGGACTCCTCGAGAGTCACTGACCGATCTTCCAAAGTCGACAGTATGTCTCTTGGTCGACTAGCTTTTTTAGCCCTTCCACGGGTCTCTATGGGCTCAACATATTCGCAACTTCTTTCGACATCTTTCAAAGGTGCCTTCAAAACCTTAGCTCTGATTCCAACTGTCACAAACTTAGATTTTCGCCTTACAATTCGTGTGACCTTAGGGGTTTTTATTCTCCAAAAACAACTAAGTCAGCCTAACTCCCAACAATCGAAGATCAAACGAAATTTTTCTACAAATCATTTTTGAGATAATTTGAAATATAAGAACAAAGTAAGAGGAGAGCTAAGAACACAAGAGAAAGTTTTGAGAGAATGCTCTAAGGAATTCTATTACTCAATGAATTATTTACAATGAGGGGGAAAGGCTTCTATTTATAGTTGAGCTTTTCAAAAATCAATGGTACGGATTAAAATACATCAATGGTTAGAATTAAAAGCTATCTACGAATCATATATCTAAAATTACATTTATTATATCTTCTAAGATTACAAGTTATCTCTAAGATTGCATATCTTTGACTTGGTCTTACTTTGTATATGAGCTTTCAATCTCTCCAAGCAACATGCCAATTTGGTTGGGCCAAATAACCTCTCTTGAACATGATGGATCACATAATATTGCCATGGTTGCAGGCTCTCATGCGCAACCCATGACACTTACAGGTTCTAACATTGTGACCATTTCCTCTACATTTCTTACAAGTCATGTGCATGCTTTTTCTCCACCATCTTTCAAGAGCTTTAGGGGCTTCATCTGTAGTCTTCTTTCTTGCTTTGTGTGGTCCGGCTAGTGGTGAGGAAGTAATGGTTTCATGCTAGATAACTATTGCCAGAATTCTTATTCTAACACATGTATCTAAACAATCTTTCAAATGGAACAGGTTAGGGAATCGCAATTTAAATTTTATTCTATATTCCTTGGTGCCTTCTCAAACATTTATAATGCAAAATCATGAAAATGTAAAATAAAGTCAGTAAAAAAGCATATATTGTAACCCTCCAACGATTACCTTGCATCAAATCGAGCACTAGGCAAAAAGTGCTTATGACTCGATTTGTTAACAACATTGTTTGGTGAAAACTAACGTAAAATTTTTACCCATAACCCTTTGCTAATCTAAAATAAAGGCATGCAGAAATTGTCAATACTCACCAATTTTAATTTCTCAACAGTTAACACTACCCAAAACAAACAATTCCAATCTAAAAACAACCCTTTTATTCATGATAATTCATGGTCTCCTACCACACCCAATTCCACCTATCAAAACTATGATCCACCTCCTCTTTGGTGGTAATTCTTTAGGCAACTTGGCAGGCATCACATATCTAAAAGATCGCAATAATGCTCACTTCTTTTTAAAATTTCACCAATCTGCTAAAAGACTTCCTCACCTTTAATATGGCTATGTAGGAGGCTTCATCTCTACGAACTCCTTAGGCAAATTGGATCGCCAATAATATTTTTCCTACCATACCTCATTTCCTTTTCATTTGTACCATATATCAATGGTTTGGATCCGATATCACCATATAATTACCAAAAGAAAAGTATTCACGTTAATCCGAACAAAAAAGCTTAATCCAACCACATAGTCAAAGACATCAAGTGGTATTACCTTAATGGTGCCTTTACCAATCCATTCGCCAAGTCGAATCTCAACTACTTCGGCCATGCCCTCTATCTTAACACTTTTTGAATTGACGGTCTCGATCCAACCTGATTCCTTCTCTATTTTAAGCCCGAGATCACGAATAGTCTCTTTGGACATGAACAAATCTAAATCCACCTGTGTTAAGAAGTGCATTCAATTTTCTTCCTACCACAGTGATGTTTACAAATATTAACTCGTGACTCTTCTTATCTTCGATACCTCCCAGTATCGAATTGAGATTTTTGGTCACCTCGTCTTTCTCGTCATTTGCTTCCATGGCAGAAAGAGCGGCCTTTTTCGGACAATCATTGATCATATACAGACCATGACAAAGTAAACAAGTTAAAGGCCCATTCTCCTTCCTATCTCACGGTTTTTAAGCCTTACCATCGCCATCTTTAGCAGACTTGTCATTGTCTCTCCCACCATTACCCCTTAGTTTGAATTTAGGCTTGGAAGGTTCAGGCTTGTCTTTCCTCGGGTCCAGCTCAAAAAATATTCTACTACAAACATGGCTTTAGTAAGCTATTGAACTCCTCGGCGTTGCAACTCTTGCTTCGCCTATGGCTTCAATCAATCCATAAAGGAAAAGAACGTCTCTTTCTCGCCCATATACGAGATTTGAAGCATGAGTTCATGAAATTCCCGCATATACTCCCTCATGTGCTTTGTTGCGTAAGCTGGCGTAACTTTTTTCGAGCTTCATCCTCGGCATACTCCGGACAAAACTGTGCTTTGAGCTCACTCTGGAAACTCCTCCCAAATCCCAATTTCGGTCTCACCACGTCTCATGTTTGTGGACCAACGACACCACAACAACAAAGCAACGTCGGTGAAATACATAGCAGTAGTATTTACCTTAGTGGCATTGTCTATGATGCTTTTGGCATGGAAATATTGCTTCACTCCTCACAGGAAATTGTCCACATCTCTTGCGGACCTTATCCCCTTGAATTCTTTGGGCTTGGGAACATCCACACTCAATTTAGGTGCAGCAGCTAACCCTCCATTGCCCAAAGTAGCCTTGTAGATTATGAGTTCACTTTTAAACTCTGCAATCTCAACTTTCAAAGTCGTCATCATAGCCTTTTGGGTATTATCCCTATCGATCAGCTTGTTCTCAATGGAACTGAGAGACTCTGACACATAGTCCTTAAGTTGTTCCTTCATGGATTGCAGCCTATAGGTGAGTCCCCTATCAACTTCATCAAGCCTCTCTTTGGCATCCCCATGGACTCCTCGAGAGTCACTAACCGATCTTCCAAAGTCGACAGTATGTCTCTTGATCGACTAGCTTTTTTAGCCCTTCCACGGGTCTCTATTGGCTCAACATATTCGCAACTTCTTTCGACATCTTTCAAAGGTGCCTTCAAAACCTTAGCTCTGATTCCAACTGTCACAAACTTAGATTTTCGCCTTACAATTCTTGTGACCTTAGGGGTTTTTATTCTCCAAAAACAACTAAGTCAGCCTAACTCCCAACAATCGAAGATCAAACGAAATTTTTCTACAAATCATTTTTGAGGTAATTTGAAATATAAGAACAAAGTAAGAGGAGAGCTAAGAACACAAGAGAGAGTTTTGAGAGAATGCTCTAAGGAATTCTATTACTCAATGAATTATTTACAATGAGGGGGAAAGGCTTCTATTTATAGTTGAGCCTTTCAAAAATCAATGGTACGGATTAAAATACATCAATGGTTAGAATTAAAAGCTATCTACGAATCATATCTCTAAAATTACATTTATTATATCTTCTAAGATTACAAGTTATCTCTAAGATTGCATATCTTTGACTTGGTCTTACTTTGTATATGAGCCTTCAATCTCTCCAAGCAACGGGCCAATTTGGTTGGGCCAAATAACCTCTCTTGAACATGATGGATCACATAATATTGCCATGGTTGCAGGCTCCCATGCGCAACCCATGACACTTACAGGTTCTAACAGTGTGACCTTTTCCTCTACATTTCTTACAACTCATGTGCATGCTTTTTCTCCACCATCTTTCAAGAGCTTTAGGGGCTTCATCTGTAGTCTTCTTTCTTGCTTTGTGTGGTCTGACTAGTGATGAGGAAGTAATGGTTTCATGCTAGATAACTATTGCCAGAATTCATAGTCTAACACATGTATCTAAACAATCTTTCAAATGGAACAGGTTAGGGAATCGCTATTTAAATTTTATTCTATATTCCTTGGTGCCTTCTCAAACATTTATAATGCAAAATCATGAAAATGTAAAATAAAGTCGCTAAAAAAGCATATATTGTAACCTCCCAACGATTACCTTGCATCAAATCGAGCACTAGGCAAAAAGTGCTTATGACTCGATTTGTTAACAACATTGTTTGGTGAAAACTAACATATAATTTTTACCCATAACCCTTTTGCTAATCTAAAATAAAGGCATGCAGAAATTGTCAATACTCACCAATTTTAATTTCTCAACAGTTAACACTACCCAAAACAAACAATTCCAATCTAAAAAACAACCCTTTTTATTCATTATAATTCATGGTCTCCTACCACACCCAATTCCACCTATCAAAACTAATTATCATGCACTATAGTCCAAAAAATGGAATCTCTCAAAAGCAACAATGTCACCTATACAAAAAGGGTCAATTTTATGTTTCAAAATTTTCCAACGTGATTATGAAACAACAAACCAAAATAATTAGTATACCCAAACAATACAAACATTCAAATCGGATTTTGAAACAACTTGCATAACCCAAAAAACAAAACCCAATATACCCAAATAATGCAAACATTGAAACTGGATTTCATCAATTTTAACTTTACAAACCCTAAACTCTATACATATAAAATCCCTAAACCCAACAATATCTAAATGACCATACCAATTTTTTAAAAAATTCGCACTTACCATATAAACCCGATGCATCCCCTTCAAACATTGTTACTCCACTCCATTGACGATTTCTAATACTAATCTCTCTTCTCTTTATCTCGAATAACAAATTTCACTCAAAAAAAATTCACTATTAACAATCGGTTCTAAATCACTCTCAAATTCCCCCCAAAAAGTTATCCCGATGTTTTACCCAATTTTTTTAATGTTTTCTTTTTCTTTAATTGTAACGCCATCGTTTGACTATTATAAATTTATTTATTTTTCTTAAGTGAAATATTTTTTTTATATATGACATCCTAATCAACCTTTCGTTTAGATTTCAACTGACCAATGACCAAAACATGAACACTTACTAATGGCAATGGCAGTACTGTATTTGACAAAAAAAAAAAAAAAAAACTTTAAAATGACCATCTAGATAGTTTACCGGTAATAATATTATATTTTCCATTACCCAAAAGGCTTCCTCATCTGCAACAATATTATAGCCGAGCCTATGGGTAGAGTTTTATTTTGTTCTCTAACTTGCCTAAATCCCCATTCCCAAAGGCATACAACAGTTTTCTCAAGGGACTGGAGCAAGTTTCCGCTTTTCGCTTGCGGAGCCCCATGCAAACCCTTATACTTAACCAAAATCATCTACCTTTAAGAACCCCCAATGTCCCAATTGGTTACTAATAGCCTCTGCCAAACTACCTTTGGCATTTTGAGGAAAAAAAACACCCGAGTTTGTGCGCACTCACCTATGCCCAGAAAAATAAACAAATTCCTCCAATGTTCGATTAAGCATGTTAGTTTAATCCAAATCAACTTTACAAAAAATTAAATCTAGAAAGAATAAATGGGAGTTTATCAGTCCCCTCCTAACACGCTTGATGGGCTGCCAATTACCATCCGCCACTGCTTTATAAATAGCATGCCCAAGTCTCTTCATTTCAAGAACAAATAAATATGCAGAGTGGACAGCTTTGCCGAACACCCTGAGCTAGGGTGAAAGATTAGAAAAGAGCCCCATTTCATAGGATATGCATGCTAAAAAGGTCGTAATATAATGCATAATGGTAGTTATCAAATCTTGTAGAATACCAACCTCCATAAGCGAATCCTTAATAAAATCCGACCTAATGTGATCATAGGCTTTTTCCTTGCTTGTTCTCATCAAGTGGATCACATCCTGAGCTATGAAGATTATGTTAGTAATATTTCTCCAGGTAGACTTGAATAGGATTTATTAGCTTAGGCATAATTGATCGTAATCTGTTGACCACTCTACTCAATATGATCTTCTAAAAAATACGCAAAAGCTAATAAATTTGAATTGTGAGAGCGATTCAAGACTCACTATCTTTGTTATTAAAACTAATAAAATCTTCTTTTTAATTCATGGTCTACTTGCTTACCATTAAAGACTCGATAAACCATATCATAAACTATATCCCCCATGATGTCCCACTGACTTCGAAATAACTGAGCATGAAATTCATCAATTCAAAGAGCTTTCAATAGCACCATGCCAAACAATGCGGACATCACCTCCTCTAGTAAATCTATATCGGATGAAAACAGAAAGTCAGAAAATAGCCTCTCAAAAAGAACCTCCTATTAGCATTTTCCTTTCCTCTCCTAGCATAGCACTTTCACCTTATCTTCTTGACTGTTTGAACTTCTCTTTTTTTTGTTTTTCCTTTTCCATTTCCGACCGTTGGAACTTGGAATTACGACCGCTCTGCGTTCATTAGATGGGCTCATCATTATAAACAAATTAATGAAGTAAACTGTTTGATCATAAAAATAAATTCCAACTCCACAAGATCAGAAATCTAGTTAAGTAGACCGCTACGCAAGGGTGATCGATGCAAAAATGAAAATCCATCAAACAAAATTTTTATATGGATTCGCTTTCTAAGTCCAAAACCCAGTCATGAACTATTATTAATTCACCCACATCTTCCAAAACGACTAATCATTTCAGTTGGACTGAAAACATGAATTTAATCTATTATCGAGGCAAAGACCATACCTTTCAGTAAAAATCTCTCTATTATATATTTATAGAATGACAAAATGGACAAAAGGGGAAGTTTAAAAAAAAAACCTAAACATATCTCAGATGCACTCCTCTGCCAAGCAGTCGGTTGTTTCCACTAAATGCTACGCAACAATTTGATACACCACTACACTACAAACAAACTGCATGCTATCTTTTAACTACTCCCCTCCGGATTACTTTCTTCAAGCAGGGGCAGATACCCTTGGTGCCACATTCTTTGTTGATGCATTAAAAGTTGCTTCACCAGAGCGGCTCACACGGCCACCATTACCCCCCATGTGCTCACCCCTCTGATATCCATCACCTCCACGGTTGGAATATCCTCCTCTATTGCTGCTCCTGTTTCCAAATTCACCCCGGCTATAACCCCTTCCACCACCATAGTTTCCGCGCCCCCTTGCTCCCTCATTTCTATAACCAGCCCCAGAAACAGATGAAGACCGCCCTTTGTTCCCTGTAAGTGAAACTGTCTTAAAACATGCAAAATATATTCACCCAAAGGTTTAGGGTCCATGTTCTTGACTAACTCAGTAACTCTGGAATCTGGATAAATAGAAAAGTCGTTTTTCTTTTAGACCATTTACATCAAATCAAGAAAAGAAAACATCAGTCCGATGCCAAGAACCAAAGAGTTCAAATGTGACACAATGAAAAGACATCTCCATTGTTCACAAAATCATAGTTGAGCAAAGCAGAAGCTCATTTCTAATTCCTCTAACAACCATGAAGTGGCTTGTATTACTAAAGTGAATGATCTCTATATTCCAGTCAATAACTCCATATGGTATCCTTTTAACAAATAGTATAGATAATTTAATATGATTTTGAGTGAAGTTAACAATAAAACCAACTTGCCTCGGGAGGTAGACCGCTTTTCTTCAACAACTGCTTTGCGTCCACCAATATTAATAGGTGAAGCCTGAAAGATATTTCAAAAATAAACATAACATTTAAACCTGAACAGAAGGAAATAAATGCAGCAGGAAAGAATCATCTAATGCTGGGAGATAAACAGAATCTTGTAACATTGCACTCTTGGTTATAGGAGAGGCATGTCAAAAATCACATCATGAATTAAGCTCCAACTTGAAACAGATCAAGTGAGCATATACCAAAAAATAAAGATCCAATACCATAACATTTATGTTTGCATTCTTTTATGCAAAAATAAAATTTGACATGCACCTTCGTTATTATATAGACAACAGAAGATAACTTCAAAAAAACCGATATTTATCCAAAATAACACTAAAACCTTTTGATAACTTCAGTAGCCAAACTAACTACTCCACAAGAGATGTACAATTGAAAAAACTCCACATCCGAAACAGGGAACACGACATTTTACATTTTGAATTGGCTAAACTGGATGAAAATGCCTATATTGGGAGCTTAATGCAAATGTCAAAGTCAAAGAAAAAGGAAGGGTCAATACTGCTGTGTTTCAAATATGAGAGGCTACTTCAAAGGTCCCATACAGGGTAAAGATTGTAAGAAGCAACTAGAATGGGAAGCATTGCCAAACCTTACATAATTCACAATTGAGGTATAGCAGAAAGTTAATTGACAAAAGTAATCACATGGAAATGCCACAGATCATTTATCCAAAACCTATCAGCAGTTGGTAATAAAATTCACAAGTCTAAATCTATAATGGGGAAAAGGATCAATGGCTTAGGAATTCTTAGAAATCTTGTAGCCATTCCCCTAATCATTCAGCTAACTCCAGGTTTTCTCCAATGTTCCACCAAGCTTCTATCAATCTTTAATGGACTTTAAACCCTATTACTTGAGAACTGCTACAATACTTCTCTTACCAACAGACCTACCATACTCATATGCTTTAGCCTTTAGCCTTCAACCACAGAGGCTCCTACTGCTTATCAACAAAAAACAACTGAATTAGTTCCACAACCTAATCTTCATATCTCCCTAAATCACCACAATTGTTCCACATCCAAGCTTCTAATCTTTCTGCGTATGAGGACATGGATCAACCATCCCTACATACCTCAAAAGTAAGTACTAGGCTATATTGGACAAGTCTCCTGAGGCACAAAGTGGACAATTATGAAATCATACGAGTGAAAATGAACTCACAGCAATGCAGCACCAGTGTTCCTCTAGAAGCAGCTAATTGCCAATCCCTCTTCATCTACTAGCAATCTAAAAATAACACCTTTTCCTCATTTCTAATAAATTCTAAAGTCTATTTTCTAACAGAATAACAGCCATTCACTTAAAGTTAGGTGCACTCATATCTTCAGTTAAGAAATTTTCAAGAGATCAATACAGAAGCCTTATCATAGCTGAAGGAAAACATCTATGCTTGGCAAAAGCAAGTTCCAGTGCAAAAGTTGTCACCACCCAAAAGCCTTATCATTAGCTGTGAAGCAAAACATGTATGCTTGACCAAAGCAAGGTTAATGCAAAAAATGTTACCACCCATAATATGATATGAACTCCAAAGAATGGAACAAATAGCACCATGTTGAAAAATGAAAACTAATGAAAAGCTGTCAACACAGGAATTGAGAAAACTAGAAATACCTCTATAGCACTTTGCACAGAACTTGCCATTTCAAATTCCACAAAACCAAAACAGAACCCCTGTAGTGAATAAAGAAAATGTTAATTGACCATGCATGCACAAATTTATACATTGAAAAATGAGCTAACATCTACCTTCTGACTTCGAACTTGAATACCACCACTCTTAATAGGTCCAAACTTCTTAAATTCATTCTCCAGCATGCTAGGTGTAGCATTCAAGGGCAGACCTTTGACATAGATAGAGGGACCCTCAGCTGTCCACAATTAAAAGGAATATGCAAGTAAATCACGTGTGAAGGTCCATTGATACAAAATAAATAAATAATCAATATAATGCACATAACAAATAAACGGCACACTAACTATTTGAAAACTATGCAATAATGACAAAAACAAGGATACCCTCTGCATCTTGATTATTCCCATTTTCAGTAACATTGTTGCTAGAAACCTGAGCATCAGAGGCAGGCATTGGAGCAGAAGGTGGTGCAGCAATTCGTGGATGCTCCTGGCTCTTAACTGCAGGCTTCACAGGGGAATGTGTAGGTGCTGATACAGGGACTGCATTCTCTTTCAAAACCTTTAACTACAGAAATAATAGATGAGGCTAAATCAGTCACCTTAAAACTGACCATATATGAAAAGAAAAATAACAAGTAGTCTCAAAACTGTTAGATGTCTGATAAGCTGCATTATGGTACTCAGTATTTACAATAGAAGCATATGATTTCTTTGGCAGTTCCTCCGTTTCGGGCTTAGAATCAGAAACCATCTTTGAATCATCAGGAATCTCATCAACAACCTCAGCCACTGGTGATTCCTCTTCCTCAATAGAGCCATCTCCATTCTCGGAAGGATTGTACACTTCTGGTCCATTACATTCTTCAGGCAATGCAGCCGGTTGCTCAATGTGATTCTCTGGAACAGGAGAATGGTCTGCAGTCAAATATTAATATCAATAGGAGAACATCATTATAATTCTCTATGTCAGGAGTTAGTCGCAGACTCTGGGTTTCAGATTACCTTGCTCAGGAGTATGAGAAGCCTCAAAACCATTAACTGGGTCCTGGCTCCCAGGTTGATGTTTGGTATCATCAACGAATCTAAAAACATCATTTAAAACGAAATAGCCCTTGTCTTGAGGTGCCAAGAAGAAACTCTGAGTGAATTTCCTCTTCACTTTGTCCTTTCCAGTTAAATACCCAGTCACAAGAACAAGTACTCCTCCATTGTGAGAGTCTTGTGCGTCTACAGTTGTTATTTCTGCAGTGAATTCTCCATAACCAAGTGAGAGTATCTTCTCATTGATGGCCTGGTCCACAAAATGAAGCACAATTTCAGATCTATCATTTTAACTCCTCTAAGGCATTAACTATCTGGAAATTACATCAAGACTCAAGAGAATGAAAAAAAGTTTCTAAGCCCCAATACAACCAACAGTATAAAAGTTGAAGAACAAAGTTGGTTCTGGAACCGGTTCTTTTTTAAATTAGAAATTTCTATTATTGAACAGTTTTCCATTTAGAAAAAAGTCCAATTGTTGTACATGCCCTAGGTTTCTATTTTTGCACAAATAGAACCATAACTAGAGTAAGTTTTTACATTATAAACCAAGTAAACCTGGACTTACTAATACATGGCTTTGAAAAGGACAAAAACATGGTTTACAGAAAAATTTGAAGAGAAACATAATGAATAAAGAACACGCACATTTAAAAGGTTTGACCAGGGACAAACACACATGCATGAAAGAGACAGAGTGACAAACAGAAAACTCACTTGCATAGTAGTTGTAATACTCATGCCGCCATTTTCTTCAGGGCGGCCAAGTTTGCTGGTATCATGGTAAAACCGGTGAACCAGTTCAGGGGATTGATGTAAGATAAGGTAGTATTGATGAACAAAGGCATTACCGACCTAAACCATCAACAATGGAGAGCAAAACTTAACTTTAAAATAAATAATCACTAAACACATAGACCCACAACAAAAAAAAAAGCAGGTGAGGAACATACAACATCGGAAGTAGGAGTAGCAATTCCAGCAGGGACTTGTTGTTCTACAGATGCCATTGCCGATTTGAAGCCTGCAAAACAACAAAACCTAAATTATAATACTACTCAAAACCCTAAACCCAAATATTTAACCCCGACCAAATGTCCAAAGGCATAAATCTTTTTCCCCAGTAAATAACCACGAAGAATTCCAACTTATACCTGCTGAACAAGTGAGTATATCATAGGAAAACTTTCCGCTAAAACAAACAGAACCACGAGATCCATGAAACAGTAAATTTACAGTTAAAATTCAGCATAATCATATTCCTGGGAAAATTTAAGCATCTTTTGTTTCGCCTAACCCAACAATCGTCTTTGATCTAAGATATATACATTAAAGCAACCAAACAAGAAATAAAAATAAAAAAGTTGAAATATGCGATAGTTTACCTGAGCTTTTAGATTCCTATCGCAAGAACAAAAAGAAAAGAGAGGTGAGAGAGAAGAGAGTATTAGGTTATGATTTTCTTTATTTGGATTTGAATTCAGATCGCTTCTTCTTTTGTTCTGATTAATCTTTCTCTTACTCTCACCCCTCTTTGTGGGGGTGGTTTGGCGGGTTTTAGGGTTTTTTATGTTGTTAAAGAGCCGCAGACAGACGAGGAGCAAGAGAGGACTCCTCTGCACCAGGATTTTTTATATTTATACTCCGGAAGGAAAATAAAAATAAAAAAGAGTTAAAAAGGCATATTGGCTTTTGTATTCTTACACTTTATTCTGATTTCTCAAAAAATTATTCCATTTAACTAATAATTCAATTATTTTTTTAAATAATTGGAGTGAGATTAATTGATTTAACTTAAAATAAATTAATTTTTTTAAAAAGGACAGCATTAAGCGATTACACTAGATAAAACTATAATCAAGAGTAAATAGACATGTTGCAATCTCTTTCCAACAAGTTCATCTCTTTCCAACAAGTTCATAACCGAAGCCGATAGGGATCTAAATAAACGTACCAAAGAGCTACTTGTATTAGCACATTTAGTCATGTGATCAACAACACCATTAAAAGTTCTCGAGATATGTCGAATACAAATCTCCCATTTTCAACACAAAACTTGATGTACCAATCGCAGTTCCACTAAACTACTACTAGCTCCTCCACTAGACAAAAATAATTCAACCAACAAAGCATTATCACACTCAACTTCAACTTTTCAAAACCCTTTATCCCAAGCTAAGAATAACCCTTCCAACATTGCTCTTGTTTCAACTTTAAAGGCTAACTCATGACCGAAACTCATCGCATAGCCCCATAACCAATTTACATTTGAATCTCTAAGAACACCCCCAATAGAAGCCCTTCATTCCAAATTCGACACAGCTCCATCTGAATTGAGTTTTATCCAACCCGTTACAAGAGGAGTCCAACTCAAAAGACTCATCATGGTCCCCAAGGATTTCATCTGCACATCCAAATCCCGATAACTCCTAGCCCACATGTTGTAACACCCCTAACTCGTATCCATCGCCAGAACAGGGTTATGAGCATTACCAAATTTTACAGAACAAATAAATAGATATTTCATATCATATAGCATTCATATCAAAAACCAATAGAAATCAAGCATAATGTCCCTTATGTGAGCCATTGAGGCCCAAAATACACATTAAAAACAAGTCGGGATTAAATCGGGTACTTAAGGAATTTTTCAGAAAACATTAAAATTTTTCAAAACTGCAGGGGACACACGCCCATGTGTTTAGGCCGTGTGGGCATTCAAAATAGGGGTACACGGCCTTGTCCCAGCCCGTGCCTATACCCGTGTAACTCTCTAACTTGAATCACACGGCCAAGCCATACACCCATGTATTAAGCCGTGTAAGCATACTGACTTGCAATTTTAATAAGATACAGGGGACACACGGCTGAGACGCACACACATGTCTCTGCCCATGTAGAAAAAAATAGGTCATTTTCAAGTCATATTTCTCACCCAACTTGTCATTAACCTATTTCAACATTTTTGGACATCAACAAACCATAACAATGCATTCGAAATAGGGGTACACGGCCCTGTCCCAGCCCGTGTCTATACTTGTGTAACACTCTAACTTGAATCACACAGTCAAGCCACACACCCGTGTATTAGGCCGTGTAAGCATACTGACTTGAAATTTTAATAAGATATAGGGACACACGGCCGTGTCACATGGCCGTGTGTCAGACACGGCTGAGACGCACACCTATGTCTCTGCCCGTGTGGACAAAAATAGGTCATTTTCAAGTCACATTTTTCACCCAACTTGTCATCAACCTATCTCAACATTTTTGGACATCAACAAACCATAACAATGCATTCAAATCAAGCCAAAATCAAGTTTTATACTTGACATATCACCACATATATCCAAGTATCCAAACTTACCAAATTAATAAAATATACATATATGCATATTTGTACCAAACATACTATCTCAAACCAATCTTCAATATGCTTATAAATATTTCATCATTCAACCATACCAAACAAACATTAATCATGATAAGGCCATATATATACATGTCAAAATATATCAAACACAAGCCACTCTAATGGCTAGTCTCAACAAGATAATTTTATGCCAACATTGGCCAAATTAACCTATACAGGCCATTATAACCAAAATTAGTTTACTATATGTATCGAAAAGACCGGTGGATAGTGTGAATCAACTCCGACCAACTTCCGACTTACTATAAAACAGGGAAAATAAAACAAAGTAAGCATTTAAGCATAGTAAGTTCGTATAACACGGAAACTAACTTACCATTCAATTACATTTAAGGTAAGCATACAAAACATATTCTAATCAACTTGGCCAAAAGCCTAAACACGTATCTTCAACACGTTAGCCAATCATCATGGATGAACAAAGTCATCGAGCAAGTTCCACATTCATGTAACAATCATTCCATGCTTCAATGTATCAAGTAATATCATTTCCATGTACTTTATGTATATACGGGTAATAGTTTGTTTCAAACTTATATTAACTCATATCAGAACTTAACCCGTTGAACCATTTAAAATATCATTGGATATACGGGTAGTACACACAAGTTGTACAAATATGTAATCCGTCAATTCATATATAGGTATGCCCATACGAGCATGTAAACGAAAAGCTCTTTCGAGCCATGTAATGAGAAGCTCATGTGAGCTATATAACTGGAAGCTCAATCGAGCTGTATATCGAGAAGCTCATAAAAGCCATAAACTGGGAAGCTCATGCGAGCCAATTATCGGAAAGCTCAAGAGAGCCATTAATCGGGAAGCTTGTGAGAGCCAAATATTGCGATGCTCATAAGAGCTGTGGTGTGTCCGCAACACATGCAGGACCACAACCAATCCGGGAACCCTAATGACATGTCATTTGTATCCATCGAATTTCTAAGGTTCAAATGGGATTCTATACTTGTCGGATATGTGATCAATAATATACATGGCATTTTATACAAATCACACACACAACAATATTCAATCCAAATCATACAAATATACAATTTAGTTACACGAACATACCTCGACAAGCTTACGTAGATTTGTAAGCTACTAATCCGATACTTTTTATTTTTCTCGATCCAATTTCGTACTAGGTCTATCCGAATCTGTACAAATGAATTTAACTTAATTTAATATAATTCATATTCAATCCAATCCAATACACATATTTGGATAAAATTACTATTTTACCCCTATACTTTTAACTAATTATGATTTAGTCCCTAGGCTCGATAAATGAAATTCATACAATTTAATCCTTATTTCAAGCCTAGCCAATTTTCATATATAATAATAGGAGCCCATGAATTTCATAAAATTTAGAATTTTCCCATGAATTTATCATCTTTTCAATTTAGTCCATAAATCATAATTTCATCAAAATTCTCTTTACAAAAGTTGTTTATCTAACAACAACCTTTCATTTTCTATCATAAAACTTCATAATTCAAGCATACCCATCCATGGAAAAGCCCTAATATTTTAACAGTTTTACAAATTAATCCCCAAGATAGCTAGATTATGCTTTTACGATATTGGAAACATAAAAATCATTAAAAACAGGACAAGAATACATACCTAATTAAGCCAAATAAATTTGCTAGAACTCAACTTTCATGGCTAGGGTTTCCATGTTTTTGTTTTAGGAAAGATGATGAAAATGATATTAATTTAATTATTTATTTCATTTATCATCATTATTTTATCATCTTTCCAAAATTAACCTCAATATTTCTTCAATTTCCAATGATGAATAATCATCCTTATCTACTAACTCCTCTAAATGGTATACTTGCCATATAAGGATCTCAAATTTTAAATTCCATAGCTATTTGATACTTTTAACTACTAGAATTCAATATTTGCACTTTATGCAATTTGGTCCTTTTTATCACATTAAACATGTAAATAGTAAAATTTCTTAACGAAATTTTCATACGATATTTCTATCATACTATAGACCATAAAATAATATTAAAATAATTTTTTTCTGACTTCGAATTTGTGGTCCCGAAACTACTATTTCGATTTCACTGAAAACGGACTGTTACACATATAGCTAGTATCCACAATAGCCCCGATATTTCTGTGACTATTAGAGAACACACACTCATTTCTACTCTTCCAAAGTAGCCAACACAAGATTACAAACCATGTTTTCCACTCCATTTCTTCACATTGAAGATTACATTTATCCTGCAAGTTCTAAACTAACAATTCCTTCATTGACAAAGAAAAGAAAATATTATGGGCTTGCCGAGGAACCACTATTCGCCATACAATCTTAGCAAAAGTGCAATCTCAAAAAACATGAATCCATGTCTCCAAACTATCAGTACACAAAGGACAAAGACCATCATTTGTCACATGCCTATGTCTTCTCTCATTATTTGTCAATAATCCATCATGCCATAAATGTAACAGCCCGGTTTAGACCCTAGTCGGAATAGTGGTTTTGAGACCACAACTCCGAGGTTAAAATGTTAATTTAATGTTGTTTTCTGTGTGAATAGTATGTGACATAGTCTGTGTGGAAATTCTGTGTGATAATTTGATCATTTGTGTGTCGAATTAAGAGAAAGGACTTAATCGCATAAAGTGTAAAAGTTGTGTGCTGATTTATAAGTACTTAATTGTTGTTGTTTTTATAATTTGAAGGATTAAAGTTGTAATTAGCCAATATATATGTGGTGGACGGTAATAAATGTTGATGTGTGTTTAAATATATATGTTTTTATATACATTAACATTATATGTTAAGGTTAATATTATAAATATATTATAAACTATAATAATAAAACAAAGAGTTAGTGGATTGTTCATCCATTTTCCACCAAAAAACCAAGAAAAGAAAAGAAATTCTAAAGCCTTGAACATTCGGCCACTTCAAGCTTTAATTAGTATGTGATTTTAGCTCGATTTTTGATAATTTCTACTTTTTCGTAATCGTTGCTTTGTGCTCTAGCTAACCCATGTAGCAATTTTGTGAATTGATGATGTTTTTGTGATGAGCCATTGATGAATGTTTGAGCTATGTGCTAGATGATAGTGAAATATAAAGACTTGGTGTTGGATTAACATGTTTTGTCTTTGGATTTTTGATGAAATTGAGTATTTTGACTAAATTGTGAAAAGTGTAAATTGAGGAACTAAAATGTGAAATAAATGAAATGTGTGGACTTGTATGAGACTAGGGAGAATTCGGCCTAAGCATGGTGTAATGAAATTTTGTATATTTGGTGATTTGATGAATTGAGGACTAAAGTGTCAAAATGTGAAAATGTGAGGGCTATGTGTAAAAATACCCTAAATATGTGTGTTTTGACTAAAATGAATGATTTGATAATTAAATGAATTGAATTTGAATGCGTATAGACTAAGAGAGGAGAGGTTCGGATCGAGATCGAGGCAAAGATAAAGTGCTCGATTAATCGATCGTATCGATATTTCGACGTCCGAGGTAAGTTCGGATATAATACATGTTATTAAAATATGTTTTAGTATTATGAAATGAATATGTATATGTGTATGAAAGTGAGTTACTATGTGCAAGATTTTAGTTGATGGCACTAAGTGTGCGAAATTGAAATCAAAACAGAAATGAATAGCACTGTGTGTGCGATGATATTAAAGCTTCGGCTTATTGAATTGACACTGTGTGTGTGACACCGAGACAAATCGGTTAAAAAATAGGCACTAAGAGTGCGATAACAAATATGCTTCGATTATGTATGTGGCACTGAGTGTGCGATCAAATTAAACGAATATCAAAGGATGATCGACATGTAATATCGAGCATTGAATAGCTTGGAAGTTGAATAACTAAGTGTTAGCTAAGGTATGTATTGAACCTTTGTGGTTGATGAGTTATAAACAAGCTATGATTGAATGATTGAGTATTTTAGCTATGGATGAGATGATATGAATATGAGATAAGTGATCTATGTGATTGTTTATTATGTATATTGGTTAGATTAATGAGATAATTATAATGTATGTCGAACTTACTAAGCTTTGGAAAGCTTACTGTGTGATTTGTTTTTCTGCCTTGCAGTGTCAGTAATGCTAGCTCGGATCTGGGATCGTCAGCTTCTCAATCACACTATCGGCATTCTATTTTTGTACTTTTGAATGGATGTATAAAGTTGAAATATGGCATGTATAGGCTGGTTATTTGAATCATGTTTGAGATTTGTAAGTAGCCATGAGATGTGGCTAGATATGTGCTAGTTTTTAGCATGAATGAATTTGACATATATGATGCATCTTTTGGTATGGAATGTGAGTGAGAAATTGACCTAAGAATGGAAATCTTTGTGATGGTAAAATGCTAGTATGAACAAGTGAAATTAGGAATGAATTATGCTTGTAATAAGATAAGTATTGGTATTGGAATTGGTATTGAATGCATGGTTTGAATGGTTATTTTGGTATGCTTTTGATAGTCTTATGTGCGTGAGATGTTTGGTAAAAATTGCTTGTAGGTATGACCTTTTTGGGTGGCATTTTGGTCTTGCAAATGACCTATAATGTCACACGGCCATGGCACACGGGCGTGCCTAGAGACCGTGGGGTAAAGTCAGTATATGGCATATTTGCACACGGCCTTAGCACAGACGTGCTTGGTAGCCGTGTTGATTTTGGCAGGATCGACCACGGCCAGGATACACGGGCATGCTTGGTGGCCGTGGATGTTAAGTCAGTTTCGACCACGGGGAGGACACACGGGTGTCCAACAGCCATGGAGAGCACACGATTTGCTCCCACGGGCGTGTATCCCCTGTATTTTAGAAAAGTTTTTAAGTTTCCAAGAACTTTTGTATGTGTTTTGGTCCCAGCTCGGTTTATAAACATGTTTAGGGTCTCGATGACTCATTTAAGGGATATTATGATTGTGATTGATGATGGATTGTTAGAATTTATGTAAATGTTTTCGATCTGTTCGGTAACGCCTTTAACCCCATTCCGATGACGGTCTCGGGTTAGGGGTGTTACAATAAAAGCCATAAGAAAACATGTACCCTTTGAGGCGCCAGAACTTTCCAAATCATCTTCCAAATAGTAGCATCATTAGAAACTTGACTAAAGAGATTCTTATAAGTCGCAGATGATGAGAAACCATCATTTTTCATCCATTTCCAAGCCAAGCAATCTTGTCCTACTAGGGGTGTACAAAATTCGGGTAAAACCGAAAAAATTCGGTTAATTGGTTGTTTAACCCAATTTTTTATGTCGGGGGTCGGTTAATTATTTATGATTTTTCGATTAACGGTTAATTCGGTTCAAAACATGTCGATTAACCGAATTTTTCGGTTAACCGAAAAAATTAATAAATAAAATTATAATATATAAATAGGCCCACTATTCACCTAAACTCAATCCCTAAACCCAATTCAAACCCAAATATCCAACCCAACCCAATTACTCAATCCAACCCAATCATAAAAATTACAAATAATTTAATAAATAAAACTAAAATTCTAAAATTCTAAAACTAAAATTATGTAATATTTTTAATTATGTAGTGATTTATTTCGGGTAATTCGGTTAATTCGAGTAATTCAGTTAATTCGGTTAATTCGGTTAATTTTTAACCAAAAATAAAAAACATATAATTTTCGGTTCGGTTAATTTTTTTGAAAAAATTTTGGTTCGATTAACGGTTAAAAATTTTGAAAGGTCGGTTAATTCGGTTAATATTATTTTAGGTCGGTTAACCGATTGAACACCCTATGTCCTACAACATCAGATGAGGGTATGATCGCTACGATTTGTTGAATAATGGGGTGTGGAACGAGATTAATAAGACGATCCCAATCCTAAAGACCATTCTCAGTCACTAAGTCACAAACGCGCAATGTGTTATTAGGTTGATCCGATCCTCCAAGAATATCTCGCTAGGGACCCATCTGCCTAACCCATACATCATTCCAAAAATTCGTCATACGCCCATCGTCAATTAACCAAAAAACATTGCCTACAACTTCTGGCCAAACCCTTAATAATGACTTCCATATAAATGAACAGTTGCGTCGAGATAGAGTTTGGAAGTGCCCCTTATACATACATATTATAAAATAAAATAAAAATAGCCAAAATTAATCAAATTGAAAATCTTATTTTTGTGTATATATTAACTAGGGATGATGACAACAATCTTGATCTTTGGAAATGTATTGCTTAACCACTTTTCTATTATATTAGTGGCAGAATTTATTATTTATATGGTAAATAAATCTAAATCTTTAATTTTTTTTTTTATAATTAGCAAAAAAGAAAGACAAAAATATAAAGCGGGACTGGGTCAAATATTGGGCTTAGAGGGCCAAAACTAACCCTTCTCTTACAAATGGCAGCGGAAGTTTTATTTTCTCTGTTTTTTTTTTCTTCTTTTGACTACATGCAGAATGAAGCAGCCAAAATCCATGACCCAAATCTGACAAGTGAACCAAAGTTAAAACTATGCTTATAGTGGTGCTCCTGCCCAGGGATTTTAAACATACGGATAAGCGTTTGACCAGATTAAGTTGAACAGGGTGAAAAAAAATTTAGTTAATGATTTTCACTTTATTATCTTAATTCAATT
Source organism: Gossypium rotundifolium (assembly GCA_025506655.1). Lineage (NCBI taxonomy): Eukaryota > Viridiplantae > Streptophyta > Magnoliopsida > Malvales > Malvaceae > Gossypium > Gossypium rotundifolium. The sequence continues at coordinate 161,023,381 of CP106732.1, read as the reverse complement.
TGAATTTTTTTGAGTGAAATTAAATAAAATAAAATTATTTGAATTAAATTAAAAATATTAAATATATCAAATTAAAACCTTCTTATAATATACCTAATTTCATATTAGAATTGTCGAAACTATTTTTTTGTTTGGAAAACGGGCCGACTTTAAAAAGAAAAACAGAGTCGCCACCAATCATTTTTGAAGTGTGATTGGGTCACTTTAGAAAATATTTTGGTCTCTGAATTTTAAGAAAATGGGCTCGAGTCGGTTACGCATACGAAGAAGGATTAGCACCTCATAACGCCCAAAATTGGTACCGTGTTGATTGATTAATGTCCTTAATATCGAAAATTAGAAAATATTTTAAAATATGAATCTTTAAAATGTTTGTATAACTCGCATTGGATATCGAAACTCTCTTGTTCGAAAAGATGAAATATCACATCCAAAGACGATAGGACACGATGTTTCAAACCCTCAATACCAAGATCGTTCCATGATTTTCAAAATCCATGCATCCGATTTAAAAAGGATATTCCGCTATTTGGTCAAACTAAAATCGAAACCCAAAGACGATTGGGCACGATCCTCGAATTTCCAAACATGAAATATTGCCTTATTTAAGAAAACACGATAAAGAATCTTTGAAGGATATTTAGTTGTTTGGACGAATAGAAAATCGAGATCCAAAGACGATTGGGCACGAATCTCTCGAACTTCCAAACACGAAACATTGCCTTATTTTCAAAAACATGATCAAAATCTTTAAAGAATATTTAGTGATCCAGACGAACGAAAAATCGAAGTCCAGCACGATTGGGCACAATTTCTCGAACTTCCAAACACGAAATATTACCTTTGTGAAACCCTTTTTTTTATGAATTTTAAAAAAAAGCAAAAATAAAAATATCAATAAGAAAATAATAGTAATAATATTAGAATTAATAGTGGTAATAAAAAAATAATGGTAGTAGTAAAAATAAATGTAATTATAATAAGTATAAGTAGTAATAATATATATGTAATAATAGTGATAAAAAATAATAGTAATGAAAAATAGGAATAATAAATAGTAATATAAAAGACGATTTTATAATAATAATACATGTAAAATAGTGACAATAATAAAATGATGCTAATAATGCTAACGAACCTAGTAATAGTAATAAAGTAAAAGGAAAAAATATTAAAAACAATAATGGTAATGGCCATATTAAAACAAGAAGTACAATAATATATATTTAGAGATAGTTGATTTGAAAGTAAAGCGAATAGGGACTAAATTGAATTTAAAACAAGCATCTGGGCAAAATCGAAATAAAATTAAAAGATGGACCAATTAGAACTTATGAGTAACAAGGAGGGCTAAAAGGAAAATATCCCCACCCTCCAAAAGCGAAACAACTGCACATCAGTAGTACACGGACTGGTGAAACTAAAAAGCTTCTTTTTTCGACGATCTCAAAATAGGTATGTTTCTACCTCTTTTTCAGTATTTTCGCATTTATTCTTAAAAATAAGTGTAAAAATGAATAAAAGAACAAAATAAAAGAACACCTTGAATATTTTGAATCATCTCAAAATTCTTTTCTTTTGTGTACTTGATTTCTCATATATTCGTAATTATCCAGAAAAATAGAAGGAAAAAAAAAAAACCTCCTTTACAATGGTTTTGAATGGCTTTTATAGTCAAATTCTACAACTTATGCATGCAAGTGGGGTAATAGAGTTAGTGGGATGGTGGAGTTAGTGGTCGGTTTAGTGGTCTAGTTGGGTTAGGGTTACTTGGGCTCGGTTAATTGAGTTTGGTTTGATTTTTTTGGTTTGTTGTTTGGGCTTTGGTTGGGGTAAAATTGGGTCATACAAGAATACAGAAATTTGAAACCATATATTTATGTAAACTCTTTCAAAGCAAAATAAGAGGAAAAAAAAGATATTTTAGTATGATAAACTTAAATTATTAATTCACTTATTTAGGTTCCAAAATTATTATTGTAGAATTTTTAAATTTTTATATATTCTTTATATTTTTTAAATATTTTTAAATTTTTTACAATTTTTTAAAATATAAATTTTGAAATTTTATAAATATTGTAATTTTTATTGGTAGAGATCAAATTGTTTATTTTCAAAATTAACAGTGACCAAATGTGTATTTACACTAATTTGTCATTTGAATTATTTGAGTTATTAGAATTGTAAAATTTAACTTAACTCAAACTCGAATTACTTATTCGAAAAAACCAAATAACTCGAATAACTTAATTTGATTAACTCGAAAATCAATTTTTTTCAATTTTTTAAGTCAAATCAATTTTACTCAAACTTAATAAGCATACACAACCAAATCGTTCAAAAAACACACCCATGAGAAAATTTTTAAAATTGAATAATTATTAATAAAGTACTAAAATGATATAAAAATCATAAAAATAATTATTAATAAAAGAATTTCCAGCATTGTGTTTTTAAAGTTTTTATCTTTTAATTTTCAACTCATAGATAAAAACTCGTGTAAGACTCATTTAATAAAAAAATAAGCATACTAAAGTATTAATTCAACATGAGGTTTTTGGTAAGGGATAAAAAAAAATAATTCCTTTCAATTTTATTGATAGATATTAAAAGTATATATAATATTTATACTGTCGTAATCACTTCAAAATAGGAAAAGAAAAGATATATAATATATTTCTAAATATATCCTAACAGTTCTGCTCTACTAGAATTTGTTGTTATTGGGTAGTTTCTTGGGAAATTGCCCAATTTTAGTTTGTTTCACAGGATTGTAATTTGTAAATTAACGAGATGGACTTGTAGAAATCAAGCTTATTTGATCTGACCTATTTTTCATTATTCTCCTTAATCAAAAAACCTATGAGTGGATTTTAGAGTCAGGCCCTTGGCATGTTCAACATAAAATCTTGATACTTCGAAAATACGAACATGGTGTATAGTCTCTGGCACTTGATTTGAAGAAGATTCTTGTGTGGATAAAATTAGGTAGCATTCCTCTTGAGCTTTCACTCAAAGAGGTTTAGGGTATATGGCTAGTGAAATTAGGATGCATTTTTACTCTAATAAAGCTATTGCATTGAGATAGAGGTTGGATGTGGACAAAATTTGTATGGAGATTGAAGTTGATAGGGTCAATCCTAACTTTATTGCAGTTGAGCTTGATAATGATGAATGTTTTTATATGTTGGTTGAAGTAGCTTGGCTTCCTCGTAAGTGTGATCATTGTAGTACATTTGGTCATTCTACTTCTTTATGTTCTAAAAAGCCTGCTATTGTTCAGAAATGGGTTTCTAAGAATCTAATGTAGTTGCAATATCTTCAACTTAGAAATCTGACAAATTTGTGCAATTGGAAGAGTCCATGGATGGAGAAATTGATAATTCTGATCATGTTGTTGAGCAACGAGTTAGAGTAAAGGATAAAAGGTAACAAGTTGTTGATAACAAATTTGATGTATTGGACAATACACTAGGGGATAATGTTTTGTCCTCTAAGAAGAAAATACTTACTTCTAATAGGGTTAATGAGCTTATGGATCATATTAAACCTAAACTTAAAGGTTCTATAAAAAAAGGGTAAAGGTTTAAAAGCAGTAGGGAAGGGCAACCCTTCAATCTCGTGATCCTAGTATGGAATACAAGAGGATTTAATGACCCTCTCTAGTAGGTAAGTGTTTTGCAAAGAGTCAAGAGTTCAAAAGTTGATTTTGTCTCTTTCTTTTGGAGACGAGAATTAGACAGGCTAATGCACAAGTTGTTTTAGATAGAAGATTCAAAGACAAGAATCATTTGAATGATTATGACAATAGTTGCAATGGAAGAATATGGTTGTTTTGGAAAGGTAGATGGGGTGGATAAGCTTGTTTCTACTGAACAAGTACATTACTTGTTATGTTTATGATGGTGTTCTATGTTTGTATTTGTCTATTGTTTATGCTAATAATAATAATGGGAATGATAGAAAATTGCATTAGAAAATTGCATTAGAATAGTCTTGTTTCTATGAAGGATAGACATGTGAATGGGCCATAGATTATTAGTGAGGATTTTAATGTTACTAGCAAGCCTAATGAGAGCTCAAATTTTAATGGTTCCTAGATTGTTACTAGTGATATGCAAGATTTTTTTGAATCGTCAACATGATTTGGAAGTGACTGACCATCCTTTTATTGGTCTTTTGTTCACTTGGGGTAATAAAAGGCATGATGATTCCCTTGCAAGAAAATTAGACAGAGTCTTAGTCAACTATAATGGCATGATGTTTTCCTAGATCAGCGGTAGAATTCTTATTCCTCCCAGTCTTATTACTCTTAATATTGGTGGGTTTCAGCCCCCAGGGCCTTTTAAATTCTTTAACTTCTGGGTTGATCGTCTGAACTTCATAGAAGTTGTTGGGAATTCATAGGACTAGCCTACTAAAGGTAACCCTTTGTAGAGGCTTCAAGTGAAATTGAAGAGATTGAAAAGTGAGCTAATTTCTTTTAATAAAATGTATTTCAATAGCACATCTTAGAGATTTAGGCAAAAAAAGCCCCAATTGAGTATTCAATTGAATATTCTCAATGGCCCAACTAGTGAGCTTATTGCTAAGGAGAAAAGGATTTACTATGAGTAATATACTCTAGCTAGTGCCGAAGAAAAGTTTTTTAGGCAAAAATCCTAAATCTAATGGGTCAAGTCTGGGGATAAAACACTGTTTATTTTCATATGCTTGTGAAGGTAAAGAACAAGGTCATTTCTATCAACATGCTTAAGAATGCAACAGGGGATAGGTTTTTTTTTTAAGCAAAATTAACCGATACATTAAAACTGGGGAAAACCAAAAGGAAAAACAAAACAAGAGGCTCTAAGAAAACACTACTGCTCCCACCCTTTCATAGCAATGACACGTGTCATTCAAAGAAATGAATGAAATGGGCGGTGCACTGGAAAACTAAAAAACTAGCACTGTACCCTAAACCAAAAATTAAATCAAAAAACAAAATAAATCAATTTGAAAATTAAAAAATATAAAAGTCCTTTGGTTTACCCTTGAAAACATAACTCGAAAAAACCTTCAGAATGGCCTTGATCTTTAAGAAAAATTTGCTGTCTCTTCTCTCAATCAACAACCCCTCTAAGATCCCGAGTTCATCGGAGCCTATTATGTTCCTTTGGACTCAGTTACAACAAAATCCAAACTGTTTATCCTTCACGAAAACCTTGTATAACGACCCAATTTCAATGAAATTAGAATAGTGGTTTCGTGATCATAAATTCGAGCTAAAAAGAATAATTTATTTCAATATTATGGCATGGTCTAAATTATGATAGGAAGGTTGCATGAAAATTTTGATAAGAAAATTTTATTGATTTTGTAGTTAATTGATTAAAAATGACCAAATAAAAAAAAGTGCATTTCCGGGACTCCGTTCCGGTAAATCAAATTCATAAATATTTTTAATAAATATTTACAAAGTTAGTTGTATAGTTAATTAGGTTTTGATTATGTGAATTTGACTTAATTAGGATTAATTATGAAAAGGGCTAAATTGCATAAAGGGTAAAAGTTTAATTATAGATTAAAGAAAGTTAAAAGGACCAAATAGGCAATTATGGTAATTAAAAGGTTGAGGCGGCATAACTAATAAAAATCTATATATTTTATAATAATAATAATAATAATAATAATAATAATAATAATAATAATAATTATTATTATTATTATTATTATTATTATTATTATTATTATTAAACAAAGCAAATGAAAAGAACATAAACAGAATAGCAAAACAAAACATGGGAAAGAAAGAAAGAAAAGGAAAGGGAAAATAGGATTTCAAGGGTTTAAATTTAAATTGGTAAGTCAATTTAGCTCATTTTCTTGTAATTTTGACTTTTATGATCCTAGAATAAAATACTAATTACATGTTGAAATTTTGAAAGTTAGTAGATTTTTGGACATGGTTTATGTTGAATTAATTGATGAATTATGTGTTGAATTGATAGAATTTCAAGTTAGAATTGGGTAGATGATTAAATTGAAGAATAAGTTAAAAGTTTTGTGCAATAAGGACTAAATTGTAAACTTGTGAAATTCAAAGAAAAATTTTGAATTTTGTGAAACATAAGTGCTGTAAATGATATATGGAAATTTTGGCAAGGCTTGAAACAAGGATTAGATTGCATGAATTTTATTTTTCGAGCCTAGGGATGAAATTGAAATTTATGAAAAATTTAGGGGCAAAATAGTAATTTTACCTAGAGTGTAAATTGAGTCCAAATGAATATGAAATATATTAAATTGATGATTAAACTTATTTATTTAGATCCTAAAAACTCAAATATGAAGCTAGATCAAGGAAAGGAAAAAGTCCCAGATTAGTAGATTTTTGTATACAAACAAGTATCGAGGTAAGTTCGTGTAACTTAATGTTGATTCTTGAAATGTTTGGATTGTATGATTAAGTGATATGAATGTCAATTGAATATTTGATGCATGAAATATGATCATATGTTCAATATGACTTGAGAAAAGGGATAAGTCTCGGTTGAATGAAGGAAATTTGATGGAATATTGTAATGGTGATTCTACATGTGTTGCAGACAGGATTTAGCTCGGATGAGTAATCCTGATAAGTCTCTTGAGTATTATGAGATAAAGTTCCATGAGTATAGTAATTGGAAGTAATACCGCATAAGTTGCGGACTACCATAGCTTTATGTGAGCATCGAGGATTGGTAGTATTCCGCATATGTTGTGGACTACTGTAGCTCTATGTAACCTTCGAAGTACATGTATAGTAATTGGTAGTAATTCCGCATATATTGTGGACTACCGTAGCTCTGTGTAAGCATCAAAGCATACGAATTGCTCAAATGATTTAAAAAGGGTAGCTTACGAAACTTTAAGTGTACTATAGAGTATCTATCGATATTCCGATAAATTTAATGGGCAAAACTTGGTAATGGGTTTGAATGAATTTCTCTTGAAAATGTACATGTGGTATGGAATTATAAGCAAGTATAAATTATGATATGATGAGCTCATCTATGTGATGATATTATGTGTAATTGCTTGACTAACTTTGATGATGAAGTTGTATGTGATAGGATAATGATTTATTTGCTTGAATGCATGCATGTTTGATTAAATTTAATGGAAACACTTGGTAAGTTAGTTTCTGGTTACATGAACTTACTAAGCATTAAATGCTTACTAGGTTTTATTTTCTATGTTTTATAGTGCTCAAAAGCTCGGGAAGGTTGGAGATAAGTCGGAGCATCATCACACTATCAACCTACTCATTTTGGTATACAAAAATGTTTTTTATTTTGGTATAATGGCATGTATAGGCTACTAGTACCAATGTTAATGATGAATTGGATGAATGTAATCTAGCCATTTGCAATGGCTAGTAATGACTTGATTTTGGTATGTTTATAAAGTAAATTATGGTTATACATGTATGCTTGGTACATTTTGGGTTAATTAGATTTAAACATGTATGTTATGGAAAGGTAAGATATGAGTTAAGATTGTAAGCATACATATCATGTTAAATGTTTGAAATTGGCTTGTAAATCATGCTTGAATTGGTTGGTTGGTATTGGGAAAGTTTTGTGCAGGTTTTGGATGAAATGGGTAAGAAATAAGGCTTGGAAAATAACTTTATTTTATCTACACGGGTGTGTGACTCCTACAAGTAAGAAAAATTTTGAAAGTTTACGAAAAATTTCCTCAGATCTCGATTAGTTTCGAATCGATTCTAATGCATGTTTTTGGCCTCGAGGGTCCATTTAAGGGATGTCAGGACTAATCTCGGAAATGAATAGTATTTAACTTGATTTATCTAAAACTGTTCTGTAAACTCTGGTAATACCTCGTGACCCTGTTCCACCGATGGATACGAGTTAGGAGTGTTACACCTGCGTGTTTTTGAGGATTAAATGTTTGATCTCTGTTGGAACTTCCTCTACCCAGTAGATCATAGAATCATACTATTGTCTGTAAAATGCTATTCCATGCGTCGTCCAATTCGCTGATTTGAAAGTGTGCCGAAAAGATATATTTCAAAATCTTGAATATCTATTTTTTATTTATTTTATAATGTTTGCTATCTCTGACCTGTCATTGTGTTCATCGTTTAGTTTTTTGACCACTGTCAGAGTATCTCCTTCAACACATATATCTTGAAAACCAAGTTTCTCTGCGAAAGTGACTGTTTGTAGACAAGCCCAAGCCTCGATGTGGTAGAATCCCGTACATTTTGCCATTGGTGAGTACATGTATCCATTACAAAGCCCTCCTTGTTTCTTATTATAACCCCTCTTGTTGCCCATTTTAAAAGTTTTTGAAAAGATGCATCAAAGTTGACTTTGACTTGATCTCCTTCTAGGGGTTTCCACGTGTCATTTTTATTCCTTTGTAAAAACTCTATGATTCTTTCTGTTTGTGATATCTCTATGATATAATTTCTAACGAAACTTGCTATTTCCTGTGATTTATTTAAAATGCCTTCATATATAAATTTGTTTCTACTAAACCATATTGCCCAAAAGGCTATAGCTATAGTAACACAGAGTTGTGAACTTTTGTCGCCTAGTTCCATTACTAACCAATTTTCCAATCATTTTTCGTGTTTCTGTTTGAAAGTGTAACCTCAAGCTCCTAGAGAAATTTTTTTGTCAGCTTACAATCTTTGAAACGGTGGGCCACTGTTTCATCCTCTTCTTTGTAGATCGGGCAATTCACCTCTGTCATTAATCTTCTTCTTTTTAGGTTGCTAAGAGTGGGTGGAAAATTATTAGTGATTCTCCATAAATTTATTCTTTGCTAGGAATTTCGAGACCCCATAAGGTTGTAAAATAATTTTTGTAGCTTCATCGTGTATTGTATTATTATTCCCTAGCTGGTGAAGACCACTTGTAATTTGCCATTTGTACCTACTTTTTACTGTGTAATAACCCGAATTGTCTCCTTTTCATACTAGTTCGTCTGATTGCTTGCTGTCAACTAGAGGAATTGATGTTATTTGTTTCGCTTGTTCTTCACTTAACAACATTGTGATAGCTTCAGAATTCCAAGTATTTTCTTCCTTATTAATTAAATTAGAGACTATTGTGAAATTTATATTGATGTTCTGAACCTTAATTCTTTTGTTTCCAGGTTTTGGCAGCCATACCTCATTCCAAATGTTAACCGATTCTCCATCCCATCCCTTATTGTAAAAGAGTACGTGCTCCCCATATGCTACATCAGGTATAAGAAGGGTAAGCACCTAAATTTGTATTCATAAAATCTCCATAAGGATACTACGTAGCCCTTATAACCTGTGCCAATAAACTGTTTGGGTTGACTGTTAGTTTCCATCCCTGTTTTGCTAACAGGGCTAAATTGAACTTTGCTAAATCCCTAAACCTTATCCCCCATTGCATTTTCGAGATGCACATATCCAACCAATTATTCCAATGGATGCCTTTATTTGTCTTCGAATTGCGCCACCAAAATTTGCTCATTAAGCTTTCTAACTCATAACATAAAGATACCGGTAATAAGAAACACTGCATGGTATAAATCGGTATTGCTTGTAAAACTGATTTAATAAACACTTCTTTTCTACCAATAGACAGATTTCGAATGCTCCAACTTTCAATTTTTCTCATAAATTTTTCTTTAAATTCAACAAAAGCATTCTTTTTTCATCTTCCAACCATTGTTTGAAGACCAAGGTATTTCTCAGGGTTATTTGCAATTCGGACTCCCAAGATCTCCATACTTTACTTTTAACTCCCCCATTCATATTATTGCTAAAATAGATTAAAGATTTATCAAAATTCACAAGTTGACCTGATGAATCTTCGTACTCTTTTATTACAAATTTCATTGCCTTTGCCCTTTCTAATGATGCTTTTCCAAAAAGAATGCTTTTAGTTGCAAAAAAAAAAAAAAATGATTTAATGATAGTCCTCCTCTTCCTATCTTTGCTCCTTTGATACTTTTTTTTCCTTTTTGCGATATTCAATAACTTTGAAAACCTTCTGTGCATATTAAGAACAAATAAAGGCTAAGGGGATCTCCTTGTCTTCACCCCCATGTAGGCTTGAAATCTTGCCTTTGAACTCCATTCAATATTATTGAGTATGAAACATTGCTAACACATCTCATCACTAATGTGATCCATTCTTCACAAAAACCTAAATAGCGCACCATATTTTCGACAAACGTCTATTCCACTCTATCGTAGGCCTTGCTCATATCAAGTTTTAGGGTGAAAGATCCTTCCTATTTTTTCATTTTTTCTTGAATGAATGTAGAATTTCGTATGTAGCCAAAATATTGTTAGTGATTTGCCTTCCTGGTACAAAAGCCGATTGTGATTCATCAATGCATATATCAAGGACTTTCTTGGATCTATTTACCACTGTTTTAGAAATTATTTTATAAATTACGTTGCACAGACTAATAGGCCTAAATTGGCTCATATTTTTTGGTGACTCTACTTTTGGAATGAGAACAATGTTGGGTTTTGTTAATCTCCCTGATATCTTTGCCTCTGTTTAATACTTCTAGATAGAAACTTGTGACATTTTCCCTAACAATATGCCAACATTTTTTATTAAAAAATACTGGATATCTGTCATTTCTTGAAGCTTTAACAGAGCCATTGATTTTGAAGCTTCCATCACTTTCTCTTCCTTGAACCTTGATTTTAGCTCTTCATTTATCCTTTCTGTAATGTATGGATGTATCTCCTCTCTCAATCTTTCGTAATTTTGCACTTGTTTTGAAGTAAAAATATCATGAAAATAGTTTGTTGCCAACTCACTCCATTCTTTTTTCTCCTGTGAGCCACCTACCATTCACATCTTCCAAACCTTTAATAGTATTTCTCTTCCTTCGAAATGATGCAAACTTGTGAAAGAAAGAAGTGTTATGATCACCCATATGGAGCCAATTTGCTCTTGCTCATTGCTCTTAATATAATTCTTCTTTATCTTCTTCCATATTTAACGCTAGTTTACTTCCATAATTTCTACCAATCTTGCCTCATCAGGATCTTCCTCATTCAACTTTTTGAATTTCATGTTAAATTCTTCTCTTCGTTTAGTGTATCTCCAATTGTGGTCTTCGCCCAGCTCTTTAATTTTCTTCCTAGATCCTTTAGCTTTTTCGTAAGTCCTTTTTCAGTCGAAATCCATTCTTGTTTAACTTGATCGTCAAATTCTTTTTCCAAAGCCCAATTGGTACTAAATCTGAATGGGACATCTCTTCGTATCAACAATGCCCTTCTATTTTCCATTTTGTCAACCATAATTGGACAATAGTCTGAAAAGCTATGAGTCAAATGATAAACTGAATATTCTGGAAAGCGACTCCACCATGTTGGATTAGCGACACCTCTGTCTAATCTTTCCCTAATGTTATTCTCTAGTAATCTTCCCCTTTCCCATGTGAACCATTGTCCTAAAAAGCCCAAATCACTCAACTAATATTCCTCTAAAGCCTCCCTAAAGGCTGAAATTTGACGTTCCTCTCTTTCTCGTCCTCCCATTTTTTCAAATGAGAACATGATCTCTTTAAAATCTCCCATTACTAGCCATGGTAGATTACTTGTTTTTTTCAACATTTTGATTAATTTCCATGACTCCTTTCTCAAGTTTTCAATTGGGGAGCCATAGAATCCTGTAAACCTCCAAAAATTATCTCTATTCTCTGTAGCAACTTCAACATCAATATGAGACTTTGAGAAGCTTTTCATATTGTTAATTAGATCACCTTTCCACCCAAGCGATAGTCCTTCTCTTGTACCTTCAGCATCAACGTCAATTCCATTCTCAAATCCACACTTCTTTTTTTTCCATACTTTTGCATTGACCTTTGTCTCTATAAGAAACAAAAGTTGAGGATGAGACTGTCCCACTCTGTTCTTGAGACGTTTTACTATCCATGGTTGCCCAAGGCCATGAACATTTCAACTTAGGATTTTTATTGTGACCGGTCGGCCTGCTTGCTAGCGGTCGCCGATATTTCATATTCAGAGTTTGTAATCATCAAAGTGTTATTGCTTGCACTTCCTACTAGTTATGTAACATCCTAGATTAGGGGTTATGCGTTTGTGCATAATTCATGAGTAGTAGGTTTTGGCAGTGTTTGAAAGTGAATTAAGGGTTTTTAAAATCCTAGGATGGAAGAGAAAGCTTTGGACAATTATTGGTTTTTAAGTTAAAAATAAGAAGTGATGTGGAAAAGTGGCAAGGGCGCCACCTAAGGTGCAAGGGTTATGGCATCAAGTGAAGTACTTTGAGGGAAGAGGTTCGAATCCCATTGTGTGTATTTTTGCTTAATTTTCTGAAATAGCATGTTTACTGTGATATGTGGTGTGCATTTTTAGAACCTAGGAAATGTATGGAAATGTAAGGAAATGTATGGAAATGTATGGAAATGTATGGAAATGTAAGGAAATGTAGGAAATGTAAGGAAATGTAGGAAATGTCCTGAAATGTAAGGAAATGCTTTAGAAATGATAAGTTTAAAGGAGGAAACGAACGTTTTGGAAACTTGGAAATGTAAGGAAATGTCTTAGAAATGATAAGTTTTAAGGCAAGGTGGCCTTAAGAAAATTAATAGAAGAAATTTGACACAAAAAGGGCTTGGAAAAGTGACAAGGAGGCACCACTTAAAGCCCAAGAAATGACGCCACCAAGCATGTGTGCAAGCTTAGGTTCGAGCAAAAAACGAAAGAGAGCATTTACGAGAGTGTTTTTTATGGTTTTAGGTCTGAATTGGGCTTATGCCTAATTCGTTATTAAAGCTAAAACTAATCATAGGAGGCGCCACTTAGGTGGATAATTTGGACCTCGTATGGCCATAAGGAGTCCAATAGAATAAGTTTAAATTCGGCTCATCAAGGGAAGGGGGTGGACGGCATCTAGCTAAGACTTTAAGTGAGTTTTATTTAGTTACTTAAAGAGGAAGCAAGGGATCAGACAAGGCTATAAGCTAGGAGCTTTTATTCTTTTATTTTAAGAGATAAATAGATGGATAAATAATGATTTACCTTAAATTATTTTCAAGGAGATAATAAGGGATAAATAATGGATTTATTTTAGATTATTTTCAAGAGATAAATGAGGAATTATTCTTTAATTAGGAAAATAAGGGAGAAGTGATGCCCAAGTAAGGGACTTTGAGTTTAATAATTTCGACTAAGTAAGGATAGTTGGGTTTGAATTATCTTTTATCTTAGGTGATAATTAAAGAGATAAAGCTATCAAAATAGAAGAGTGATGGCCACGTAAGGGATTCTAAGTTAGTAATTTGTTTACTAAAATCGCTATAAAAGGAAAAGAGAGGCCATTCTATCGCATTATTTTACATTCTTTGAAAGCCTCTGTCAATTCTCTTCACCAAATCTTCTTCTTCTTTTATTTTGCCAAGCTTGAAATACCTTGTGTTCTAGCCAAATCCTCCATCTTTATTCTTCCTTCTCTTTCTTTCTAATCCTCCAAAAGCTTTTTAGAAAGTTGTGAGATCATCATCTAGCCATAGTATGTGTGTCCTAATCTCTTAGATGTGCTTTAAGGTTAAAGTGAAGGTGCAATCGATTTCTTCAAGTAAGGATAAGATCTCATTCGATTTCATCCTTTTTCTTTTAAGATTTACTAGAAATCTAGGTCTAACCCCATTAATTTTGTGGTTGCTTAAAATATGGAAGGATCTTTCAGATTTGTTTAAGTCAACTACAAGAAGGAGAAGTTTTTTCCGAAGGTACACCATAGGTACTTCTTTTTGAGTGAAGAGAGTGAGAAAATGGAGCAACTTGGGTTATGAGGACCAATTTTATTGATTGCTTAGACCGCACCAATATTACACGTAAGTTAACGTAACCGGAGATATATTTCACATCTTGGCTTTGTCTATAGTGGTAAACATGTAGCAGACTTTTTTTTTGGTAGCAACAAATTATGCTTAATGCTTACTGTTGTAACAATTTCAACTCTCCGATTTAACTTCAAGAGTTACCTTCATTCGAGGAGTGCTATGGTTGATCGCCTATGAGTAATACCGATATGTCATAAGAAGTATTTTAAGTGCTAGAATGAATTCCACATATTATTATATATACTAGATGGATGTTTCGACATCCAAATTGCTTATTGTAACTAAATCAATGACTCTTTTAAGTTTAGAATTTGATGTATGAGGACCATCTTTTCGTATCTATGTTGCTTTTGTTGTTTAAGTTGCAATATAGATATTTCTCTCGAGATGATACATACTCAAGAGAGAGGTGTATGCACATATGCATGTAATTACATGTTATTCTTGTTTACCACACCGTGTCATTCTTTACTTAAGAAGTGCTAATATTTACGTAGAGCATGATAGCTAGGAAAATCTTGGAACTTCACTTAGGAAGATTGGGGTTTTGCAATGAAGAAACCATTAGCTCACATCCAAAGCTTGATAGATGCTTTAAAATATGTGGATATTGCCATTTCTTATTCTAATAATTTGCTTTCAGTTGATATATATATATTTGTTCAACTGCTTTCAATTGATGTTAATTCTTAACGTATTGTTACTCGATATATTACACATATCTATTCGGTTTCCTAGCATGTAAACTGAAATTTACGTTAAAAATATTTGGACATATATAGTGTGGGCTAATCATGTGGATGACATAAGCATACAATATTAAAGCGCCTTCACTAAAAGGAGATCTTGTCGTATTTTAAAAGTTGAATGTTAATGTATATATTTAGCAAATGTTCGAGGCTATTTTAATGCAATGCATCTTGGTATAAATAGCATTTTGTGCTCAAATCTGGTAATAAGGAATAAGAGCACTTTATTTTCCTTTTTTCTGAATAGCTTTTAATATATTTCCTTGTCCTTATATTTGATTTTAAGTGAAATTTGGCCTCTAATTAAAAACTCAATTCTCTTCAAAATTAACCATAAAATAAGGTATCATCTGTCTTTCTACCCTTAATTGACAACCCTGTGGAGTGCTTGTTGTCTTTCAATCAAAGATATTCATAGAAAGTGTCTGTTTACTGTATAGTTCAAGTTCCAATGATATAAGCTCTGACATCTTGATTTGCTTTTATTAGTCTTTGTGTGCACATTAGTTCTTGAGCAGACGCATTTCTTGTTCTATTAGGTGGATACATGGCATGATGGTTAATGAGGATAGTGCATATCACCTTTTTGAGGTCCTTTTATCTAACTTTGTCAATTTGTTTGGCGCGCATCTGCATGCATTAAGGACCGTAAGATGCAATTAGGATCTCAAACTGCTAGACTGCTTTCTTTGAATAGAGTAAATAGAAAAATGGTACCCCTTGCCATTGAAGAGGCAACATGAGTGTTAAAGCATATATTACAAGCAAATCTGTAAGTTCTTATTTCATTTTTACTTTCACCAATGCAGGTAGTTTAGGTAGATATAGTATAAAGAAAACCAAGTGTAATTCTTCCAGGAGCATGAATTGTTGGCTTAAGTAACTGAAAGCAATTTGAGAAATTATCATCTCTTGATATATTACAATGATCAGTATTTGTAAATTACACAAATTCTTTCTTTTGGAAAATAATTACCAGCAGTATTCAAATAGAACATAATTTGTTCTCGAGTTAGAAATCATTGTGCTTTTAATTGTTGTGCAGGGATTTCTCAGAGAACAATTTCACCTATTTATCTATTGTAGATTACAGATCCAACAGGAATACGTAAGGCAAATGAGGAAAAGAAATGTAACATCCTGAAAAAGCCCTATGCATTTTCGGTTTAATTGTACGAAATGACATGTCTTATGTGTTATGAATAAATTTTGAATATTTTGGAAACACAGGAATGTATAGAAATGTTAAGTTAAAAGAGGAAAGTGAACATTTTGGAAACCTAAGTTAAAGAGGAAAGTGAACATTTTGGAAACCTAAGTTAAAGAGGAAAGTAACCTAAGTAAAGAGGAAAGTGAACATTTTGGAAACCTAAGTTAAAAGAGGAAAGTGAAACAAGGTGGCCTTAAGAAAATTAATAGGAAGAATTTGACACACAAAGCAAGCTTGTCAAAGTGGCTTGAAGGCACCACTTAAAAGCCCAACAAGTGACGCCACAAGCTTGTATATTTGGGCCGGGGATCTAGTCACTTGGGAAGCAAATAAAAGAAATTTTATTTTGCTTCGTAAGCAGAGTGGACGGCATTATGGCTCTTAAAAGAGGAGTTTTATTCCCTTTAAAATTTCGGCTAAATAGGGATAAATAATAGATTTAATATTAGATTACTTTAAGTGGATTATTGAAGAGATTAATTAAGGTGATAAATAAAAGATAAAATTTATCACATAGGAAGAGTTAATAGATTGGGGAGTCTAAGGCTAGTATTTTCGGCCAAAAAGGGAGAATAAGGCCATTCATTTATTCACTCTTCCTTTGCGAATTTTTAAGCAAATTCTCCTCTCTCTTAGAATTTCCTAGAGCCTTGTTCTTCTTCTTTTGTTAGCCAAAGCGAAAATTCAAGATACACTATTAGTGATTTCTTTTCTTTCCAAATCCATCAATAGCCAATCTTGGTGGGGCTTCTAGTAAAAGTGTCATTGATTTCTCCAAGTAAGGGTAAGATCTAGACTCGGTTTCCATTCTTTTCTTTTTAAGCTGTCGAAATTTAGGGACTAATCCCTCATATTGTATTTTAGTAGAAACTATGGAAGGAATTTGGGATTTAGGTGGTGTAGACTAGAGAAAAGGAGTTCTCAGGATTTCAACATTCAAGGGTTTTCGACAGTATTAAGGAAACAAGAATCCAATTCGGGATATTAGATTTGGAAGGTAAGCACATAAGTATGTTCAGCCAAAGCCTGATTTGATACCTAGATCTATTTGATAATCGTTTAAAAAGTCGAAACTAATCAGTTTAAGTGATTCAATGCTTGGCGAATACAAGAAGAAGCATAGCGTTGATTTGAGATTTGAATAGTCATCAAATCGGCACCAAAGGTAAGAAATTGACTACATAAATCCTTGATTTGGGTTATAGCCGATTAGGCTTTAAAAGAAAACACTAAGTTTGGCCGAATAGGCCTTTGCTAAATATTACCATGTTGGCCGAATGTAGGGACTTGAAAATCTAAAGTAATAGATCGATTTTTTTTCGGGATTTCAAGGAATTCGTTAAGCAAATCAGGTGTGTACCCCACACTAATCTTAATAGATTTATGGCTTTAACTTGATATATGTGTTAATATGAAAGTGTAAGAATGTGGCTAAAGTACCATGTTATGGTACAAAGTACTCAGGTACGTTTCCTACTCCTACTAGGATTACGAAATATGTTATATTTAACATGTGAAAAGTGACATAAATGTGAATTTTAAGTATGATATATATGATATGAATAATATTGGGGCATTCGTGTTATATGAGAAAGGGGAAGTGTATGTGGTGACTTCGGTCTCACTATCTGAATGTGGTGACTTCGGTCACATTATCTGAATGTGGTAACCGGTTACATTATCTCAATGTGGTGTCACATGACACAATTATTTAATCTGGTGGCTATGCCACGAATTTTATATGGGCGATGAGCACGTCATTGCAAATGAACGCCTTCGATGGTGTGTAGCGGATGGAGGGTTGACTTAGTAGTCCCCACTGTGCGAGGTTGGTGCACGGGATGTGTAGCGGATGGCATCTAGGTTTGGGTTTGGGTTGCATCATTATCTTGAATCATTAAATGTGAAATTATGATATCTATGAATATGATTTGTTATGCCTGAATTTGTTAAGACTTAGTGTTTGTGTACACATTGAGTCTGTTTGACTCACCCCGTGGTGGGAACCTTTTTCAGGTGACGATCAGTGATGGACCGGGTTCGACAGAAGCTTAGGGATGGCCATGCAAAGAAGAAATTTACGACTTGGACTTTTATTTTATTTTAAGTAATTTAAAATTTATTTTGGTTTTAATTTTGGGAAATTATTTGATGTAATAAGGTAGTAGTAGCATTTACTTTACTTTTATTTATTGAGCCTACAATCTTTATATTTATTAAAAGATTAAGTAAAATTAATTTAATTCAAAGCCCAAACGTTTTGTCACCTAAATCAAAAGGATTTTTAATAACGAAACAAATTTGTTTTCAACTCAAGCCCAACCCAAAACAAACTTTCCTTCAAAACGCTCAAGTTTTTCCTAAGTACAAAAGAATTTCAAACGGTTTTCACCAGGGAACATACCAGATTTGGTCAAGGCTCGTGGGCCAGGTTTGGGTTGTTTCAGTTTGGTATCAGAGCCCAGTTTTAAACTCTCAGCCTGTGGTCTAAGGCCCAAAACGTTTTCAAATCAAGCCCAAATGAGTTTTATGAAGTATTTCTGAAAATAGGCAGGTTTTTCTGGCATGGCACCTAAGTCTCTGACCCGCAGTCCACCAGGTAAGTACCCCTAACCATCTGTGTGATTATGTGATTTATTGAAGGGTAGAAAAGGAATGGAACGTCGAATAGAATGATAGGTACTTGAACCCTAGGACTAGTCTACCCTAACTACTACATAAGACTTAAATGTCTAACTAAACAAACCTATGGCTAAGTCAACCGAGTTAGGGTGTGGTAACCACTGTGCACATGTCTAGGATTGGATCCCAAGAGCACAGGTATTTAAGCAGTCCTAGTGACTCACCTCCTCTTCATGGAATCCTACCGTGCATAGCCGGTTCACCCTAACCCGGAGGACATAGTGGGTGTGGCAACCTCAGACGCATGCCTAGGAATGGTTTCATGGGAGCTTGGTACTTAAGCGGTCAGTGTGACTCACCTCCTCTCCACTCGAATCCTACAGTGCGTAGCTTTGGTTCACCCAGACCAAGAAGGCTCGGTCATAGGCTAAACCCAATAACTAAAACCCAGAGGAACTAGCCCTATTTTTTAATAAGAACCCTAATTTTAAAACTCTTAAATATTCTTTAATTTGTGAAAACTATTTTTTCCCACACAATTTTTCAAAAAATTTCGATTTATAAAATTACAAAAATACCCACAGTGGTAAAATTACAAAATGCCCTTGGTTTATAAAAATGTCTAAATTACCCACGTTTTAATCAACATTATCATTATTTTATAACAAGTCCAAAACCCTTATTTGTAAATTATCAAAATATCTTGATTTTTGGAAAATTACAAATTGCCTTTAACTTACCAAAATTTCCAAAATGACCTCGATTTCCAAAATTTTTGCAACTAAAAAAAGAACCTCAAAGTTTTGCAAATTTTGAAATATCTCCAATTATTAAACTTTACAAATTTACCTCGGTTTATTACCTAGATACCCCAAAATTTAAAATTATCGAATACCCCTAGAATTTCCAAATTTATCGAAGAGCCCCGGGACTTTAAAATTTTCGAAATACTTTTTGACAAAATTACCAAGGAACCCTATTTAAAAAATTACGAAAATACCCCTATAGGATAAATTACGCAAATACCCGGGTAGTGGAAAAACAACAACAATGAAAACTACAACATTCTCGAATGAATGTAAGTTCATAATTGATTGATGGATGTATGAATGTGAAGACTGTGTGCATGTATGAATATGAAAGAACCACTCTTAAAATTCTTTTCATAAAACTTCGTCGTGGATAATCGTGGAATAGGTTCTAATTCATAAAACTTTCTTAAATCGTTAAAGCGCATCGCTAGATATGAATTCTAGAGGACGCGGTCGTCATAGACGCGGTAGAGAAAGAATGGCTGTGTCAGAACCCGTTAGATTGGGTCAAGGGTCTGATAATGAGTTACCACCGCCACCACCACCCCCACCGTTTGTCGATTCGAAAGGCGAGTGCTCGAGACGGGATGATCTTTGTATCGCAGTCGTAATGCGAGTTCTGGAAATGGTGGCTAGAGCGGGTGAAAATATGGGGGCTTGGAAGTCTGTACCTGAGCGAATCCGAGCTAACGGAGCTGAGGTGTTCCGTGGAGTGTCTAGTGTGGCACCCAGTACAGCTGAATACTGGTTGGAAGCAACCGAGCGTATTATGGATGAGCTCGATCTGACCCCGAAGGAGAAGTTGAAAGGAATGGTGGCACTACTACGAGATAAAATGTATCAATGGCGGTTAACAGTGAGGGACGGTACCACTGCTGAGGATCTGACTTGGGAGTATGCTAAAGAGGCATATCAGAAAAAGTATGTCGGCACACGTTCTACTGATGAGCAGAGGAAAGCTTTTCAAATTTGGTTCAAGAAAACAAGTCAGTAGCAGCATATGAAGCTTGGATTTCTAAGGTTAAGTCGATGCGCTCGAGGAGTAGTGGCTACGGAGCATGAGCGCTGTGTGCGGTTCGAAGACGGTCTAAGGGATGACCTCAGATTATTGATAGCTCCACATCAGGAGCGAAAGTTTTTTGCGTTGGTTGAAAAGGCTAAGGTAGCTGAGGGAATCAAGGACTCGATTAAGCAGAGCTCTGATAGGAATAGACCTAAGAGGGGTTATGGGTCGTCAGAATCGTCGAAAAATGTACAAAAAAGGCCCAGAGCTAATGGACCGAGGGGTCAGCAAGTTAGTACCAGAGGGCATTATCGTCCTTGTGAGCATTGTGGAAAGAAGCACCTAGGGGAGTGCTGAAAAAAGACGGGAGGATGTTTTAGGTGTGGGTCTAAGGACCATATGCTTAAAGATTGTCCTAAGAAACCAGATGAAAGTCGATCAGACTCGAAATGTTAATCAGTTTGGTAGAGGACAATGACCTCAACGGGTCGTGGTTCGAATAAAAGAGGTAATAGTGCTGGCAGAGGACGTGGAACACAAGGCAGAGGTGCTACTAATACTGAGGCAAGGCAGTCGGGTTTGGTTTACGCAGTTCGTCGGAAGGAGGATAGAGACGCACTGGACGTCATAACCGGTACGGTCTTTATTTATGGCAAGCTTTATTATGCCTTAATTGATGTGGGCTCGACCCATTCTTACGTTGCCTGTAGTATAGTTGAAACACTAGGCCTAGACTCTGAACTTTCTGGTAGGGAGATGACGGTAGTAAGCCCATTAGGCCAAACTGTAGTGGTGGATAAGATCTTTCGGAATGTACCCCTAGAAATTTAGGGAGTGAGTTTTCGGGCTGACTTAATGGAGTTAGCCTTCGGAGAATTTGACCTCATACTTGGTATGGATTGGTTAGTAGAACACCGAGCTGTGTTGGATTGTGCGGCTAAACGAATAGAACTAAGGACCCCTGAGGATGAGGTGGTCATTATGATAGGAGAGAGAAAAAACTACTTGTCCAATGTAGTTTCGGTGCCAAAATTTGAAAAGATGGTTCGAAAAGGGTGCGAGGCACTTTTAGCCTTTGTAAGTGCGTTGGATGGAAAGGAGGAAGGTGTCAATGGAGTTAGAACGGTAAAGGACTTTGAGGATGTGTTCCGGAGAAATTACGTAAATACCCCGGATAGGGAGGTGGAATTTGGAATAGATTTGCTAGGGAACGACTCCTCGTGTCAATCGTTCCATACCGAATGGCGCTAAAAGAGTTGGTTGAGCTCAAGGCTCAAATCCAAGAACCGCTGATCGTGGGTTTATTCGACCCAGTGTGTCTCCATGGGGAGCACCGGTCCTGTTTGTAAAGAAGAACGAAACTATGCGTATGTGCATGGATTATCGTTAGTTAAATAAGCTGACCATTAAGAACAAGTATCCTTTGCCAAGGATCGATGACTTGTTCGATTAGCTGAAAGGGGCTACAGTATTCTCAAAGATAGACTTGAGGTCCGGATATCATCGATTGAAGGTGAAGGAGGCGATATCCATAAGATGCGACTTTTAGGACAAGATACTGGCCATTTTGAGTTTGTAGTAATGCCGTTTGGGTTGACAAACGCCCCAGCCACGTTCATGGATAAGATGAACCGAGTTTTCCAACCTTACTTGGATAGGTTCGTCGTTGTGTTCATCGACGATATTTTGGCGTACTCCAAGTCTGAAGAGGAGCATGATGAGCATCTCCGAGTTGTGCTGCAAGTGTTAAGGGAGAAGAAGCTTTATGCCAAATTCAGTAAGTGTGAATTTTGGCTTAGGGAAGTTACTTTCTTAGGACAAGTGGTGTCTCTTTGAAGGAATAAGAGTGGATCCTAGGAAGATCGAGCGGTGTTGGATTGGAAACCACCTAGGTCCGTGGTGAGATCCAAAGTTTCTTAGGTTTGGCGGCTATTCTGAAGGTTTGTGGAAGGGTTCTCGTCTATATATGCGCTTTGACAAAGTTGTTGAGGAAGGAAGTACCCTTTGTATGGTCGGATAAGCGGCAGGAGAGCTTTGAGAAACTTAAGAAGGTTTTAACTAAGCTCGAAAGATTGATTCACCAGGCGTGAAAGGAATTCACGGTGTATTGTGACGCTTCCCATACAGTGTTTGGGTTGCGTATTGATGCAAGACGGAAAGGTAGTTGCATACGCATCTCGGCGATTAAGGCCGCATGAGGTTAACTACCCAACCTATGACTTGAATTGGCGCAATGGTCTTCGCCTTAAGGTGTAGAGGCACTATCTCTATGGAGAAAGGTCGGTGATCTACACGACCACAAGAGCCTTAAGTATCTGTTGACTCGAAGGAGTTGAACTTGAGGCGTGAAGGTGGGTGGAGTTATTGAAGGATTATGATTGCTCGATAGGGTACCACCCGCAAGGCGAATGTGGTAGCCGATGCCCTAAGTCCGAAGGTGGTGTTTGATCCGAGGCAATGTTCGCCCATTTAAGTTTGTATGAGGATGGAAGCTTTGTTGGAAGTTGCAAGTCAAGCCAACGTGGTTGAAGGAGGTGAAAGAGGGACGCTTGATTGATGAAGATTTAAGTGTTAAGTTACAACAAGCACGAGCGGAGAGTTAAAGGACTATGAAGTTAGTGATGAGGAATGTTGTGCTTTAAAGGAAAGGTCTGTATGCCAAGGACAAGGAGTTAAGACAGAGGATTCTTGAGAAGCGCATGATAGCCCTTATGCTATGCATCCGGAGGCACTAAGTTGTCTGAGATCTAAGAGAATAATTTTGGTGGCCCGATCTTAAACGGAAGTTCTCAATTCATGGGAAAATGTCGACGTGTCGATAAGTTAAGTGAACACCAAGTTCCATCGGGATTGCTTCACTAATCGAGATTTCACAATGGAAGTGGGAAAGAATTACCATGGACTTCGTTAGTGGGCTTCCCTTACGCCTACTAAGAAGGACTCGATATGGGTAATAGTGGACCGCTTGACTAATTCCGCACATTTCATCCCTGAAGAATGGATTATTCCTTGAAGTTAGCCAAGTTATATGTGGCGGAAATCGTGAGACTACACGGAGTGCCGTGTCAATTATTTCGGTAGAGACCCAAGGTTCACGCCTCGGTTTTGGAGGCACTTCATCAAGCTTTAGGCACTAAGTTGGACTTCACTACGGCTTTTCATCCACAATCGACAGGCAATCGAGCAGTAATGCAAATGTTGGAGGATATGTTGAGAGGTCAGTGTGATGGATTTTCGAGGAAGTTGGGAGGATTACTTGCCTTTAGCGAGTTCGCCACAACATCGCTTATCGAGCTAGCATTCGGATGGCACCATATAAAGCATTGTACAGGCGGAAGTGTCGAACTCCTACTTGTAGGATCGAGTTAGGAGAACGCCGAGTTTTGGGACCGAGTTGGTGGCGTAAACCAAGAGAAGGTTGAGATAATTCGAGCATGGTTAAAGGAAGCCTCTGATAGGCAAAAGTCTTACGCTGACCTCAAGCGGAAGGAAATAGAGTTTGAAGTGGGAGACCAAGTGTTTCTGAAAGTCTCGCCTTGGAAGAAGGTAATGAGGTTTGGTCGGAAAGGGAAGTTAAGCCCAATGTTTATAGGGCCCTATCGGGTACTAAAGCGAGTGGGACCAGTGGCATACCAGCTAGAGTTACCACCAGAGTTGCAGTAGATGCACGACGTATTCCATGTGTCCATGCTACGTCGCTACTGATCGGATCCATCTCACGTGGTACCAGTTGAAGAAGTGGAGCTAAGGCCAGACTTATCCTACGAGGAAGAGCCGATTCAGATTTTGGAACGTGATGTGAAAGTGTTACGGAGGAAGTCAGTTCCTCTAGTCAAAGTGTTATGGCGCAATCATGGATTGGAGGAAGCTTCGTGGGAACCAGAGGTGGCAATGCAACAGCAATACCCTCAATTATTTTAGCTAGGAAATTTCGAGGACAAAATTATTTTAAGGGGGTAGAACTATAACATCCTGAAAAGGGCCTATGCATTTTCGATTTAATTGTACGAAATGACATGTCTTATGTGTTATGAATAAATTTTGAATATTTTTGGAAACCTGGGAATGTATAGAAATGTTAAGTTAAAAGAGGAAAGTGAACATTTTGGAAACCTAAGTTAAAGAGGAAAGTGAACATTTTGGAAACCTAAGTTAAAGAGGAAAGTAACCTAAGTAAAAGAGGAAAGTGAACATTTTGGAAACCTAAGTTAAAAGAGGAAAGTGAAACAAGGTGGCCTTAAGAAAATTAATAGGAAGAATTTGACACACAAATAGGCTTGTCAAAGTGGCTTGAAGGCACCACTTAAAAGCCCAGCAAGTGACGCCACAAGCTTGTATATTTGGGCCAGGGATCGAGTCACTTGGGAAGCAAATAAAAGAAATTTTATTTTGCTTCCAGAAGTAGATAGGTGGACGACATTATGGCTCTTAAAAGAGGAGTTTTATTCCCTTTAAAATTTCGGCCAAATAGGGGATAAATAATAGATTTAATATTAGATTACTTTAAGTGGATTATTGAAGAGATTAATTAAGGTGATAAATAAAAAGATAAAAATTTATCACATAGGAAGAGTTGGCCGATTGGGGGAGTCTAAGGCTAGTATTTTCGGCCAAAAAGAGGAGAATAAGGCCATTCATTCATTCACTCTTCCTTTGCCGAATTTCTTAAGAAAATTCTCCTCTCTCTGCCGAATTTCCTAGAGCCTTGTTCTTTTTCTTTTTGTTAGCCAAAGCCGAAAATTCAAGATACACTATTAGCCGATTTCTTTTCTTTCCAAATCCATCAATAGCCGAATCTTGGTGGGGCTTCTAGTAAAAGTGTCATTGATTTCTCCAAGTAAGGGTAAGATCTGACTTGGTTTCCATTCTTTTTTTTAAGCTCGTCGAAATTTAGGGACTAATCCCTCATATTGTATTTTAGTAGAAACTATGGAAGGAATTTGGGATTTAGGTGGTGTCGACTAGAGAAAGAGGAGTTCTTGAGTTTCAACATTCAAGGGTTTTCACAAGATTAAGGAAACAATGATCCAATTCGGGATATTAGATTTGGAAGGTAAGCACAAAAGTATGTTCGCCAAGGCCCGATTTGATACCTAGATCTATTTGATAATCGTTTAAAAAGCCGAAACTAATCTGTTTAAGTGATTCAATGCTTGGCGGAATATAATAAGAAGCATAGCAGCGATTTCAGGATTTGAATAGTCATCAAATCGGCACCAAAGGTAAGAAATTGACTACATAAATCCTTCGGGATTTGGGTTATAGCCGATTAGGCTTTAAAAGAAAACACTAAGTTTGGCCGAATAGGCCTTTGCTAAATATTACCATGTTGGCCGAATGTAGGGACTTGAAAATCTAAAGCAATAGATCATTTTTTTTTCGGGATTTCAAGGAATTCGTTAAGCAAATCAGGTGTGTACCCCACATTAATCTTAATAGATTTATGGCTTTAACTTGATATATGTGTTAATATGAAAGTGTAAGAATGTGGCTAAAGTACCATGTTATGGTACAAAGTACTCAGGTACGTTTCCTACTCCTACTAGGATTACGAAATATGTTATATTTAACATGTGAAAAGTGACATAAATGTGAATTTTAAGTATGATATATATGATATGAATAATATTGGGGCATTCGGGTTATATGAGAAAGGGGAAGTGTATGTGGTGACTTCGGTCTCACTATCTGAATGTGGTGACTTCGGTCACATTATCTGAATGTGGTAACTTCGGTTACATTATCTGAATGTGGTGTCACATGACACAATTATTTAATCTGGTGGCTATGCCACGAATTTTATATGGGCGATGAGCACGTCGACTGCAGCGACTGCCTTCGATGGTGTGTAGCGGATGGAGGGTTGACTTAGTAGTCCCCACGGTGTGCAGGTTGGTACGAGGATGTGTAGCGGATGGCATCTAGGTTTGGGTTTGGGTTGCATCATTATCTTGAATCATTAAATGTGAAATTATGATATATGAATATGATTTGTTATGCCCGAATTTGTTAAGACTTAGTGTTTATGTACACATTGAGTCTGCTTGACTCACCTCGTGGTGGAACCTTTTTCAGTGACGATCGGTGATGGACCGGTTCTACAGAAGCTTAGGGATGGCCATGCATAAGAAATTTACTGAGTTGGACTTTTATTTTATTTTAAGTAATTTAAAGTTTATTTTGGTTTTAATTTTGGGAAATTATTTGATGTAATAAGGTCGTAGTAGCGTTTACTTTACTTTTATTTATTGAGCCTACAATCTTTATATTTATTAAAAGATTAAGTAAAATTAATTTAATTCAAAGCCCAAACATTTTGTCACCTAAATCAAAAGGATTTTTAATAACGAAACAAACTTGTTTTCAACTCAAGCCCAACCCAAAACAAACTTTCCTTCAAAACGCTCAAGTTTTTCCTAAGTACAAAAGAATTTCAAACGATTTTCACCGGGGAACATACCAGATTCGGTCAAGGCTCGTGGGCCGGGTTTGGGGTGTTTCAAGAAAGCTTACTATTTTGTTTATATCTTTTATATTAATTAATACTTTTTTTTCTTCCATGCATAAATTTTCAGGAATTCATTTGCGTGTTGCTCTTCATCAGCAGACTTGTAAGCTCTAGCTTCATTGCTTCTTTCTCCATTTTTATTTTGAGAAAGCAACGGTATATATATACATAAATGCAAGTTCTAGTTCTAACCCCTTCTTTTTCCTATTTTAAAGGGATAGTGTATGGCAAAATAACAATTTCTCCTGTGGCAAGGATCAATTGGAAAGTAAATAGCCTTTAGGTTTATTTCCATTTTCTTTGCATCATTACCTTGAACTTTAGAATGAAATTGAAGTGTTAGAACATCAAGAGCTCTTCACAATGGCTTAGCAAGCATGTTTTATGTTTTGACATGATCGACTTCTTAGTACTTGAAAAGCAAGGCTTTGCTAATGATCTATAAGCGATGTTTGGCCCGAGATGATCGGTTGTATATTAATTGTTGGTTTTGTTTGCTTTTTGTATGGAAACAAAATTTGGGTTTTATTTTCTCTTTGTTTTTAATTTATAAGCGATTCTGTTGGTTGTTTATTTCAATTGAAAATTACATTTGTTAATTAAAGTCGTCATTCGTCATTTGATTTGTTTATTATAATTTTAGGAATTTATAGTATGAAAGTTTAAGATTGAAATGCAAACAGTAGTTTTTGAATCTATGGTTTTGAAGTTTGATTAAACTCGCAAATCGTTAGGATAGAAGTGGCTTTTAATTTTAGGTTTTATGATAAATTTAGAGCTAGTATCGTTTATTTTAGTTATAATTCACCATTAATTAATGCCATTCAACATTCGAAACTGTTGCTTTTCTAAACTATGATTTTATTATCTAGTAATCTTAAGGCTTGACATTACGCTTTTATCATTAATTAGCATAAGATGTCTTCGTGCTTGTTTACATGCAGAACCGGAGAAAAGCTTAAAGGCAATTGTGAAGAGTTTATTATGGCAGTCACTAAGCAAGTAGTGGATCCTATGCTAGCGAAATAAGGAGTAGATATTTCTTGCTAGCAAAATAAGTCCAATTCCCTTTGATTGGAACAGCTTGAAAAAGTATTAAGTCCAGTTGAAATGTCAGAAATTTGAACTTGGATATGAATATTTACTTCAACTAGTGACGTGATATTTAACAGAATACCTTGTATTCATAATTATGTGAATCAAAACATGAAGAAAAATATTTTTATTTTTTTTTATTTTTCATGGCCAAATTAGTGGCGTTTATAAAAAAGCGCCGCGAAATACAACTACTTATAGCGGCGTTTTTTATAAAGCGTCGCTAAAGATCAAGGTTTTTCGCGTTTTTACAAAACCGCTAAAAGTTGTGGTTTTTAGCGGCGTTTTCTATAAAAGCGTCGCTAAAAGTCTTGATCTTTAGCGGCGTTTTTTTTAAATAAACGCCGCAAATTTTAGCGGCACTTTCAATAGCGGCGTTTTTTGCGACGCTTGTGAAAGCGTCGCAAATAGTTTTAGCAGGCTAAAGGCAAAAAAAAAACGCCGCAAAAAGTTTATTTTCCTGTAGTGAACTAATTTGGTCGATCTCTAATTTTCCAACTTCATCCCTTAAAGAAAATTTAATTATTATAGTTTGACATAATAAATTTAATTTGATTTTTATAAGATTTTACTTTTAATATATGGAATAATTTTAAAATTATTATAACGTACACTACAAGATGTAGACTAATTAATAAAAATATTATATTTACTTAGATTATTTTTAAATTACTTAGGTAAAAAAGCCTTAGAATTTTTATTTACTTAGATTAAAATAATTTTAAAATTATTATAACATCTTGCCGCCTTTTTACGATCAAATGTAAATTTTCTTTTAAAATCTAAGAGTTTTTATTTTTTTCTAAAATTAAAACTAAATTAATAACATCGAAGGCTAAACTCCACAAGA
The DNA here is from genome assembly GCA_025506655.1 of Gossypium rotundifolium. NCBI lineage: Eukaryota > Viridiplantae > Streptophyta > Magnoliopsida > Malvales > Malvaceae > Gossypium > Gossypium rotundifolium. Next base: position 160,994,666 of record CP106732.1, on the reverse strand, counting down.
TCATAATTTAAGTGACCTAATGAGTAATTGACACAATTACTAAAATAGACTTCAAAAGATAAAACTCAATTAATTGGGTAAAAAAATTAAGAATCATCATAAATATTATTACATCAACTACCACCAATGTAGTGTCAAATATACGGATCCCGAATTAAAATCAACAATCTATTTTTGTTTACCAGGATGTTTTCATTTTAGTCACTTAAGCGTTAAATTTTTAACAGCGAGCAATTGTACATGTCACATTATATTTGCACTTTTATTTTAGTCACCCAACTTTGAGGTCGCTTTCATTTTGGTCACACAACAACTATCTTTTTAAAGTACTAATTGGTGTAAAAAAAAAAATCAAGAATTAAAGTGAAAAGGTGGTAGAAATTAAAATAATACAAACAATTTATTAAATTGTACTTATTTATCCCATTATTGAAAATTCTAAATTTGAGTTTTGAAATATAAATTTTTAAATATTAAGATTCAAAATTATTGTTAGAGTTGTGTGACCCAAATTCTAAGAGATTGCTTGCAAGTCAAGTTAAACAAAATCTAAGAGATTACTTGCAAGTCAAGTTAAACAAAATATATTTTCTTTCTAAAAGATTTAGTAGTATAATATATTTAGCATTTATTAGCATAATATATTTTACATTGATTATAATTAGGCTTTTTCAACCTATCAATAGATGCAATCGAAACTCCACTTATTTTTTGAATTCGACATTAGTGAATTTTCTTCTCCTTTGCCCGTGGTTTTTCCCAAAAGGGTTTCCACGTAAAATCTATATTCTATTTTTCCTTTTTTTTTCCTTGCGATTTTTCTATATTGCCATTATCGACGTTCAATTTTCACAAACTGGTATTACATTTTCCGAGTTGCTTTTCTCGATCACGATAATGACATCACTGAAGTATGAAATTTTGTTGTTGGATAGCAACTCTAGATTCGCGTTGTGGCAGATAAAGATGCAGGCAGTTCTTGAGCAAACAAATTTGAAGGATGCCCTGCTAGGGATATATAAGATGCCTTTGACGTTGACAGAGGAAGAAAAGAAGCGTAAAGATCGAAAAGCTTTGATGCAATTATATTTGCATTTTCTAACAAATTTCTGTAGGATGTGATGAAGGAGAATTTTGTCGCTGCATTACGGGCGAAACTGCAGTAGCTATGCATATCAAAAACCCTGACCAATAAGTTACATATGAAGTAGCGTTTTTATGGTCATCGTTTGGAGGAAGATGTGTCTATGCACAAACACTTAATTGTGTTTAAAGAAATACTATTGGACCTGGAGGCCATGGAGGTTCAATATGATAAAGAAGATCTAGGGTTTATTCTACTTTATTCATTGCCCCCGCCTTATTCAACCTTTAGAGACACATTTTTGTATAACCGCGAATCTCTTACAGTTAATAAGGTCTATGCTTCTTTGACCACGTATGACAAGATGAAACATCTTATGGTTGGATTCGACTTTTAAGAAGAGGATCTCACTATTCGTGGGAGACAAGAGCGAAATACCGATGATGATCGTGGGAGGACAAATGATCAAAATCCTCGCAGTAAATCTAAAGGTAAATCGAGATCTTCAAACAGAGGTAAAACTTGTAACTTCTGCAAGAAGAAATGGCACATTAAATCTTAGTGTGATAAGTTGTAGAACAAGATCAAAAGGGAGGCTGCGAATCAAAAGGGAAAACAACCAGAAAAGTTCGGTGAAGTTGATGTTCTAGAAGACTACAGTGATGGTAAACTCCTAGTTGCTTCTACCAATAACTCTAAAGTGAGCAAGGAGTGGATTTTTTATTCTGTTGCACCTTCCATATGAGCCCCAATCGGGATTGATTTACAACTTATAAAACAGTGTCTAAAGGTGTTGTTTTGATAAGAAATAATGTTTCATGTAAAATCGCAGGTGTTGGCACAATCAAAATCAAGATGTTCAATGGAGTCGTTAGAACATTTAGTCGCGTACGACGTGTACCATAATTTAAGAGGAATTTGATTTTGTTAAATACTTTTGATTCAAAATGACACAAATACATAGCTAAAATTGAGGTTCTGAAAATTAGCAAGAGTTCCCTCGTCGTGATGAAAGGGCAGAGAAAAATTACCAAGTTATATGTTTTGCAGGGTTCCACTGTTACTGATGATGCAACCATCGTTTTCTCTTCCTTGTCAGATTATGATGTTACTAGACTTTGGCATATGCGTTTAGGGCATATGAGTAAGAACGACATGGAAAAATTGATACAAGAAGACTTCTTCATGGGCTGGGAATTTGAAAACTTAAGTTCTATGAGCACTGTATTTTTTAGAACAAAAGAGAGTTCGCTTCACTAGAAAAATCAATAATAAGAAGGGAACGTTGGATTATATTCATTCTAATCTTTAGGGATCATCCAGAGTGCTTTCAAGAGGTGAAACTAATTATATGCTAACACTTATTGATAATTTTTCCAGAAAAGTTTAAGTGTTCTTCCTAAAACAGAAAAGCGATGTGTTTTTCGCATTCAAGTTTTGAAAAACTATGGTTGAGAAACAAACAGGAAAACAGATAAAACACCTTCGTATATATAATGACTTGGAGTTTTGTTCTAATGAGTTTAACGAATTGTGCAAATCAGAAGGAATCGTGAGACACTTGACAGTTCGTCATACTCCACAGCAAAATGGCGTTACAGAATGAATGAACAGAATGATCATGGAGAATGTTCAATGTATGTTATCAAATGCTAATTTACCAAAGTCATTTTGGGCTGAAGCAGCCTCTACTGCATTTTTTGTATTAATCGATCTCTATCATTTGCCATTGAGAAAAAGATTCCATAAGAGGTATGATTTGGTAATCTTGCTAATTATTCTGATTTAAAGATTTTTGAGTGTCATGCATACGCTCATGCTGTAAAACCCCTCACCCCTATTCAATGCCAGAATAGGGTTACGGAGCATTACCAAACAATTTATACAATTAAACATACATTTCTCAATCAAATATTCACCTTAAATAATCATCATTCACAAACATGTTACAATGTCCCCAATACGAGCCTACGAGGCCCAAATCATGCATTGGAAGCGGTTCAGGACCAAACCAATAACTCGGGAAACTTTTATGAAACTTAGAAAATTTTTCAAACTGCAAGGGTCACACGCCCTTATGCCCCTGGCCGTGTGCCTCACACGACCAAAAGGCACGCCCATGTCACAGGCCGTGTAGACATTCGAATTGGGATCACATGGTCTTGTCTAGCCCGTGTCCTACCCCGTGTAACTCTCTGACTTATCTCACACGGCCGACCACACGTCCGTGTGTCTAGCCCGTGTGTCTTGAAAATGACCACACACGCCCGTGTCTAGGTCGTGTGCCAGGTCGTGCTAAAACTAGGGAGTATACTGACTTGTACCACACGCCCGTGTGACCAGCTCGTATGAAAACTGGGTGCAACACGGCCAAGCCACACGCCCGTGTGCTAAACCGTGTGAAGCTACTGACTTGGTTTCTATTTAAGCATCAGGGGACACACATGATAGACACGAGTTGCAAGAGTTAAGATTGACACGAGGAGGTGATTCGTCTTTGGAAATTGAAGCATAAATAGTTAAGAATTGCAAAAGCTTTTGGGTGAATTTTTTTTATATTTTAATTTAAGTTATAAATGGAGAATAAGGATAACTGAATAGGTTAGATGAATTTGGAAAGAATAGGTTTGATTTTTGTGATAGAAAGAAAGATGGTTGATAATGGTTTCAGTTTAAGAAGAAAGGTTAAGATAGGTAAGAATGGATAAAGGGTAGTTTGGTGACGATGGAAAAACAAACTTAACCAAGAGCGATTCAACACTAAAAAGTGTCACCCCGGTTCTTATACGGTTAAGGTGAATGATGGAGGTAGAATGAACGCCACACTAGGGTTTAAGGAGTAATAAGCTCAAAGAACAAGTCGAAGACACCACAAACAAACTTGATAAGTCAACGAAACTTGTACGAAATATAGAGAGGAGATAAACTCACTCACGAACACAATATTCATTTAACAAATTGGCAAAAGTCCCTTTTTACAATGAAAATGAAAAACTATTTATAGGCCTAAATTAGGTAGCCTAATGGGAAATTTAATGGCTAAGAATTCAGCCATAAATATGCTAGAAAATTCTAGAATAAAAATAATAAATTGTTGAGTCCATGTTCGGCTGAATGAGATATCAAAAGGCAGCTTCAAAATTAAGCAAATGAACTTAGAAGATGATGAATGAATGGCCAAACCATCATGTTGTTTCCTTGATGCATTCATGCATGCTTAGTAATGAAGGATAGCCTTAGTTCCTAAATTTGCAGCCCTTGGATGCTCTTACACCTCACTCGGCCAAATGAAGCTTGAATGTACCTTGAATACTTGAATGGTCAACTTGGATATGCATGAAACATGCATAAAACGTCCCCATGTAGGTTCTTCCTTAATTATGGTCCATGGGTCTTCAAATATATGTACGTAAAATAATTTCCACTTGCATGAACGTCCCTAATACATGAATTCCTTCAAATGCCATCCATTGAACACTAGTTGTGCATGTATCCTTCCATACGATATATTAAGCCATGCATGTACTTGCATTAATGGCTCCTTCATACATTCAGCCTCCTTAAGAAACTTAACTCTTGGCCAAAAGCTGCTTAGGGATAACCAATAGCCAGCCCACCATGCATAAATTTGTTCATGCATGAACTCTTATAATCCATGTACCTAGCCGTGCATGAATCTCATTAAATGTACTCAATACATTTGGCTGAACCTACAAGAAACATGAACATATTAAATCCCAATGTATATTCAGCTGAACAAGATAAGAGCATGAACTAGACATCATAAGTATCATGCTAAGCTAAACTAAACACATTAATTAAGGACTAGCTAGTAGCATTAAGTACGGCTAGCTCAAACTAAGTGAAAACATTTAATAAACTTAATTGAGCTAGGATTTTCGTTAATGAGCTGTAGCAAACTAATTAGTATAAAAATAAAACTTAGTTTAATTTATTGAAATAAAGAACGAGCTAAAAGTAAGCTCACTTGAGCTCAAACGAGTTGAAATAAGCTTAAATAAGCTGAATTGAGCTGGGCGGAGCTGGAGGAGCTGGAATCGAGCTGAACCGCATTTGATTGGACTTTAATTGAGCTGGAATTTGGCTTCATTTTGCACTTAGGCCTCTCGAGCTTGGGCCATTCTCGATGGCGTCGGGTGGTGTCGTAATATGATACAGTCGGGGTCGCATCAACATGCCCATGTCTCTGCCCGTATGGACAACAATAGGCTATTTTCCAAGCCATCTTTCTCACCCAACATGCACCAACTTAAACATGTCAGTAAACACATAGTAAGGCATCAATAATTACTCAAACTAACCACAACCAAGTTCAAATCATGCCAACTCAATACCAAAATCTAACATGCTCATAATGCATTCATATAGTACCCAATGTACCAATCCACAATAATACATTCACTAAGCAAATTGATGCCCTTACTACCATATTTCATCTAAGCATTCAATAAGAAAATATAAACCTCATCACCAAGAACATTAACCCAAATACATACATCATCATGTTTGTCAAATTAAGCCAACTCTCATGGCTATACACAAAACCACTTCTTTGACATTTACAAGCCAATTCAAAATGGCCAAAATCATTAACAACACATATAGGCTATCATTAGCCATACTGACCTATACATGCCATTATAACCAAAATTATAAAATCATGAGTACCAAAATAGCCAATAGATAGTGTGATAAAATCTCTGCCCTCTTCCAACCCGAACGAGCTTCCGATATTTAAGCACACAAAGTAAGCATGAAATGCTTAGTAAGTTTGTAATTCAAAAATAAACCTTACTACTTCAATTTATAAGCATAATTCACTTTAGTCAATTCAATACATATTGGCCTTAGCCTAACAACATTAGCCTCTCAATTTTAATCATCACATAAATTAGCAAACCATCTCAAAACAACATAGCATAAGTACACACTACTTAGTGCATTCACATTTTCAAGTATATGTATAAGCATATTTCGATCATCAATAACTCATACTTTTCCATGCTTTTGTAACAGACCGAATTAGACCCTAGTCGGAACGGTGGTTTCGGGACCACGAATCTGAGTCTGAGAAACATTTTAATATTTTATTTTTGTGTTTATGATGTGTGAATTAAAAGGTGTGAAAGTTTCGTAGAAAAATTTTATTGTTTAAGTGCTCAATTTGATAAAAAGGACTTAATCGCATAAAGAGTAAAAGTGGCATGCTAAAGTGAAATGTACCTTTTGATTGTGGCTTTTAAAGTGGATGTCCTAAAAGGACAATTAGTCCATTCTTTTAGTTAGTGGACTGGCATATATGAGAAAGAAAAACAAAAATTTGTTTTATAATTATATGTTTTATATTAGGTAATGAATAAATAAAATTTCCTTTAATTTTAAAGCATAAAATAATGAAAGAAAGTGGGAAGAAAGAGAACATACCTTGTTCTTCTTCTCTTGGACGAATGTGGAGAATGAAAAACTCCATTGTTGGAGCTTAATTTCGGCAACTTGGAGGCTTCAATTAGGGTATGAAATTTGCTTAGTATTTTATAGTTTCTACATTTTTGAAATTGTTACCTTGAATACTAGATAACCCATGTATCAATTTTTGAGATTTTGGCACATCAAGATTCGGCTATGGTAGTACATTTATGGCATGTAATGTTTGATAGTAGATTATGAATTGTATGTGTTAGATCATCAATTTTTGAATTAGAAGTTTTGGTGAAATCAATTGTTAGGGACTAATTTGAGAAGAATAAATTCTTAAAGGACTAAAACATGAAATAAATTAAAAATATAGACTTGTATAATCTCTATAGACATTCGGCCCTTGAGTGTTGTAGGGAAATTTTGAGTATTTTGCATTTTATGAAATTTGGACAAAATTGTAAAAAGGTGAAACCCTAGGGGTAAAATGGTAATTTGCCTATTTATGTGCTTAGGGACTAAATTGAGATGAAATGTACTTGAATGGGCTAAATTTTAATGTGTTTTAGATCAAGAGCAAAGTAAAAGCGGACTTAGATCGGGAAAGACGAAGGTTCTCGAATAAGCCGTCTGCATCGACTATCGACAACCGAGGTAAGTCCTTTAGCTAAAATATGTTAACGATTTAATTATGATTATATACAATAGTATGAATTGCTGAATTTTTGGTACCTATTTATATTATGGCCGGATGTATAGAGGCATAGTTGGTAGATGATTAAAGTTGGTTATGTGAAATAAATTGTTGGATTGCATAATGATATAGTGATTTTATTGGTTTAATGTGAACGAGCCCAATTGAATTAGACATATGTATATAATAGTTATGAAGAGTGTGTGGAGAATGTTTGATTACATTGATTTGCTTCGGCTTTTACGCCTAGCGTGCTTTGTCTTTGGTGTTACTTATCGGGCTTTTACGCCTAGCGTGCTTTGTCTTTGTTACTTATCGGGCTTTTACGCCTAGCGTGCTTTGTCTTTGGTGTTACTTATCGGGCTTTTACGCCTAGCGTGCCTTGTGCTGGTGCTACTTATCTGCCTTTGCGCTTAAAGCGTGCTTGAAGCCGGTGATGTGTTTTGCAAAAGAGAAACCGAATATTTGTTCAAGGCAAATTAAAGCTAATTTATTTAGTCAATGGCTCGTAAGTATGTAAGGTATGTTATATTGACATTTCTTGAGTCAAGCTAATACTATGAGGACTACGTTATGTATGTTGAGGTTAAAATGCATGTGTGTGAGTATCATATGATTGAAATTGAGAGTAAATGTGCTATTATGGAAATTTGGTTTTCAAGTATAAATGTTAAGAATAAATGAAATTTCCATGTGATATACTTATATGAAATTTAAAGAAATGTAGGTCGAAGGAAATGATTTCTAATTTACTTGGGTTAATGAATTATTAGTATTCGGCCTTGTATAAGTAATATACTTAAGTGCTTATGTGAAATGCTATAAGTTGAATGTTTTAATTTCGCAAATATTTGAATGTTTTATTATCATGAGTTTAGGACTTACTAAGCTAGTAAGCTTATTTGTGTGAAATGTTCTCCTTTGTTTTATAGATTTTGGTTACGTTACGGACTCGAGAAGGATCTTCAAGAAAGTCAACCACACTATCGTCTTCTTTTGGTATTTTTAAATTTTGGCTATGACTTAAAAGGCATGTATAGGCTAGATGAAGTTTTCGAAACATACAATGTTTGATCTTGTACATGAATATAGTCATGCGAAAATGGGTATTTCCTTTGGTTATGTATCGTTTCTATGTTTGAATTTTATAACTTGCTCGTATGTAAATGGATGTTTTAAATTTGATCATGGCCTAAATTATATATGGGATTTGTTTCTGATATATATATATATGTATGGTTAAGGTATAGAGTTTAAATAAATTGAGTAAGGAAGTTACAAACTAGTTAATCATATTTTGTTATGAAACAGTTTTTAGTTGCAGCAGTGATGTGATTTTGAAAATCACCAAAATAGGAGAAATTGAATTAGAAAGTGAATAAGACATATAATTAAAGTTTATTGTGTCTATTTTGATATGAAAAAAACAAGTTAGGCAAAGGAATTATATATTATGAGATATTTAATTTTTAGTGAGACTTGTCCTGAATGAATTCGTGAGTCCCTGTTCTGTCTTGGAAAAATTGTTAAAAATTGTACAAAAATAATTATGGAGCATAGTTTATATGTTTAGAATCCTTAATGAGTCTATTTTTGATTGGAATAAACAAGAACATTATTTAAATTTTGTACAATGAGATAACTGAGTTTTTGTAAAGATAGGTCAGAATTATCAAACAGTGAAATAGGGGTAAATTTGATGAATAAAATGTACTAACTGGCCACATGAAAAATTCTGGAAAAATTATGGTAAAAATTTATATGAGTCTAGTTTCAAGGAAAATTTACGGATCTAAATTTCGAGTTTTGTAACTCGAGTTATGGTCAATTTAGTCAGCCTGACGCAGTTGGACAGTTTTAATTTTTATGCCCCAAACTAGTAGTCAAGTCTAGTAATGCCACATACTCGGCTCCGGCAAAGGTTTCGGGTAAGGGGTGTTACATTTGATTGGTATCAGAGCTTACGATTTAGTCGATTCTAGGACTACCGTAGCGCGTGTGAGTCTAGCTATACATGCCTTTATTATATATTGATAGTGTGGTGACTTCTGACAGCCTGAACTTTGTTTTATATAGTAAATGGACACTAATCCTGAAAGAGCCGTAGCGGATGATGTAGAGTGTAGCGCTGACCGTGCACGGATCAGCGCGATGACTCTCGACCTATTTTGGGTAGCCACGAAGGAGAGACTAAACAAGCCTTTTATCGATGATGAATGAGTGGTTTGCCCAATTTATTCAAACTAACCCGGCTGTACACCAACCTCCACCCCGAATAATCCAACTCGATTCCTTCAGACCCACGATGATAGATCTCGGTGAGATCTAGTAGGCCTCAGTTGATAAAATCCAAAAATTTGGGGTAAGAATTTAAAGCCAATGATAATGATGACGTAGATCGAGTAGAAATGTGGCTTGATAACACTATTTGGGTACTTGATGAGCTATCTTGTACTCCGATGAATGCACGAAATGTGCTATATCCTTCTCATGGGACACCGCATATCACCGGTGGAATACACTAGTATCGATGAGTTCAAAAGAAAAAGTGACATGGGATTTCTTCCGAATGAATTTCGCAAGAAATATATCGACCAAAGATTCGTTGATCAAAACGAAAGGAATTCCTTGAATTTGAAACAAGGACGAATGACCGTGACGGACTATGAACGGAAATTTGTCGGGCTCGAGAGATATGCTAGAGAGTGTGTTTCTCTGAAGCTATTATGTGCAAAAGATTCAAGATGGCTGAATGAAGACATAAAGATGTTTGTTGGTATTCTTGAAATTCAAGAATTTGTGACACTAGTAGATCGAGCTTGCAAAGCTGAAGAGCTCAGGAAAGAAAAAAGAAAGGCTGAGACAGAAGCTAGAGACATTCGTAAAAGATCTTCGGGTAAGGTCTTCAATTCCACATCCAAGAAGTTTAGAGATGACCACAGTCGACATAAAGCTACTTCAGAATTACCTAGACGTGATCGACCTCCCATGGACTCCCGAGCTACCTCGATGGCCAATGTTGGTAACATTCCACAGAATCGAGTTGAATGCAAGCACTGTGGGAAATGGCATCCTGGGAGTTGTAGATTTCATGATCGGTCTTGCTTTAAATGTGGATCATCAGATCATTTTATTAGAGAATGTCGATGTTGGTGAATGTAATACGCTTTAGAACACTAAGCCGAGCAACACGTCGGTCTGAGGCGCACCACCCGCATATTCCGGCAATGTAGGTGGTAGTCAGAAAGGAACGAAGAACACTACAGTTCAATCTGAGGCTAGAGCTCCGCCTAGAGCTTATCTTTGCACGAGCCGTAGAGGATGCTTCCTCCCGATGTCATTACTGCATTTTCGCCTTTATGATACTACCGTGATTGCATTGATTGATCCCGGTTTGACTCATTCATATGTGTGAAACTCTAGTAATCGATAAGACTCGCCATTGAGTCTCTCGAGTTTGTGATTCGTGTGTCCAACCCTTTGGGTAGATGCGTGCTTATTAATAAAGTGTGTAGAGGTTGCCCATTGATGATTCGGATTCTTGCTTCCCGGTAGATTTAATGTTGTTGCCCTTCGATGAGTTCAACCTAATTTTGGGGATGGACTGTTAACTTCACATGATGCGGTGTTGAATTGCAAAAGAAAGCTTATTGATTTGAGATGCGAGCGGTGAGATCATCGAATTGAATCCATGATTTAAGTGGGTTTCCTCGAATATCTTCGATGTTAGCCCGGAGTATGTGAGAAAAGGGTGCGAAGCTTATTTGGCCTATGTAATTGGATAATAAAGTGTCCGAAAAGCATATTGAATCAGATCTATTGTGTGTGAATACCCGGACGTGTTTCTGAAGAACTATCGGGTTTACCACCAAAGACGAGAGATTGAGTTCGGCATTGAATTAGTATCGAACGACTCGATCTCGATAGCTCAGATCGGATGGCACCTCTGAGTTAAAAGAGTTGAAAGCGCAGATTACAAGAGTTGATGATAGGGTTTTTCACGGCCAAGTTTTTCCCTTGGGTGCACCATTCTTTTGTGAAAAAAGAAAGATGGAACGATGCGAATGTGTATTGATTATCGGCAATCAATAAGGTAACTATAAAGAATAAGTACCGTTACCTCAGATTGATGATTTATTTGATCGGTTGAAAGGGGCTTCAGATTTTCAAGGTAGATTTGAGATCGAGTTATTATCGATTCTTGAGTCGAGATACAGATGTGCCAAAGATCGCATTCCTGGACGAGGTACGGACATTTTGAGTTTCTGGTTATGCCTTTTGGACTCACTAATGCACCGCAATTTTATGGATTTAATGAATCAAGTCTTGACGCTTTTGGATCGGTTTGTAGTAGTGTTTATTGATGATATCTTGATCTACTCCAAAAATGAAGCCGAAGTATGCCGATCATTTGAGATTAGTGCTACAAACTTTGAGAGATCAACAGTTGTATGCGAAGTTTAGCAAGTGTGAGTTCTGGATGAAAGAAGTCAGCTTCTTGGGACATGTTGTTTCAGCATCAGGTATTCGAGTCGATCCAAACAAAATTTCGGCTATACTTGATTGGAAGCCACCAAGAACGCTTTAGATTCAAAGTTTTCGGGACTTCTTTGGTTATTACAGACGGTTTGTGAAAGGTTTTTCTGTGATAGCTGCACCTTTGACAAAGCTACTACAGAAAGATATCAAGTTTGAGTGGTCAGAGAAGTGCCAGAAAAGTTTCGAGCAGTTGAAAGCCCTTTTGACCGAAGCTCCAGTGTTAGCTCAGCCTGAATCGGGTAAAGATTTGTTGTGTATTCTGATGCTTCCCTAAGTGGTTTGGGCTGTGTATTGATGCAGGAAGGTAGGGTAGTAGCTTACGCATCAAGACAATTGAAGCCGCATGAAAGAAATTACCCGACGCATGATTTGGAGCTTGCATCCATTGTGTTCGCACTGAAGATTTGGCGTCATTACTTATTTGGTGAAAAATGCCATGTTTACTCGGATCACAAAAGTCTGAAGTATCTAATGACTCAGAAGGACCTGAATTTGAGACAACGTAGGTGGCTAGAACTGTTGAAAGACTACGAATTGGTGATTGACTATCACCCGGGAAAAGCTAACGTTGTTGAGGATGTGTTAAGTCGAAAATCATTATTTGCTCTTCGTGCAATGAATGCATGATGGCTATGTCTAGTGATGGTTCGATCATAGCCGAAGTTACGAGCAAGACCGATGTTTATTCAAAGAAATTTGTGATGCACAGAAAGTTGATGAAGATTTGATTGCTAGTCGAATTCAGTGTGAAAAGGGTACAGAATCAGATTTTCAGATTGATGCAAATGATTGTTTGAATTTTAAAAATCGAATGTGTGTTCCAAAGAACTCAGATTTGATACAGATGATTTTGAGTGAGGCTCATAGTGGTCGACTATCGATACATCCGGGTAGCACGAAGATGTATAACGATTTGAAACAGTTCTATTGGTGGCCTGGCATGAAATGGGATATATCTGAATTTGTTTCCAAGTGCTTAATCTGTCAGCAAGTAAAAGCTGAGCATTAAGCGCCATCTGGACTACTTCAGCCAATCATGATACCTGAATGGAAATGGGATAGAATTACAATGGATTTTGTATCCGGTCTTTCTATGACACCGAGTAAGAAAGATGCCGTCTGGGTTATAGTTGATAGACCGACTAAATCACTCATTTTGTGCCTCGTCGCATGGACTATTCACTTGATAAACTTGCTGAATTGTACGATCACAGTTGTGAGATTGCATGGTGTACCGAGTTCCATTGTTTCGCATGAGACCCGAGATTCACATCGCGATTTTGGAAAAAGTTGCAAGATGCTTTAGGTACTAAACTTCATTTTAGTACGACTTTCCATCCGCAATCGATGGTCAATCCGAAATAAACTATTCAGATACTTGAGGACATGTTGAGATGTTGCGTTCTCGAGTTTGAAGGTACGTGGGAGCGATACCTACCTTTGATTGAATTTGCTTATAATAACAGTTTTCAATCTAGTATCAAGATGGCGCCTTATGAAGCCTTGTACGGGTGAAAGTGTCGAACACCATTATACTGGACTGAGCTCAGCGAGAACAAGATACATGGGGTTGATTTGATTAAAGAGACCGAATGAAAGTGGCCATAATCAAAGATAATTTAAAAGTCGATCGGATCGACAAAAGTCCTATCTTGATTTGAAACGTAAAGACATTGAATTTCAGGTAGGAGATCGTGTATTCTTAAAAGTTTCCCCGTGGAAGAAAGTACTCCGATTTGGTCGGAAAGGCAAGTTGAGTCCGAGATTTATCGGACCGTATGAAATCATTGAACGTATTGGGCCTGTTGCTTATAGATTGAAGCTACCCTCTGAATTAGAAAAGATACACGATGTATTTCATGTTTCTATGCTCCGTAGATACAGATCAGATCCGTCACATGTGATTGCTCCGTCTGAGATTGAGATACAATCTGATATGATGTATGAGGAAAAGCCGATCCGTATTTTAGCTCGGGAAATGAAAGAGTTAAGAAACAAAAAGATCTCCTTAGTGAAAGTGTTATGGAATCGACACGGAGTTGAAGAGGCAACGTGGAGCTGAAGATTCAATGAGGCAACAATATCCGACGTTGTTTAACGGTAAGATTTTCGGGACGAAAATCCTTAAGGGGAGAGTTGTAACATGAATTAGACCCTAGTCGAACGGTGGTTTCGGGACCATGAATCCTAGTCCAGAAACATTTTAATATTTTATTTTTGTGTTTATGATGTGTGAATTAAAAGGTGTGAAAGTTTCAGAGAAAAATTTTATTGTTTAAGTGCTCAATTTGATAAAAGGACTTAATCGCATAAAGAGTAAAAGTGGCATGCTAAAGTGAAATGTACCTTTTGATTGTGGCTTTTAAAGTGGATGTCCTAAAAGGACAATTAGTCCATTCTTTTAATTAGTGGACGGCATATATGAGAAAGAAAAACAAAAATTTGTTTTATAATTATATGTTTTATATTAGGTAATGAATAAATAAAATTTCCTTTAATTTTAAAGCATAAAATAATGAAAGAAAGTGGGAAGAAAGAGAACATACCTTGTTCTTCTTCTCTTGGCCGAATGTGGAGGATGAAAAACTCCATTGTTGGAGCTTAATTTCGCAACTTGGAGGCTTCAATTAGGGTATGAAATTTGCTTAGTATTTTATAGTTTCTACATTTTGAAATTGTTACCTTGAATACTAGATAACCCATGTATCAATTTTGAGATTTTGGCACATCAAGATTCGCTATGGTAGTACATTTATGGCATGTAATGTTTGATAGTAGATTATGAATCGTATGTGTTAGATCATCAATTTTTGAATTAGAAGTTTTGGTGAAATCAATTGTTAGGGACTAATTTGAGAAGAATAAATTTTAAAGGACTAAAACATGAAATAAATTAAAATATAGACTTGTATAATCTCTATAGACATTCGCCCTTGAGTGTTGTAGGGAAATTTTGAGTATTTTGCATTTTATGAAATTTGGACAAAATTGTAAAAGGTGAAACCCTAGGGTAAAATGGTAATTTGCCTATTTATGTGCTTAGGGACTAAATTGAGATGAAATGTACTTGAATGGGCTAAATTTTAATGTGTTTTAGATCAAGAGCAAAGAAAAATGACTTAGATCTGGGAAAGACGAAGGTTCTCGAATAAGCCGATCTGCACTTCTATCGACAACCGAGGTAAGTCCTTTAGCTAAAATATGTTAACGATTTAATTATGATTATATACAATAGTATGAATTGCTGAATTTTTGGTACCTATTTATATTATGGTGGATGTATAGAGGCATAGTTGGTTGATGATTAAAGTTGGTTATGTGAAATAAATTGTTGGATTGCATAATGATATAGTGATTTTATTGGTTTAATGTGAACGAGCCCAATTGAATTAGACATATGTATATAATAGTTATGAAGAGTGTGTGAGAATGTTTGATTACATTGATTTGCTTGGGCTTTTACGCCTAGCGTGCTTTGTCTTTGTGTTACTTATCGGGCTTTTACGCCTAGCGTGCTTTGTGCTTGTTACTTATCGGGCTTTTACGCCTAGCGTGCCTTGTGCCTAAGCTACTTATCGGCCTTTGCGCCTAGCAGGCTTGAAGCCGGTGATGTGTTTTGCAAAAGAGAAACCGAATATTTGTTCAAGGCAAATTAAAGCTAATTTATTTAGTCAATGGCTCAGGTAAGTATGTAAGGTATGTTATATTGACATTTCTTGAGTCAAGCTAATACTATGAGGACTACGTTATGTATGTTGAGGTTAAAATGCATGTGTGAGTATCATATGATTGAAATTGAGAGTAAATGTGCTATTATGGAAATTTGGTTTTCAAGTATAAATGTTAAGAATAAATGAAATTTCCATGTGATATACTTATATGAAATTTAAAGAAATGTAGGTCGAAGGAAATGATTTCTAATTTACTTGGGTTAATGAATTATTAGTATTCGCCTTGTATAAGTAATATACTTAAGTGCTTATGTGAAATGCTATGAGTTGAATGTTTTAATTTCGCAAATATTTGAATGTTTTATTATCATGAGTTTAGGACTTACTAAGCTAGTAAGCTTATTTGTGTGAAATGTTCTCCTTTGTTTTATAGATTTTGGTTACGTTACGGACTCGAGAAGGATCTTCAAGAAAGTCAACCACACTATCGTCTTCTTTTGGTATTTTTAAATTTTAGCTATGACTTAAAAGGCATGTATAAGCTAGATGAAGTTTTCGAAACATACAATGTTTGATCTTGTACATGAATATAGTCATGCGAAAATGGGTATTTCCTTTGGTTATGTATCGTTTCTATGTTTGAATTTTATAACTTGCTCGTATGTAAATGGATGTTTTAAATTTGATCATGGCCTAAATTATATATGGGATTTATTTCTGATATATATATATATATGTATGGTTAAGGTATAGAGTTTAAATAAATTGAGTAAGGAAGTTATAAACTAGTTAATCATATTTTTGTTATGAAACAGTTTTAGTTGTAGCAGTGATGTGATTTTGAAAAATCACCAAAAATAGGAGAAATTGAATTAGAAAGTGAATAAGACATAGAATTAAAGTTTATTGTGTCTATTTTGATATGAAAGAAACAAATTAGGCAAATGAATTAAATATTATGAGATATTTAAGTTTTAGTGAGACTTGTCCTGAATGAATTCGTGAGTCCCTGTTCTGTCTTGGAAAAATTGTTAAAATTGTACAAAAATAATTATGGAGCATAGTTTATATGTTTAGAATCCTTAATGAGTCTATTTTTGATTGGAATAAACAATAACATTATTTAAATTTTGTACAATGAGATAACTGAGTTTTTGTAAAGATAGGTCAGAATTATCAAACAGTGAAATAGGGGTAAATTTGATGAATAAACTGTACTAATTGGCCACATGAAAAATTCTGGAAAAATTATGGTAAAAAGTTATATGAGTCTAGTTTCAAGGAAAATTTACGGATCTAAATTTTGAGTTTTGTAACTCGAGTTATGGTCAATTTAGTCAGCCTGATGCAGTTGGACAGCTTTAAATTTTTATGCCCCAAACTAGTAGTCAAGTCTAGTAATGCCACATACTCGACTCCGGCAAAGGTTTCGGGTAAGGGGTGTTACAGCTTTCATAGCAATTCTAATTGAAGCATTTGCCAATCTTTCCTTCTGCTCATACCAAATTAATCACAATTGAAGTAAGTAAAACAAGGCATATCACAACTCAATTTGGCCCAAAAGCCTAACATATAATCATTAATTGAGTTTACCATGTATTCATGTGTCATAGTTATATATATTATTTCTACATACTTCTCGTACATACCTGTACTAGTTTGTATCGAACTCATATAACCTCGTAACATCACTGAGCTCGTTGAATTATTTGAATATCAATGAATACAATATAAATGTAACTTTCATAATTCTTTTCCTCACTTTGTGGTATATCTTGGTTCATGTACATACCTATACTATCCCGTATCAAACTCATACTCATCCACATCTTTGACATACCCATTGAACAATTTGGAATAGGAGTCGGATACTCAAGAGTCTCGCACAATAAGTACCTATACCATGGCCCGAAGCCAAATCAATGTAACTTATCTCCGGAGTACTGATATCATGGCCCGAAGCCAAATTAGTATAACTCGCACCCGAAATGTCGATATTGTAATGACCTAAAATTCACGGGCATCGAAAAAGTGTATTGTCGGGCCTCTATCTTAATAAAACAATTTGTAAATATTTATTAAAAATATTTACGAAGTTAGTTGAGTGGTCAAATAGGTTTTGGATAGGCGAATTAGCTCGAATTAGGAGTAATTAGGAAAATTGACTACATTGAAATAGGGGTGAAAGTTAAATTATAAATTAAAGAAAATAAAAAGGACTAAATAGGGAATTATGCCAATTGTCAAAAATGAGGCAAGCATAAAAATGTAAGATTTTTATGTGATAAAAATACATTAATACATTAGATTATTATTACTATAATTATTATTATTAAATAAATTAATAATGACAAATGTATGGTAATTAAACCATACATGTGTAATAGTAATAATAAAATCAATGTACACTTGTAAAATAGATTTATATTTACTTAAATAATAAGTAAAAGATATTTTATATTATTATAATATATTATTATTATCATTAATTAAAACTAATAAAGGAAATAAAAGAAACAAAAGAAGAATAGAAACAGAATAGGAGGGACGAAACAGGGAGAAAGAAGAAAGAAAAGGAAAGAAAGAAATTAGGGTTTCAAAGGTTCAAATTCAAATTGGTAAGTTAATTTATGTCATTTTCTTGTAATTTTGAGTTTTATGATTCTAGAAAAAATATTACTAAGTATATGCTGAAATTTTGGAAGTTATTAGATTTTTCTATATACTAATTTTGTTAAGTAAAAGTATGAATTAGGAGTTGAATTAATAGAATTTCTAGTTAGAATTGAGAAAAAGATTAAATTGTAAAATAAGTTATAAATTTTATGTAATAGGGACTAAATTGCAAGAATTTTGAAATTAGGTATTTATAATGAAAATTAGAGAGTTAAGTTTGAGTTTGAGTGAATATGGAGTAGGAATAAGGTATAAATGATGATGGAAAAATAGATGATTCTGGTAAGGAATTAAATTGAAATTAAGGTAAAAGTTCAATAGAAAAAATCTAATTATTAGATATAAAGGATGTTTTATTAATAATTTTAAATTGATTTAATTTTCGTAGCTAACATCACGCTGGAAACATCGGGCAAGAAAGGGAAGGAGAAAGTAGAAGAAGAGTAAAATGAGAAATCACAGTTTGTATTACTATAATTCGAATTTAATTATTATCAATTGTTCAATTTTATTTAATATGCATGGTAAATAAAATTGAGGTGAGTATTGATATTGAATTCAATTATGAATTATGTGAATATAAAAGTGATTTGAATTGAATCAAATTGAATTGAATGATGAAAATATGTGATTATTTGAAATGTATATTGATTGAAAAGTGAATAGTGATTTGAATTTGATTGAAAGTGAATTGGGAAAGTGAATCGAATACCCTATTAACTAGTCGGGCTAAATCGGATATAGTTGGCATGCCATAGGATTGGAAGTATTCAGGGATACTTCGACCTCGAGTCAATGAGACACTGGGTGTCATTATATTACTTCGGATCGATTCGATGAGGTATTGGGTAGCAACTTATTTCGACTTGGTCGATGAGACACTGGGTGTCACTTATTGCTTCGAACTATTCGATGAGACACTGGGTGCCATATTGGTGTGTTTGGTTGGATCCGTGTATCTGCCAAAGTCCGAGTCTTATTAATAGGGGTAAATAAATGAAATGGTAAATCAAATGAATTTGATTGATCATGCTATTGAAATGAAATGAGAAATTGAATTTGTGAAATGAAAATGAAATGCATGAATTAAAGGTTCATGGAATGATTAATGATTTAATGAGATGATATATAATATCAAATTGATGAATAGCCAAATTGAGTTGCTATTGTTGAGAAGTGAAAACTAAGTAACAATGAGTTTTTAATTATGAATTAAAATGTTATATAATGTAATATGTAAATTTGTTATTTTGGCAAATGAATAATTTCGTTAATATGAACATTATTGAATGAATTATTGAAATGAGATGTGTAGAGGCCCATTTTTGCCCGGGCCTGTGAAAACCAAAATGAAAATGAAAAAAATAATAAACGTCCTTATACAGTCCATTTACAATAAAAGGGCTTAAGGCCCAAACTCAAAATGCCACTAGCTACCCAATACACAAAACCTGTTACAAACCCAATGACCTAGAACACACTACCCAGAACAGAACCCAAACTAAAACCTAAACCCGATTAGCCCAAGAAAACATACCCATACCCAAAATTTACATGGCCCAAACGGGCCCAAGAACTTAAACAAATTTCAGACCTAGGGTTCTCCAGAAACCCTAGGTGCCACAATGACAGTATCCCGACCATCGCGCCGCAAGCGCCGCACCCTTTAGCCCTCATCCATGCCGCGATCAAAGCATGAACGGCCTCGCCCCCAAGATTCTTGCTAATGACCTGCACAAGAAAGGGAAGAAGACAGAAACAAAAACAGAGCAAAGATGGCAAAAGTTTTTTTTTCCTTTTATTTTTATTTTCGGAGGCTATAAAAGCCCCAAAAACCTATAACGAAAAAAACAGAAAGAAAAAAAGAATACAAAAAATATTCACAAGAATATACAGAAATAAAAGTTTTTTTATTTACGAAGGTAATACATATTCTATTCTTTATTTTTATTTTCGTTTCGTGCATGTTTTTATTTATAAAATAAAATAAAAAAACGACGAAGTTTTACCTTTGCACCGCCGTAGGCGACGGCGCGTATGGCGCGTGGGACGGAGGTTCCCGAATCCGACGACCAAACTCTGGCAGAGGAAATGAACGTTTTTTAGAGCATTTTTGAAGTATTTTTTTAAAAACACAAGGTAAAAATGATTTTTTTTCCAGGAAAATGAGTTATATAACAATAAAAAAAGGGCATCATTTTTGCCTAAACCAATAGGCATTAAAACAACGTCGTTTTGGTTTAACAGGATCCGCGTGCCGACCCGAAGACCCGACAAAGATCTGCATGTTTTATTAAAAAGGAGAAATTGCTCTTTCAATCCCTCCAATATTTTATTAAATTTAATTACTTCATATTAATTGTTTTATTTTTTTAAAATTAGCCCGGAAATCTGCTTATATTTCAATTTAACCTTCTTTTTCTTTTTTAAAAATATATATATATTTTAAATTGGTACTAAATTATGTATTATATTAAATATTTTATATTTTTAGTAGTTATCTATACTAATTTATTAAGTTATAAGCAATTATTATTTTATTTTGGTTTAATTATTTTTTTGATTACGTATTATTTTAGTATTTATATATATTAGATATTGTATTATATTTTTTTAAAATTCTACACATTATATAATATTATATTATATCATATATTTAACTAAAATTATTTATAATATATTCTATTTACAATATTTTTATATTTTTATTTAAAATCATTATATACTATTTTTAACACATTGTTTATATTGTTTATATCATATGTATGTCCTTTTTATCTATTATTTAAATTTGCATGAAATATGTTCATAGTTGATTTTATTGTTTATTATATTTGTCTATACTTCATCATGTATTTGTAATTACTTTAGTATAGGAATTATTATTTGTCGATTTCGTATTATTATTGCCTATCTTAAATGTTAGTATGTTATAATTATTTTTTTCATATTTATGTTCGATAATGTATGAATGCAATATTGTCACATGGATTATTGTTAAAATGAAATTATACATTTTTGCAAAATTAATACTTTATTTAAAGGTTTTTTAAAAATAAGGCAATGTTTTGGTATTTAGAAACTCGGGAAATAGTGCCCAATTGTGCTGGGTTTCGATTTTCTGTTTGGCTAAATAACTAAATATCATTTTAACAAGTTTTATAAATTATGAGATGATCTTAGTTACGAGGGTTTAAAAATATCATGTCCAATCATGTTGGATGTGATGTTTATATTCTTTCGGATCGAAGAACTCTCAAATTTTAAATCAAAATTGCTCGAAGTTTTATAAATTATGAGATGATCTTAGTTACGAGGGTTTAAAATATCGTGTCCAATCGTGCTGGAGTTGATGTTTATATTCTTTCGGATCGAAGAACTCTCAAATTTTAAATCAAATTATTCAAAGTTTTTTTTAGAAATCATATTTTTAAATCCTTTTAAGTTTCAAATGTTTGGACATGATTTTATCGATTAGGTAACAGTTTTTGGGCGTTATGAGGGTGTTAACCCTTCCTCATACGTAACTGACTCCCGAACCCATTTTCTGGCTTTTCGTGGACCAAAATTAAATGCTTTAAATAAAACCTTTTACGAGGTGATCCAATCACACCTAAGTAAAAAGGGATTGGTGACGACTCCCATTTTTGTTTTTAAAAGTCGACCCCATTTTCTAAAAATTTTAAAATGGTTTCGACATCTTGGCGACTCCGTTGGGGATAAAAAGAGAGTCAAGCCGTAAAATTGATAATTTCATATCATTTTGTCCGAATTTAAAATTTTGTTTTTAAAAACATGATCCTTTTATTGCATGTGGTTCTAAATATATCTCTCTGCATTACATTGCATGACCGTCGTGGTCATACCCTTAAGTGGGAGCGAGAAGCTATGCCTTCGTGAGGTTTTCACCTCCACATGGGCTAGTGGATTGCTTCGGAATACATTTGTACCTATGTCTTTGTGAAGTTTTCACTTCTGCATGGCCATAGGGAAATGTATTCCCCTTAATCGAACTCGGTCCATATGAGCCTATAATGGGTGAGGATCGAGGAATCTACTGGTTCGGGTACCTCAACTTTAGAGCTGAACCACACGTAGAGAGCTTAGGAGCCCACCTTAGGTAGAACTATGTCAAACCCTAGTGGTCACCTTGATAGGTGTTCTATGTTATTTATTTTTCTTGTGCTAACGTGTTCTCTTTTGTCTTGATTGCATTGCATTCACATCATAGAAAGAGGTGTTGATTTCAAATTCAATTGCTAAATAGAAAAGTTGGTCATACAAAATAGATTTTTTGATAAAGTGGATTATAATACGGTTTTCCAACTATAGTCCAAATGAATACAACGAAAGAAGACTGATAGTCCGTGAAGGAATACAAGACCTTATCACCCAAGGATTCAAGTTGGCAAAGATTACCACGTATGGCTTTCTTGAAGAGGCTAACAAGTGAACATGAGTCGCGGTCCAGATCAAGCAAAAGGAGCTAGAGGAGGCATCTATTAGAAGTTTTCAAGATTTGACTTTTGCGAAGAAAGGGATTGATGTTTTCACTTGGACTATGAGGACAAAGCCGCATATGTAATCCGTTTTGTGTAAAGAAATTTATTTTCTAGAAAAGTTTTTCTAATGTAACTGAATTCAGAGTCAACGCCTCTCTTTCTTTGTATTCATGCATTTGCATTACATCACATCATATGCATTTAAGTTTATAGAAAGAGTCTAATTAGTTGAAATTAACAGAGAGAGAGAGAAAGAGAAGGGAAATCTGGAAGCTGAACACGCTTAGGTACACGCGCCAAATCAAGAAAAATGGATTAAAGATTGGAACAATTCCAAAGAGACATTCAAGACCAAATGCAAGAGCAAATGGCAAAACTCCAACAAGAGATGAGGGACCAGATGTTGGAGGCCCAAAGGAATATGATGGCCCAAATGGCCCAGATGCTAAGTGGGGCAATGGACAAAGGGAAGGGTCCCATAGTTAACTGATAAACCGTAAAAGTAACATATTTTAATCCCACATTTAGTATGCTTTTGGATAAATTTATCCTCGATTTATGTAAAAAGGTGCTCTTAATCCTTTCTTTCCATGTCTTATACTCAGGAGAACACCTAAGGATAAAAAGAACGTAAAACGAGCTTAATACGGACCAAATTGGGCCAACCCAAGAAGTCGACACGGCCTGGGCTTCATTCCACACTGCCGTGCGTTGCTATCCACCTAGAACATGGCCTATCACCAATTTACACGGCCGTGTCTCGTCGACAAAAAGCCCAACACGGCCTATCCCCGATCTACATGGTTGTGCCCCAATTGATGACCAAGCACGGCCGACCTCGACTTGCACGGCCGGCAGCACCTAAATCAAAAGAATAGAGACACGGCCGAGCCTCAATTTACACGAAGTGTTTTACCGTGTTCCCCGCCACGGAAAGAGTAATTTCACTCAGAATAGGATGCTTGGAGCCCAAGAAACGCAATCCTAAGTCTACTCAAACACCTAGGATGAATTATACCTAAATTATGAGTACTTAGGAGACAAGTAAAACATCCCAATGTCTATAAAAACACCCCAAGGCGGGTATTCAAGGGGTGGATCATTGAACAAAGTTTTTTGCCAAGCCTTTCTCATTCAGGGATTGTCTCGAAGATAGCCAATTGATCCATCTCGAAGAGTCGGAGTTCTACTCAAGATGGAGGATCTCCTCTTCAATTCCTTCAGGGAGTTTTAGGGATTTCCTATGTTTTGCTTTATCTTTTCTCTTGAGATGTTTTCTTGTTTAATTATGAACTAAACCCCTCAGATACCTGAAGGGGATGAAACCTATGATGGATTTTGTTATTTAATTCTTTTGATTTATATGATAAATACTTAGTTTGTTCTTAATTATGTTGCTTAAATTTATCTGATGTGCTTAGATGGAGGAGGAATAGACCTCGCCTAAGAGTAGATCTAGCATAATTAAGTGGAGTTGATCGGCGCCTAGAGATAGGGTTACGAGATTTTGCGGATTAGGTGAAACCTAATATAGAAGTCCATTGATCGATTTATCGCTTCCTTAGGGGTTATTATAAGAGAACGAGAGTTCCACTAATTAACCTAAGGTTAGCGCTATTCACTTCGAGAAAAGGTTTAATATAGGTTAGGGAGTCTCACGGATAAAGCTAAATAAAGAAATCATATGAATTGAAAAGGTAGATAATAAGTGAAGTCATAGGTGGATTCTTCCCGAAGGTATCGTCTTTATCAATTGAGTTTTCTTCAAAGTCTTTTCCCAAAGTTTCGTTTCTTTTGTCTTTGCATTTAAGTTTAAGTATTTCATTTGTTTTAGATTAATAAACTAATCACTCCATATTTTAGGCTAAATAATAGAAAGAAAGTGAGTAGTAGTACTTTTAGGTTCCTTGGGCTTGATAAGATATTCTTGCCTGAGTTATACTACTGTTCGATAGATGCAAAGCGCTTGCCTCTATCGTTGTCGCAGTCAGTCTACAGGTTCGATCACTCTTTTATAAATATTAAAACTAGACTGTTTTGCAGCGATCAAGTTTTTGGCGCCGTTGCCGGGGAAACTCCTAAAATATTAAAACAACTCTATTTCTATTACTTTAGCCATTATTTTATTTTTATTTCTCTTATTTTTATAAATTTCTTCCTTTCTTTTTACACTAGGTACATATAGTTTATGACTAGAAGAAATCCGAGAGGCCCATTAGAATACGAACGTGACATTGAAGCTACCACTTGCAAAAATCACAGAGAAATTAGACGAGCCCTTGACTATCACAGAGGAGAACATCAAGGATCCAATCCTACTGAAGGGATGGATGAAAACAATCCACCGTGCAAGAACAAAATGCTCCACGTACTATGTATGATTATGCTAAACCTAATTTAACAGGAGCAGAATCTAGTATTGTTAGGCTCGCTATAGCTGCTAAAAATTTTGAATTAAAGCCTAACACAATACAAATGATTCAAAAATTTGTTCAATTTGATGGTTTGCAGGATGAAGATCCAAACACTCATATATCTAATTTTTTAGAATTCTGTAATACCTTCAAAATAAATGGCGTTTCTGACGATGCCATACGTCTTCGGTTATTTCCTTTTTCATTAAGAAATAAAGTAAAGTAGTGGTTGAACTCGTTACCACGAGGGTCAATCACCACATGGGATCAAATGATCAAAAAATTTCTTTTAAAATATTTTCCACCGGTCAAAACGGCCAAATTTAGGAATGATATATCTTCTTTTGTGCAGAATGACGCAGAAACATTATATGATGCATGGGAAAGATATAAGGATCTCCTAAGGAGATGCCCACACCATAGATTACCTATGTGGCTTCAAGTCCAAACTTTTTACAATGGTGTGAATTCTCCAACAAAGCAAATGATTGATTCATCAGCCGGTGGAACTCTGAATAATAAAACTCCTGAAGCGGCTTACGATTTTATTGAGGAGATGTCATTGAACACCTATCAATGGCAAATTATAAGAGCTAAACTGACAAAATCAGCCGGAGTTTTTAACATAGACACAGTGACAATGTTGTCAACACAAATGGAGTTAATGAATAAAAAACTTGATAATTTATGTTCTTCACAGGTACATCCAGTCATGCAATGCGAAACGAGCGGGAATGTGGCGAATTCTGAGTACCCACCTTACCAACCAGGAGCAAAAAACGAGCAGACAAACTATATAGGTAACAATTTCAGATCTAATAATAATCTTATAGTAACACTTACAATCCAGGTTGGAAGAACCACCTAAATTTTTTGTGGAGAGGACAAGGAAATCAAAGGCAGCAACCTCTTCCAAATTACCAAAATCATCATTATCCACCGAAAAAGAAGCCGAGTCTTAAAGAGATGTTGAAAAAGTTCATGGCAGACACAGATGCCCGTCTCTAAAGAATTGATACAACACTTAATAACCAAGGAATATCGATCAAAGAAATCAAGGAACAAGTCGGGGAAATCACTAGGTCAGTAGGACAACTCACAAAGCTTGTTTCGAATCGACAACAAGGACATCTACCAAGCAACACGTAAATAAACCCAAAAGAATAGATACAAGCCATCACATCTCAAGAGGATACAAAGGTAGACAAGCCCACCCAAAGACAAGAAACCAAGGAAGAAATAGGTAAAATAGAGGTAGCACAAGAAAACCGATAATTAAAGAGTACCACCTTGAATACCTTATCCCAAAGCATTGAAAAGAGATGATTCAAGAACAATTCGATAAGTTTTTAAAACTTCTAAAGAAATTAAACATTAAATTACCTTTTCTTGAAGCTCTTTTTCAGATGCCTGATGCAAGGAAATTCTTAAGACAGCTCTTAACAAACAAACGAAAAATAGATGAAGAGCACCATGTGGAATTAAACGCAACATGTTCAAAGAATGTTACGTAACGACTACCACAAAACTAAAAAATCTAGGGAGTTTTACTATTCCATGTTTAATTGGTAGTTTGATTATTGATAATCGTTAGTGATTTAGGGCAAGTATAAATGTCATGCCTTATACACTATTTAAACGACTAGGTCTAGGAAGCCCAAACAAACTAAGATGAGTATCCAACTAGTGATAAAACTGTTAGAATTCTAGGGCATTATTGAAGACGTTTTAGTAAAATCGATAAATTCATTTTCCCAATGAGATTTTATTGTTTTAGACATGGATGAGGAAAATTCAATCCCTTTAATTTTAGGAAGACCTTTTCTTGCAATCGCCAAGACTAAAATTGATGTTGCCACAGGAGAACTCATACTTCGTGTAGGAGATGAATCACCAATCTTCAAGCTCTTGACTCGGCCGTAACCACGTAAGATGAAGGTGAGAAAGTCGTGTCAATAGATAATCAAATTATTCAACCTTCATCGCAGGAAACATCACAAAACATCAAAACTGAGCCAACACAAAAGCGTACGATCAACAATTTAGAAGAGCAGAAGATACACACCAAAGAAAAGCTAGACCAACACGAAGTAAAACCTGAGGAACCACCAGAAGAGCTTATAGGAACATCAAATCACTTTAAAATAGGAGATCAAGTGCTGTTAGACAAAGTCGATATTCACATCACTTCAACAGACTTGAGGGAAAAGGGAGAAATTCTTCTCAAGGTACACGAAATCCTCCCCCACAACACAGTCGAGGTAAGTAACCCAAAATTCGATAAATTCAAGGTAAATACTTCTTGACTCCAACTTTGTCATAAAATCGTAAGCATGAGGGAAGATATTCAAACCTTTAAACCTCCCTGAAATTTTCAAACATGAGGACAGTCTAGCTTAAGACTATAAACGAGTGCTTCTCCGGAGGCAACCCAAACAATAACACTATTTATTTTCAAATTTGTTTTAAGTTTCTTTTCTTTCCATCTTTCTTTCCTAAGTATTTAGTTGGAAACTAACACAAAAGTGCAGATTTCTAGACCATACGGCCTTACACACGACCATGTCCGTGGCCGTGTGGACCACCGAACCACCACACTAACAAGAGCAGGGCCATGCAAGTCAGTCCAACCACTCCCCAACGTCACGAGTCCAACCACCCTGAGGCACGGGTGCCGACAAAATAAGCACGGGCGTGCCTCTGAACCGTGTGTGGATACTGTCTTTCTCGAAATGGGCGTGGCTGACTAAGAAACGGGCGTGTAGGAAGCAACATGCCATAGCCACGGTAGTGCTAGGCAGTGTGAATAGACACACCCTTGGCACACGGGCGTGGGAACAAGCCAGACTTGAAATTTTATTTAAAACCCCACACCCGTCCTCTTTGTCCCATCTTCTTTCTTATTCCTTCTTTCTCTTTTCTTTCAAATTTTTTTCCTTATTCATAGAAAAGATCCAAGACACTTGAGAAACACAAAGATCTTGCCGAAGAAACGAAGCATCATCTCTTTAGAGGAAACCTCAACATGAGTTCATGCCGGCAGCTTCACTTAATTGACACACCAAGGGTCTCGAAAACCTTTTCGGTTCTATTTTTCTTTTCTCGTCTCCTTTATTTTCCTTATCTTACTTCTTTTCTGCTTAATTTAATTTATTTTATAGTAGTTTCTTGGTTTTAGGATCTAAAGGCTGCTAGGGAATCACACACCACAGCCTTCGAGGTCACACCGACTTCGCAAACCATCCAACAATAATGACTCCTTAGTCATTAGTCTTTTCTTTCAATTTCGCTTTCTTCTTAGTCTCCTTCTTTTATTTCCTTAATCTTTAAATTTATTATTAGTATATTATTATTATTTCTCTAGATCTCTTGGCTATATCTTCACAGCTACCCAATTTCTTCATCTAGCAAATTGCTTCTGTAGCCACTCCACCGAGCCCATAGAAAACACCATCACCACCACCAAAGACACCTGGATCATCTAGATTTCGGGAGCATTACTTTCCCACTTATCATTTTGATTTGGCACATAAATTTCATTATCTATCTTTGTACATTGAGGACAATGTACATCTTAAGTGTGGAGGTAATAGTGCCTAACTTTTGACATAATTCTCAAAACCCTGAAATTAGTCTTGATCTTAAGTATTTTTCTTATATTATTAATTAGGATGAAATTTCTAATGATTTATGATTTTTATTGATATGTTTTAGAATAAGTCTTAGTTAATTGTGCATTGATGATTAAATTTGAAGGATACTAGAGAATCGAGCATGATAAGTCTACTTTCTAAAAAAATTGATAGGTTGTTGAACCTAATTTGAGTATCACCTTGAAGTTCAAAATTTATAAGGATTGATGTCAAAACACCCATAATTTTTTTTGTGAGATTTTGAGCCTTATAGAGCATATACCCTTTTTCATGCTCACTTTAGTTGATTATGAGTGTGTCAACTTTGAACTGTTATTCTAGAACTTGCCTCGTTTATACATGTCAAGACCATATTAATGATTTAATACACTGAGATGATAAAGGCACATAGGTTTTAACCCGTTCACTACACTAAAAAGCCTACCCATACAAATTAACCCCTAGTGAACCCCGTTGAATCCTAACAACCTTTTTATTGACTCACCTACTAATATTAAACCAAAACCCCTTTGTATTTGTTATCACCCTTTCTTTTGACTACCCTTTAATCGAGGTTTGATTTGATTAAGTTACCGAATTATATTAGTTCAGTAGTTACATTTATCATTTATAATGTAATATTTTAGTTTGTTCTAAAAAAAAAAAAAATCCAAGTATATTCAAAATTAGTAGTAAATAAAAGAGCTTAGAGCATTTAAAACTCCAATTGTTGAAGAAAAAGCTCGTATTAAAGTATTATAAAAAATACTCCTTATTATAGAGTAATTATCAATAGTAATATTAATAGTTTTCATTCGAAGTCAATATTCATATTTAAGTTCAGTATTTCTAGTTAGGCAATTTGTCAAAACAGTCTCGATTATAACCTCTAATTTAGCCTTTATCCACACCTTTTAACCCTAGCCCCGTTACAACCCTAATTAAAGACCTTTTGATATGTGTATCATCTCATATACAGTGGTGGAGATTTGATTTTCAGGCAAGCTTATGGGATTAACTTTTCAGGTTCGACTTAGAGTGCTTATTCTTGAACCTTAAACACTTTTGAGTGATTTGAGTGAATCTTTAGTAAGGATGTCGGTCCTTGTCAGTTTTGAATCAAAGATAATTATTTAGATAAGGGGAGACACCTATGTTTTCATGCTACAAAATCATGACTTATCTCATTTGAATCTTTAGGGCTCTTTGAATTAAATTATCCATGTATAAATTATCTATGAGTTATGATGAGGCATTATTAATAGGAATTATGAATTGTGGGAAGTTCGTTTTAATTGTAAGTTGAGAATTTTGCTTGAGGACAAGCAAAAGCTTAAGTGTGGGGGTATTTGATAAACCGTAAAAGTAACATATTTTAATCCCACATTTAGTATGCTTTTGGATGAATTTATCCTTGATTTATGTAAAAAGGTGCTCTTAGTCCTTTCTTTTCATGTCTTATACCCAGGAGAACACCTAAGGATAAAAAGAACGTAAAACGAGCTTAATACGGACAAATTGGGCCAACCCAAGAAGTCGACACGGCCTGGGCTTTATTCCACACGGTCGTGCCTTGCTATCCACCTAGAACACAGCCTGTCACCAATTTAAACGTCCGTGTCTCATTGACAAAGAGCACAACATGGCCTACCCTCGATCTGCATGGCTGTGCCCCAATTGATAGACCCGAAGCACGGCCTGACCCTCAACTTGCACTGGCGTGCCATAGCCGTGCCTAAATTAACAGAATAGAGACACGGGTTAAGCCTCAATTTACACGGGCGTGCCTTAGCCGTGCCCCTACCGCGGGAAAGAGCAATTTCACTCGGAATAGGATGCTTGGAGCCCAAGAAACGCAATCCTAAGTCTACTCAAACACCTAGGATGAATTATACCTGAATTATGAGTACTTAGGAGACAAGTAAAACATCCCAAAGTCTATAAAAACACCCCAAGGCGGCTATTCAAAGGGTGGATCATTGAGCAGAGTTTTCTGCCAAGCCTTTCTCGTTCAAGGATTGTCTCGAAGATAGCCAATTGATCCATCTCGAAGAGTCGAGTTCTAATCAAGACGGAGGATCTCCTCTTCAATTCCTTCAGGGGGTTTTAGGGATTTCCTATGTTTTGTTTTATCTTTTCTCTTGAGATGTTTTCTTGTTTAGTTATGAGCTAAACCCCTCAGATACCTAAAGGAGATGAAACCTATGATGGATTTTGTTATTTAATTCTTTCGGTTTATATGATAAATACTTAATTTGTTCTTAATTATGTTGCTTAAATTTATCTAATGTGCTTAGGTGGAGGAGGAATAGACCCTGCCTAAGAGTAGATCTAGCATAATTAAGCGGAGTTGATCGGTGCCTATAGATAGGGTTACGAGATTTTGTTGGATTAAGGTGAAACCTAAAATGGGAGTCCATTGATCGATTTATTACTTCCTTAGGGGGTTATTATAAAAGAACGAGAGTTCCACTAATTAACCTAAGGTTAGACGTTATTCACTTCGAGAGAAGGTTTAATATAGGTTAGGGAGTCTCACGGGTCAAGCTAAGTAAAGAAATCATATGAATTGAAAAGGTAGATAATAAGTGAAGTCATAGGTGGATTCTTTCCGAAGGTATCCTCTTTATCAATTGAGTTTTCTTCAAAGTCTTTTCCCAAAGTTTCGTTTCTTTTGTCTTTGCATTTAAGTTTAAGTATTTCATTTGCTTTAGATTAATAAACCAATCACTCCATATTTTAGGCTAAATAATAGAAAAAAAGTGAGTAGTAGTACTTTTAGGTTCTTTGGGTTCGGTAAGATATTCTTACCTGAGTTATACTACTGTTCGATAGGTGCGCTTACCTCTATCATTGTCGCAATCAGCCTACAGGTTCGATCACTCTTTTATAAATGTTAAAACTTGACTGTTTTGCAGCTTTCATTAACACTGAAGACAATGAGGATTTCCCTCGGGGTTTTACCCCACCGCATGTACAACTGGAAAAGTATCCCCAAAGGCCACCTATCATGATTAGGCCTCAACAGGGGCAAGCTGATAATAGACCGCCCATGAACTTCCAAATGGGCTCAGGATCTAACCTAGGAGATAACCCTACCAATCCTGTTATCTCTGATTTAGACATAGCATAAAGAGAGGGAATAAGAATTGAATCTTCAAGGAAGTTAGAGGATCGTTGTAGATGGTTGGAAGAAAAGTTCCAAGCTTTGGAAAATTCTGATCATCACCATGGTATTGACTCAAAAGACTTGAGTTTGGTTCCAGATTTGGTGCTTCATCATAAATTCAAGATGCCAGAGTTTGAGAAGTACAATAAGACTAGCTGCCCTGAAGCCCACATTACCATGTTTTGCAGACGCATGACCGACTATGTTAACAATGATCAACCCTTGATTAATTGTTTCCAAGACAGTTTGGTGGGGGCAGCGTCTAGGTGGTACAATCAACTCAGTCGCGCTAACATTAGCTCCTGGAGAGACTTGGCCCAAGCCTTAATGAGGCAGTACAATCATGTCACAGACATGACGCCTGACTAAATCATGTTGCAAAACATGGAAAAGAAATCAAACGAGAGTTTCAGGCAATACGCACAAAGATGGAGGGAAGTTGACATGCAAGTTCAACCACCTTTTTTAGAGAAGGAAACCACCATGCTGTTTATCAACACCTTGAAAGCATCGTTTATCACTCATGTGATAGGAAGCACCACCAAGAGCTTTGCGGATATAGTAATGGCAGGAGAGATGATTAAACATGCCATAAGGGGTGTGAAACACCCCAAACTCGGCCCACGAACCTTGACCGGATCTGGTATGTTCCCTGGTGTAAACCGTTTCAAATTCTTTTATTACTTAGGAAAAACCTGTGTGATTTGGAAGAAAGATCGTTTTGGGTGGGGCTTGAGTTGAAAACAAGTTTATTTCATTATTAAAATCCTTTACTTTAGGTGACAAAATGTTTGGGCTTTGTTTTAAAAATAGATTTACTTAATCTTTTAATAAATAAAAGTTTGTAAGCTTAATAAATAAAAACAAAATAAAATAGTTCTACTGAGGCCTTATTACATCAAGTAATTCCCAAAATTTAAATTCAAAATACTTAAAGTAAAATAGTCCAAATAAAAGAAATCAACTTCACATGGCCTCCATTAAGCTCCCGCCGACCCTACCATCACCGATCGTCACCGAAAAGTAGTCCCACAAGGGTAAGTCAAACAGACTCAATGTAACCAACACTAAAATTTAACAATTTAGGCATATGTTCACATATTACATGCACATTCAAATAACATATAGGAAATAATGATGCAACCCAACCCAAATCTATATGCCATCGCTACACGCCCCTGCACCAACTCAAGCATACCGTGGGACTACTAAGTCAACCTCCATCCGCTACACACCATCGAAGGCGTCATTGCAATGACGTGCTCATCGCCTTTATAAAATTTGTGGTCTTAGGTCACCACATTCGTATATCGTGGTCTTAGGTCACCACATTCAGATATCGTGGTCTTAGGTCACCACATTCGTATATCGTGGTCTTAGGTCACCACATTCAGATATCGTGGTCTTAAGTCACCACATTCACTTCCCTTTCATATAACCCATATGCCCCATATCATACATATCATGCATTAACATGCCAAATTCTTATTTCACATTCTTATAATGTCATATGTGTGTCGTGAATGTATATTTAACATAATCCTAGTAGGAGTAGGAAACGACACGAGTACTTTGTACCATAGCATGGTACTTTAGCCATATTCACATTCTTATACACATACTTATATTAAATTTTAGCCATAAATCTTATTAAAAAGTAGTGTGGGGTACACACCTGATACACTTAGCGGTTCACTTAAATCTCAAAATCCAATCTAAAGCCTTAGATCTCAAGTCCCTACATTCTACCAACCTTAATATGTTAGCATAAAGCCTATTCGCCATAAATCCCAATCCTAGTAGGATTTGTACACTTAAAACCTACCTTGTTGCCGATTGACTTAAGAATCAAGTCCCAAACTTTGTTGTATTCCTTCTTGCATTCGGCCAAACATTAAATCACACCACAGGTTAGTTTCAGCTTTTTAAACAATTATGAAATAGATCTAGCTATCAAAACAGGCCTATGGCCGATTGTATTTAGGCACATACCTTGTGATTTCCAAATCCCAAAACTCACCGAATAATTAGGGAACACGTGGCCTATGGTGTACCTTCGGGAAAAGAGCCCCTTCCTTGTATTCGGCCAAGCACTAGATCTTTACATAGGTTAGTTTTTTGGCTTTCAAAATAATAAGGAATAGATCTAGGTTTCAAAACATAGTTGTAGCTGATTGCACATTAATGCTTACCTTGCGATTTAGAATCCCGAATGTATCTCTTGACTTAAGTATCTGTCGAAAACCCTATAAACTTACACATTAGATCTGATTTTTAATCACTTAAACATGATAAATGGTTTTTGACTGATTCACTCACCTTAGATCCTTGAAAGTCCCGAAAGATCTCTTCTTTATAGTCGATAACTACTATATCCTGAAACTACCTTCCAAGATTCGACCAAGATGGAAATACCATTGGGTTAGTTCCTAGATTTCGACAAGTCCATAATTAAAGAATGAAACCCGAATGATAACTAGCTCTTACCCTTAATACTGAAGTCAACTGCTCCTTGTTTGAACCCACAGAGATTCGGCTATGGTCTTGATAATAGCAAATTTTTAGCTTTTGGAACTTAACAAGAAATCGGCTTATGAAGATGTCTGTATTGTTGGTTTAGCAAAAGAAAAAGAGGGAAAAAGTCACTAGGGATTCTGCTATGGCTATTTTAGAGAGAAGAGGATTCGCTTGACAAAAGAAAAGAAAGAAAAGAAGAACTAGGGAGAAGCAAATGGAGAAATCGGCTATAGGAAGAGATGAGAAGAGAGTTAAAATTTTCGGCACACCTACACTATGATTGGCCGAAAATATCATCCAAGGTGCCCCTAAATTGACCAACTCTCCATATCTTGATAATTTTATCACTTTAATTATCACCTTAATAAGATTAATCCCAACAATTATCTCTTCTTTTATCCACTTAAAATAAAAGGAATTTAATCCACACTTGAGCACACCCTTTAGCCGAATTTTAAAGAGAATGAAACTCTTCGCCAAGTACCTTGGTGCTGTCCAACTCCCTTGCTCCTTGTAGCAAAATAAAACTCCTTTATTTGCTTCCTATGCGACTTGAACCTAGGCTCCTCCCCCATTGATTGTGGCGTCACATACTGGGCCTTAAGTGGTGCCTCCAAGCCACTTATACAAGCCTATTTTTGTGTCTACTTTCTTCTATTAATTTTCTTAAAGCTACCTTGTTTTAGTTTTCT
Source organism: Gossypium rotundifolium (assembly GCA_025506655.1). Classification (NCBI taxonomy): domain Eukaryota; kingdom Viridiplantae; phylum Streptophyta; class Magnoliopsida; order Malvales; family Malvaceae; genus Gossypium; species Gossypium rotundifolium. The sequence continues at coordinate 160,959,640 of CP106732.1, read as the reverse complement.
CTTTTAAACTTAACATTTCTAAAACATTTCCTTACATTTTCAGGTTTCCAAAAATGTTCACTTTCCTCTTTTAAACTTAACATTTCCAAGTTTCCAAAATGTTCACTTTCCTCTTTTAAACTTAACATTTTCAAGTTTCCATAATGTTCACTTTCCTCTTTAAACTTCATTTCCAAGTTTCTTGAAGTAGGGAAACCACTAAGAAGGTGCCATTTCTTGGAAAAAAATGCATAGGCCCATTTTCGGATGTTAATAACATGAGTACATACAATAAAGGGTACTTAAAAGCATGAGTCATACAACAAAGGGTACTCAAAAGCAATCACGGTAACTAGCCAAAAGTAGTTACTTCCGGGCAACAAGGGTCAAATAAACAAGAATTTGGTGCAATGAAAAATTCTGAAAAGCTCTAATTTATGCCAATCCCGATGACGTATAAGGAGCTATATCAAAGTTTATTTGACGCGCATGTGGTGTCCCCATTTTATCTAAAGCCATTACAACCCCCATATCCTAAATGGTATGACCCGAATGCTTAATGCGACTACCATGCGGGAATAACAGGTCATTCCATAGAAAACTGCACTACCTTCAAAAAGGTAGTGAAGAGGCTCATCACAATGGAAATTGTGAAGATCAACGATTCATCAAAACCTGATCACTTTGACGAATTACTAAATATGATAATTGAAGGAAGAGACAAGAAAGTTGTGACTCCTTAAATAAATCAATAATGAAGAGGGAATCAAAGAATGAAGTTTCCAAGCCCTTGTGTACCTGGGAGTGTTTTGAATAATGGGACCGTGGAAGAGATCCTTATATTTTTAGCTGATTTATAGTAATGTTTAAAACATGCTTATTGCCTTAAGCCTAGAGGCAATAAGAACCCTTTTGTGAAATAGGCTTATGTCTAGAATTATCATTTCAATAAAATGCATCTTTTTGAATACATATTCTTTTATTCTTTACATTTCATACTGTACATTCTTTTGGTTTTTTTAGAATATTCTTTCATGACCATACCAATAATCATCCTTAGAATCATTTATTCTTTGGATTTCTTGCTTTCATACCTAGGTACCCAGATATCAACGACATGAGCGACGTTGTTACTAACTCCCTTTTTTAATGAGATATGGGTCTAGAGGATCTAAGGACTTTGAAGATAACAGAGATTGTAACCTATCTTCTAATTTGTTAAGAATGGTGAAACAAGATGAAAAATAGACCTTACTCTACAAAGGGTCATTGGATATTGCGAGCCTAGGAAAGGAGTGAGGATTGTAGCCTAGCTCATCACAAAAATAAGGCGAGACATTATTTATCTTCGAGAATTCAAGAATGTTTTCGTACTATCATATCAGGACATGCCTGGACTAATAAGACGCGAGCTAAACAAGAGGATCGGGCACTGTTGGTCTACCATGGAAGGGGATTGCATCAGTCATACCGCAAATACTGAATTGAAGAAGACGAGATTTATGTAACTCTTCTATTTTCTTCACAGACTTTTCTATATGTGAGGCATGGATATTATGGGTCCAATCTCATCAAACGCTTCAAGTGTCATCGATTTACTATCATGGTCGTCGTCTACTTCACTAAGAGGGTGGAAGTAGCTTCATATGTCAATGTTACAAGATCGAAGTCATCAAATTCATCAAAAAAAAAGAAAGGAAAAAAGGAAAAGATCAGATGTTAGCAGAATGCCATAAAGGATCGTGTTTAAATAATTGTACAAAGTCAAAGTTTACAGTTTGTCCAAAGATCAGGCAGTATATCACAGTACAACAAAAGTTGCCAAAAAAAAATGAAAGGTGGCTAAGACTTGTAAAGATTGGCGTAAGAAGCTACCATTTACCCTCTGTCTTATTGAATGTTGGCCAGAACCTTCACTGGGGCAACATCTTACCCATTATGAAATTGAAGCGTTTTTGCCAATTGAACCTAATCGAAGAAAAGGTTAAAAACTATCCATCACGGTCGGATGATGCGAGCTTATGACAAAGAGGTTTATCTTAGAGAATTTCATGAGGGGAACATGATTTTTCCTCTACAAAATGATTTTAGAGGAAAGCATATGCCTAACTGGGAAGGACTTATGTAGGGCCTGTTCTAGAGGAGCATTGACATTGACCGAGATGGATGACGAAGACTTGCTCAATCCGGTAAATTCAAGTTTAGTCAAGAGATATTTTACCTGAAAGAGGAAAGACTAAGGTGAAAACCCGTAAAGGGCACCTCGAAATAAAAAAAATATATATCGAAAAAAGAAAAATGAAAGGCCAAAGTGAAAACTCACAAAGGGCGCTTTGAGACCAAAGGGGATTTGAGTTGAAAACCTGAAAAGGGTGGCTCAAATTTTGACCAACAAGTGGGGCATACAGTAGTCTTGTCACGCTTGAATTAACAATGAGGAAGTATGCTACGTCTTGGGGAATCGACAAAGTACTCCGGATCCCCTAAACACATATCAAGTTTAAAATGGTCCTCAAGAAGTTTGAACAAAGAAGCTCAGGCTGCGATATCTGGAACACCTAACTTCTGTCTTACCCATTTTTGAATTCGTTATCTTTGATTGCTTTATTCTTTTTGAGGTACACCCAAATTAATTTTCTTTTATTGCTTTGGATATTTTTGATTATGTTATTTTTCTGGGCTATGCTTTTGACTAATGTCTTTCTGGTCCATTTTTGTGACCTTTTTCAAGCATTTTATATTGAAATAACGATTTATGGACTAATAACACTTTCATAAAAGGAGTTTCGCATATTACTCTAGAAGCTTCTAAATATTATGAGGAATCAGAAACATGACTATTGTTCAGAACTCAGCAAGCCTAAGGGCTGGAAACATTGAAAAATGATTATGTTTTCAAATTCTTATTGGATAAGACAATTTCGTTGGTGACACCATATCAGCAAATAACGAACAAGGTCAATCCAAGTGTAAAAGAGGATCATTGTCAGGATACCCTGTATCCATTCAGACACATACATCTGGTCATTACACCCAGGGAATGGTGTAACAGATTGAAAGTGATACAAGTTCTGTAAATTTGAGTGGTAATAGAAATATGGAAGAAATCAAATGTTATTCCCCTGAAGTTGCAATGGGAGGTACCAACTTTATGTCCCAAGGTTCAAATGGAGAGGACTCAGAATTACATTGGGGCAAGCTGGTTGAGCAGAATATAATTGATAAACAAGAATGAAAAATAAATGAGTGATAACACCTAGAATAGGAATCATACTGATAACATTTTTGTATCATAGCAAATTTCATTAGGAGCATTTGATTCATTTCGGTCATTGCATCCTAATCCTTTAAAAGGAATTATCTTCATGACATGTTATATGTAGTTACAAGCATTTGATTCATTTTGATCATAGCATCTCAGTCATGTAACATAAACATACTAAACCGAGTCTACAGGACATGTCCCACAGCGGATGGTGTAGCAATATCGGTGAGTTTGCAAATATCATCTTCCTGAAGTTGTAGGAAGTAGATCAAAAGAAGATTTTAGTCTTATCTCCCTAAAGTTGTAGTGGAGTAGACTGAAGAAAGAATATCTCATCTTCCTGAAGTTGTAGGAAGTAGATCAAAAGAAGATTTTAGTCTTATCTCCCTAAAGTTGTAGTGGGGTAGACTGAAGAAAGAAGATATCATCTTCCTAAAGTTGTAGAAAGTAGATCAAAAGAAGATTTTAGTCTTATTTCCCTGAAGTTGTAATGGAGTAGAATGAAGAAAGAAGATCTCATCTTCCTGAAGTTGTAGGAAGTAGATCAAAAGAAGATTTTAGTCTGATCTTCTTGAAGTTGTAGGAAGCAGATCAAAAGCACTTTCAGTCTTATCTCCTTGAAGTTGTAGTGGAGTAGACTAAAGAAAGAAGATCTCATCTTTATGAAGTTGTAGGAAGTAGATCAAAAGAAGATTTTAGTCTGATCTTCCTAAAGTTGTAGAAAGTAGATCAAAAGCACTTTCAGTTTTATCTCCCTAAGGTTGCAGCGGAGTAGATTGAAGATAGAAGATCCCATCTTCCTGAAGTTGTAGGAAGCATATCGAAGACCCTTTAAGTCTTATCTCGCTGAAGTTGTAGTGGAGTAGATTGAAGAGAGAAGATCTAATCTTCCTAAAGTTGTAGGAAGCAGATCAAAAGCACTTTCAGCTTTATCTCCCTGAAGTTGCAGTGGAGTTAAAAGCCATTTGAAGAAGACCAAGAAGCCAAGGCTCTGCCAAGATCGGGCAAAATTGTCCTTTTATAGTCTTTGCTCTATTCTCGTTACACGACAATGAGCAAAGAGGGGCAACTATAGAGGCCCATTTTTGCCCGGGCCTGTGAAAACCAAAATGAAAATGAAAAAAATAATAAACGTCCTTATACAGTCCATTTACAATAGAAAGGCTTAAGGCCCAAACTCAAAATGCCACCAACTACCCAATACACAAAACCTGTTACAAACCCAATGACCCAGAACACACTACCCAGAACAGAACCCAAACTAATACCTAAACTCGATTAGCCTAAGAAAACATACCTAGACCCAAAATTTACATGGCCCATAGGGGCCCAAGAACTTAAACAAATTTCAGACCTAGGGTTCTCCAGAAACCCTAGGTGCCGCAATGATAGTATCCCGACCATCGCGCCGTAAGCGTCACACCCTTCAGCCCTCGTCCACGCCGCGATCAAAGCACGAACGGCCTCGCCACCAAGATTCTTGCTAATGACCTGCACAAGAAATGGAAGAAAACAGAAACAAAAACAGAGCAAAGATGGCAAAAGATTTTTTTTCCTTTTATTTTTATTTTCGGAGGCTATAAAAGCCCCAAAACACATGAATAAAAAAAGAGAGAAAAAAAGAATACAAAAATATTCACAAGAATATACTGAAATAAAAGTTTTTTATTTACGAAGGTAATACATAATATGTTCTTTATTTTATTTTCGTTTTGTGCATGTTTTATTTCTAAAATAAAATAAAAAACGATTTGTTTTACCTTTGCTTGCCACAGATATGACGGTAGCAGTATGGCGCGTGGGACGGAGGTTCCCGAATCCAACGACCAAACTCCGGCAGAGGAAATGAAGGTTTTTGAGAGCATTTTTGAAGTATTTTTTAAAAACACAAGGCAAAAATGATTTTTTTTCAGAAAAATGAGTTATATAACAATAATAAAACGACACCGTTTTTGCCTAAACCAATAGGCATTAAAACGGCGTCGTTTTGGTTTAACAGGATCCGCATGCCGACCCGAAGACCCGACAAAGATCCGCGCATTTTATTAAAAAGGAGAAATTGCTCTTTCAGTTCCTCTAATATTTTATTAAATTTAATTACGTCCTATTAATTGTTTTATTTTTTTTAAAATTAGCCCTGGAAATCGATTTATATTTCAATTTAACCTCTTTTTTCTTTTTTAAAATTTATATATATTTTAAATTGGTACTAAATTATGTATTATATTAAATATTTTATATTTTTAGTAGTTATCTATACTAATTTATTAAGTTATAAATAATTATTATTTATTTTGGTTTAATTATTTTTTGATTACGTATTATTTTAGTATTTATACATATTAGATATTGTATTATATTTTTTTAAAAGTCTACACATTATATAATATTATATTATATCATATATTTAACTAAAATCATTTATAATATATTCTATTTACAATATTTTTTATATTTTTATTTAAAATAATTATATACTATTTTTAACATTGTTTACATTGTTTATATCATATGTATGTCCTTTTTATCTATTATTTAAATTTGCATGAAATATGTTCATAGTCGATTTTATTGTTTATTATATTTGTCTATACTTCATCATGTATTTGTAATTGCTTTAGTATAGGAATTATTATTTGTCGATTTCGTATTATTATTGCCTATCTTAAATGTTAGTATGTTATAATTATTTTTTTTTAATATTTATGTTCGATAATGTATGAATGCAATATTGTTACATGGATTATTGTTAAAATAAAAATATACATTTTTACAAAATTAATACTTTATTTAAAGGTTTTTTTAAAATAAGGCAATGTTTTGGTATTTAGAAACTTGGGAAATAGTGCCCAATCGTGCTGGGTTTCGATTTTCCGTTTGGCTAAATAACTAAATATTCTTTTAACAAGTTTTATAAATTATGAGATGATCTTAGTTACGAGGGTTTAAAAATATCGTGTCCAATCGTGCTGGATGTGATGTTTATATTTTTTCGGATCGAAGAGCTCTCAAATTTTAAATCAAAATTGCTCGAAGTTTTTAAATTTTAAAAATATCGTGGTCTTACACGAATCTCAAATCAACGTCAACGTCCCTGACGTGGTCTTACATGATAAAACAGAACAGATACCTATGTCATGACATAGTTAATCCTATCTATTCCTATGTTCGTACGGGACTTCTCAGATATTATCGCTATGTCGATCTTATCTCGAATTCATATAAGTAGCATCTCGTAAACATTCACTGTTATCAATAGTCATATTTATGCACAATTCAATACAAATACATTTATTTGCATAATGACTTACCTCGAGTTCGGTTTAACGTAAATGGATACGGCTACTCAATTACTTTTGCTTTCCCGCGATCTAAGTCGGTTTTCCTCGGTTCTTGATCTATACATATTCAGAATTAACCCTTTTATTCACTAACTCGTTCAATTCAATCCAAGGACACACATTTAGGGCTATTTGCAAATTAACCCTCACATTTGCACAATTTATCAATTTAGTCCATTTTTCTCAAAACATCAAATTCACAAAATCATCACACATCCATGCTTAGCCGAATGCTTATGTATATCATACAAGCCTATATTTTTCCATCAAATTTGCAATTTTGGTCCCTCAAGTTACTATTTTCTCAATTTAGCCCTAATTATCTAGATTCATCAAAAATTCAAGAACAAAGTAGGTTCATCTAGCTCAAATCTTTCATTTAACAATCAAACTCATCACAAAGCTCATCATATCATTAATGGCATATCTCACAAACATCATCAATACACAAAATTGAGACATGGGCTTGATAGTTGACTAAGCAACGATTGCAAAAACGTAGAAATTATCGAAAATCGACTAAAAACATACCTTGAATTGGCTTATAAGTAGCCAAATATGCAAAGCTCAAACCCTTTTTTTCTTTTTCTTATTTTCGGTCATAAGAAGAAAAGATGAACATGGCTTTCAATTGATTTTATTAAAGATGAAATACATTATTAATGTACAAAAATAACCTTTCATAATAATAAGAAACTCATATATTTATCAAGGGCATATTTGACCTTTGTCCATCCACTATATATATATTAGCATATTTGCCTCACAAGGCCACAAAGATTCAAAAGCCATAACACTTTGGTGTTTTAACAAATATCATGCTAATTTTGCACTTGATGCAATTCAATCCTTTTTATCCAATTAAACACATAAACAGACAAATTAGCATACGAACTTTACCACATGCTTAATCACTCATCAATAGCATAGAATATAATATTAAAATATTATACGGAGTGGTCCCAAAATTACTGTTCGACTAAGGTATAAACCGGACTATTACAATTCTCCCCTCTTAGGGATTTTTATCCCCGAAAATCTTACCGTTAAATAGAGTCGGATATTGCTGTCTCATTGATTATTTCGGCTCCCAAGTTGCCTCTTTTATTCCGTGTCGATTCCACAGTACTTTCACTAACAGTATTTTTTTATTTCTCAATTCTTTCACTTCACGAGCTAATATACGAATCAATTCCTCTTCATATGTCATATCAGACTAGATTTCAATTTTAGATGAGGCAATCACATGTGACGGATCGATCGATATCTACGGAGCATCGAAACATGAAATATATTGTGTATCTTTTCTAGTTCAGGTGGTAAAAGTAATCTATATGCAACAGGCCTGACACATTCAATGATCTCATACAGCCCGATGAACCTCGAATTTAACTTGCCTTTACGTCCGAATCGAAGCACTTTCTTCCATGGTGACACTTTCAGAAATATTTTATCACCAATTTCAAATTCTATATCTTTTCGTTTCAAGTCCGTAAAAGACTTCTGACGATCAGATGCTGCTTTCAAACAATCTCGGATCAGTTTCACTTTCTGTTCTGAATCTTTTATCAAATCAACTCCGTGTAGCTTATTCTCACCGAGCTCGGTCCAATACAAAGGTGTACGACATTTATGTTCGTACAAAGCTTTATATGGTGCCATTTTAATGCTTGACTGAAAACTATTATTGTGTGCAAATTCAATCAATGGCAGATACTGTTCCCATGTACCGTCAAATTCAAGAATGCAACATCTTAACATATCCTCAAGAATTTGAATAATCCGCTCGGGTTGACCATTAGTCTGCGGATGAAAAGCTATACTGAAGTGTAATTTTGTGCCCAAAACTTCTTGGAATTTCTTCCAAAATCATGATGTGAATCTCGGATCTCTATCTGACACAATGGATAGTGGCACCCCGTGCAATCTCACAATCTCAGAAATATAAAGCTTGATTAATCTGTCAAGTGAATAATCAGATCTTACTGGAATAAAATAGGCAGTTCTCGTTAATCTATCAACTATGACCCATATCACATCTTTCTTTCTCGGAGTTAAGGGCAAACTAGAAACAAAATCCATTGTCACTCTATCCCATTTCCATTCAAGAATCAGAATCGGTTGTAGCAAACCGGACGGAACTTGATGTTCAGCTTTCACTTGTTGACAGACTAAATATTTTGAAACAAAGTCAGAAATATCACGCTTCATACCAGACCACCAATAGTGTCGTTTCAAATCATGATACATTTTAGTATTTCCCAGATGAACAAATAGACTACTATTATGAGCTTCATTCAAAATCAACTGAATCAACTCTGGATTTCTCGAAACACAGATACGATCCCGGAATCTCAAACAATCATCAACAATTTGAAATTCAGATTCAGAATTCATTTCACACTGAGCTAGTTTCGCTAGTAATTCATTATCAGATTTCTGAGCATCACATATCTGTTGTAAGAACAATGGTTTCACTTTTAATTCAGCTATCACAAAACTATCATCAGTCAGATCTAACTGGCCATTCAAAGCATGTAGTGCAAACAATAATTTTCGACTCAGTGCATCTACAACAATATTTGTTTTACCCGGATGATAATCTATCACAAGCTCATAATATTTTAATAGTTCTAACCATCTTCTTTGACGAGGTTTAAATCTTTCTGAGCCATCAGATATTTCAAACTTTTAAGATCTGAAAACACATGACATTTCTCACCATACAGATAATGGCGCCAAATCTTAAGTGCAAACATAATCACAGCTAACTCAAGGTAGTGCGTCGGATAGTTCTTTTCATGAGGCTTCAATTGTCTTGAGGCATAAGCTACAACTTTGCCTTCCTGCATCAAAACACATCCCAGACCGTTTAACGAAGCATCACTATAAATCACAAATTTTTTGCCCGATTCTAGTTGTATTAACACTGGAGCTTCTGTTAATAGAGTTTTCAGTTGATCAAAACTTTTCTGACATTTATCAGACTATTCAAATCTAACATCTTTCTAAAGTAATCTAGTCAACGGAGTAGCTATCACTGAAAATCCTTTTACAAATCAATGGTAATAACCAGCTAGCCCCAGAAAGCTACGGACTTCAGATACGTTTCTCGGAGGTTTTCAATCCAGAATAGCAGAAATCTTACTCAAATCCACTGGGATTCTAGAAGCTGACACAATATGTCCCAGAAAACTAACCCCATGTAACCAGAACTCACAGTTGCTTAATTTCGCGTACAATTATTTTTCTCTCAAAGTTTGCAATACGATTCTCAAATGTTCAGGATGCTCATTTTCATCACGTGAATAAATCAGGATGTCATTTATGAATACCACAACAAATCGATCTAGGTACGGTCTAAAAATTTTATTCATCAGATCCATAAAAATAGCAGGAGCATTGGTTAGTCCAAAAGGCATAACTAAAAACTCATAGTGCCGTACCTCGTTCTAAAAGTAGTTTTCGGTATGTCTGAATCTTTTACTCTCAACTGGTAGTATCCCGATCTCAGATCAATCTTAGAAAATACAGTAGCTCCTTTTAACTGATCAAATAAATCATCTATTCGGGGCAAAGGATATTTATTCTTTATAGTTACCTTATTCAACTGATGATAATCGATGCATATTCTCATCGTGCCATCTTTCTTTTTCACAAACAGAATAGGAGCACCCCAAGGCAAAAAACTCAGTCTAGCGAATCCTCTATCGGTCAACTCCTGCAACTGTGACTTTAACTCTTTCAACTCTATTGGTGTCATTCTATACGGAGCTATCGAAATAGGTGTCGTACCAGGCAGTAGATCAATACCAAACTCAACTTCACGAATCGAAGGCAAACCCGGTAACTCTTCAGGGAACACATTAGAAAACTCGTAGACAATAGGTACTGACTCAATTTTCCTTTCAGACATTTTTGAATCAATTACATAAGCAAAATATGTCTCATATCCCTTTTTCACATAACTCTGAGCTTTCAATACCGATATCACATTAGACAATCCATTCAAATCATTAGACTCAACTCGTACAATTTCATTATCCGGACATCTCAAATATATAGTCTTTCTTTTACAGTTCACAACAACATCATACAGAGACAACCAGTCCATACCCAGATAATATCGAACTCATCAAATGGCAAAAGCATCAGATCAGTAGGGAAATAGATATCTCTAAACATTAACGGACAGTTCTTGCATACTTTATCAACCAAAACACTTTTACCTAAAGGGTTCGATACTTTTCTAGCAAACTTAATAGACTCTACAGGCAAAGTCTTACTGAATACTAAATTCATGTATATATACGAATGCGTAGAACCAGGGTCTATCAATGCAATCACAGAAGTATCATAAAGAGTAAAAGTACCCGTTATAACATCAGGTGATGAAGCTTCCTCACGAGCTCGGATAGCATACGCTCTGGCAAGCGTTCTAGTTTCAGATCTTGCAATAGTATCTCTTGTATCCTATGACTACCACTAACATTTCTTACATTCTTTGGAGGTTTACCTCCCATAAGTGCATTATCAGATTTAAGGGTGAGCAAAACTCGATTCGACTCTAAAAAATCAAAAAATTTGAATTTTGAGTTAAACGAATAGAATTATTCGAGTTAATCGAGTTATTGGAATCAACTCAAATTTTTTTTCGAATTTTGAGTTCGAATCGAGTTGAGTTTTCAAATTAGAATAACTCAAATAATTCGAATAATTCGAATAATTAGAATATCAAAATATAATATTTTACATTTTTATCCCAAACTCCCAAACTTTTTTAATTTTTCCTCAAAACTTTTACTCCTTCCCACTTTCCCCCCAAAACTTTTATTCCCCTCCCATCTTAACCCTCCAATCTACCCAAAATTCATTTCCCACCAAAATTTTACTCTCCCATTTACTTTTTCTCAAAATTTTGCTCTCCAAAACCCTCAAATCTTTTTATTTTCCCCCTTAATTTTTACTCCCTCCCATTTTTCCCCTAAAACTTTTACTCCCTTCCCATCCCACCTCCCATCTACCCCAAACCCATCCCCCCCAATTTTTTTTTTTTTGTATTTTTCCTCTAAAATTTTACTCCCCCTATTTACTTTCCCTCAAACTTTTATTCCCCAAAACTTTTTATTTTATCCTTAAACTTTTACTTCTCACCTTTACTCTCAAATAAAAATCAAAATTATCCCAAAAAAATCACTAAACATAAATTGTAATAATTTTATTTATATCTACTATTTATATTATTAAATTAAATTTCACATTTTATATTATTTATATTATTAAATTGTTTAGTCATATTGAATATTTATATTAAAATTGAATTATTAATTATGCCATAAAATATTAGTATTAAAATTTTATATTGGTATCAATTTCACATTTTATCTTTAAAATAACTTTTATTAAAAAAATCACATTTTACATTTAATATATATTTTAATTTCAAAATACATAGTGACAAGAATTTGAAGATAATTGAAACAACTAAGCAAGCAAAGAAGCTAACCCGTAAATAAAAGATTAATAAATAAATTATGAGGTGATGAAAGTTAATAAAAAAATTTGATTAAGGTGGACAAATTTTATTACGATGGGTGACAATGGTTACAATGACCCAATTTTTTTTTTAAAATTTAACTCATACAAATATATTCGATTCGATTCGATTCGAATTCCATCTCACTCGTCTCGATTCGAAAATTTCAAATCAAATTAGGATGATAAAATATGATTCGTCAACTCGATTAACTCGAAATTTCTTCATTCGATTCGATTCGATTCGATCGAACGCTCACCCCTAATCGATATATAGATTTTGAACAATCTCTGGCTCGACAGACTCAGGATAATCACAGATGAAATGATCAAGCGATCCACATCTGAAGCAAGCTCTATCATTTAATCTACAGCTTCCCGGATGCCTTTTTCCACAATGTTTACATTCAGGTCTCTCAATCCGGACATTACCAACACTGGCCACTGAAGTTGTTGGATTTTTGGAACTTATTTGCGATCTAGCTCGATTTCTATTCGAATGTCCCACATTGTCTCTTAAACGAATTTGATCATCTCTGAATCTCTTCGAAGCAGACTGAAATGACTTGCTTGGATATCTCTTTCTCATATCTCTAGCTTCAGACTTAACTTTTCTTTTATCTTTCCCGAGTGTTTCAGCTTTGCAAGCTCAGTCAACGAGTACAACAAACTCTTTTATTTCTAAGATCCCTACTAACAAATGGATATCTTCATTAAGACCGTCTTAAAATCTTTTGCACATTATAAATTCAGATGATATACACTCTCAGGCATATTGACTTAGTCTCATGAACTCTCATTCATACTCAGAAACAGTCATTCGACCCTGTTTAAGTTCTAGAAATTCCTTCCGTTTTTTATCGATGAATCTTTCACTGATATATTTCTTCCGGAACTTAATCTGAAAGAAATCCCATGTAACTCGTTCTCTCGAAACAACAGAAATTAAGGTTTTCCACCATTGATAAGCCGCATCTCGAAGCAAAGATACAACATACTTTATGCATTCTTCCAAAGTCAGAGACATTTCATTGAATACCCGGATAGTATTTTCAATCCAGAACTCGGCCTTTTTAGCATCATCATCATTAGTAGCCCAAAATTTTTCGGCCCCATACTTACGAATCTTGTTAACCGGAAGCTTATTTCACGGATTCAGATTTTCAATCGGAGGTATATCAGATGTCTAAGGGGGATTAACCGGGGGCGGGGGTTGCGAAACAGTCGGGTTATTCTTTACAAATTGAGTGAACCACTCACTCATCATCTAGAAGAAAGCTTGTTTAGCTTCTCCCTCTTGACCGCTCGTAGCCGGTCTTGGATCAAAGGGCGCTGTCCCTTACGCAGGAGCAGGCGCATTACTTTCTACGTCGTCAGCTACGGCTTTTTCGGGATCCATTACTATATGAAAATCACATTTTATACATCAGGATTCATCACACTATCACATTTCAGACATATGGCATGTATAGCTAGACTCTGACACCCTACGTTAGTCCGATAATAGACTAAACCGTAGCTCTGATACTAACCAAATGTAACACCCCTAACCCGTATCCATCGCCGGCTAGGGTTAAAGGCGTTACCAAACAGATCGAAACTTTTATAGCATTTCATACATTTCATTCATCAATCATACACAAAATATCTCTTAAATAGGTCAACGAGCCCTTAAACATACTTAAAACCCGGGTTGGGACTAAATCAAAACACATACAGAAATTATCGAAAACTTAAAAACTTTTCTAAAATACAGGGGATACGCCCGTGGGAGTAGGCCGTGTTCCACTCACAGCTACTAGATACACCCGTGTGTCCTTCCTGTGGTCAAAACTGACTTAGCACCAAGGCCACCAAGCACGCCCGTGTACCCTGGCCGTGGTTGATCCTGCCAAAACAAGATGGCTACCAAGCACCCCCGTGTGCTAAGGCCGTGTACTATTAGGCCATATACTGACTTTCTCACATGGCTTCCAGGCACTCCCGTGTACCATGACCGTGTGCTTTTAAGCTATCTACTGATTTTACCCCACGGTCACTAGGCACGCACGTATGCCATAACCGTGGGACAAAAATAGGCCATTTGCAAGGCCAAAATGCCACCCACTTGAGTCTTACCTACAAGCAACATTTTCCATCACATTTCATGCACATATGACAACTAAAGACATACAAAAAAAAAGACCCTTTCAAACCATGCAATCAATACCAATTCCAACCATGACAAATTCAAGACTAAAACTCATCTCATCACAAGCATAATTCATTCATTTGCTTACTCAAAACTTGACTATTTCACGTATCAACTAACCATGCCATAATATTCTTCACATACCACATTCATTCAAACAATTTCTCAACTCATAACTAGCCAAATCACATAGCTAAGATTATAAGACAAACTTATAACAAATACTAGCCTATACATGCCATAACTAGCTATATATACATTTCCCGAGTGTACCAAAATGAGTTTAGTAGTGTGATGATGATACTTTACGGTCTCGAGCCTTTAGTAGCTTTAACGACCTATAAAACAGAGAAAACACACACAGAATAAGCTTTCCAAAAGCTTAGTAAGTCAACATACAAACAAATTTAGCATGGAAGGCATATATGCATATAGGTACAATGGTACATCTCAAACACTTAGCATACTATCATATATGTATATATGCTTTGATTCATATACTTGACCATATTTGCCACATTCACAATTCAAGAATCATATTCAATCTTACCTTTCTTCAACTCAAAATCAATCGGTACATACCTAGTATACACACTTAGTGTATATTCATCGTACCTGAAACTGACATTCGTTCACTTAATTGATCATAGCTCGGATTTGCAATTCGTATCACAGACTTGCCCGTTGAACCATTAGGAATCTAGTAGGATACTCAGAAATCTCGGAATAATTGTACAATGCCAATGTCCCAGACGAGGTCTTACATGCACTCAGATATCGATGCCACTGTCCCAGACAGGTCTTACACGTAAAGCTCAAACCAATGCCAACGTCCCAGATGTGGTCTTACACGTAAAGCTTATATCGATGCCAACGTCCCAGACGTGGTCTTACACGTAAAGCTTATATCGATGCCAACGTCCCAGACGTGGTCTTACATGAATCTCAAATCAACGTCAATGTCCCTGACGTGGTCTTACATGATAAAACAGAACAGATACCTATGTCATGACATAGTTAATCCTATTTATTCCTAGGTTCGTACGGGACTTCTCAGACATTATTGCTGTATCTATCTTATCTCGGAATTCATATACGTAGCATCTCGTAAACATTCACTATTATCAATAGTCATATAAATATGCACAATTCAATACAAATACATTTATTTGCATAATGACTTACCTCGAGTTCGGTTTAACGGAAATGGATACGGCTACTCAATTATTTTCGCTTTCTCGCGATCTAAGTCCATTTTCCTCGGTTCTTGATCTATACATATTCGGAATTAACCCTTTTATACTAACTCGCTCAATTCAATCCAAGGACACATGTTTAGGGCTATTTGCAAATTAACCCTCACATTTACACAATTTATCAATTTAGTCTATTTTTCTCAAAACATCAAATTCACAAAATCATCACACATCCATGCTTAGCCGAATGCTTATGTATATCATAGAAGCCCATATTTTTCCATCAAATTTGTAATTTAGTCCCTCAAATTACTATTTCCTTAATTTAACTCTAATTAGCTAGATTCATCAAAAATTCAAGAACAAAGTATGTTCATCTAACTCAAATCTTTCATTTAACAACCAAACTCATCACAAAGCTCAAATATCATCAATGGCATATCTCACAAACATCATCAATACACAAAATTGAGACATGGGCTTGATAATAGACTAAGCAATGATTGCAAAAATGTAGAAATTATCGAAAACCGACTAAAAGCATACCTTGAATTTGGCTTGTAAGTAGCCGAATATGCAAAGCTCAAACCCTTGTTTTTTTTCTTCTTATTTTCGATCATAAGAACAAAAGATGAACATGGCTTTCAATTGATTTTATTAAACATGAAATACATTATTAATGTACAAAAATAACCTTTCATAATAATAAGAAACTCATATATTTATCAAAGGCATATTTGACCTTTATCCATCCACTATATACATATTGGCATATTTGCCTCACAAGGCCGCAAAGATTCAAAAGCCATAACACTTTGGTATTTTAACAAATAGAATGCTAATTTTGCACTTGATGCAATTCAATCCTTTTTATCCAATTAAACACATAAACGGACAAATTAGCATACGGAACTTTACAACATGCTTAATCACTTATCAATAGCACAGAATATAATATTAAAATATTATAGGACTCGGATTTGTGGTCCCAAAACCACTGTTCCGACTAGGGTATAAACCTGACTGTTACAACCGTGTGTCCCCTGTATCTTTTAATTGCGTAAGTCAGTATACTCGACACGGCCTAACACACTGGTGTGTGACTTGACCATGTGACCCAAGTCAAAGAGTTACACGAGTATGGACACGGGATGGGACACGGTCGTGTGCCCCTATTTCGAATGCCCACACAAGCTGAGACACGTGCATGTCTCTTAACCATGTGAGTTAAACGACCTGGCCACACGGGCGTATGTCCCCTGCATCTTTAAAAAATTTTCTTGTTTTTAGAAAAATTCTTTGAATCCTAATATAGTCCTGACTTGTTTCTAACGTGTATTTTGGGTCTTGAGGGCTCATATAAAGGGCAATATGTTTGATTTCGATTCATTTCTAATATGAATGCTATATTATATAAAATGTCTGATTAATTTATCTATAAACTCCGGTAATGCTTCGTAACCCGTTTCGGTGACGGATTCGGGTTAGAGATGTTACATAAAATACAATTTTAAACTTTAAAATGAGATTAAATTAATTAATTATAATATTATAGTAACAAATCAATTTATATTTTCAATAGATAAAAATTTCAAAAATTTGTTCAATTTATTTTGATGTTTTAAAATATTGACAATTTTGTATATTATTTTAGTTCAATCGCTTTTACTTTAATCATTGGTTTTATTTACCTAATCATTACTTAAAATATATTTTAGATGACTAAAATAAAAGAAAATTAAAAGTTGAATGACCAAAATAAAAGTATAAACATAATATGATGTGTATAATTAATTATCGTTAAAAATTTAATACTTGAGTGACTAAAACAAAAATATTTTAAAAATTAAATGAAAAATTTATCGTTAATATAAATATTATTATAATATTATATGGTGTTTAGTCTCAAATGAAAAAAAACGATGTTGGTGTTAGCATTTTGCTCCTCTCTCAGATGACATGTCCCATCACAATACCAACAAAGCTGTTCTCTCTATTTAAACCCTTTGTTTCAAACTTATAATATATAATTATTATGGTTTTCATGTTTCGTGTTTGATTTATTACTTATCTTTTAATTAAATTATAGTGTGAAATTTTAAGATTATAACTTTTTATGACTTTTTTATATATTTAAATTTAAATTTTATATTTTTATTTTAAGAATTTAAATTTTATTTTTAAATTTAAAATTTAGGTTAATTTGTAATATTGTTAGAATATCTTTTATATTGATGTGATATTTTAAAAATAAAATAAAATTAGTATTAATGTAACAAAAATATTATTGTAATAAATTTAAATTTAATAAAAGATTTTAACTATGTTAATAATTTTAAAAATTTGTATTTATCATTTTAATTAGAATTAAGTATTTAAAACTAATTAATAGTATTATAAAAATTAAAATATTAAATAATGTCAAAATTAAAATGTGTATGTGGAATAAAATATAAAAATCAAATTAATATTTAATATTTTTATAATTTTAAAAAATAAAGGGTTGAAATTTACTCATAACATTTTCATGTAAAAAAAAGAAGAAAGAAAGACAAGTGTGGAAAGCTTTGCACATTAGTTGTAGAGATTCCCACTCTCACAAAGCTTGTCATTTGCTCTGCTCCTTCATCGACATGCCACGTGGCCTTCATGCGTCCACTTCCTCCACTTTCGCTGTAGACCGGCCCCACGTCTGGCAGCGGACTTCCCCTTGCTTTTTTAAACCCAACCGACTTTTAAGCTTAACACGTGTCGGTTTTCTATCGAGAGATCTCTCACCACGTGTATCATATGACCCACATCCCTACCAAAAGCTGCGAAACGCAACAACTTGACAACCTTCAGCCGCGTGTCTTCATAATAGATTATGTAACGCAGGGAAAACCGGTCCCCTCACGAGATTTTACACGTTTCGTATTCCCCAGAAGCCGCGACGTAGTTTTCCGAGTCCTGGGGATTCGTAAAGTGAATGAGACGGTCAAGATCCTCGGGACAGCGAGATCTCCTCCCACGTGGCAGTATCTGCCATAGTGTCAGAAAGCTTCCCCTGTTTTGTTCATCAACTCACACCACCAAGCCAAAAACGTGGCGTGTCCATCACCTCCTCATGCACGTGGAACACGTGTCATCCTCATCTTAATTATAACTAAGCCAGCGATTTCCCGCTAAATTTAACTTCGTTGGGGGGATAAAAAGGGAAGCCAATGAGGATTTAATTTGAGGCCCTTGAGGACGTTTAAAAAAATTAGTGCTAATCCGGCCTTAATGCTACTTAACCCTCCCGTTAAATATGTTAACAAAAGGAATCTCTTACGTGTCAACACCAACCGATTTTCTTTTCTTCTCCCAGCTCGACACGTGGCCTTTCCTCTCCTCTTCTCTTCTTCTTCCCTACCATTTTTCTCTCCCCTCAAAATCTGAATCCAAACAGTCTACAAAAGCAAGTACCCGTACAAAAGACAGTACATTTTTTCCCCTATCATTTATTTTATTTTATTTATGGTTTCTTTATTAGTAACATGAGGTTTTAGCCGGAAGACGGTGCTTTTGAACTCTTCTTCTTCTTTTTTTTTTTTTTTGAAATGGAAAATAAGTTAAATAACAGTGGGATTATGGGGTTAAGAGAGGACGAGATTGAGCTGGAGCTGAGATTATCAATCGGAGGAAGCTTTGGAAAAGCCGAGAAATTAAAGCCCATCAAGAAAGAAACAAAACCCAATTATGTGCCGGTTGTAGATCTCGGGGAAAGCTTGGTTTTTGATCCACAAATGAAACACAAGATTCAAGCTTTAAGGAGACAAGAAGCGAAGAAGAAACGAGAAGAGAAGCAGCAGAAAAGAGGGACAACAATACCATCAAGATGCCGCGACGATGTAACCGAGGAAAGAGGATGTAAGAAGAACAAAGTTGAAGAATTTTTTGGTGGCGTAAATATTAATCTGAGCACCGAACTAAATAATCCGCCGGCGTACCCAGTTTTTCCGGTGCGGGTCCCGTGTCCCTACCCTCATCTCCAGTTTGTGCCACTCGCCAATGGCTTCCCGTATCCTTGCGTAAATTCAGTGCCTTGTTGGGGTGAGAAGGGCGTGGCGATGAATGGCGGGTTTCAGACGGGTCGTGTGCATGATGGAAATAATGGATATGATTCTGAGCAGAATAGCAGCAAAGATGAAAGGAATAGGAAAACTGGATCAAACGAGTTTCCCATGTATAGTTCCTCTGTGGTTTCGGATCTTCAAAGCTCTTCTAATCAAGGTAGCATATACTTGCAAGTTTTCCTTTTTGTCTTGTACCACTAATTCTCTTTCACATATCAATCCTGCAAATTCATGCAAGTTTTGAAGAGTCATGAAAATACAGTAGAATTGTTTGATGTGGCTCCCTAGAATGGAAATCGTAGCTTGCATCACCCACTTTCTTTTATCAATCTGATTCATATTTCTATAAAAACCTTGCAAGTTAGGGTCTAGTAATTAATTTGTATGTAAATAAGGGTTTGCTTGCTTGATTTTGATTTCAGAAACGTGTTTTGAATAATGTATTGATTAATTGAACAATAATGAAACTCGGGTTTCGAATAAATGTAAATCGCTTCTCTCGGCTTGTTTTTTCGTGTTAATTACATTTGATACTCTGTCGTCCAAAAATCGATTTCCTTGTGTTATTTAGGTGGTCGAAGCAGTGAATCAGGGACCAACACAAGTCCTTGTCAACCGGCCGAACATACTCAAATAAATTGTTCTGCTGGAAGCAATCAAAAGGGGCGGTCTGATCAAAGTTGTACCTCCCACCAAAACGACTCCGCCCAAAGCATGGACAAATGTAGCAAAGGCGGCATCGAAAAGACGCCATCTGTGGAGTCCACTTCATTGAACCTTAAGAAAGCACCACCCAAACCCGAAATTAAAACCAGCAATTCAACCAAATATACCAACAAGGGGGAGATGGGAAAACCTCCCAAGCCTCCAGCTCCTCCTATTCACGACGGCATCGTTTCCCTTCGTAACATGCCTTGCGTTTCGACGACGGGGAATGGCCCCGATGGCAAAACCATAAACGGTTTTCTGTACAGATATACGAAATCAGAGGTGAGCATCATTTGTGTGTGCCATGGAAGCTCATTCTCACCAGCCGAGTTTGTGCAGCACGCTGGAGGTAGTGATGTATCGCATCCTCTGAGACACATTACCGTGATTCATCCCACCATACAACAAATGTAGCCATGTCTAATTCTTTGTCTGCTCTCTCTAGTGTTTTTTTTTTTAAACTTTTTTAGAGCTTGGGAGTTGCAGAGAAAGTCTAATAGCCAGGGCTGAAAATTATGGGTATATACTTGTGAATGAGCTTTTTCTTCCGAAGCTGAATGGACGAGACTCGTCGTTTCCTTTCCTTGCGAAAGGGTTTAACTCCGATTATTAACTGACAATAATATTTTAGGTCATTTGTTTAACTGGTTTCTTTTATATAATTTACTAATCGTTACGTGGTATGCTTAATCGCTTGCTTAAATTTTTTTCCTAAAGTTTTTTTTTTTTTTTTTGGTCTTTGAAGAAGTTTCATGTTCGGGATGTGCTGATAACGGAAGCTCTCTTAAATTTGCCAAATACCATTGAATCAAATGTGTTTAAACAAAAGCATTTAAAGTAATTACAATGAAATGAATAAAAATATCAAAATAGAATTTTAGTTGAATAATAAATTTAAAATTTTTACTAATTTAATTTATGCGAGTTTGTACCTAGTTAACTTGTGATATCAAAATTTTATTAATAGTATAAACGTAATTTTCTAAGCGAGTGTTATCCTATTAACTCTTGATACTAATTCAATTAAAAATTTTATTAATCTATATATTATATAAAATAACTCTTTTGGAGCCATCCAAATAACTATGGGTAAAAATGTCGTTTTAATTTAATTTTATAATATCATCTCTTAATTTTTTAAGTAAATATGGTTAAGCTTGGTCTTTTCTTAAGTACATAAGGTTAGTTTCGCCTTTTAAAATAAAAATTTAAAATTTTAATTAATTCATTTTAAATGATTTTTACTTATTAAATATTTCCTTTTATCAAATTACAATACTTTTAATTCTCACAAAATTTTGTGACATTCTAATCTCCTCTCATTGAAGGGTAAAATACTCAAAAATACCAAAAAAATAATTTATTTACGAAAAAGGGTTAGTTTAAAAAATATTTATAGAAAAGGTTATTTTACCCTAAAACGCGTCCATGTCGATATATTTTGGGATATACCGAAAGCGCCCACAGGGACACGCTTTGTCGATGTAACAAAAAGCGTCCCTAATGACGCGTCTTAGCCCATTTTTTTTAAAAAAAATTATTCTCGAATTTTTTAAAAATTTACGAGAATAAACCTTTATAACAATTAATAAGGAAATATAACTTACAAAGGAAATCTTTATATAGACCCAAAGTCTCATTTCCTTTGTTTTTTTGAGCAAAGTGGGATATGTGTATATATAGACTCATGAATAGTTTTGCAGCTTGTTCCTAAATAATGTGGAATTCCTTCCTCTTTTAACTAACAACATGAGATGACATGCTACACTATATTTGATTTTTTTTTTACAAAATAATTTCTCTTTTTTTATATTTTGTTAACATTTTCTTATATTATAAAAAACAAGAAACAAAACAACTCAAATATATTTTTTGCAATCCCAACCCTTTTTCTTGGTCTTGTTTCTAACTAAAAACCCTTTTTTTTTAAATTGCATTTTTCTTAACTACCACAACCAATTTTGGTCTGGTTTGATCTGTTTTAGCAGTAGTAAAGTGTAGTTAAGTTTGATGTTTATAGGTTATAAAGACGAAGGCAAGATTTGTAAGACAACTGTTAAGTGAAAGAGATTAAAATGACCCACATGTCTTTAAACTTATTTTCAAGATGGAAGAACAGTCTTTTTCATTCAAGTTTTGATTTAGTATGCAATCATATGCAAGTTTGGTTTTTTTTTTTCATCTTTCTTTTTCTTCTCATATATATATTTACCCTTTTTAATGCTATCTTTTTCTTGTCTTAGATACATCAGTTAGCAGTGTTCTTTTTCTTCTTATATATATATATATATATATATATTACAAAATCACATGGATGATGGCTAGTTGCAGAAATGCCAAGTATTTCAGCTTCTCAGTTTCTTCTTTAACCTTCAAATTCCAATCAACAAAAATAAAATTAAATGTATATCAACTAAGCAGTTCAAAGAAGAAGCTTTAAGAAATTGAAGTGAACAAGGATATATTGCTTTCATTGTGGTGTTGAAATGTGAGATGAAGAGGAAAAGAGGATTTTTCATATAGGCGTTGAGCGATGGAGTAGATTAGCAGCCCTTTAAGAAACACCAAAGAAAAGTGTCATTTGATGTAAATATCACCCAATCATTTTATAAAGCCTTTGTAATGCTCAAAAAATTAAAATTTGCTTCTCATTTGTCTTAAATTCATAGTTTATACTAGATTTTTAGCCACATGAAAAGAGAGAAAATACAAAGAAAAGAATTCATTGTTTTGTAAAAACATAATTTTATAATATAAGATTAAAATACAACAATTCTAAAATGCAACAAGAATAAAGATCTCAAAACATAATTTTATAATATAAGAAAATGTTAACAAAATATAAAAAAGAGAAATTGTTTTGTAAAAAAAAAATCAAATATAGTATAGCATGTCATATCATGTTGTTAGTTAAAGAGGAAGGAATCCCACATTGTTTAGGAACAAGCTGCAAAACTATTCATGAGTCTATATATACACATATTTTATATCCCACTTTCCTCAAGAAAATAAGGGAAATGAGAATTTGGGTCTATATAAAGATTTCTTTTGTAAGTTATATTTCTTTATTAATTGATGATATCTTAAAAAAAATGGTGTTGTCACTTTAAGCCTTTATAAATGTTTATTCTCGTAAATTTTTAAAAAATTTGAGAATAGTTTTTTTTTTTAAAAACACGGGCTAAAACGCGTCATTGGGGATGCGTTTTTGCCACATCAACAAAGCACGTCCTCGTCAGCGTGCTTTGTGCTGATGTGGCAAAAGCGCGTCCCCAAGAGTGCACTTTGCTGGCATATTCCCCAAAGCGCTGACGTGGACGCGTTTTGGGGTGAAACGATTCTTTTCTGTAAATATTTTTGAAATGGCCCTTTTCCGTAAATAAGTTTTTTTTGTATTTTTGGATATTTTACCCCTCATTGAATGCTAATTATATTTTTTTAAGGATGTGACCGCTATTATTCTTTTGAAATAATTTCAGAATTTTTTAAAACACAAACTTTTTTAATCTAGATAAAATATTATATTATAATTTAATTAATTCATTTTAAATTTTATTTCTAATATTTTAATAATTTTAGAATTCTTAATTGGATATATTTATATTTTTATACCTCTTCTCATAAATAGGGAAAAATATATTGATTAATTTTACATACTAAATTACACATAATTCTTTGATTATTTTCATTAAACACCAATTAAAATTTCAGTTTCTTTATTTAATGTTGAAATTCTAATTCCATTGACTTTTCAATTATCTAACATTGAAATTATAAGTTGTTGAATTCATAATAATTCCTTGAATCTAAAATTTCAATTTCTTTTATTTAATATAAAATTTTTAATTACATTGAATTTTTCAATTAATTTGTTATTCATTATTACTTTTGGTTATTAATTTTTACTATAAATACCTATTAATTTATGTATATAAGTTGTAACTTTCTTACAACAAAATTTCTTTTAATTTAAAATTCACTCTAGAAATATTTGTACCCATGAATAGAAAGAGAAGTTAAAATTGAGGTTTTTTTTTATCTAAATAATATAAAAAAATAATTAATTATGGAAAACAAATTAATTATGAAAATAGACATTTGCTGCAGTGTTCTGACGTCACTTGACATATTGGCGGTACCAAACTGAAATGTGATGACTTAAAATATTCAAGGACCTGATATATAAATTTTCTGTTTTGGTTGGCAACCGGAAAAGAGGCTTTAAGGGTTGGCAGCACCAAACTTTAAATGGGTAAATTGTTTCCTAAATCCCATTGTTTATTATTTTCTTTTATTCCCCTTTAACACCAAAAATATATAAAATAATAAAATTTTTTGAGATTGTTCAAGGTCTCTTGGTGATATTCATGGCTTCCATGGGAGAAATTGAAGCGAGCAACATTCATGCCGGCCCTCAGCAGCTTCTCGATCATGGGTGCCGATTGCGATCCTAGACTTAGAGTGCAAACGATTTTGGTTTTGGCGATACAACCATCATTTGGAAACTCCAAGATCTCATCAATGTCGATATTCATCATTTTCTTTTTTATTTGCTCGAAATAAAATTATGCTATACTGCATCCATTATCAGTTTAAAAATATTAAAAGTCATCAATGAAGAAGATTGGGGAAGAAAACCTAGACAAAAGGAACATTGAGATAAACAAAATGGGGTTAAGGTAGGATTGGTGAGATAGATCAAATGAAGTAAATATAGAGATGGTTTTTTAAGATATCTATAATCAAATATGAACGAGTTACAACAAATTGAAATTAAAAAAATGTTTTATGTTGAGTTACATTGAGAAATGAGATACTATACCTTATAAGCAAAAAATATAGAGAGAGAGAGAGAGAAAAGAGAGAGTTTTGAATAACAGAACAGTGAGGAAAAATATTTTTCGAAAAATAAAAAAAATTGGTGTTAAAGAGAATAAAATAAAATAATAAACAAAGGGGTTTATAAAGCAATTTACCCATATAAAGTTTGGTTAGCGACACCT
This sequence comes from Gossypium rotundifolium, assembly GCA_025506655.1. NCBI lineage: Eukaryota > Viridiplantae > Streptophyta > Magnoliopsida > Malvales > Malvaceae > Gossypium > Gossypium rotundifolium. The sequence goes on along the minus strand of CP106732.1, from coordinate 160,934,325 downwards.
TAAAGCTTTTTTTTCAGCTACCATCCAAAGCAAGAAATTTACATATCAGGTCCCTGAATATTCTAGGTCATCACATTTCAGTTCAGTGTCGCAAATATGTTAGGCGACACTATCAGAACATTGTAGAAAATGCCTATTTTCGTAATTAATTTGTTTTTCATACATTTTTCGTGATTAATTATTTTTATATTATTTGGGTAAAAAAGCCTAAAATTGATTATGAGATCAAGCTCCATGCTGTAATTTCTTGATGTACAAAGAAAGATGTTAGACCATGAAGATATTGAGATATTTGCTCATAGTGTGATGCATGAAACTGCAAAATTTATATGGCAAAATTTGACTGCTTCAGAAGCAAATTATTGACTTGCAAGTGTCCAATTACAAGCTAACACATACTAGGCTGTCACACTCCATACCCGGTCCAATCACTGAATCCGAGTTATGGGAATGCTACCACCAAAACAAAGAACATCAAATGCAATTCAACTTAAAATCAATTAGTCATTTCATAATTTATGCAAAACATGATTTACGAACTAATCTGAGTTCTAATCGAGCTTACGAAAGCTCTAAAATAAGTTCAAAACTAAATGAAGACCAAATTAAAACTTTTAAAATTTAGAAGGGTAAACAAGAAAACAGAGGTCATACGGCCGTATGAAAGGCTGTGCCCATGTGTGCAAAAGTCACACGGCCGTGTAATTAACTATGTCAGTGTGGTACAAAAATTACCAAAACTACAGTACCAATATGGGAGTGTGGCCAACCCGTGTGAGGTACACGCCCGTGTGTCATTTTAAGTGTTCATCATGTACCAAGCAAACCTATGATTCAAGTAGTGCCTAAATGGGCACACAACTTGTATAAGAACTAATCAACAATCATTCCAAAACATGAATTAACCATTTACAATACTAATTATCCATATCACATAGAATTTCCTCTATGCATATATCCATTTCCAACTCAACTCAAAATGTATCATATCTCCATTTCCTAATCTTCTAACCAATATGCCTCAAGGCACCATCACAAACATAAATCAATACCAAAGTACTTTCTATTTCAGGCAAAGTTAGAACATAACTATGCATGTACCATGTAATAGGCCCAATTTGTCCGGGCCCATATCAATAATATAAAAACCAAAAAATAATAAACAAAAGTCCATCAGTACAATCAATTTTATCAGTGGCCCAACCTAAACTACCTCGAGCCCAATCAATTACAAAACCCAACAGACCCAATAATAGCGATGGCCCAAAAAGGCCCAACATTAAACCAAATCAGAAACCTAGGGTTTACGATTAACCAAACACCGCAGACAAGCAAGCGACCCTCCTCACGCCGCCAATCGCGCCATGATCGAACACCTGACGATTGCCTAGTCACCGCCGAGATCTTCGCTCCTCACCTGCAAAAAAGGAAAACGCAGCAGCAAATCGAATATTCCCTTTTTTCTCTTTGTTTTTTTCGGGTATAAAAACCCTAGAATAAACTTGTAAAAGGGAGGGATACAAAAAAAAAAAAAACGATATACGCAATACAATATAGAAAAAAATAAAAAAATAACAGGTCTTTCTTTATTTTTTAGTCTGTTTTTTGAATCTGTTTTTTTTTCGCCGGAGGGACTGCCGGAAATAGCTGGCAGGGAAGAGGAGAGAGCTCCTCTCTATTTTTTGTTTTGAAATGAAAAAGAATGTTTTTTTTTTTTAAATTTTCATCTTATATACCACTCCTAAATGGCGTCGTTTAGGGCTGAGGCTAATAGCCCCAAAACGACGTCATTTCATGGCTCCGACCCGCGCGACCCGACCTGCCATCATAGGATCCGCGTGTTTTTCAATTAAATGGGCTATTTGCGCATCAAGCCCTTCCGCATTTTTTAGTTTTTTAATTCAGTTCTCTTGTATTTTAAATTTACCCCCAAACTTTCATTTATAGATTCAATTTCATCCTTTTCATTTCTTTTATAATTTTCATTATTTTATTATTAATTTTATTATCATTATTGTTAATTTTGATCTTTTATTATCATATTATTATTGCTTTTACTATTACTATTTTATTATCATTTTATTACTAATATTTTTATTTTTTACTATTATCAATATTATTATTATTACTTTTAACTTATTATTATTATTATTATTATTATTATTATTATTATTATTATTTCATTACAAATTTTTTCTTACTATTATTTTTCCTATTATTATTAGTAGTATTATTATTATCGTACTATTATTATTATTATTATTATTTTATGACTATTATTATTATTTTAATCTTATTAATATATTTTCTATTATTAGTATTATTACTATTTTTACTACCTACATTATTATTGCTATTTTTTATCATTTCTATAATTTTTGTTATTAATATTACTTTTATCTTTACTACTATTATTATTTTTATGTTATTACTATTAATTTTAATATCCTTACATTATTTTATCATTATTTAATTATTTTATCATTATTAATTATTTTTATTTTTGCTATTACTCTTATCATTATTTTCATTATTATTTTTATTTTATAGTTACTAATATTTTTTATTTATTTATTAATTTATTTGCATTATAATTTATTTTTATTATTTTTATTATTACTACTATTTTATTTCTTTTTATTATTGTACATAGTATTTATTTGTTTATTTATTTATTATTAACCTTTGTTTTCGTTTTTATTTTGTTATTTATTATTATTATTTTATATAGATTATTTGTTTTAATTTTTATTGTAATTTATATTTGTTTCCCTCATTTCGCTCTATTATGCATGTGTATTATAATTCATTCCCTATTTTATAAAATCACATCACATTTTATTCGATTTTCAAAATAAGTAAATTCTTCACGTTCTAAGGGTTCGAAAGAATTCGTACCCTAACTTACTGGGTTTCGATTTTCTTCTTCGAGTTCAAAGAACTTATTACTTTCCTTTTAAAAGTTAAATAAAAACTTATTCTCGAAAATTCAAAATGTCGTGTCCTAACGCACTGGATGTGACATTATGTTATCTCGAGGTAAGGCTTTTGAAAACAAGGCAATGTTTTGTGTTTGGAAGTTCGAAAAATTGTGCCCTAACGTGTTGGGTTTCGATTTGTCGTTCGTACAAATAACTAAATATCCTTTTAAATTCGGATTTTTGGAAGTTAAAGGATGATCTTAGTTTCAGGGGTTAAAATGTCACACCCTAACGTACTGGATGTGATATTTTATCCTTTTGGAATAAAGGAGTCTTAATATTCCAAAACAGGTTATACAAACACTCTTTAAAAGGAATTGTATTTTAAAATCTTTTCAAATTCTCGACATAAGGACATTAATTAATCGATTAGCTACCAATTTTTGGGCGTTACGAGGGTGCTAATCCTTCCTCGTTCGTAACCGACTCCCGAACCCGTTTTCTTGTACTTTGTAGACCAAAATCAACATTTTAAAATAAAGTGTTTTATAAGGTGATCCAATCACACCTAAGTAAAAAGTGATTGGTGGCGACTCCATTTTCATTCTTTAAAGTAGATCCCCGTTTTTTGAAAAACTTTAAAAATGGTTTCAACATACCATATGTACAAACAAAATGACAAATTTCTATCACTTACCATTAACCATCTTACCAATATAATCATCTATAAGTTTAACACCAAAGACCATTTTACATGCCATGCTTATAACATCTAATTCAAACATCTATCTATTATGCCATATACTCCAACAACATTTCACATATTAAATCGTTGCATAACATAATCAAACTTACCAAATACTCGTATTATTTCATCACATACCAAACCTAATAACCACCTTTAAGGATACTATTTCAATCCATGATCAAACACATCCACATACACACAAGCAGACATACTTTGTGCAACACAAATCACACTTTACTTTTACAAAACACTTATATACATTTCAACTCCTATTATATGCCACATAACTGAAATGAACATTTAAAATACTACCAAAATGAACCCTAGTAGTGTGATCTTCAAGATGATTCGACTACCAAGTTCTGCAAAGAGGGTCAACTACAGACAACAGAAAATAAAATGGAATAATCATTAAACATGCTTAGTAAGTTCATAGGTTTATAAACAAAAACTTACCTCGGTTCACAAAAACATATACTGAATTTAACTAATTTATCTATTTCCCTATCACAAAATGTCACATTACAAGGTGAGCATTTCATTTATATATATGATTAACTATCAATTCACTCAATTCAATTCAATTCAATATCATTTCTGAATAACTATCAAGCACATATACATAATTTATTCGGTTCAATCATATAACCTTTTAATAATCATAAAAACACATTCATTTCCATGTATCACATAGAATCAATCAATACATTTTCCTTTTAACAGTTAGCCCAATGAACCAAAATAATAAGATATAAATACATAGGTAACTATACTACACAAGATAGCTTGACAGAGCGATAACTACACCACACCAAATAACTCGACAGAGTGATAACTACACCACACCAAGGCACCGTATTGCAAAGCCTGTAGGCCCAAATACTATATCATATAATGTATCATCCCTCCACCACACCAATGTCTCTTTAGAGATAAAGCTCAGTAATCTACAACAAATGCATGATTCTAACGTAAATAGTGATATATTAATTAGATCTTTTTCTCCACATCATCTTTTACACATATCTCGTACTAGCGCACAATCAACTCTATTAGCATGCCAATTGTATTTTATCCTATGTTCATCCGGGCTCTATTAACACATTAGTATCATTTATTACCAAAAAAAGTAGATAAAAGCACATTATGAGAGTATAATAATAGTAAAGTGCCTTACCTTTATCATTCTTGACCATCCAATAAAAAATGCTCTGCCAGGAGTCAAGCTGCAGATAAAGATGACAAGTATGAAGAATAAGGGTCCATACTTGTTGAAAAAATAGCAAGTCCTAAAAAGGTGATCTCTAGGCACACAATGAACACATCAAATTAACCTAATAACCGCATTCAATCAACCTTGATTTCACTCAAGTTTATCCAAAATTGCCAATCAAACAATAATAGAATGTCCTTGAAAAGTTAGATTTTCCCGTACCAGTCTATGCCAAGCAACTTCTTCCTTTTAAGTCATTATCTTCTCCCAAACTTTATTTGCCTTATAAATGGATTGTAAACCACCACACAATGTCAGCAAAATTTCTATGTTTTAACAATTTCTTCCAATACCAGCAATACCCTTGTAAGGACTGCATTTCGAGAATTCAATCTATAAGATTCAATTCAAGCCACCTATAATGAGCCTTTTTTAGTTTAAATTATCTAGATTTTACTAAGAACAAAGGCTTTATTCCAGGAGCTAAGGTTTTCAAGGCCAAGCCCACCTTCACTCTTTGGATGATAGACACCCTCTCAGCTAACTTTTGAATCTCTAGTAGTTCCATAAACTCCTTTGCAAAGAAAAGTTGAACAAATCTTGGAAATATCCTTAATTATTCTAGTAAGGAGAATAAAATCCTTCACCATAACTTAGGAATACTAAAAATAATAGACTGCAATAGTTGTAATCTTTCAACAAATGAAAGGAATTTGGTAGTCCAACTTCTGATCCTCTGAGTAATTTTATCAACAAAACCTTGATAATCACAAGGCTTAAGATTCCTTGTAATAAGAGGGATACCAAAATATCTAATAAATAAATATCAGATCTTAAAAAAAATGCACTCCCTATTATATGGAGATAAGATTCACTCATATTGAAGCTCAAGGGCTTATAAGTAAGAAAAATAGTAGAAGTCCAACACCTCATTAATAGCAAAAATAAAATCAACATAACATTTAACAAAACCCAGGAGGTCATCAACAAAGCTTAAATGAGTGAGTTGAATCTTCTTGCATTTGGGATGTAGCTCAAAGACACGATTTGTAGCATCCATATTTAAAAGACAAGAGAGCACATTAATACCCATAATTAAAAGGTAAGGAGACAATGGGTCCCCTTACTTGATACCTTCAGCACTTGAAAAGTAACCAGCAAGTCCCCCATTTGACGCAATAGAGAAAATAGGTTAAGTGATACTAGCCTTAATCCAGCTACAAAAGATGGCTGTAAAATCCATAATTCTCAAAACTTGAAGAATGAACTCTCAATTAAGAGAGTCAAAGGCCTTCCTAAGGTCAAATTCAAATGCACATCAAGAGATAAATTCCTCCTACCATAATAAAAAACAAGCTCCTGTGTTAACAAAACATTATCAACTAAACCTCTGTCCTCCATAAAAGCACACTGGTTAGTAGAGACAATTGCAGGCAAACAAGTCTTCAATCTATTGGAGATAGTCTTAGTAATCCATTTATACACAGTAGTACAACTTGCAATAAGTCTAAAATCAGTACCAAAACTTGAATTGGACTCATTGGGCTCCAGTGTCAAAATAATAGAGTCAATAGCTTTAAGCATGGTCCTTAATTAAAAAAAAAAAAATAAACAACTTGAATTACATCAGTTTCTATGATACTCCAATGAGCTTGGAAAAATTTAGCATTAAAGCTATCAAACCTTAGGGCCTTTTTACCATGCATAGCAAACATCACACCTTTAATTTCTTCAGCAATTATAGACCTAATTAGGTTATTATTTAATTTTTCAGGGATAACATATAAGGTGGTTAATATATACGAAGGTACTTGAATTTGGTAATTTGTAGTAATTTAGAGTAAATTAATATTTTTGGGTCACTAAAATTTAATTGGGTATGTTTTATTTTATAAGGGTTTAATTAAATTTTTATTTTTTATCAAGAACACTTTTAACCCTTACCTTAAATAAATGAGATATGGAACGATTTTAAACTTTTTGAGAGTAAAAAAAAACTCTCATACAAGGTAATAAATATAATTAATATTTAATTATATTAAATAAATTAAGTTATATTTATTTTAAGTTCTCCAATATTTTTATTTTACACTGGGGTAATGTGTCATATTATTATTAATCGATAGTGCATGAGATTTATATACCGATGATGCATCAAATATTAATCTATATTTTATAATCTATTTTTTTTACATTTTCTACCTTAAAACTTTAATTCTTTCGCAAATAAATATTTGAAAATTGATAAATTTTACATTTATATAAGAAATTTATTTCACATAAATTAGGTTTAATATTATAGTTATAAGTAGATATACGAAAAAGTTGGATTTACTTAGCAAATAATATTTGTTTCCACAAAACCAAACCTAAACCAAGTCAATGGATTGCTCGGATCTGATTTATTTTCACTCCATATCTAAGTATAAGGGTTTCGGATTTTATATATTGTATTTATTTATTAGCATGTACTGCATCTAGAGGTGATAAAGATGAGGAGGAAGGCGAGGTGTGAGGACAAGTTCAAGAGGAGTGGCTTTAGGCATGATTGCACTTGCACCTTGGTCCTCAGTCATATCAACGGGAGCATCTAAGGGTGTAGTTAAGTCAAACCCTTGAAGCAACCGAGCCATTGTCAAATGTACAGCCTGCAACGTCCAATTAATTCCCGGGCATGATCGTCTACCAGAACCAAATGGAGTCAGCTCAAAGTGCCGTCCCAAAACATCCACGTTTCGATGGCTCGTGAGAAATCTTTCCGGCTCAAACTTCTCGGGGTTCGACCAAACCCGTGGGTCTCGGTGCAACTTCCAGGCATTCACAAATAAACGAGTGCCCTGTGGAATGTGGTAGCCGCTGACACAACAATCTTCCACGAGGACATGAGGGATTAACATTGGCACTGGTGGATAGAGACGAAATGTTTCCTTAATAATGGCTTGGAGATAGTTTAATTTCTCCATATCAGAGTCTTCTGCCCATCTGTCTCGACCGATTTTGAGGTCTAGCTCTTGTTGAGCACGCTTCAAAGCGTGCCTATTGTTCATCAAGTTGGACAATATCCATGTCATTGCAATGGCCGTGGTGTCAATCCCTGCTATGATTAACATCTAGATAATACATAAAAGAATAAACTCAGCTTAGAATCATTGAACTATGGTCCAAACATGGATGCATTAATGGTTAAACCATCAACAAATGAAGATTCCACAGTGCAAAAACATATGTATACCATTATCGTTGCCTTGATAATCTTCTCGCGTGTATGACCGGACATGGCATGACCATCCTTTATCGTAGAGAGCATCACGTCGATGAAATCTTGGTTGCTGTTGTTTGCTTCTGTTTTAAGCTTCTTTAGTTTGTGTTCATCGACCCAAGTTTCGATAAGCGACTCCATCTCCTTTGAAATACGCTTCATGGATTTCACTTGGTTGCTCCATTTATCCATCCATTTTAGAAACGGAAACACTTCTGAAACTGCAGTAGTGGCTACAGCTGACGCAAATTCTTTAATCAACTTGATGAGACGCTTTGCTTCTTCATGGGCTTCGCCATCAGCACCCGTGAAATATCTCTTCCCAGCAATCATTCTCAACATCATGTTTACAACCAAAACTTCAAGCCTTGGACCGACCGAGATCTTCTGGTTTGGAACCTGCTCATTTTTCTTGCAAAACAAGTACAAATTTTTAATAAATGCATTCACCTCCGAGACCTGTACCTGCTTTAATAACGCTAATCTATGGACCGAGAGGAGTTCAACCACGGCTAGCTTACGAATCTCGCGCCAATACGCTCCGTAAGAAGCAAACCCGAAGCCTGCACGGTCGTAACCCAGGTATGTTCCCGCATTCGATCTTGGCCGATCGGCAAAGACCTTATCATTAATGGTGAAACAGTCTTTGACAGCTTCCGGGCTGCTGACGACAAGGGTGTGGGATCTACCGAGCCGGATTGTGAAGACGGGTCCATATTTATCCGCCAAGGCCGCAAGGGTTCGAGCACCTGTTTGTTGGGCACGAAGCAGGTGAAGGTGGCCTATGAAAGGTAAGGCACCGGATGGTTGTGGGGCAAGTAATTTGCCCTCCGTCTTGTGGCTACAAATAGTCCACCATAGATTGTACAATATGAACAATCCTAAAGAGCCTACAACAATTGCTGGGAGACCAGAGGCTAAATCCATGATCATTAAAGAAGACTGAATTACCCTGACTTGTTGTCTTTTTATAAAGCAATAGTGTTGAATAGGCAAGGCACTAAGAACAAGGAAATAATAATTTGTGAGACCAACACAAATTTGTTTTTGTTTTTGTTTTTCTGATTTATAAAAGTATACCAAGCTTCAATATATAGGGAATCTAAAATGAGGGGTTTTACTAACCAACATGTAATTAATGTCTTTTTTATGTATTTATTTATCAAAGTAGTACTTTTATTCCATTACTAATCACCTACTCTTATTATAAAACCCATCAACTGACTAAATCATGTGGCATTTTAATTAAATATAAATATTTAAAATAAATTTTAATAAAAATATTTTAGAGTTTTTCATTTAAAAAATTATGAAAAGGGTGGTATAGTTTAAATTTATTTATATATTTTATAATATATATTATCATTTATTATTTATATATAGTAATATATTATATGCAAAAGAAACACTTACATTATAAATGTCACTTTTGTTAGTATTTATATAGTTGTTTAGAGTTGTTTCATTTGAGAAAATTGATGAGAAAAGACTTATAGGTACAGAAGTATATATGAAATCTGTGAAATCTAGGTTAGTTGTTTAAGTTCCAAAATACTTCCAGTAGGCTCCATTTTATAATTAAGTTTTAAATATAATTTTCTTTTCATTAATTACAAATTACAAATTATTAAATATTCTAAATAACTCCTCAATATATTTTTCATATTTGCATTATTGATCATTTATACTCTATTTTAATTATAATTTACAACTAACACAATTAAGTACCATGTAGTGAATTTATTTACTACTTATAATGTCAGCACTTCATTTCATATTAAACTTTATTTGTTACATCTATCTTTGAAAGCAGTCAAATATTCATTTTTTAAGTAAAATAATGTTATATGCAACAATAAATATAAAAAAATATGTACTTTTTATTGTTAATGTAAAAGGTAATCAAAGAAATCCAAATATGCTTAGACAACACTATTTTTATTTATAAATTAAGAATTATAGTATGTTTTTAACTCATGTATTTTTCCAAGTAATTGCTTAAAATATTGGTTAACAAATTTTCCCTTTAATTGCTGGTAAATTAAACTATTTGAATTTTTGCTTTTATTGTTGGAAGTAATTACTTGAGTGTGTATAATATATATTTTAATCCCTCACCCAAATATTATAAAAAAATCAGTTAATTAATTTTTTAAATTACAATATTAGTCCCTATTAAATTTTAGTTGTTATATTCGATTATTTAAAATTACTTATTACTAGTTGTCACTTGTGATGAATTTAACTATATTTTCTATGAATAAAATAATATATTTTAATATATATACGGGATAAAAACTGATATATATTATATTATAAGGTACATAGAAGATTTTAAAAATATATCTCAGATGACATATCTAAAATGGTGAAAAGTGGACAACCTTTTTATTTGACAGTTAAACAAACGTGGACCATCTTGGATCTCATAATTGCAATAAAAACTTTAATTATAAACCAAAATGTCAAATAAAGTTATTTTATTTATTAACCATAATTAGAAAAAAAAGGTACAAAACCTATTAATAACGATTGAAAAATGATTGGTTATAATGGGTTTTTTACCAGAATATTATAAAAAAAAATTAAAATGGGTTGTTGAAACAATTATGATAGGTGGAGGGTGGTGTATAGGCGGCATTACTCTCATTTTTTGATATTATACGGTTAATAATAATAATAATAATAATAATAATAATAATAATAATAATAATGGAGGAGAGTTTTAGGTAGGCGACACTCAAGAAAAAATTGACACACGATAAGATAGCATAGCCTTTATGGAGGACACACCAGAGGTGGCATTGGGGTGGCAGTCGCAGACGGGACGGCTCAAAGTAGGGTTTTTTTTTTTATTATTATGTGTTTGAGGACCTTATAATAGTCTCCAAGATCATTTTTGGCCGTTGAGTGAAGGAGAAGAGAAGAAGAGAAGAAGGAAAAGGAGAAGGCGAAGGAGAGGGTAGGAAGGGAAGGGAAAAAGAAAGAAAGATAAGGAGAACAGAGAGAGGGAAGGAGAAAGAGAAGAAAAAAAAAAAAAAGAAAAAAGAAAGTAGAGTTTATTTTGTTGTTTAGGGAATATTAGGTATTTAAGAAAAGGTAAATTTTTTGTTATAAATTAATATATTAATGTTAATTTAATTTGTTTTTGTTGTTATTATTGTTGATTTAATTGGATTTAATTTTTAATTTTATTTTTAAGGTATTCTTTTGTTAAAAAGAGCTACTAAGGTACGTTTGTATTTATTTTATATTTTCATTCATTCATAATTTATTTGTTATGTGTGTTTTAGGTTGATTAGATATATTTTTTATGTAATTTAATTTGGCATGTTATTTTGATTATTTTATTATTATTATTTTTATGTAGGTAAAAGATGAGACCATTGATATGGAATTTGAAATTTATGAAATAAATTAGAAATTAGTTTATATGTTCTAATTTTTTAAGATTTTATAATTAAGAATAAGAGTTTATGTTTTTAAATTTTATTTTATGTTATTTATAAATATTATAAATGAAATTTATTTTGAAGTTCTATGCAAAAAAAAAATATTTTTGACAATAATTAAGTTGACATGTTATTATATATATTATATTTTTATTGGTATGTTACTTTTAGTATTTTAATATCAATTTTTGATTTTTATGTAGGTAAAAGATTAAACCATTGAGATGAAATTTGTGAATGGGACTATTGAGTTAAAGTTTGAGTTGAAATTTATAAGATATATTTATTTTGTTAATGTAATATAGCAAAAAAAAAAGATGTGGACAAAAGCTGTTTGGTATTTTTTGTAATTAAAAGCAATATATAAAATTTAGGTATTTTGATAAATATTTAAAATCCATCAAACTTTGAAATTAATAACCAAAATTTGTTTTGAAATTGCAGGTATCGTAATGGCTCCATTGATTAAGAACAATAGTCACATATCAAACACAGTTAATAATATGGTAATATATTGTTATTTGTTAATCACGGGTTCCTTTAAAAAAAGATCTGCGTAATTTACGAAAATAAATTATGTTATTATAACTATTTTCTGTAATTTAATACTGCCAGAGCCCGTACTGCGCATTAAGGGGTCGGGTGAATGGTTTAGGATATTCCCGGATGAACGACTGATGCCATACTTGGAGTTAGTTGGATTTGGGTCAGCAGCATTGATCTGGACATTTGATTTGCGGTACGATTTAATATCTGCATTGGTCGAGCGTTGGCGCCCGGAGACCCACACTTGTCATTTGCCGTGTGGAGAGTGCACTGTCACTCTAGAGGATGTTGCATTGCAACTTGGGCTCCCAATCGACGGGAGTGCCATAACGGTGTAAGTACGATAGCTGAGCCGGCTGCCCTTTGTTATAGCCTACTAAGAGTCTCGTCCGCCGATGCTAAGTCCAATTTTAAGGGTTTGAAATTTTCATGGCTGAAAGCCAATTTTGAACATTTATCAATTAATGCCACTGAGCATGAGGTGATGTGCGCAGCTCGAGCATGCATTATGCATATTATAGGGGGTGTACTGATGCCCGATGCGAACAACAACAAAATGTTCATTTATCAATTTGTGTCGTGAGCTTTGTCGGACGATAAAGCCTGATGCTGTAGACATAGGCGGATGCCTTCTATTGCTGCAGTCATGGGCTCTTTATCGGATGCCATTCTTGGCATGGGTTAGGCACCAACTATATGTATTTCCATTAGTGAACAGGTGACAAAATTTAACTTGTTATTAATTGAAATTTTTTTTCTAATGATACTATTCTAACGATTCTTTTCTAACATGTAATTTGTTTTCATAGATGGTGTTATTATCTGGGTATTGGGAGGTCGTACGCTATCCCGATATATCATCTTATGATTGAACAAAATGCCGGGAAGGGTAAGCTATTCCAATATTCGTGACATGTAATTACTTTGTATATCTTACTCGAACCATGTAAATTTTAACCATGTTATTAATCGTGCAGTTTATCTAGATACCGTAGCGGAGAAATTGCGACTGTTATACCCTCGTCTGCCCATATTCATTCTCACCTATGGTGCATTAACGCACCAATTATCAATTTCCAGACAGTCGAGTGGTTTAACGGGGATTGAGTACTCCGACAGTTTGATTGCATCCAGTATATTCCAGATTCGCTAATGCAGTTGGGAAGATTCACTTGATCAACAAGAGAGGAAAATATGGAAATAATTGGGGGGTTGTGCACCGAAAATATATTGCAGTGCAGGATAATTGGATGGCGCAGAGACCTCAGATGGATATTTCTTCCGATTTGCAACCATCATTAGAGTACATACAATGGTATTCTAGTTCGGGAAAACCATATTTACTTGGTGGGCAGTCGACTATAGTCCCCTCACACATGCATCGACATGGGGCATACGAGCCAGTGGCCGATATAGAGGCTGAGCCAGAGCTAGAGCCAGAGCTAGATCCCGAGCCCGAGTTCGAGCCCGAGCTTGAGCCCCAGCCGGAGCTCGAGCCTCGCGATTGCATACACATTCGGCTGATAGTTCTTATCATATGGAGTTTCAGGTCAATGACTATTTCTCGGGCTCGTCAGGACACAGATATGACACTCCTCCTAGCCTACATCCACCGTAGTATGGCACTCCTCCAAGCCCGTATCCACCGCAATATGGCACCCTCTTGGCTCATATCCATCGTAGTATGGCACTCCTCCCGGATCAAGTTCATCGACGGCTTTTGGGGCATATGATTTTTCTTTCATGTTTCGCACACTCCACCTGCGACTGAAGAGGATGTTGATCGCCGTAATCACCCACAGCGTGAATGTCGACCCCGCAGAAATATACCCCTAGGACTACACCATCAAACCATCAATTTTAGGGGTTTCTTGCAAATTAAATATTACAAAGTTTGTACTTTTTTATTCTAAAAAAATATAAATCAAGAAAAAGACAATTTTTGTATTTATTTAATTAGATTAATTGCAACATTAAAATGTGGAACAAACTTTGTGGTCATAAATTAGATTAATTGCAACATTACAACATTAAAACACATTACTAACTTAGTTTTGTAATATAAAATTTGTAATATAAATTAAATAAATTACAACATTAATCTAATTGGAACAAACTTTGTAATATAAATTTTGTTATATAAATTACATAAGCTCAATTCCTACCCGATCGTGATAATTGTCCAATATGGTAGTTTCATTGCGGGCATTTACTCCGATTATGACCAGCTAATCTACATAATCCATAACGCTTACGTCAGATTTCTCCCTAATGTCGATTTCATTACGGATTCTGGATGATTGCAGACGACCTTTCGGATTCCTACGCAACCCTTTGTCTAGGACAAGCTCAAAAGTCGTCGGAGGCACCTCCTATGTAGACAGGTCAGGCAGGACGGGAAACTTATTCTCCCAGACACGTAACGCGTGCTTGAATGTGTACACATCATCGACAAATTGTTCAACATTAAGCAAGACTTTAGCACACGCTGCCACGACATGCGCACATGGATAATAAAGTGTTTGGAACCTCCTACAATCGCACCGTCTGTTCTAGAGATCAACTCCATAGGACCTAGGTGGTAAACCGGGTTGACAACTGATGGTCTCTGTAACTCGAAATGTTTCAAGACATCGTGAATATACTTCTACATTCATCGACCTCGCCATCCGATGGTTTGCAACCATTGCATCCTTGAACATCTTCGACAAACACGTGTCCCACCTCCATCTGGTTGACTTGTTGCTAACCCATTCTTGGCATCAAGGTAGCCAACCTATAGAATGTAACCGAGAAGACAGATGAAATCGAAGATGTCATATTTTCAACAACATAGCGTTGATCCCCTTCACTAAGTTTGTGGTCATTTGACCATAATGAAAGCCCTCATCAAAACTTTGAGCCCATTGCCACGGCTTCATGGTACCCAACCACTATCGAAAAGATGTGTTCATTTGACTCTCCATGTCACTCTCAAGTCAAGTCATTCTTTGGCGAAAAATATGTGGCTCTAGCTCGTGTGCTGTATATGTATTAAGAAAAGATAAGTTACAATATTGCCCTAAAACATTAAAACTTATATTGAAAAGATAAGGTTATCCTTTACCAATTTTCACAACTTGTCTCCACCAGTCTGCATTCTTATAATCTCGATGGAAGTTAGCCGCGATGTGCCGAATGTAGTAAACGTATCTCCATGACACACCAGAACACCTAATGGCGGCAATTAATCCTTTTCCTCTATTGAAGATGATGCAAATATTATCGTTGCTAATAACATAACTTCGTAGGTTGGAAGAAAGAATTACCACGATTCCATGTTCTCCTTATCTATGATGGCAAATGCTATATCGAGAGCATGTTCTTGTTGCCGTCTTGAGCAATCGCAAGAAGTATGATCTATATATTTTCCATATAGCCAGGTCCCATCTACTTGCATAAACGGCTTATGGTGGGGAAATGCGCAGAAACATGGATCAAACGTCCAGAACATTTGATGGAAATTTTTTTCAGTTGTAGTTGCATTCGGGCCGTAATAAGGTCATGTTTGTAATTCAATGACAGTCCCCGGTACGTACTCCCGCATAACAGCTATCCATCCCTATAGCTCATTATACGACGCATCGAAATCCCTATACAATTGCTCCATTGCCATCTATTTAGCTATCCATGCCTTTCGATATGATACTCGATACTAGAATCATGCCTGCATTTCGACAATCAGAACCAAAACTTTAATGGTCGGCATGTCCTTCACCATTAGTATGATACACGTATAGATAATTCTGGAATCAAGTTTTTGATGATCTTCTGTCATACATGTTGATGTGCATATGTGAGGCCCAACAAATTTTCGTATCTCTCACATCTGCGAATTTTGAATAAATACAGCTAGTACCCACCAATTGCAACCTTCCATTGACTTTCAACACTCCCCAATATATAATATCGGTTTAGACACTGCGACTTTTTAGTCCACTAATGTATTCATGCTATACCGCTTAATAGAAAATATGCACTCTTCCTTACTTTTGAATTTCTGGCCTACGAACAACTCCTTAGGATCGAAATTTACGGCCAGCTGGTAAGCAGGTAGTATTTCAAGGTACTCGAGAACTTCGACTCGTCTTGTGCGTCGGGTCTATGAGTGACATGTGTGGCCCAGGATTATTACGTACCTCAATACGTCGAATCTAGTTCCTGACTGAAGACGCGTTAATATTTCCATCGTAATTCACGTCTTTGTCGTCAATATCATCGGGGACCTCGTCCACATTGGGATCACTATCACTATCGACCTCTTGATCACAAAGATCACTACTATTGTATCCATTATCACTATCGACATCAATATCGGGTGCAACATTAAGATCGATATCGATCCCGCGTATAGTCAATTCACTATCAACGTACGATATTGGAGCCACCATGCACGACTCTTGAGCTCCATGTTCTTCGCCATATGCAGTGAGATCTTCATTTTGCTCTACATCGACTAGCTCAGCAAATAAGTGAATCGGTGCATTTTTGTCACTCCGATTCCAACAATAAATAGCGATCATTGTCTCGACGTCTTCATCGTCTACAAGTTCCATTTCGGTGAATTTGATGGGATCTGTCGAAACTGGAAACTTGTAGAAAGGTTTTGAGATCTTTCTCCCACAACGTCTAACAATTTTTGTGCTAATCCTTTCCTTCATATCATCCAACGAGACATTTCTATTAAATCTCATTTTTATTTGTTGCTAACATTCAAATATACATCCAACGATTGTTGTCAAGATGATTCCATCGAAATAAACGCATACAAAAAACTGATTGTCCATCTTCAATACTCAATCTGTTAAAAAATTAACAAAAAATTCTCAAAACAATTTCGAACAGCATAAAAATACTTACATAAAAAATTTAATGAATGAAAATAGTCCATTTCTAACAATATCAAATTTATTGCCATTTCTAACAATATTTATGACAAAAATATTTTCAGTATTTATCTATTTTTCCCTTTGTTATCACTAACTAACAATTACTTTATAATAGTTAGTAACATAAAACTTTCAAATATATTAAAAAATTTACAACATAATATTCTCAATAATCTAAATACAAAATTACTAACAAATCACAATAAATAAAATAACTTTAAAACAAAACATAAAAATAATACTAAACAAACTATATAATACTAACAAAATAAATTTTTTCTTATCATAATCTATTATATTTAAAAATAACAATAATAAAAAAAAATACATTTTCTTTCTTCTCTTCTTCCTCTCTTGTTCTGCTAAATTTTTTTTCAAACTGATACGAGCCGGATGGGGGAGTTAGGGGGAATATACTGGGTGTGCCGCCTATCAGATAGGCACAACCAGTACTGCCTACCTAAAACCCTCCTCCGCCATGATTTTATTTTTTTTAACTGTGTAGTGTCTGAAAATGAGGGTAGCTAGAAGGCTTTGGTTCATACTTTTAGAAATACAACAAGGTACCCCCGATAGGATATGATCCATATTGCTTGTACCACGAGACTAAAAAAGATCTGCAAAATAGTCTCGAGCAATATTCCCAATTTCAATGCTACCTGTAGCCACGGAAACATCATTCCTTTGTAAACCATGAATGCGGTTCATACGCCTCATTTGAGAAGCAAAGTAAGAACGAAGTATTCTTATCACCCATTTTCAACCAGTTCACTCTGGCTCATTGCTCCCAATATCGCTCTTCCTTATCCATCTCCATGTTTAAATGTAATTAGACATCATCAATCTCGCCAAAGAATCTTCCGATCGCTCAGCGCCATTCAAAAACTCCAACCTCCTAGTTAATCTTTTAACATCACGCCCTCTTTTAGCCTTAATCATGTTTGCCCAATTTTTCAACCCTTTAGCGAGAGTTAAAATTGAATTTGGGTAGGAACCCAAGCTATTTTCCCATAGCTTTTTAATCTCCTCCTCACAGGACTCTTTTAAAACCCACCACGCCTCAAAATGAAATCGATTAGTTCTTTTACCCATTCCTCCTACCTTCATCTCTATAAGAAAAGGACAATGGTCAGAAAAAGAGTGATGAATGTGTCTCAGAGAAAAAAGATGGAAAAAGTTGAAACCATGCGTCATTAGCAACACTCCTATCAAGTCTTTCTCGTATATTGTTTTCCATTATTCGACCCCTTTCCTAAGTAAACCATGGTCTAGAGTTGTAACAGTCGGTTTATACCCTAGTCGAAACAGTGGTTTTGGGACCAAAAATTCAAGTTTGTATAATATTTTAATATTATATTCTGTGCCGTTGATATTTGGTAAATTTTCGTAAGCGAATTTGTCTGTTTGCGTGTTTAATTTGACAAAAGGACTGAAATACATTGAATGTGAAAGTTGCATGATAATTGTTAAGTATCAAGATGTTATGGCTTTTAAAAGAGAAGGCCTTATGAGGCAATAAGACCATTATTTAGATAGTGGATAGATAAAGGTCAAATGTGCCCTTGTTATATATATGTTTTCTTATATTAAGTGAAAGGGCATTTTAGTAAATGAATAATAATATGTTGTAATAATAAAACAAACAAAGAAAAGATGATAGATATCATCCTTTTTTAGCCGAAAATCACCAAAGAAATAAAAGAAAATACAAGCTAGGGCATTCGACACTCTTTAAGCTTGATTAAGGTAAGTTTTGACTTTGATTTTCGATAATTTCTATGTTTTTGTAATCGTTGCTTCGAATGCTTCTAAACCCATGCTTCAATTTTGAAGATTGATGATGTTTGTGAAATATGACTTTGATGAACTCATGTGATTTGTGATGTTTAATAGTGAAATATGAAAGATATGTGTTTGATGAACATGTTTTGTTCTTGAAGTTTTCATGAATTTAGCTAAATAGGGCTAAATTGTGAAAATGGTAAATTGAATGACTAAATAGAAAATTTTATGAAATATTTGGGTTGTATAGTCCCTAAAGAGGTTCGGCCAAGCATGTGTGTGTGGATTTTGTGAATTTGATGTTTTGTGAAAAATAGACTAAATTGTTAAAGTGTGCAAATACGAGGGTTAATTTGCAAATAGCCCTAAATGTGTGTCTATGGATTGAATTGAATGAAATGGTGAATAAAAGGGTTAATTTTGAATATGTTTAGATCGAGAACCGAGGAAAACGGACTTAGATCGCGGGAAAGCGAAAGTAACAGAGTAGTCATTTTCGTTTCGTTAAACCGAACCCAAGGTAAGTCACTATGCAAATAGACTTATCTGTATTGAATTGAACATATGTATTCATGTGTCCATTGATGAAAATGAATGAGTATGAGATGCTAAGTGCGTGAATTTCGAAATAAGTTTAGTATAGTGATAAAGCCGAGAAGTCCCGTACGAACCTAGGAATAGATAGGATTAGCTATGTCATGACATAGATATCTGTTCTGTTTTATCATGTAAGACCACGTCTGGAACGTTGGCATTGATTTGAAATTTCGTGTAAGACCTCGTCTGGGACGTAGGGATCGATATAAAGTATATGTAAAAGACCTCGTCTGGGACGTAGGCATCGATATGAGCTTTATGAGTAAGACCATGTCTAGGACATCGGCATTATATTGACTCATGTAAGACCACGTCTGGGACGTTGGCATCGTTATGATCTGTACGTGTAAGACTCTATCTGGGACAGTGGCATCGATATACGAGTGCATGTAAGACCTCGTCTGGGACGTTGGCATTGTACTAATATTCCGAGCTTTCTGAGTATCCTACTAGGTTCCTAAGGGTTCAATGGGCAAGACTATGATATGAACGTCAAATCCGAGTTATGAACAATTATGTGATATTAAGTTCGATTCAGGTACGTTGTTTATACACTATTTGTGTATGTAAGGTAAGTATCTAAGTGATCTTACTATGGTGATAAGTACATGGAATTTGTGATATGATGAGAATTGTTTTGGCTAGATGAGCTATGTGTTCATATGATTCTTGAATGGTGAAAATGGCTAATGTGGTTAAAAGTGTATGAACCAAAACAAATATATGAAAGTTAGTCAAGTAATTGATATATGCTTTCCATACCAAGTTTATTTGTATATGACTTACTAAGCTTTTGGAAAGCTTACTCTGTGTGTGTGTTTTCTCTATTTTATAGGTCGTCGAAGCTACTAAAGGCTCGAGATTGTCAAGGATCGTCATCACACTACTAAACTTATTTTGGTACCCTTTTGAAAATGTATATGACTAATTATGGCATGTATAGGCTAGATAGGTGTATATGTTTATGAAGTGAGCATGGCCATGTGTATTGGCAAGTTTTTGAGTTGGTAATATGCTTGAATGAATGTGATATATGATGCATATCTTGGTAAGGTGAAAGCTTATGAAATGGTTAAGTTTTGGTTAAGCAAATGGATGATACATGTTTGAAATGATGTAGGATTTAGTTTGTAAATTGGTATGAATGGAATTGGTATTGAATGTATGGATGAAGTGAACCATTTGATATGTTTTGGTTGCCATAAATGCATATTATGTTTTGGGTATGTGTTGCTTGTAGGAAGACCCTAAGTGGGTGGCATATTGGCCTTGTAAAATGGCCTTTAATGTCACACGGTTGAAGCACACGGGGCGTGTCTAAGACAGTGGCTAAATTGACAGAATGTGGCTTAAATTGCACACGGCCTCGACACGGGTGTGCTTGATGGCCGTGTGAGAAATGGCAGTATGTGATCTAGTAGTACACGGCCTTAGCACACGGGCGTGCCTGGTGACCGTGTTGATTTTGGCAAAATACTACCACGGGGAGGACACACGGGAGTGTCTAGTAGCCATGGGTGAGGCACGTCTTACCCCCATGGCCGTGTGTCCCCTGTATGTTAGAAAAGTTTCAAATTTTATAAAATTTCTTATGTCTTTTGGTTTAGTCCCGAATCAATTTATAAGCATGCTTAAGGTCTCGATGACCTACTTAAGGGACATTATGATTGATATTGATGAATGGTTGAACAATTAATTCTGTAAATGTTTTCGATCTGTCTGGTAACACTTTTAACCCTAATCCGGTGATCGGACACGGGATAGGGGTGTTACAAGAGTAGCCAACGTCTACCAACTAACAAAATTCCAAAGTTCAACAGAAAGTTTCCTTTCTGGCCTCTTCTCTCAAAGCCTCGCCTTGCTTCTCATCAGCAAAGAGAATATCGTTAAAATCTGCTCCAACTAGCCATGGTAATGAATTATTCCTCCCCAACTTCAAGTAACTCCCATGTCACCACTTTCTCTCTTACATCCGGAGCCCTATAGAAACTCGTAAATCTCTATTTTTGATTTTCTTCCTCTTATTGGATTTCCACATCAATATGATTTGTGGAGAAACTCTTCAATGTAACTAAACGACCCCCATTCCACCTGATACTTAATCCCCCCCGAGTTCCCTCCGCAAGTACATCCACACCATTTAGAAAACCACAACGACTCCTAACATTTTCCATTCGATTAACAGTCAATTTTGTCTCTATAAAGAAGACAATTTGGGGATGATAAATTTTTAGCATATGCTAGAAGGCGACGTATTGCTCGTGGACTCCCCAATCCACGAACATTTCAGCATAAAATTTTCATGGCTTTCGTTCGGCATACCCTCTGGTAGTCACCGATACGTTTTTAAGATGAACTGAGTGCCCACTACTAATCTCCAACGAATCTTGAACATTGGAAACATTGGAAATTAAAGTCTCGAACCTTTGTCGTTTCTTCCCCTCTTCATTGGAAATTGACTTCTCCTCCAGCTCACATTCCATTCTCGTCGAACCCAAACCATTACCTCGATCCACGTCATCTATGGCCTTAGTTGAATCCATCTCATTCATGCGAGATTCCAACTGTTGACTTTTACAAAGTGCCAAATCTTTTCCACTAAAATGGCGAGATTCCTGCCTTTTATTTGAAATATATGGAGATTTGGAACCTTCCAAATTTATTCTAAGAGTAGAATTAAAATCTGTCCATGATCCTCTCCCATGATTGTACCTGAAATTTGGGCCAGAGCACGATTCTTTCCAAAAAATGAATTTGCACCCTCCTCCCTTAGCCAGATGCTGCTAACGGTGGTTGCCTTCCTTGTCTGCGCCCTCAAAGTTAGATCCCATTCCATTTCCACTTCCTGCAACCCACATTGTAACCTTTTTGGGCAGAAGCTGTCTCTATGACCAAGATAACTACATAAAAAACAAAACAAAGTTAACTTTTCGTATTTGAATTTTGCGTAAGTAAAGTTCGATTTAGACAACATGATTTTCTTTTTCCTTTTCAGGGGCTTTCTAACATCGATTTGAACTCGAATACGCATAAAATTCTTGTAGCCATTTGATAAGTTCTTCATATCGTATTTTAGAAATTTACCAATGAAATTTCCAAATTACACCGCCATAGATTCTTTGATAAACCCTGGAGGCAAGTCATGAATTTGCACCCACCAATCCGAAAATACAAGAGGAATAGACAATGGATCTTCATTCTCATGGATTCTATGGAGGATCAGCAGATGGTTGTTGAAAATCAAAGGAGAACCGGTAATAACTCGATGAATGTCTACTTCATTAAAAAATTTGAACAAATAGCGCTTTTCACCTAAATCTGAAATTTGAACACCCTCCAAAGGGTGCTAGAGATTTGCCATGGTATTTCTCATGGCTGGGAAATGGACCACACTTGCAGTTAGGAAGCATCCAACCAGACAGAAACTAATCGCTGGACCCTGTGCTTCGTCCCCAATCGGAATAGAAAAAGCATCCTCTTCGCCATCCTCTAAACTCAAATCCTTCAGACCTCTTTCCATAAGTTTCTCTCACAATAGGCAAAAAGACCTTCAAAGACCGGCAAAATAACTAATCTTCAAAAACCAAGGAATCAATGGACAAGAAGACTGAAAAATAAAAACCAGGAAAAAACCCCAAAAACGTGCCAAAAGACGGCAGACAGAGACGTGCCAGAGGGCAGACCTTTTTTTGGTTCATTAAATTTTATATATAGATAGATATATTAAATTTTGGTATTTAAACTTTTTTTATTTTTCATTCGATATTTGAACTATTATTTTCATTTCAATTTATTTAAAAAATAAAAAAGTTGGACATGTGAATTTTTTTATTAAATGCTAGTAATTTTTAAAAAAATGATTGTGAAATAACTTATTAATGATGAATTTAACTATATTTTTATGAATAAATTAGTATAATTTAATAGATATACATGGGGATAAAAATTGATATATATATATATATATAATATATATATATATTACAAGGTACATAGAAAATTAAGAAAGCAATATGAAATATATATCTAAAACAATAAGAAAACAATATATATTATATATTAAACAAACGTGGGTGATCTTGGATTTCATAAGTACAATAAAAACTTTAATGATAAACCAAAAGTCAAATAAATTTGTTTTATTTATTAACCTATATCTATTACACTCCATTTTTGGTTTGATTGCAACCTTTTAGCATGTTCTTCTCGTGCTTGTCTTGGATTTTACACATGTCATTTTTAATTCCACAATCTATATGTCTATTTTAATTTTTTAATAGCATCTAAGAACTTGTGGTTGTGTTTTACATTTGTTTGTTCACTAATAGTGAATTAAATAATTATTTTTATATAATGTGTAATAATACGGTAATAAATTTTAAAATAAATAAATTTGAAGTTAAAAAAATTAACTCACTAAATCACATAGAAACATGTTTAGAAAATATAACATAATAAAATTTAGATAAAATAAATTATTAATTTGTAACAATTCATATAAGTTTATGAAATGAACACAAATTATTTTTTTAAAATGAATCACTATGATCAAGTACACTTATTGAGGATAAAATGAGGAAATAGGTCAAAGTGATGGTTCACATGGTAGCGTGTGAAGAGCTATGAATTAAAGGTTGTGGTATCTTTTAATTTGGTTTTTTTAGGTGGAAAGAGGAGAAGGAAAAAAAAACCCTTTCCCCATACTAGAGTGAGCTATTTGTAAGTGTGGATGGCCTTCTCTTAACCTGAGGTCTTAATATGTGTATGGCACATGTTCCATCATAGTCGACCATTGGAGAGGCACGATAGTTTCTAGGTGAGTGGCAATGGGTTGGAGATAGGTTAGGCGAGATTCATGTGTGAGTTATGCAAGGAAAGACCTAACACATGTTCCTTGCAATGTAAGCTAAACGAGTTCCAAATAGGTTGATATCAGTTAGATTTGATTTAGTTTTTTGGATTTTCTGAACCAACCATCGATTAAGCCATCCTTATTTCATGAGATAGAAGTTGAATAAAATACTTAAAAGTTTTTCTAAATATGAAATTTTGATTCAAAATTGTAAAAGGTTGTATAAAAATATAATAATTAGACGCTGTTAGGATCGTCCCGATTAAGCAAAAAGTAAAAATATAGCAGAATAAATTGAGAAATTGAACACACCAATTTAACGTGGAAAAACTCCTCCAAAGAGGATAAAAAACCACGGGCAAAGATAATTTTACTATAATGTCAAAAGAACGAAGAGTACAAAAGATGGAGATAAAAACTAAACCCCGAAAACCCAAAAACAAAGAACCCTCAAAATGTAAACACAAAATTCTCTAAATGTGTTATGAGTTCTAATATCTAATGGGTATTTTATTTCTAAGGTTGTAAAAAAGCCTATTTATAGGCTAAATTCATTAGTCAAATAATAATAAAATAATCTAAACTAATCAGTGTTTGATTGAAATAAATAAACAGAGTTTAACTAGAAGATTACTTCTCAAATTTGACTGAAATAGGAGTCATACTTAACAAATCTCCACCTTGACTCATACTTCCACAATGCCATCTTTGCCAAAGCCCGCAACGAGCCTATCCTGAACCATGCAAGGAATTAACTGAGTCAAATCATGCTTAGAAATTGGAAGACTTCTAGCCTTCGACTTGTACATTGCCAAATCAAAACTAACCCGGGTTTGATTTTCACAAACACAGTGCCTTAACTTTTCAAAACCTGCATCCAAAAGAGAACCTCTCTTCAATGAAACGGTCATACCTTTTTCCCTCCTATGACCAAGTTGCCTCCGCTCTAAATGAGTTGACTTCGACTCTGTAACAGACGAGGGACGTCCAATTTCACCGGTCACTGTAGAACCTTCTAGAATATAAAGACTGCCAGTTCTTTTACCTTTTAACAAAATGAGAGCTCCACGAGATACTTTAATGCCTCTCGACTCGATGTTGATTCTGCATCCTTTCAAGTCTAAAATACTCAAGGAGATGAGATTCTTTTGTAAATGAGGTACATACCTGACATTTGAGAGTGTCCTAATAGTCTTATCATGTATCCTAATTTAACAGTACCAATACCAATTACCTTACTAGATGAATCGTTTTCCATGCACACAACTCCACCTTCAATCAAACTGTATGTGGAGAACCATTCTCTATTGGGACACATGTAGAAAGAACATCCCGAATCTAGAATCCACTCGGACGTGAGCTTGGAGTTATCGCTCGTTGACACTAACAAGAAATCATCACTGCTTTCATCAGCCAAATTTGCACCAGCTACATCTTCCTCGTTACTCTCAGCAGCTCTTTTCTTTCGCAGTTTATAACAATCTGCTTTGACGTGACCTAACTTTTTACAATAGCGACACCTTTTGTCTCGTTTCTTTGATGCTATCAAAAAGGAAGCTTGCCTATCTGCCTTGCTATCCAAATGAATCTCATTGTCAAGTTTGTCTCTACTCAACAAATGACCCTTCACATCTTCGAACGAGAGTTTGTCTCTGCCATAAATCGGGGTCTCCCTGAAAGACTTGTATGAAGGGGGTAAAGAGCACAATAATAGCATAGCCTGATCTTCATCATTAATATGAACCTCAACATTCTTTAAATAATTTAAAAGAGTAATGAATTGATTGATGTGATCTCTAAGAAGCTCACCTTCGTTCATGTGAAATGTAAATAGACGTTGTTTCAACACTAAAGGGTTAGCAAGAGACTTAGTCGCATAAAGAGTTTCTAAACTTTTCCATAAGGCGGATGAGGTTTTCTCCATCAATACCTCCTACAATACCATATTCACGAGGCACAACTGGATTGCAGACAAGGCCTTTTCATCAAGCTCTTCCCATTCCGTTTGATTTAGATTTTAGGCTTTTTCCTGGTAACAACCTTTTTCAAACCGGATTGAACTAGAATTGTCATCATCCGAACTTGCCACAGATTGAAATTTGTCTCACCATCGAATTTCTCAATTTCAAACCTTCTGCTGCCATATTTGAATGGGCTGATCTATGAAAATTGAACTAGCTCTTGATACCACTTGTTAGGATCGTCTTGATTAAGCAACAAGTAAAAATATAGCGGAATAAATTGAGAAATTGAACACACAAATTTAATGTGGAAAAACTCCTCCAAAGAGGATAAAAAACCACGGACAAAGATAATTTTACTATAATGGAAAAAGAACGAAGAGTATAAAAGATGAAGATAAAAACTAAACCCCGAAAACCCGAAAACAAAAAACCCTCAAAACGTAAACACAAAATAATAATATCTAATGGGTATTTTATTTCTAAGGTTGTAAAAGAGTCTATTTATTGGCTAAATTCATAAGTCAAATAATAATAAAATAATCTAAACTAATCAGTGTTTGATTGAAACAAATAAACAGAGTTTAACTAAAAGATTACTTCTCAAATTTGGCTGAAATAGAAGTTCTATACTTAACAGACGCGTATTTTTTAAAGTTTAGATCTTTTATATTGAAAACATATAATAGACTCTTATGGAGTTTTCAATTACATTAGCATAACTAAATATTATATTAATATTAATTTTAAAAAATATTTTCAACCACGAAGAATTGTTTCGGTACATGTCACTTCCATAATATTAAATTGC
This sequence comes from Gossypium rotundifolium, assembly GCA_025506655.1. NCBI lineage: Eukaryota > Viridiplantae > Streptophyta > Magnoliopsida > Malvales > Malvaceae > Gossypium > Gossypium rotundifolium. The sequence goes on along the minus strand of CP106732.1, from coordinate 160,907,255 downwards.
ATAATTTTTTTGGTGTATTACAATAATAGGATAAAGTCCGAACAACAAACGCGACTAACAAGACTCAAATTCAGGCTACATCTGGGGTGGTTAACACCCTTGACTATCAGGCCATCACATTAAAAAATGATAAACAAAAAATATGCATGACATATTATATGATAACACAAACATAATGATATTTTTATCTCCAAAAGATGAGTATCAATTTTTTAACTATTCTCCATAAAACAAGATTAGAAACATCAAAATAAACATTCAAAGGGATTTATTATCACTTTAGAAATTTTCTCTTTTCTTTCAAAGAAATAAACTAAATATTTTAGAGTGAAACATATTCTAGACCAAAGGCATTTGGTACCACATTTATGACAAATAGTTTCATTGTTTTCCATACTATAATTTTTTGGAAATAACTTACTAATATTTTTTATTCAACGAAATAACATACTAGTAAATAAGTTTACAAATAACAACATACATAACATGGTACATTGGAAATTAGTATAGATAGTATAGTAATGAAAGAAAAGGCTAGCAACTAGAAGAAAAGAAAGCAAATGTGACTATTGTTATTTTAGTAAAAAAATATGAAAGAAAGAAAATGTGAAAGCAAATATGTTGGAAGCACACTATAATTTGTTGCATTGTTCAGAAGAAAATATATTTTGCTGATATCTAGCCACATCCTAACTAACTCTCAAAATCATGTTACAAACTAAAAACTTCCTAAAGACTTGGTCTACAGACCTATTATTCAGTAAGTCTAAGGCACATTCTCGACACTCCTATTTGCCATAGTAATTGCAGAGGCCTAATTTATTTCTCAAAACTTCCAACTCTAAATTTTGAAAGAGCCTTGGTTAACACATCTCCACTTTGATCTTCAACCTTGAAATAAATTAGCTTGATTTCCAACAATCTTCTGTTGTTCTCTCAAATGATAAAATTTGATCTTGAAATGTTTTGTTCTTCCATGGAAAACAGGATAATTTGAAATTGCAATGGCAGCTTGAAAATGCACTTCACAGCACAATGCATAAATCTTGAGCATAAACTTACTGCAAACAATATGTCTGGTCTTGTGGCTATGAGATACATGAAACAACCGTTTAGACCTCTATATTGACTTTCGTCAACTTTTTTAGCTCCATCCTCTTTGCTAAACTTCTCATTTTGAATCATTGGTGTGATGGTGTTTTTACAGTCTTCCATGTGAAATTTCTTGAGGATTTCTTTTGCATACTTCTTTTGGCATATGAAGACTCCATCATGATCTTGCTTCACCTTCATGCCCAAAAAATAGAACATCAAACCAAGGTCTGTCATCTCAAATGCTTCAAGCATTTTAGCTTTAAACTCTTCCACTAATTCTTGTTGCTTCTTGTTACAAGAAGATCATCAACATAAACATACACTACAATTAAATTAGCATATGTTTTCTTCATATATAGTGTATCTTCACTAGGACATTTAACAAATCCAAGGTTTTGAAGATATTCATCAATCCTGCTGTACCAGGCCATAAGATCCTGTTTAAGACCGTATAAGGCCTTGTTTAACATGTAGACTTTCTTCTCCTGTCCCTTGACTTAGAATCCCTCAGATTGCTCTACATAGATTTCTTCTTAAAGATAATCATTTAAAAATGCAGATTTTACATCCAACTGATAAATCTTCCACCCCATTTGTGCAGCCAAAGCAAGTAACATCATGACTGTATCTAAGCGTGCTATAGGAGCGAAAGTTTATGAAAAATCCACTCCAAACACTTGACTGTAACCCTTCACAACTAGTTTGGCTTTTTTATTTTATTTATAGAACCATATGCATTAAGTTTGATTCTATAAACCCATTTAACTCCAATGACCTTTCAATGTTGAGGCCTTTCCACCAACTCCCAAGTGTCATTCTTCTCGATCATCTTTAGCTCTTCTTTCATTGCTTCAATCCACTTGTTATACTTTTCAACTTCTTTAAACTCGGTAGGCTCAAATACAATAACATTGCACTTTCATAAATTTTAGATAATGATCTTGTGCCTCGAGCTGAAACATCATCTATGTTGTCATCAAGGTACTATGGAGTCTCTAACTATTGTTTTGTTGTTGGCTCCTCCTCCATTAGATTTAGAGAAAAGCCTTTTGATTCCATTTTCGGACGTTTGTTGTTCCCAACTTACAGCCAAATGATCTTCTCCGCTATTCTCATACAATGAACTACTTCAAGTGTGGGTTCGAACCAATTGAATCGAAACACAAAACTAGAAATTTTTTTTCCTCCTTTTGGGGTGAAAACGAAATTCTCTCTTCTTTAATAGAAATCAATAAAACTGTTATTTTAAAAAATATGTTTATAAGTTGAGAATAAATTCTCTCTATTTTTTGGTAGAACAACAATCTCTTAAAGTTGTGTTAGTAGCTCTACCGGTGTTATCTATTTATAGGAAGAGAAGGTAGAACCCTTGTAGAATTGTAAATTTTTATTTTAAATAAAAAAACATCCTACTTAGAGTAGGAAAGGGGTGAATGACTCACCCTTGTGACTCACCCTTGTATTTCTACTAGGGTTGTCGCCCCCTTCATGTTATATGAAGGGTTTTGAGCCTCTCTCACTTCGAGTCCAATTACGAGTACTTCCTGGACCTTTTTAACCCAATACTCCGTAATATGATCCAACCCAAATCAATTTTTTTTATTTTCTAAAATAAACTTTAATATTTACATATTAAATAATTTTCTTATCCCAAATTTACCTCAGTAAATTTTTTTGAAAATTTTACCCACGGTAAAATTTTGAGAAAGTTCATTAATATGTCACAACTTAACATTTTCACTATGACCGAATGATTTATTTTCATTTTCGGGCTTCAAAACAGTCAAAAAACATAAACTCATTTTCCATCATTTTTAAGTAATCCTATATAGGATTGTAAATTTCCATTTTCTTTTTTTGAAACCTATAGCATTTCTAAATGATTCCATTTCTCCATTTCGGAGAAAACCATAATCATTTCTAAGTGTTTCCCATTTTTTTTCTATTCATTCCGTTCATTTATATTCAAACATGTAATTCATTTCTGGTTTCAACAAGCTAGCGGAGGGACCGATTGGACATATATAATTGAGGCTTAAATAATTTATAATTAAGTTTAGGCTTTTCGCCTATTAATTATAAACTCATTTAGTCACAAAGTTATTCCACTATAGTATCGTGATTGAGTCCTCCTTAAAAATATATCATTACGAAAGCAACTACTTAGTGCTCATCTAATGACCTTGTTATAAGTGTGTTACTCTTATAGGAAATCCTTGATCTCTTTGGGATAATATCCTCTCTCCCAATATAATCCTATTTTTCTCATGGTAATCATTATCAAATAGTAATCAAGTCATCCATCACAAAGACGGATGACCCGTGGCTATGCTTACTTTTCATCGACCATGTAATGCCAATGAGAGTATATCATTTACCCATGTTTTGGGCTATGAATTCCACTGTTGTGAATGACGCTACATGCTACAGAGTTTGTACACCCAACGCACCAGCTTTCGGTTCCTTATCTATTTAAACTCAGGCTTTTACTTACATCAAAGTGTACGAGTCACACATATATAGTCCGTCATCCACTCAGGATTTAGGTATGCCACACTATGAACGTCACAAGTGAATAAATCCATAAAAGGATTTAGGATCTATTCTACTTGGGTCCCGTCTAATGTACTGTCAGTCCAATTAATCACATCTACATCTTTGTCTTCTAAGAGTTATTCACTCCGATGCCCAAGACAAGGCATCTCCCCAATTGGACTTGATAGACAACATATTAGTCTTTCAATCGGTTTGCTCATTTTTTATTACACTAAAGACATGTTTAGGTTCATCTACTAATACAAGTTGTCTTTCTATATTACGATTTGACCATGTAATACCACTTAGTATTAGTTAAACATTAGACAACCAATGATCAACATTTACTTCTATTTTGTTTTACATGCAAAAACCATATGAGGACAATATACAAAGTATTAATGTAATTCATGAATAATTTTATTAACCAATATGTTCAAAATATTACAAATGTATTTAGAAGAAAATACTACACTTAGGGCACTAGATCCAATACTTGTAACCTTTTTTAATCAACTGCCCAACACTAAGAAGATTTTGGTCAATGTTCGGTACATATAGAACATCAGTTTTGTGTTTCAAACCTGTTAAACTTTCAATAGTCACTATTTATTTTCCCTTAACTGGAATAAACTCACCATTTCCAATTTTTATTTTGGAAATGATTCTTTGAATAGTGTTTGGTCATTGGTCATTTGATTTGTGCAGCAGTTATCGACCAACCAAGAATAACTGGAGCTATTACTTGTCACACTCAATTTCTTTTAAATAAAAAAATTAAGAACAAATTGGGGGTTAAATTGAAGGAAGCCATAAGTTGGTGACCTTTATTGAAAAATAAGGAAAAATTAGTGACTAAATTGGACATGGTTGAAAACCAATTCTAGTTCGGTTGGATTGGAACTAACTGGTTCCTTAGTGGGAGAAAAAATGATTATCAATAGATGGTTTCTATACAGTTGAAGACCGTGCGTGAAGGACTATATATAGCTAAGAAGTGACTTTCCGGGAGGATTCATCTCCATTCTGTTTCATTTTTCTCTTTTCTTCATCTTTTTCCTAGGTTGCTCCTAGGAAGAGATGATTATGGAAAGCTCTACATGGAGCAGTGATCATGAGGTTTGAGTAGAAAAGTAGAGAATCCAACAAGCTGGTAAGGTTTTTAGTCCTTTTGTATAAGTAAGATAAATAAAATCAGGTTAATGGTTTCCAGAACCCTTTCTATGGGTTTTGCATGTTTTTGAAAAACTGAGTTTTAAGTTGAGAATGCTAAATTTAACTCATGATTTTTAGAACCCGTGACACCAACTCTGTCAGGATTTTTATTAATAGTATAGATAGATATGCAATTGTTAAGGATAATAAATTGTGCATATTAAAAAATGTATAAAAATATTAAAATAAAGCTTTGATTGAGTTGTAATTTTAAGGTTTTACTAATTCAATTGTTGTGAGTTCAAATTCAATTATATGCATATTTTTCTTGGTTTTTGTTAAAATGAAAAGACTAAAATTCTCTCGAATAATATAACTTATTTTAATTACGAAAGGACATGTTCGTAATTTCCTAACTGAATTGGTACCCAATTAATCCATGACACCAACTTAGTAAAGGATTTTGTTAATGGTATAGATTGTAATAGTAGTATAACTAAAAAGGGTAAACTACACCAATGTCACTCTAAAATAAGGTTTGCCTTATTTTGGTCACTCTAAATTTTTTTCTCAATTTAGCCACTCTAATTAATATAATTGTTCGAACTAGTGACTGCCATTAAAAATTCTATTAATCCACTAATAGATTACTGAAATGATACATTAGCCAATTAAATGACAACACGTGACACATTCTTTTTTTGACTTTTGACATGTAACATCCTAGAATTTGAATTTTATGTGTTGCATTATTTTGGTGCTAAGCTAGTTAGATTATAATTTTTTTATGTTGAGAAGGTCCTGAGAAGGCTCGGATTTATTTGGACCTTGTGAAATTTTTGGCATTTAGCACTTTAAGGAGATGGAGTAAGTGACCTTAAAGTATATGGAAATAATTGAATAAACATCTAGCATAAATGAGCTATTAGTAAAGAGGCTATGGCGTCACTTGTAGTACTTTGAGGGAAGGAGTTCGAATCACTTTGTGTGCATTTTGACTTTTATTTTTGCTTCCCTTCCTTAATGTGTTGGTCAAGGAGTATTTATGGCAAGGGTGGACTTCATTATTTTTGGTAAGGTGGCTAAAAGAATAAGGCAAGGTTGAAGTTGGGGAAAGGAATCAAGAGAAATAGGTAAGTAAGGGGGGCAAGGGGCTTATTTCGTGGATGATGTTTTGGAAAGTTTGGGTGGCCGAACTCTTATCCTAGGGGGGATGAATGTAGATAGCTAGGGGCTAGGATGATAGCCAATTTGGTGCTAGCTTGATGTTTTGGTAAAAACAAAAGTGTTAGTTTTGGGTCAAAATATCAATACCATCAATTGTATTTTTTTTTCTCTCAAAACTTCCTCTCCTAGTAGAATATGGTTATTGGTAATTGGTAAAATTTTGGTTGTTTTGGCCAATTCTTTATTGACAATTTGGTATCATTTTTCTTTTCTCCTCAAACTCTTTTTTCCTCTTTTTGCTGAATCCATGCAACCTTGAGAAGGCATATTCCATTTCTTTTCTTTCTTTTGTCGAATGCATACAAACTTTAAGACCATTTCTTTGTTCATTCATCATCCTTGAAAATCGAAACTAATCCATCATTCCTCTTCTTCTTTTCTTTTCACAAAATCCTTCAAGCATCACTTCCACTCTAATATTTTTCACTATAGCCGAATCTTGAGTCCACTATTTCTCTATAGCTGAATCTTCCATCCTTTCATTGACCTTTCTTTTTCATTCGGGTTGTCATTCACCTCTTGAACAATCGGTAATAACTCTTTCAATTCTTTTTATTTTTTCTCTCTTTTGCTGAATCTGTATTATGGCTTGGGAGGGTCTTTTTGATTGAAATCATCATCTATTTCTCTTTTAAACAAATCCGTTTCTTCTTCGTAGTGATATAGTGGACGGTCGAACCATCATTCTTCCAAAATCATCTCGCAATTGCTATGATTCGGTTTTAAAATTCTTAAGGTAAGAGTTCTTCACAGATTCTATAATCACTCTTTATTCGTTAAGATGTTTATAATATGGTGATAGTTAATCAATTGTAATTTTAGGGACTAAATCGTTTGATCCATCCAATCGTTGATCACTCGGGATTAGTGGTAAGCCAATCTTCACCCTTTTTGTCAAATCCATACTTTATCGTAATACTAATAGATGGAGGCTTGTGGTAACGATTTGAATGGGAAATCTAGTGGAGATCTCAAAAGGAGTGGATTGACGATCCCAACTCCTAAATTCAAATGAAGGGCTATTTCGGCGATTCGAGACTTTCCACCAGGTTGTGGACCCTCATCCGGTGAGAATCAACTATTAGAAGTTGTTCGTAATTATGAGGCATCAGTGATTCGGGATTTTCCACCAGGTTGTAGATCTTCAATTGAGGAAAACCGACAAATCGTAGTTGTTCGCGATCCTGAGGGTAAAATCTTAGATCGTTTATTTTAGAGTAGATTTATTAGATCGCGTTCATCTTCTAATCGAGCGTTATAATATTTTAGGTGTCAACGATCAAGAAAGCGTAGTGCTTACCGTAATCAGGTGTGTAATCTCACACCGTATTCCGTGGGTTAGAGATTAATGTCTTAATGATAGTAAACAGTTTGATTAAAATCGTATAAAGGTGAAACCGAGGAAAATGGTTTAAACCACATTAATTGATAAAATTGATATATTTGTTATATGGGCCAAATTGGTATATTTGATATGTGGGCCAAATTGATATATTTGTTATATGGGCCAAATTGGTATATTTGATATGTGGGCCAAATTGATATATTTGCTAAATAGGCGATCTGAAAATATGAGAAATGGGCCAAGATAATATTCTGCTTAGTGTGCCAAGCTAATAAATTGTTATAATGGGCCATAAAAATTGTAAGAAAGATCTGAATACATTGTTGTGAATTGTCATGCATTATATACATGTTTTGCATGGGATGGGATGATGATGAAGAGAAGTTCTGGTAGCTCTGCTACATAAATCTAGTGGCTCTACCACAATTCTAAAAAATGGCAATGCCATGTAAATTCTGTTAATCTGGTGGCTTGTCCACAAATTTGATATAAATGGCTTAATGCCTACTTTTGGTGTGTTAAGGTGTGGGTGACTAAAGCTCCCCACAGGTGTGTTGGTTGGTACGGGTGGTGTGTAGTGGATGAAAAATTAGGTTTGGTTTGGGAATTGCATATCATATATATATATAAGACACATTTATTATTATTGTATGTGGGCTTAGGCCCAAATATGTGCTTAATGAATTTTGGTCCAGTGGACAACGGTAAGTGGGTTACACACTGAGTTCTAGTAACTCACCTCCATTTTTCTTATCTCTTTCAGGTAATGATTAGTGATGGAGACTTGGGCTGTAGATGTCTCGGTGGAGGCCATACTTCAAAACGGTTAAATTTGGAATTTTGGATTTCATTTAATACTTTTAATTATTTGGCTATTTGAATTAAGGTTGTAATAAGGCCTCTGGACTAATTTTTGGTTTTGTTTATTGTTTGATGAATTTATAAACTGCTTAAAGTATTTTAATTAAGATTTTAATTTTTTTAAAAATTAAATAATCAATTTATTCAAAATGAATATACAAAAGGATTTCATAAAATTTTCATATTTTTTACTCGAAAATTTACTCGTAAAATTTTTATCAATTCTTTTCAAACTAAAATATTTTAATTCATTATAAAATTTACTCGAATCATTAATGATATTTTCAAAATTTTGATTTATAAGATTTTGTATCTCAAATTGTTGATTTATCAATCAAATCTAATTTTAATATTTCGTTTAAATTTTGTAGTCTGTTTTACTTGATTTTTGAAATACTTAATGGTTTTTCACATGTGACATGTCAGATCTGGCCTTAACGCATGGGCGGGTTTGGGGTATTACATTTTATGGTATCGAGCCGCTTCAAAACTCGGCTATGGTTTGGGTTCAAAAATGTTTTCCAAAGTTGTTTTGAATTGTAATGTTAAAATGCATGTTTCAAAAAGGAAGTATGGCACCACGGGTATCCGGCATAAAGTCAAGTAAGTTTATGTTATTTTATGATTATGATTATGGTGATATGACTATAGGAACACTCTAGAACTTTTAGTTTTAGATGTTGAAACTATAGAGATTGAGACTATAGGATGCAATTGTGAAAACGACTCTGCTTCTTATGTTTCATAAAACATTGTTTAATACATATTATAACAGTATACTGATTCATAAGACTTTTAATTAGATTAAATCAAATTAGCCACTATAAGCGCTAGACGACGTGGACGTGGTAGACGTGGCCGTGGTAGAGGCCGAGGTGCAAGGGTTGCATCTGAAGCGTCGGCACACATGCCAGAAATGGACGCACCTGCATCACCCGGGACTGAGACTGGATCACATGATCGTATAAGGGAAGACATTACTCTGTCCCAAGTAATGTTGCGAGTCTTAGAAAGGGTTGCTGGGGCTAGAACTGGACCAGCAACTCGTGGATCAATTTTGGAACGACTTAGATCAAGTGGTGCCGAGGTTTTTAAGGGTGTCTCAGGTGTAGCCCCAAATGTAGCAGAGTATTGGCTCGAGGCAGTGGAACAGATCATGGATGATTTAGAGTGCGCCACCGAGCAGAAACTGAGAGGAGCTATGTCCTTGTTGAAAGACAAGGCGTATCAATGGTGGCTTACAGTTCGAGAGGGCACTCAGGCTGATCGCGTTACTTGGGATTTCTTCAAAACTTCATTTCAAGGAAAGTATGTTGAGGCTAGCTATGTAGATGCCCGAAGGAAGGAATTCCTGAATCTGGTCTAAGGAAGTAAGACTGTGGCAGCTTACGAAGCAAAATTTCTGCGTTTGAGTCATTATGCCCGAGGTATAGTGCCGACTGACTATGAATGCTGCGTGCGTTTTGAGGACGGGTTGAGTGATGAGTTGCGGTCTTGATAGCCCCACAAAGAAGAAAAGAATTTTGCCACACCGGTGGAGAAAGCGAAGATAGTAGTAAGAAGAGGCTAAGAACTATAGGCGGAGTGACAAAAAAGTTTCGAAGAAAGATGATATACCCTAGATTTAGGGGTTAAGAGCAAGATGGACTTTAAGTACTCGTTTTAGGTTTTGAGAACGCTAGAAAGTTTCGTCTAAGAGGCCCTTGGTAATGAATGATGAACCCTTGGTAAAGTGGCGCTAGCAAGAAAGTGGCTTGGGAGTTACACGAGGAGCAGGCGCTTATGTCAAAGGGGCTCAGCAGGTCTCATGTTCGAGTCTTGATGGCGGTAAGGGAGTGTTTTATTTTGCATGTGACAAGTTGGAGAGAGTTGAATGACAATGGGACTTTTAATTGGATGGGATTTTATTTATTTTAAAAATATTAAATAGGAGTAAAGGATAATGGATGCTTATTTTATTGATAAGAAGATAATGATGGCTTTATTTTATTTATTTTAAAGGGTAAGATAAGAGATAATTTGTTGGTTTAATTTATTTTATTTGCTAAAGTGATAAAGGAGGAAAAAGTGGGATGTGATAAGAGGATGAAGCTATGGCCGATTGGGGGACTCCTTGGGGGTGGTGTAATCGGTTTTGAAGTGTGTAGGTGGTGCATGTGCCGAATATGTGTAGTATAAATTGGGATGCTCACCTCTTGATAATTTTTCTTCAATTTATTTCCTTGTGCGAAAACCATTAAGTGTTTAGCATATTTTCTTTTGGTCAATAGCGAAGTTAGGAGGCTATCAAGGTGGGTTCTTTCATCTTTTCCTTACTACTTTTCTTTGCCAAAGCGCCATACATACAAGTCTCTTTTATTCTCTTTTTCTTTAAAATCTATAAGCCTAAATTGTGAGTACTTACCTTTTGATAGCCAAAAGTTTAAACACCTTTTAAGAGTCATAGCCAATCTTCTGTGGCCATATTCTCTTCTAGTTGTCGAAGTCTTAAGAGCCAAGCTTTTCTCTTGTAGTCTCTTCAAATGTGTAAGTCTTCTTTCATTATCAATCGGGTTCCCTTTTCTTTTCTAGTAGTATGCTGAAATCTTGTAGTTAGGCCTTAAGGTTGGCCGAATGTGTAACATCCTAAAAAGGGCCTATGCATTTTGGCCTAATTGTACAAAAAGACATGTTTTATGTGTTTTGGAATAAATTTGGAATAATTTTGGAAACCTGAGAATGTATGGAAATGTTACGTTGGAAATAGGAAAATGACCATTTTTGGAAACCTAAGCAAATTAGGAAAGTGAACATTTTGGAAACCTAAGTAAATTAGGAAAGTGAACATTTTGGAAACTAAGCTAAAAGAGGAAAGTAAACATTTTGGAAACTAAGCCAAAAGAGGAAAGTAAACATTTTGGAAACTACGCTAAAGAGAAACTAAACATTTTGGAAACTACGCTAAAAGAGGAAACTAAACATTTTGGAAACACGGAAATGTCAAGTTACTGAGTCAGCCGAAAATTTTAGGAAACTTAATAATGACCACGAAATGTCGAATTTTAAAGTTCAAAGGGGAACTTAGGGCCAGGTGACCCTAAAATATAAAGTACGTGAAATTTGACCCATTAACGGACTTGGAAAAGTGGCCTGAAGATGCCACCTAAGGCCTCAGGAAATGGCCCACATGCAAGGGTGTTGGGCCTGAGTTTGAGTCACATAAGAAGCAAATAAAAGAAGTTTTATTTTTCTTCCATAAGAAGAGAGTTGGACGGCACAAAGGATCTTGCAAGGGGAGTTTAATTCCTTTGGAATTTTCGCTAATTAGAGATTTGATGGAATTTGATATTGATAAAATTAAAATTTATCACATAGGAAGAGTTGGCCGATTGAGGACTCTAAGACTAATAGTTTGACCAAAGAGGAAAGTAAAGAGCCATTCTTCATTCTTTTCTCTTCAAGGAAACCCTGCCGAAAATACTCTAGCAAATTAGCATCAATCTTTTCTCCTCTCTTTAGCCAAATTCTCTCACAAAACTCTCTCTTTTCTTTTCTTTTCTTTTCTTTTCTTTTCTTCTACTATCCCTTCACAAAAGCCAAAACTTTGTGATCCATAAAAGTGCCATAGCCGAATAGTATAAAGGATCATCCAGGATTTGAAAATGAGGTAAGTACATCTATGTACATTCGACCAAAAAAGGTCTCTTCCATACTTGAATGATAGATCAGATCTAACATGTGATTCGGCAGAACCTAAACTAAAAGATCAATTTGGATTTGAGAACTCCAAGGTAAGTGTGTTCATATATTTGGCCAAGGCCAATCTTAAGTATTTTGATCAAAAGTGATCAAAATTAATCGATTAAGGATTTAGGTTTTGGCGAATACAATGAAGAGAAAAGTGAAGTTTTGGGATTTAAAATCCATAAGGTAAACACCTAAAAGTATTCGGCCAAGGCTTGTATGATTACATAGATCAGTTCTTTAATTATTAAAAGGCCGAAAACTAACCCATATTGAGATTCAGGGTTGGCCAAATATCAGGTGAAGGAAAACCAAGTTTTCGGATTTGAATAAACATCAAATCGGCATCAAAGGTAAGTCTTTTACAAATCCTACTAGGATTTGGATATTATAATAAATAGGATTTATGCTAAGTAATAAGTGATAAATCAAATGTAGGGACTAAGGATCTAAACATTAGATCTAGCTTTTCGAAATCTCAAGGAATCGCTAAGCGAAATAGGTGTGTACCCCACACTAATATTAATAGATTTATGGCTTAAATATGATATATATGTTAATATGAAAGTGTAAGAATGTGGTTAAAGTACCATATTATGGTACAAAGTACTCAGGTACGTTTTCCTACTCCTACTAGGATTTCGAAATATGTTATATTTAACATGTGAAAAGTGATGTGAAAGTGAAATTAAATATGATATGCATGATATGTATAATTTGGGGCATTCGGGTTATTTGAGAAAGGGGAAGTGAATGTGATGACTTTGGTTTCACTAAGTGAAACGTGTTGACTTCGGTCTCACTAAGAATATGTGACGACTTCGGTCTCACTAAGTGAATGTGGTGACTTTGATCACATTAAGTGAATGTGGTAACTTCGGTTACATTATCTGAATGTGGTGGCTATGCCACAATATTTTAAGTGGGCGATGAGCACGTCGACTGCAACGACGCCTTCGATGGTGTGTAGCGGATGGAAGGTTGACTTAGTAGTCCCTACTTGTGTGTGGTGGTACGGGTGGAGTGTAGCGGATGGCATATAGGTTTGGGTTCTGGTTTGCATCATTATCTTGAATTTTTTTATATGAATATGATGTGTATGGTGTACCTATTTCTATTATGTTTTGGTGTTGGTTACACATTGAGTCTATCGACTCACCCGTTGCTAGGGAACATGTTTGAGTGATGAACAGTAATGGATCGACTACAGAACTTGTGGTGGCCATGTTAAACTTAAAGTTTAATTTAATTTGAATCTTTATTTTATTTTAAGTCTTGTACAATTTTATTTTGGGTTTCGTTTTATGTAATAAGGCCATCGTGATTTATTCTTATTTCATTTTAATTACTATGTTATGAATTTAGGGCTTTATAAAGATTAAGCCCATTTAATTTAAAAATAAGTTTAAACATTTTGTCACCTGAAGCAAATGGGGTTTTGATATAAAATAAATTTGTTTTCAACTCGAGCCCAACCCATAACAAACTATCTTCCAAAACGCACTGTTTTCAAAGTATTCGAATAAATTTGAACCGGGTTACTTCGAGGAACATACCAGATCCGGTCCATTCTCGTGGGTCGAGTGTGGGGTGTTTCAGAATGTTTTCTAAGCCATGTATGTGTACTTTTTGGTTGTAGCCGACGTTAAGGAACAGCACGGAGCCTTTCGGGATTCAATTCATCAAGGTAAAGAGGCATGTGGTATTCGGCCAAAGGCCATTTTATGGGTTTAAGAACTGACCGATTGTGATTATGGCTTTTAGAGGCAAATCGACAGGAATAAAGAGTTTCGGGATTCTAGATTGCATTAGATCCAAATAGATCGGGATTTCGCTAAACAGTTAGGTGCGTAGTTATCGCACTATTCTCCTGTTATTTGTTTGTTGTTATGTATGTATGTTTATGATGTATGTTAGCGGAAATAATGGCTAAGACGGTGGATACCGTAGTGGGTAATCAATTAATCAAAGTCGGTGCTCTATTTTGCCTATGATATATGTGTGATATTTATGGTGAGAATGTGATGAATACTTACTCTAAATGTTGAGCTAGAGCACTGCCGCCACCAATCAAATACAACCATATGCTGACTATGGAAGACGACACCCTAGTGAATGTTGGAAGAGAACCGGTGGTTGTTTCAAATGTGGTTCTAAGGACCACCAGCTTAAAAATTGTCCTCGACGGACCACTCCAAATTAGGAGGCTCATAACTATGATGCATAGACAGCTAGAAGCGCTTAAAGCCACCGAGAGGCCGTGGGCCAGGTCGAGGTGGTAATGGCAGAGGACTAGGTCAGGGTGCACTAGGTAGAGGAAATAGCTTCAGGGGTAACGTGGAGGTGAGGCAGCAGAGCGGTTTATGCGGTCAGACGCCAAGAGGATGGCGATGCACCTGATGTGATAACCGGTACGTTCTTTGTCTCTGATGTACCTGTTACTGCTTTGATAGATATCGGATCCACCCATTTGTATGTTGCTAGTGCTGTATCTTGAAATCTGAACATTAGATTTGAGATTACTGCTAGAGAGATGACGGTAATTAGCCCTTTAGGGTAGTCTGTGATAGTGAATAAATTGTTTAGAGATGTACCATTAGAAGTTCAGGGAGAAACATTTTTGGCGAATTTGATGGAACTGCCTTTTGGCGAGTTCGACCTTATTTTGGGCATGGATTGGTTAGTGAAACATCGTGCTAACTTGGATTGTACTGCAAAGCGGATGACGGTAAGAACTTTGGAAGATAAAGAAGTGCTGATGATAGGTGAAAGTAGAAATTATCTATCGAATGTAGTGCCTACTTTAAAGGCAGAGAAGTTAATGCGAAAAGAGTGTGGAGCATTCCTAGCCTTCATTAGTACGTTGGATGTTAAGAAATTGTTGGTGGAAGGTGTTACAACGGTGAAGAAATTTTCAGATGTCTTTCCCAAGGAACTTTCAGGTTTGCCTCCAAACTGGGAGGTAGAGTTTAGCATTGAATTATTGCCATGAACAGCTCCGGTGTCTATTGCTCCTTATAGAATGGCACCGAAGAAGTTAGCAGAGCTTAAAGCTCAAATTCAAGAGTTGTTAGATCGGGGATTTATTCGATTGAGTGTGTCACCATGGGGAGCACCGGTTTTGTTCGTCAAGAAGAAGGATGGGTCGATGCGTATGTGCATCGATTATAGGCAGTTGAATAAGTTGACGATCAAGAATATGTATCCGTTGCCAAGAATCGATGACCTATTCGACCAACTGCGGTAGCTTTATTTTTCTCGAAAATAGATTTGAGATCGGGTTACCACCAGCTTAAGGTCAAGGAGGCGGATATTCATAAGACGGTGTTTCGAACTCGTTATGGACACTATGAGTTCTTGGTGATGCCGTTTGGGTTGACCAATACACCAGCTGCATTCATAGACATGATGAATCGGGTCTTCCAACCCTTTTTAGACCGGTTTGTGGTGGTGTTCATAGATGACATCTTGGTATACTAGAAGAATGAAGAAGAGCATGATTCACATCTGCGGATAGTATTGCAAATATTGCGGAAAAGCAACTTTATGCCAAATTTAGTAAGTGTGTATTTTGGCTGAAGGAAGTGACCTTCTTGGGACATGTTGTATCGGCCAAAAGAATTAGAATTGATCTCCGGAAGGTAGAGGCCGTGTTGGATTGGAAACCACCGAAGTCAGTGGCCAAAATTTAGAGTTTCTTAGGTTTGGCTGGATATTATCGGTATTTTGTTGAGGGGTTTTCGTTGATTGCTGCACCCTAACTAAATTGTTGCACAAGGGAGTACCTTTTGTGTGGTCAGATCAGCAGCAAGAAAGTTTCGAGAAATTAAAGAAGATTCTGACGGAAGCGCCAGTACTGATTCAACCTGAGGCTAGAAAAGAGTTTGTTGTTTACTGCAATGCGTCACACATAGGTTTGGGATGTGTGTTAATGTAAGGTGGAAAAGTAGTGGCTTATGCATCTCGTCAGTTAAGCCCACACGAGGTGAATTATCCTACTCACGATTTGGAGTTGGCTGCAGTGGTGTTTGCTTTGAAGATTTGGAGGCACTACCTATACGGTGAGAAGTCGATCATTTATACGGATCATAAGAGTCTAAAGTATCTCCATACCCAAAAGGAGTTAAATTTAAGACAACGAAGGTAGATAGAACTGTTGAAGGATTATGACTTCTCAATCGAGTATCATCCTGGAAAGGCTATTGTGGTGGCAGACGCATTGAGTCGTAAGGTAATATCAGATTTGAGAGCGATGTTCGCTTATCTCAGCTTGTATGAAGATGGTAGTTTGTTAGCTAAACTTCAGGTGAAGCCTGCGTGGGTAAGTCAGATCAAGAAAAAGCAGTTATCAGATGAAAAGTTGGCTTCATTACTTCAGCAAGTGGAAGGTGGTATGATAGGGGAATTTGGATTGAATAATGATGGAGTACTGTATTTTCGCAGAAGAATTTGTATGCCCAAAGATTCAGAATTGAGACTAATGATTCTACGAGAGGCACATAGTAGCCCATATGCTATGCACCCTAGGGGGAATAAAATGTATCGAAACCTCCGTGATCAGTATTGGTGGCCAGGGTTGAAACGGGAGGTTACTGAATTTGTGAGTAGGTGCTTGACATGTCAGCAAGTGAATACGAACATCAATTACCGTCGGGATTGTTACAACCGGTGAAGATTCCATTATGGAAATGGGAACGGATAACGATAGACTTTGTTAGTGGGTTACCCTCAATGCCTACTAAGAAAGATTCCATTTGGGTAATAGTGGATCGGTTGACGAAAAATACCCATTTTCTACCTGTTCGTACGGATTACTCATTACAGAAGTTGGCCAAATTGTATGTAGCAGAGATCATGAGGTTACATAGGGTACCAGTGTCTATTATTTCGGACAGAGACCCTAGGTTTACATCATGATTTTGGAAAGTCTTACATGAAGCTTTGGGAACAAAGTTAAATTTTAGTATAGCTTTTCATCCTCAGTCAGATGGTCAGTCGGAAAGAGTAATTCAGATTTTGGAAGACATGTTAAGGGGTTGTGTGATTGACTTCAGGGGTAGTTAGGAGGATTTCCTACCTTTGGCAGAGTTTGCTTATAACAATAGCTATCAATCCAGCATCCAGATGGCACCTTATGAGGCGTTGTACGGACGTAGGTGCCATATTCCTACTTGTTGGATTGAATTAGGGGAGCGAAAGTTATTGGGTCCTAAAATAATATCAGAAACAGAGGAAAAGGTAAAGGTAATTTGGTCACGGTTAAAGGAAGCTTCGGATAGATAGAAATCTTATGTGGATCTGAAGCGTAAGAATATTGAGTTTGCGGTGAGGGATAAAGTCTTTTTAAAGGTCTCACCTTGGAAGAAAGTCTTCAGATTTGGAAGAAAGGGGAAGTTGAGCCCTAGGTTCATCAGACCGTACCGTGTTTTAAAGCGTGTTGGGCCAGTGGCTTATCAGCTTGAGTTGCCTCCGGAGTTGAGTCAGATACATAGTGTATTTCATGTCTCAATGTTAAGGCGTTATCGATCAGATCCGTCTCATATAGTACCGATAGGAGAAGTTGAGATAAGGCCTGACTTATCGTTCGAGGAGGAGCCAGTGCAAATTTTAGATCGAGATGTTAAGGTGCTGAGAAGGAAGTCAGTATCGTTAGTCAAGGTTCTTTGGCGTAATCAAGGAGCGAAGAACGATTAGGCAACAATATCCTCATCTCTTTTAACCAGGTAAATTTCGAGGACGAAATTTTCTTTAGGGGGTTAGAATTGTAACATCCTAGAATTTGAATTTTATGTGTTGCATTATTTTGGTGCTAAGCTAGTTAGATTATAAATTTTTTTATGTTGAGAAGGTCCTGAGAAGGGTCGGGATTTATTTGGACCTAGTGAAAATTTTTGGCATTTAGCACTTTAAGGAGATGGAGTAAGTAACCTTAAAGCATATGAAAATAATTGAATAAATAGCTAGCATAAATGAGCTATTAGTAAAAAGGCTATGGCGTCACTTGTAGTACCTTGAGGGAAGGAGTTCGAATCACTTTGTGTGCATTTTGACTTTTATTTTTGCTTCCCTTCCTTAATGTGTCGGTCAAGGAGTATTTATGGCAAGGGTGGACTTCATTATTTTTGGTAAGGTGGCTAAAAGAATAAGGCAAGGTTGAAGTTGGGGAAAGGAATCAAGAGAAATAGGTAAGTAAGGGGGACAAGGGGCTTATTTCGTAGATAGTGTTTTGGAAAGTTTGGGTGGCCAAACTCTTATCCTAAGGGGGATGAATGTGGACGGCTAGGGGCTAGGATGATAGCCAATTTTGTGCTTGATGTTTTGGTAAAAACAAAAGTGTTAATTTTGGGTCAAAATATCAATACCATCAATTGTATTTTTTTTTTCTCTCAAAACTTCCTCTCATAGCGGAATATGGTCATTGGTAATTGGTAAAATTTTGGTTGTTTTGGCCAATTCTTTATTAACAATTTGGTATCATTTTTCTTTTCTCCCCAAACTCTTTTTTCCTCTTTTTGTCGAATCCATGCAACCTTGAGAAGGCATATTCCATTTCTTTTCTTTCTCATTGCCAAATGCATACAAACTTTGAGACCATTTCTTTGTTCATTCATCATCCTTGAAAACTGAAACTAATCCATCATTCCTCTTCTTTTTTTCTTTTCGCAAAATCCTTCAAGCATCACTTCCACTCTAATATTTTTCACTATAGCCGAATCTTGAGTCCACTATTTCTCTATAGCCGAATCTTCCATCCTTTCATTAACCTTTCTTTTTCATTCGGGTTGTCATTCACCTCTTGAACAATCGGTAAGAACTCTTTCAATTCTTTTATTTTCTTCTCTCTTTGTCAATCAGATTATGGCTTGGGAGGGTCTTTTGACCTAAATCATCATCTATTTCTCTTTAAACAAATCCTTTCTTCTTCAGAGTGATATAGTGGAAGGTCAACCATCATTCTTCCGAAATCATCTCGCAATCGCTATGATTCAGTTTTAAAATCTTTAAGGTAAGAGTTCTTCACGGATTCTATAATCACTCTTTATTCGTTAAGATGTTTATAATATGGTGATAGTTAACCGATTGTAATTTTAGGGACTAAATTGTTTGATCCATCCAATCGTTGATCACTCAGGATTAGTGGTAAGCCGATCTTCACCTTTTTTGTCAAATCCGTACTTTATCGTAATACAAATAGATGGAGGCTTGTGGTAACGATTTGAATGGGAAATCTAGTGGAGATCTCAAAAGGAGTGGATTGACGATCCCAACTCCTAAATTCAAATGAAGGGCTATTTTGGCGATTCGAGACTTTCCACCGGGTTGTGGACCCTCATCCGGTGAGAATCAACTATTCGAAGTTGTTCGTAATTGTGAGGCATCAGCGATTCGGGATTTTCCACCAGGTTGTGGACCGTCAATTGGGGAAAACCGACAAATTGTAGTTGTTCGCGATCCTGAGGGTAAAATATTAGATCGTTTGTTTTAGAGTAGATTTATTAGATCGCGTTCATCTTCTAATCGAGCGTTATAATATTTTAAGTGTCAACGATCAAGAAAGCGTAGTGCTTACCGTAATCAGGTGTGTAATCTCACACCGTATTCCGTGGGTTAGAGATTAATGTCTTAATGATAGTAAATAGTTTGATTAAAATCGTATAAAGGTGAAACCGAGGAAAATGGTTTAAACCACATTAATTGATAAAATTGATATATTTGTTATATGGGCCAAATTGGTATATTTGATATGTGGGCCAAATTGATATATTTGTTATATGGGCCAAATTGATATATTTGCTAAATGGGCCGATCTGAAAATATGTGAAATAGGCCAAGATAATATTCTGCTTAGTGGGCCAAGCTAATAAATTGTTATAATGGGCCATAAAAATTGTAAGAAAGATCTGAATACATTGTTGTGAATTGTCATGCATTATATACATGTTTTGCATGGGATGGGATGATGATGAAGAGAAGTTCTGGTAGCTCTGCTACATAAATCTGGTGGCTCTGCCACAATTTTGAAAAATGACAATGCCATGTAAATTCTGTTAATCTGGTGGCTTGTCCACAAATTTGATATAAATGGCTTAATGCCTACTTTTGGTGTGTTGGTAGGGTGGGTGACTATGTGTTGGTTGGTACGGATGGTGTGTAGCAAATGGAAAATTAGGTTTGGTTTGGGAATTGCATATCATATGCATATTATATATATATAAGACACATTTATTATTATTGTATGTGGGCTTAGGCCCAAATATGTGCTTAATGAATTTTGGTCCAGTGGACAATGGTAAGTGGGTTACACACTGAGTTCTAGCAACTCACCTCTGTTTTCCTTATCTCTTTCAGGTAATGATCGATGATGGAGACTTAATGTAAATGTCTCTGTGGAGCCCATACTTCAAAACAGTTAAATTTGGAATTTTGGATTTCATTTAATACTTTTAATTATTTGGCTATTTGAATTAAGGTTGTAATAAGGCCTCGGATTAATTTTTGGTTTTGTTTATTGTTTGATGAATTTATAAACCGCTTAAAGTATTTTAATTGAGATTTTAATTTTTTAAAAATAAATAATCAATTTATTCAAAATGAATATACAAAAAGGATTTCATAAAATTTTCATATTTCTTTACTCGAAATTTACTCGTAAAATTTTTATCAATTCTTTTCAAACTAAAATATTTTAATTCCTTATAAAATTTACTCGAACTGTTAACGATATTTTCAAAATTTCGATTTATAAGATTTTGTATCTCAAATTGTCGATTTATCAATCAAATCTAATTTTAATATTTCGTCTAAATGTTGTAGTCTGTTTTACTTGATTTTTGAAAGACTTAATGGTTTTTCACATGTGACATGTCAGATTTGACCTTATCGCATGGGCTGAGTTTGGGGTGTTACATGACATTTAAGAAATTCTTAATTATATTTTCATTGCACTCTATTCAAATTATTTTGATTAAATTTAGTATTTTTTGTTACATCTTTATTGCAACCTCCTGTTTTTATTTTTAGTTAGTAAAATATTTCATTTATTTCTTCATTATCAAACCGTATATTAGACGAGAAAGAAAACCATTAGGTTTTTAAGTTTTAAATGTGTTCACATAATAAAATTTAATATATGGTAAGTAAAGAAAGAAAACATTTGTGAAGAGAAAATTTGCAGCATATATTCCACAATTTTTATATAATTTAAGTTTATCACTATTTTTTACAAATTAAATATATTATTAAGATTGTAGGAACCCAATTTAGCCCAGGCCCATACAAAAAAAAAAATCAATGTTTTTAAACAGACCATGCTTTACAAAATCAAACCAGACCCTTGATCCAAATTATCACTAACTCAATATCAGAACCCAACAACAGACTACCCAAATCAATTAAACCTGTGGCCCGTTACACTTAGCCCAGATCCTAACTACCTTAACCAGACCCAAATTACATGGCCCAATGGCCCAAACTTGTTTCCAGAAACTGGAAACCCCAAACCCTAGAGTTTTCCTAGGCGCCGCAAGTGCTGCAGACACAAGCCTCGGTCACGCCGCCAATCGCGCCTCAATCAGCACATCGCGCCCACGCCAGCCTTCTGTCGCGCCGAGATCCGTGCGCAAATCCCGCACCACCATCGGACTTCTTGTTCTAGACCTGCAAAAATGGAAGGAAAGACTGCAGTGAATATGCCAGAATATATGTTTCCTTATTCATTTTTTTTCTCTCGGGTTATAAAAACCCCAAAGAGACCTATAAAATACACAAGAAAAACGAGACAAAAAATATTCAAAGAAATAAAATACAAAAATTTTATCGCAAGAGGTGATTTGTTTTCTTATTCTGTTTTTTTTTTTATTTTCTATACATTTACGCATACAAATACTATTTTTAAAAAAATAAAAGGAGTGGGATTACCTTTCGAGAGTATTGAAAAATCGAGGTCTGGCCTCCGGCCAACATTCGCGGTGGCGCGTATAGCTCGTAGGGCCTGTGGCATGTGAAGTCCGATGGCCATTCCGGACAGAGGCGAGGAGAATTTGAGAGCGTTTACAATTTTTTTGGAACGGTGTTAAAATGATTTTTTTGGCCGAAATTTGATTTATATAGGCTATGGGAACGACGTCGTTTTGGGGGTTAACTTTAAAGGCCAAAACGACATCGTTTTATAAAGCTGAGGTCCGCGCGTTGACCCGACCCGGGGAGGATCCGTGTATTTTTGTTTAAAGGTCTAATTGCCTTACATGCCCATCTACATTTTTGAAAATTTACAATTATGTCCGAATAGTTTTTTTTAATCTAAGCCCTAAAAGACTATTTTTATTTCAATTGAGTCCTCGAGTTATTAAAAGATTAAAATCAGAACGACGCTATTTTGGAAAGGAGGCACAATTGCCATATTAGTCCCCGTGGTTTAACGCGCGTTTTAATTTAGTCCTAGTTATCTATTTTTAATTTCTATTTAATCCTATTTTTTAAAACCTTTTATTTCATCTCATTTTAAATTATTTTAACATTTTATTTAGTCATATTAAAATATTATATTATTCTTGTTATTTGTATATTGATTTATTAATAATATAAAGCTAGTATATATATTTTTATGTATTATCCTTATATATCTTAAATTATTATTATTTATTGTTTTATTTGGTTTAATTATTATATATTAGTTATTATATTATATATTTTAAAACTTTGTATATTATATAGTATTATATTATATATTATTTTAAAGTTTTATTTTATCTAAAATTTATATATTGTATAATATATTATTCTTAAGAATGTAGTTTTATATATATTAAATTATTATAAATATATTTTTATTTAAATTTATAAATTATTTATTTATTTCAAAGTGTATTTTATTTATTTTCTCAACATATAAATTTTTTATTTATTAATTATTTGATATATGTCATTGCATGAAAGGTTTAATTTTATACTAAAAGTGCTCATATTTAGTTTTTTTTATTATTTTACTATTTATTGTTCATTATATTTGTTCATATTTTTCATTTATTTACAATTGCTTATTTGTAGTTATTTTTATTGGTTGTTATTTTATATTTTATTATCTATATTAATATGAAATGTTAGTATATCATAATTGCTTTTAGTATTTATGCTTGTTGATGTATTAATGCAATATTTTCACATGGGTCATTATTTAAAATAAAATAAATTTTGCAAAATTACTATATTCTATCTAAATGTTTTTTTTTTAAATAAGGCAATATTTTTTATTTAGAAATTTGGGAAATAGTGCCCCAACGTGCTGGGTTTCGATTTTCCGTTTGACTAAGTAACTAAATATCTTTTAATAAATTTTGTAAATTATGAGATGATTTTGATTACTAGGGTTTAAAATATCATGTCCTAGCGTGTTGGATGCGATGTTTGTATTCTTTCGGAACAAAGAAATTTCAAATTGTTCTAGTTTTTAAAGAAATCAAGTTTTCAAATCTTTTTTGAATTTTCGACATTAAGACATGAAATTATCAATTAGGTACCAATTTTGGGCGTTATGAGGGTGCTAATCCTTCCTCGTACGTAACCGACTCCCGAACTCGTTTTTTTTAGTTTCGTAGGCCAAAATTAATGTTTTGAAATAAAATGTTTTATAAGGTGATCCGATCACACCTAAGCCAAAAAGATTGGTGACAACTCCATTTTTGTTTTTTAAAGTCGACCCCGTTTTATAAAACTAAAAAAATGGTTTCGACAGCTTGGCGACTCTGCTGGGGACAATAAGAAAGTCAGGCCGTAAGATTGATTATTTCTTGTCCTTTTGTCCAAATTTAAAACTTTGATTTAAAAAACTATGATCCTTTTTATTGCATGTGGTTCTAATTTTATCTTTGCATTGCATTGCATGACCGTTGTGGTCGCACCTTAAGTGGGAGTGAGAAGTTACTCCTTCGTGAGGTTTTCACCTCCGTGCAGGATAGTGAATCGCTTTTGGGATACATCCGTACCTATGTCTTCGTGATATTTTCACATCTCCGTGCAGCCATAGGGAAATGTATTCCACTGAACTGAACTTGGTCCGTATGAGCCTATAATAGTGAGGATCGAGAAATCTGCTGGTTCAACTACCTCAACTTTAGAGCCAAATCGCATGTAGAAAGCCCTAAGAGCTTACCCTAGGTAGAACTACGCTTAACTCTAGCAATCATATTGCACGACCGTTCTGGTCATACCTTTTAAGTGGGAGTAAGAAATTATGCCTTCGTGAGGTTTCACCTCCGCATGGGCTAGTGGACTGCTTCCGGGATACATCCGTACCTATATCTTCGTGAGGTTTTCACCTCTGCATGGCCATAGGGAATTGTATTCCCCTAAACTGAACTCGATCCATATGAGCCTATAATGGGTGAGGATTGAGGAATCTACTGGTTCAGGTACCCACCTTTTAGAACTAAGCCACATATAGTGATCCTTAAGAGCCAACCCTAGATAGAGTTATATTGAACCCTAGTGGTCACCCAGATAGGTACCCTATTTTGTTATTGATTTCTCTTGTACTAACGTGTTTTCTTTTCTTTTGATTGCATTGCATTTACATCATAAAAAATAGGTGTAGCTTCAAATTCGATTGCTAAATAGAAAAGTTGGTCATGAGAAAATAGATTTCTTGATAAAGTGGATTATAATACGGTCGTCCGAATATGGTCCAAGTAAACACGACGAGAGAAAACTGATAGTCCGTGAAGGAATACAAGACCTTATTACCCAATGATTCAAGCTGGCAAAGACTATTCGAGAATCACCACGTCTCGGCTTTCTTGAAGAGGCTAACGAGCATTATGGAAATAAGTGAGTAGTGAGTCGCCGCCTAGATCAAGCAAAAAAGAGCTAGTGGAGGCATCTATTAGAAGTTTGCAAGATTCGACCTTTGCGAAGAAGGGGATTGATGTTTTCACTTGTACTATGAGGACAAAGCCGCATATGTAATCCGTCTTGTGTAAAAAAAAAATTATTTTCTAGTAAAGTTTTTCTAATGGAATTGAATTCAGAATCAACACTTCTCTTTTTGCATTTCATTTATTTTGTATTGAATTTCATGCATTTTCATTATTTCACATCATATGCATTTAAGTCCATAGAGAGAGCCTAATTAGTTGAATTTATCACAGAAGAAAGGAGAAAGAAAGAGAGTGAGTTAACCTGGAAAACATGGAACAAAGGTTGGAGAGAATAGAGCAAATGCAAATACAGATGCAGGGTAATTGACCAAGATTCAACAAGAAATGCGGGAACAAATGCTAGAATTCCAAAAGAATATGATAGGCCAACTAACCCAGGTACTAGCCGGAGGACTTGAAAAAATGAGTGGCTTAGTGGACAAAGTATGGATGATGATGAAGACATCGTTTATTCCCCAATAGGTGTCCAGACTCAACCAGACGCATATCCAAAAGTGGTACCCATTACTATTAGACCCCAATAGCATCATGTCACCTCAGGGTAAGAGCCCAATCCAAGACCGAACTTAAAAATCCAATTCTTGCCCATCCCAATCATGTATAGAGAGCTGTACCAAATTTTGTTTGATGCACATGTAGTATCCCCTTTCTACCTAAAACCTATACAACCTTCATACCCTAAATGGTACGACACGAACGCTCAATGCGAATACTATGCAGGAATCATAGGACACTCAATCGAGAACTGCACCACTTTTAAAAAGATGATCGAAAAACTTGTCAAAATGGGTATTGTCAAATTCGATGATCCCTCTGGGGCAGAAAATCTGTCACTCAACCATCTAGGTGAAGGGTGAGATTTATGAGATTTAAGAATGCATCGAGTTTAGGGCTTTAGTGTAAGACCTGATATTGGGAATTTGAACACTAATGATATATCTGAAGAGGAAATCAGGGAATAGAAGTTTTCACGCCCTTGCATACTTGTGAGTGTTTTGAATAACGGGACTGTGAAAGAGATCCCTGTATTTTTAGAGCTGATATAGAGTAATATTCAAAACGTGCTTGTTGCCTTAAGCCTAGAGACAATAAGAATCCTTTTGTGAAATAGGCTTACGTCCAGAATTATTATTTCAATAAAATGCATCTTTTAAGCAAATATTCTTTTATTCTTTCCATTTCATACTGCACAAACAATTGATCTTAGTTTTTTTATTTTGTTTGGACTTTCATTCAAGTATTAATTCATTCTTCATGATCATATAAATAAACATTCTTTGAATCATTTATTCTTTGAAATCTTTCTTTGAACCTACAATAAGGTCTCCAGATATTAACAAAGTGAGCAACGCTGCTACTGACTCAGAGTCTCCTTTCGAGTAAGATATGTGTTTAGAGGGATCTCAGGATTTTGAAAATGACAGAGATTGTGACCTATCTTCCGATTTGTTAAGGATGATAGAACATGATGAAAAATAGATCCTACCTTACATAGAGTCAGTATACATTGCAAGCCTAGGAAAGGGGTAAAGATCGAAGCTGTAACACCCCAAACCAGGTCTATGCGTTAAGACGAGATTTGGTTTGTCACACAAACCAAACATCCATTTAATTCTCTAATGATTTAGGTAAAACAGTTCTACGAAACCTTTTGAAAGTGAAGTTTAGTAAAAATCAAGAATTTGATTTAAAATCGATGAATAAAGAAATACTAGTTTGAAATCTTATCATTTAGTATTTAATTGTCAAAAACTTTTAAGTAGTTTTTTTTAAAAGAGTTCAAAAAGAATTTTGAAAACAAGAATATTTAAAGAATCTCACATGTTTTAAAACAAAATATTTAAGGAAACATTATTGAATTAACATCAGCCCATATTAAGTGTCTAAAACAAAATTTAATCCATCCACACATAAAAATCCATAAAATATTAATAAAGGCCTTATTACATCATACCCAAAATAGTAATTAAATAAAAATACTTAATAAAAGTTCATAGTTTATAAAACCCATGTTCGAAGTATGGCCTCCACGAAGTCATCCTCGGCCCAAGCCTCCGTCAATTGCCATTACCTGAGATGGATAATTAAACAGAGTGAGTTACTCATAACTTAGTGTATAACTCACTTACCAATTCATTGGGCCAAATCATCAAGATATTATTTTGGGCTTGAGCCCATTTACGGATTTAACAATATAATAAATAAAATGCATGTAAAATGAAATTCCCAACCAAACCTAATTTCCATCCGCTACACACCACCGTACCAACCAACACACCTGTAGGGATCAAGTCAACCCACCCCGCCAACACACCAATCGTAGGCATAAAGCCATTTTAAATAATATTGTAGTGTACCACTAAACTAGATTGTGACAAAGTCTCCGAACTAGAGGCATTAAGCCATTTAAAATATATTTGTGACAGAGCCACCGAACTAGATTTTTGGCAATAGGCCTTTCTTCTCTTCGTCAATTATCCCAACCCATGCAATCATGTATGCATAACAATATATATATATATCCATATGATAATTTAACAAAATCCCATAATACATGTGAGTTGAAAAATTCAAATTTTCATTTTGGCCCATAAGACAAAATATCATTTTAGCCCATTTAACGATCGAGCAAACTTTGGCCCATATATCGATCTAGCAGTTTTTCGGCCTATTTATCGATCTAACAGTTTTTTGGCTCATTTATCGATCTAACATTTTTTTGGCCCATTTATTGATCTAGCAGTTTTTTGGCCCATTTATCACATGAGGCATAAAATTTACTATTTACCAATTAACTCATTGAGGGCGTTTTTGTAAATTTCACGACTTTAACTGTTTTCATGCATTTACACAAAAATGTTAGTTATTACGCATTTTTCGATTTTGCCATCTTTACGATTTTATCCCAATACTTACGGTATAGTATCTAACCCGAGATAAGTGTGAAGTTACACACCTAGTTACTGTGAGAACTAGACTTTCTCGCTCGTCGATACCTAAACGCATCACGATAAATTAGAACACTATTATTTATTTACAAATCAAATCTTAGAAATAATGATCTAGACTTTTACCCTCAGAATTTTGAACCACTTCTATTTGCGGTTTCTCCCCGATTGTTGGTTCGTTACCCGATGAAAATCCACGAACAAACAAAGTTTCAGGAGTACGAATGACTTCAAACAACTGGTTCTCCCCGGATGAAGGTCCACAACCCGGTGGAAAATCTCGGATTCCCGAAACAACCCTTCGCTTAAACTTAGGGGGAATAGCAGAACCACCCCTCTTTCGAACACTATTTACCGCCCTTTTTGTCCCTATCTTGATTGTCTCCGTTGACAAAAGATCATTAGTCCGACTATTTAAGGGTGAGATTGGCTTACCACAAATTTCCTTGTTCCACAATATGAAAATAGAGCGATAACGTCCCCTAAAACGAAATCGATTAATAATCCATCTATATCAATATGACGAGTAATATGAGAGTCCTTAATAAACCCTTACCTTAACACCTTAAATCAATTCCAACGGTTCACAACGCTCACGAACACTTGAGTTTCGGCCCTCCACTATCACACTAAAATATAATGAAAAAAAATGTTTAATAGAATGAACGATGATTTCGATCAAAGAGATTCTTCTTACCACCATTAAGATTCGGCCAAGACATCCCTTAAACCAACACAAGAACCAAAAATAAAGCTCTTACCTATTGCTTAAACGAGGGTTGAAAGAATAACCAACAAGGCAATATAGATGAATAGGAGATTCGACTTTGAAGGAAAATTGGAGAAAATGGTATTAATACCATTCGGCCATGAGAGAAAAATAATGAAGAAAGTGTTTGAATGATAAATAAAAAAAATGAAGAAGAAGAGAGAATGGGAAGAAGGTGTTATAATTCGGTTTTCAAAGAGAAGAAAAGAGAATGAGGAAAGAGATGAATTTAGGAGCAAAATGCATTCGAAAATGGGAAAGGAGAAGGAAAAAGAATGGCTTTTTGTGTTGGTAGTTTCGGCACTAGGAGAAAGACACTAGAATGATTAGCAAAAATGACCAAATGGTCAAAAAGATGACCAAAAGAAATAAAGCAAATGTTGTTTTCTTCTACACCAATACATTCGGCCAAGGGAAGGAAAAGATGAATGGAGAAAAAGTATCTTCAAACAAAACAAAAATAACCAAAAGAATTCTAACAAGCTACCATCCTACCCCAAGCTAACCACCAAATTTTGGCTCCCCCCTTTTGTCCATAATGCCGTACATATTCATGGTCAAAATGGCCATGAAAAAGTTTCCAAAACATCAACCTTGATTCAAGCCTTGCAATCCTCCATTTTCCAAAAGTTTGAGAAATCCTATCCCCAAAATTAAGCAATTCTATCCCTAATTCATGCTTGCCATAACCTTAAGTCTCATTACCATAAAAATTTAGTCCATCTTATCCATGAATGATGCTTGGCCGACACTTGCTAGGAAAAAGCACAAATAAAAGCTCCCAATTTGCATTCTAGGAGATTCGAACCTCTCCCCTCAAGTCCAACTTATGGCGTCATCACCACTTTGCCAATTACTCATCTTATGCTATCTTTTATCACTTAATTAACTTAAACTTCAAGGTCACCTGATTCCTCTATAGTAAAGTACTCTTTACTAAAATTTATTCTAATTCCAAGTAAACCCGAGCCTTCTCAAGACTATATTAAGCACACAATAAAATCATACCCAAGCTAACACCAAAGACAAGCAACATATTGATACTCAAATTTTTGGGATGTTACAGAAGCCCAGCTCACCACAGAAATAAGGCAAGACATCATTGAGTTATTTTCAATAATTCAAAGATGTTTTTGTACGATTATATCAGGACATGCCTGGGTAATAAGACTCGGGCTAAACATGAGGATCGGGCACTGTTGGTCTACCATGGAAGGGGATTACATCATTTATACTGCAAATATCGTATTTAAGGAGACAGGATTCATGTGCCTTCTCCATTTCTTCACAAATTTTCCATATGTGGGGCATAGAGATGATGAGGCCAATCTTGTCAAAGATTTTAGCCAATAATCGATTCATCGTCGTGGTCATCGTTTACTTCACTAAGAGGGTGAAAGTAGCTTCATATGCCAATGTTACAAGGTCAAAGTCGTTAAATTCCTTAAAAAAAAAGATCAGGCGCAGACAAAGAATGCCAAAAATGACAAAGTCAAAAGTTTGTAGTCTGTTCAAAGATCAGACGCCATATCATAGAGCAACAAAAGTAGCAAAAAAATAAAGGATTGTAGAAAAGATGACCGAGACTTGTAAAGATTGGTATAAAGAATTTACCATTTACCCTGTGTCTTATTGAACGTCGGCTAGAACCTTTGGTGGGGCAACACATTGGAATAAAAATAGTTTTTTCAATTAAACCTAATCGATGAAAAGGTTAAAAGCTATCCATCACGGTTAGATGATGCAAGCTTACGACAAAGAGGTTCATCTTAGACAATTCTATGAGGGGAACTTGATGTTGAGGAAAATCCTTCTTATAGAAAATATATTCAAAGGAAAGCAGATGCCAAAATGGGAAGGACCTTATGTAGTAAAAAGGAGCCTGTTCTAGAGGAGCATTGATATTGACCGAGATGGATGCCAAAGACATACTTAATCCGAAGAATTCAGGTTCAGTCAAGAAGGATTTTACCTAAAAGGGAAGGGCCAAGGTGAAAACCCACAAAGGGCGCCTTGAGCTCAAATTCATTCAAAAAATTTTAAAAATTCAGAAAAATTCAAAAAAAGAAAAGAAAAGGGAGAGGCCAAGGCGAAAACCCACAAAGGGCGCTTTGAGACCAAAGGGGTTTTGAGCCGAAAACCAAAAAGGGCGTTCAAATTTTGATCAAAGATATGGCATGTGGTAGTCTTGCAATGCCTGGATTAACAGTGAAGAAGTATGCTACGTCTTGGGGCATTGACAAAGTACTCTGGATCTTCTAAATACGTATTGAGCTCAAAATGGTCCTCAAGAAGTTTGTACAGAGAAGCTCAGGCTGCGATATCTGGGGCATCTAGCTTCTATCTTACCCATTTGAATTTATTATCTTTGATTACTTTAATCTTTTCAAAGATACACCTCAATCGATTTTCTTTTATGGCCTTGGTTATCTTTGATTACTTTATTCTTTTTAAGATACACCCCAATCAATTTTTTTATTACCTTGGTTATCTTTGATTAACTTATTTGTTTCGAGCTATGCTCCTGATTAATTTCTTTCACGTCCATTGTTGTGATCTTTTTCAAGGATTTTATATTGAAATAACGGTTAATGGACTAATAATACTTTCATAAAAGGAGTTTTGCATATTACTCTAGAAGCTTCTAAATAATATGAGAATCTGAAACAGGACTTTTGTTTAGAACTCACCAAGCTTAAGGGTTGGAAATATTGAAAGATGATTATCTCTTCAATTTTATTGGATAACCCATGTGTAAAGGGATCATTCTTGGGAAAAAATATACCTGCATTCATGCAAATTTCAAGCACATACATCTGGTCATTACACCTAGGGAATGGTGTAACAGATCGAGTTGATTGAAGATAATACAAATTCTATACTTCTGAGTGGTAACTGGATGGATGGAAGAAACCAAATGTTATTCCCCTGAAGATGCAGTGGGAGGTACAAATTTTATGTCCTAAGGTTCAAAGGAAGAGATTCTGAAATTACAGTAGGGCAGGTTTGCTGAGCAGAACATGATCGTTTCTTTGGGTTTTCTGTCAAAGATACCAGCTGAACGAGAAAACAGGGTAACGCATCAGTGATAGAACCTTGATGAACTATGAGCAATGACAACCCAAACATTAAAAAGGGATCATTCTCATGCATTTATGTAAATATCTTTCATACACTTCCAATTAGGAGTATTAGATTCATTCCGATCATTGCATCCTAATCATTATACAATGGGATCATTCTTATGACATTCTGCATTCATGCAAATATCATCCATTCGAGTCTACAGGACATGTCCCTAGAGTACAGGTGTAGCAACATATGTGAATTCACAAGTCCTATCTCCCTGACCAACAGGGGAATAGGTCAAAAATTGTAGATCTTGCACCCTAAGCAGTAGAGGAACAAGATAGAATGGTGAATTTTATCTCCATGAAGTAGCGGAGTAGATTTGAGCCATCAGTCTTATCTCACTCAAGATGGTAGTGGAGCAGACTGGAGATTGAAGTCTTCCTGAGATAGTAAGGAAGCAAATTGAAAAGTTTAGATTTTGTTCCCTCGAGATGGTAGTGGAGCAGACTAGAGATTGAAGTCTTCCTGAGATAGTAAGGAAGCAAATTGAAAAGTTTAGATTTTGTTCCCTTGAGATAGTAGTGGAGCAGACTGGAGACTGAAGTCTTCCTGAAATAGTAAGGAAGCAAATTGAAAAGTTCAGATTTTGTTCCCTCGGGATAGTAGTGGAGCAGACTGGAGATTGAAGTCTTCTTGAGATAGTAAGAAAGCAAATTGAAAAGTTCAAATTTTGTTCCCTCGAGATAGTAATGGAGCAGACTGGATATTGAAGTCTTTCTGAGATAGTAAAGAAGCAAATTGGACAGTTCAGATTTTTTTCCCTCGAGATGATAGTGGAGCATGCTGAAGATTGAAGTCTTCCTGAGATAGTAAGGAAGCAAATTGGAAAGTTCAGATTTTGTTCCCTTGAGATGGCAGTGGAGCAGGTTGAAGATTGAAGTCTTCCTGAAATAGTAAGGAAGCTAACTGAAAAGTTCAGATTTTATCCTCTCAAGATTGTAGTGGGGCAGACTGACGATTGTAGATCTGGCATTCCTGAGATTGCAGTGAAGCAGATCGAAGATACTAGTCTGGCATTCCTGAGTTTGCAGGAAGTAGATTAAAAATAGCAGATCTGGCATTCTTGAGTTTGCAGGAAGCATATTAAAGATAGCAGTCTGGCATTCCTGAGATTGCAGGAAGCAGATTGAAGATAGCAGATCTGGCATCCCTGAGTTTGCAGTGGAGCAGATTGAATATACCCGACTGGCATTCCTGAGTTTGCAGGAAGCAGATTGAAGATAGCAGTCTAGCATTCCTGAGTTTGCAGGAAGCATATTGGAGATAGCAGATCTGGCATCCTTGAGTTTACAGGAAGCAGATCGAAGACATCAAATCTTGTCTCCCTAAAATTGCAGTGGAGTAGATTGAAGATAGTAGATTTGGCATTCCTAAAGTTGCGGGAAGTAAATCGAACACATCAGTCTTGTCTCCCTGAAGTTGCAGTAGAGTAAATTGAAAATAGTAGATTTGGCATTCCTAAAGTTGCAGGAAACAGATCAAAAACATCGGATCTTGTTTCCCTGAGTTTGCAGTGGAGCATATTAAAGATAGCGAATATTGCCTTCCTGAAGTTGCAGGAAGCAGATCAGAGACATCAAAATTATTGAAAAGAAGTTCCAAAGTTGTAGTGGGGTTGGAGCCATTTGGAGAAGACGAGTGCCAAGAGGTCAAGATTCGGCAAGACCGGGCAAAATTGGTCCTTTTATAGTCTTTGCTCTATTCTCGTTACACGACAATGAGCAAAGAGGGGCAGCTGTAGGAACCCAATTTAGCCCGGGCCCATACAAAACAAATAATAAAAAATAAATAAACCAATATTTTTAAATAGTCCACGTTTTACAAAATCCAGACTAGACCCTTGGTCCAAATTAACACTAACCCAATATCATAACCCAACAACAGACTACCCAAATCAACTAAACCCGTGGCCCATTACACTTAGCCCAAATCCTAACTACCCTAGCCAGACACAAATTACACGGCCCAATGGCCCAAACTTGTTTCCAGAAACTGGAAACCCCAAACCTTAGAGTTTTCCTAGGTGCCTTAAGTACTGCAGACACCGCCTCGATCCGCCAACATCGCCAAGAATCTGCTCCTCGCCCACCCATGACCTCTCTGCTGCATTGATCCATGCACAAATCCCGCACCACCGTCGACCTTCTTGCTCCAAAGCTACAAAAATGGAAGGAAAGACAGCAGCGAATATGCCAGAATATATGTTTCCTTATTCATTTTTTTCTCTCGGGTTATAAAAACCCCAAAGAGACTTGTAAAATACACAAGAAAAATAGAGACAAAAAATATTCAAAGAAATAAAATACAAAAATTTTATCGCAAGAGGTGATTTGTTTTCTTATTCTGTTTTATTTTTTTTATTTTCTATACATTTACGCAAGCAAATACTATTTTTAAAAAAATAAAAGGAGTGGGATTACCTTTCGAGAGTACTGAAAAATTGAGGTTTGGCTTCTGGCCATCATTCGCAGTGGCGTGTATAGCGCGTGAGGCGCGTGGCCTGTGAAGTCGGATGGCCATTTCAGACAGAGGCGAGGAGAATTTGAGAGCGTTTACAAAAAAAAAAAATTGAAACGGTGTTAAAATGATTTTTTTGGCCAAAATTTGATTTATATAGGCTATGGGAACGACGTTGTTTTGGGGGTTACCTTTAAAGGCCAAAATGACATCGTTTTATAAAGCTGAGATCCGCGCGTTGACTTGACCCAGAGAGGATCCGAACGTTGACCCGACCCGGAGAGGATCCGCGTGTTTTTGTTTAAAGGTCTTGAAACACCCCACACTCGGCCCACGAGCCTGGACCGGATCTGGTATGTTCCTCGATGTAAACTGGTTCAAATTTCTTTTATTACTTTGAAAATTGTGGGTTTTGAAGATAGTTTGTAGTGGGTTGGGCTTGAGTTTGAAAACAAGTTTATATCGTTATTGAAAATCCTTTTGATTTAGGTGACAAAACGTTTGGGCTTGTATTAAATTACTTAATCTTTTAATAAATATAAAGATTGTAGGCTTAATAATAATAAAAAATAAAGTAAACGCTACTACGGCCTTATTACATCAAATAATTTCCCAAAATTAAAACCAAAATAAACTTTAAAATACTTAAATTAAAGTAAAAGTCTAAGTCATAAACTTCTTGCTGTGCATGGCCATCCCTATGCTTCTGCCGAACCCGGTCCATCACTGATCGTCACCTGAAACATGTTCCCACAACAGGGTGAGTCAAACAGACTCAATGTGTACACAAACACTAAATCTTAACAAATTCAGGCATAACAAATCATATTCATACGTATCATAATTTCACATTTAATGATTCAAGATAATGATGCAACCCAAACCCAAACCTAGATACCATCCGCTACACATCCCCGTACCAACTTGCACACCGTGGGACTACTAAGTCAACCTCCATCCGCTACACACCATCGAAGGTAGTCGCTGCGGTCGGCGTGCTCATCGCCTATATAAAATTCGTGGCATAGCCACCAGATTTAATAATCGTGTCATGTGACACCACATTCAGATAATGTAACCGAAGTTACCACATTTAGATATTGTAACCGAAGTCACCACATTCAGATAGTGGGACCGAAGTCACCACATTCACTTCCCCTTTCTCATATAACCCGAATGCCCCATATTATTCACATCATGCATATCATACTTAAAATTCACATTCATGTCACTTTTCACATGTTAAATATAACATATTTCGTAATCCTAGTAGGAGTAGGAAACGTACCTGAGTACTTTGTACCATAACATGGTACTTTAGTCATATTCTTATTCTTTCATATTAACACATATATCAATTTTAAGCCATAAATCAATTAAGATTAGTGTGGGGTACACACGGTACCTTAGCCATATTCTTACACTTTCATATTAACACATATAATGAATTAAAACCGTAAATCTATTGAGATTTAGTGTGGGGTACACACCTGATTCGCTTAACGATTTCACTTGAAATCCCGAAATCTGATCTACTACCTTAGATTTTTAATGCCTTAATGCCGATTGAATAAAAAATCAAATCCTGGAAACTTGTATTCTTCCCCCTTTGAAATCGGCTACTCACTAGATCCCTTGAATCGGTTAGTTTTCAGCTTAAAACACATAATAATCTACTACAAAAATAGGGTCTTGGCCGAATATTCATAGTCACTTACCTTAAGGATCTTAAATCCCGAAATTCACCAAATAACTAGGGAACACGCGGCCTATGGTGTACCTTTGGGAAAAGAACTTCTCCTTCCATGATTCGGCCAAGATTAATAATCGAAATTAGTCCCTAAATTTCGATAAGTCTAAAATTATAAAAGAATGGAAACTAAACTTAGATCTTACCCTTATTTGGAGGAATCGATTAGCCTTCACTTCAACCTTCAGAGATTCGCTATGGCTAAAAGATGCTCTCACAACTTTCGGCTTTTGGAGGATTAGAAAGAAAGAGAAGGAAGAATAAAAGCTGAGGAATTTCGGAGAGGAGAATCTGCTTAAGAAATTCGACAAAGGAAGAGTGAATGAATGAATGAATGGCCTTCTTTCCCTTTTATAGCCAAATTACTAGGCTAGAGTCCTCAACACCACCACTCTTCCTATGTGATAATTATCACTTTATCAAAAGAATTAATCCAACAATTATCTCCTAATTAGTCAAAATTCTAAAGGAAATAAAACTCCTCTTTTAAGAGCCCACATGCATCCACCTCTCTGCTCTTTGTAGCAAAATAAACTTCTTTTATTTGCTTCCTAAGTGACTCGATCCACAGCCCAAATACACTTGCATGTGGCGCCATTTCCAGAGGCCCTAAGTGGCATCTTCAGGCCACTTTTCCAAGCCTGTTTGTGTGTCAATTTTCACATACTTTTTCTCTTAAGGCCACCTTGCCTTAATTTCCTCTTTTAAACTTTAAAACTCGACATTTCTAGGTCATTTCTAAGTTTCCAAAAATTTTCGTTTGGCTCTTTAAACTTGACATTTCCTAGGTTTCCAAATGTTTACTTTCCTCTTTTAGCTTAGGTTTCCAAAATGTTCACTTTCCTCTTTTAGCTTAGGTTTCCAAAATGTTCACTTTCCCCTTTTTGAAACTTAACATTTCTAAATCATTTCTTACATTTCTAGGACATTTCCCTACATTTCCTTACATTTCCCTACATTTCCTTACATTTCCATACATTTCCTTACATTTCCATACATTTCTATACATTTCCTTACATTTCCATACATTTCCATACATTTCCATACATTTTCATACATTTCCTTACATTTCCAAGGTTCTAAAAATATGAAACACCCCAAACCCTACCTTACGAGCTTTGACCAGTTTGGTATGTTCCTCAAGTAAATCGGTTTTCAAATTCTTTTGTTACTTAGAGAAAAACTTGTGTGATTTTAAAAAAAATATTGTTTGGTTGGGCTTGTGTTGAAAAAAAGCTGGATTTTATATTAGAAAACCCTTTTTTAATTTTAAGTAATAAACATATCGAGTATATTTTAAAATAAAATACTTAGTCTTTAACCTAATCAAAATTTGTAACACAATAAAACAACAAGTAGAAATAAAAATCGTCCATCATGGCCTTATGGTCTTATTACATCAAATAGTTTCCAAAATATTTCAAAGTACTAAAATAAATTCAAGAGTCCATAAAATATAAACTTCATGTTGAGCATGGCCACCACAAATCTCGTAGTCCGGTCCATCACTGCTCATCACGGAACATGGTCCCACAAAGGGTGAGTCAAGCAGACTCAATGTGTACACGACACTAAATCATAATAGAATCAGGCATACAATAGTTACACATTCAAAACATAAAATACAAGTTATGATGCATTCCCAAACCCAATCCTAATTGTCCATCCGCTACACCCCCTGCACTGCCAGGTCCACAACACCTGGACTACTAAGTTGACCTCCTTCCGTTACACTCCAAATTGTGGTCTTAGGTCACCGCATTCGTGTTCTTAGGTCACCATGTTTAGATTATCGTGGTCTTAGGTCACCACTTTCAGACATCGTGGTCTTAGGTCACCACTTTTCACTTCCCTTTCAAACAAACCCATATGCCCATAACATATTATGCAATTACATGCCCAAGTTCACATTCTTATCATATTCTCATGTTACGAATAACATTTTCATATTCCTAGTAGAAGTAGGAAGCGTGCGAGTACTTAGTACCATATCATGGTACCTTAGCCACTTTCATATTCTTAATATCACATATATTATTTAACACGGTAGTAACACGTATTATGAAATAGTGTAGGGTACACACGATTCGCAACAGATTCCTTGAGATCCCAAGATCGATCTCGCCTTGGATCTCAAGTTCCTACAATTGATTAATCACTTTTACCTTAATAAAAAGCCATTCGCCAAAATTCCAAATCCTAGTAGGATTAGTATTCTTACCTTGTTGCGGTTGGATCACCAACAAATCCCGAAACTGTTCCTTGTTTCCCTAGGAATGTCGAGATCCTTAAAACCTTATGTTAGACTTAATCTTAATCATCAAATCATAAATCAAGGCCTTTGGCCGAATATTCACATGTCTTACCTTAATCTTAGAAATCCGAATACTCCTCCTTTTAGTCGACTACTCGATAATCCCGAAAGATCCTTCCATATTCGCAACCAAAATATGTATGGGGTTAGATTATCTCTCGGCTAATCTAAAAGAAAAGAATGGAAACCAAACTTGCTCTTACTTTTGAAGAAATCGACAACACCTTATGCTTGAAGCCTTTCCAAGATTCGGCTTTTGAATGGATTGGTAAGGAGAAATAGGAAGAAAAGAAAGATGAAGAGATTGGCTTGCTTTACTAGGGTTTTGGTTTTAACAAAATGCGAGAGAAAAGAGAATTGGCTAGGAAAATTTCGTGAGAGAGGGAATGTCTTAGGAATTTTCGAGAGAAGAGAAGGAAGAAAAATTGATGAGTAGCCTATTTTCCTCCTTTTATAGCCGAACTACTACTCGTAATCCCTTACTTGGCCACCACTCTTCTTTATTTGATAGCTTTATCTCTTTAATTTAAAATAATTAAAGAAATTTCTTTTCTATCTCTTATCTCTTAATAAAAATAATACTAATAATAATATTCTTTTATCTCTTCCTTATCTATCAAAATAAAAGAAATAAATCCATATTTATCCATCTATTATCTCTTCAAAAAACAATCCAATTTAAATCCTTATTTATCCCATTACTTGTCAAATTTAAAGGAATAAAACTCCTTTTCTAGAAGCCTTGCCATCCACTCCTCTGCTTCTGGAAGCAAAAATAAAACTCCTTTTATTTGCTTCCCAAGTGACTCGAACCCAGGCCCAACACCTTGCATGTGGCGCCATTTCCAGAGGCCCTAAGTGGCATCTCCAGGCCACTTTTCCAAGCCTGTTTGTGTGTCAAATTTCACAAACTTTTTCTTTTAAGGCCACCTTGCCTTAATTTCCTCTTTTAAACTTTAAAACTCGACATTTCTAAGTCATTTCTAAGTTTCCAAAAATTTTCGTTCGGCTCTGTAAACTTGACATTTCCGTACATTTCCAAGTTTCCAGAAATGTTCACTTTCCTCTTTTGAATCATTTCCAAATCATTTCCTTACATTTCCTAGTTTTCAAAAATGTTCACTTTCCATTTTTAAACTTAACATTTCTATACATTTTCAGGTTTCCAAAAATGTTCATTTCCAAATCATTTTCATTCATTTTCGGGTTTCCAGAAATGTTCAAAATTTATTCCTAGTACATAAAACATGTCACTTCGTACAATTAAACCGAAAATGCATAGGCCCTTTCCAGGATGTTACAGTTCTACCCCCTTAAAATAATTTCGTCCTCAAAATTACTTACTAACGAACAATCGTATGGTCTAACTCA
The DNA here is from genome assembly GCA_025506655.1 of Gossypium rotundifolium. NCBI lineage: Eukaryota > Viridiplantae > Streptophyta > Magnoliopsida > Malvales > Malvaceae > Gossypium > Gossypium rotundifolium. The sequence goes on along the minus strand of CP106732.1, from coordinate 160,867,641 downwards.
CCCCATTACGCTATTGCTGCGCACTCTGATTTTAAAGAACTATCATATTTTCTAGGCACATTCTCTAGGTTCACATCCAAGGTTTCAGTCACTTCACTAGCAATACAAGAATAAGCTAACCCTATAACAAGTAAAGCAATTAAGGGTATTCCAGAAATAAGGAACGTACCCGTTGTCATATCTGGCACATCTTCCTCCTCGCGACGGCCAACTGCATAAATTAACCTTGGTTGCCTCGCGTCTGCACCTTCAGCATCTCTGCTTGGTGCTCCATGTCCTCGGCCCGAACCATTTCCTCCATGGTTCGGTCCATGACCTTGCTGAGGTTGCTGTCCACCTCTACCAGCCTGATTAACGTTCTGAGTTGCTGGTCGACTTTCATCTAGGTTCTTAGGACAATGCTTGATCACATGATCCTTGGACCCACACCTAAAACATCCTCCTGTCTTCCTCCAGCACTCTCTTAAGTGCTTCTTTCCACACACATCACAAGGTCGATACCGCCCTTCTGAACCAACTTGCTGACCTCGCGGCCCATCAACTCTAGGCCTCTTATTCCCAGATGATCCAGACGATCCAAAACCTCTTTCTGGCCTATTCCGATCAGTGTTTTGCCTTGCAGAATCCTTAATTCCTTCAGCCACTTTAGCCTTTTCCACTAATGCAAAAAATTCCAGCTCCTGATGCGGCGCTATCAACAATCTCAGATCATCCCTTAGTCCGTCCTCAAAACGGACACAACACTCATGCTCAGTTGCCACTACTCCTCGAGCATACCGGCTCAACCTCAGGAATTTAGCTTCATATTCTGCAACGGATTTGTTCCCTTGAATCAGCCCCAGAAATGCTCTCCTTTGCTCATCCGTATACCTGGTTCCAACATATTTCTTCTGAAATGCTTCCTTAACATACTCCCAGGTTAGATCCTCAGCTGTGGCACCATCTCGAATAGTTAACCACCATTGATACGCCTCATCGCGTAACAGTGCCACCATTCCTTTCAACTTCTCCTCAGGGTTCAGATTAAGCTCATCCATGATGCACTCGATTGCTTCCAACGATTACTCATTGTCTTTGGGTGCCACTCGAATACTCCACGAAACATTTCACTCCATTAGCTCGAAGCCGTTTAGGCCTGAGACTTTCGATTTCGATTTCCTCCCGCTTGACCACCAACTCGAACTCGCAGCCTGACTGCGACACAAGATCGTCCCGTCTAAGCTTGTTGCTTCTACACCAACAATTTGGGAGTGGTAGGGCGGTGGTACCTCATTATCGGACCCTTGACCCGATCTAACGGGTTCTGACCTAGTCATTCTTCCTCTACCGCGTCCACGACGACCATGTCCTCTAGAGCTCATTTCGATCGTCGTGATCTGATTAAAAAGTTTTATGAATTAGTCCTTGTTTCACTTATTACCCGCGAAGAAGTTTTATGAACAGAGTTTTTAGAAGTGGTTCTTTCGTATTCATACATACACACAGTCTTTTCATTCACACATTCATCCATCAAACAATTATGAACTTCCGTTCATTCAGAGAAACATTGTAGTTTTCATTGTTGTTGTTTTTCCACTACCCAGGGGTATTTTCGTAATTTGGTCCTACAGGGGTATTTTCATAAATTTTCAAAAGAAAAAGTTCCTTGGTGATTTTGTCAAAAAGTATTTTGGAATTTTTAAATTCCCGGGGTATTGTGAAAAATTTTAGAATCTGGGGGTATTTCAGTAATTGTGAAACTCGGGGAGTATTTTAGTAATAAATCAGGGTAAATTTGTAGAATCTACTAAATTAGGGATATTTTAAAAGTTGCAAAACTTTGAGGGTTCTTTTTGAGAATTGTACTTTCCAAAACAGTGGTGTTGCAAAAATTTTAGAAATCAGGGTCATTTTGGTAATTTTGTAAGTTAGGGGAAATTTTGAAATTTTCCAAAACCAAGGTATTTTTGATAGTTTGCAAATTAGGGTTTTTAAACACTTTTACAAAATAAGGAAATTTTGGAAAAACTATTGGGTAGTTGAACATTTTATAAACCAATGGCATTTTTGTAATTTTACCACTAGGGGGTATTTTAGTAATTCTACAAATCAAAAATTTTTTGGAAAAATGTTGTAAAACAATAGTTCTCACAAATTAAAAAGAAATTTTAAGAGTTTTAAAACTAGGGTTTTTATGAAAATACGGCTAGTTTCCTTTCGGGTTTTAGTTAGGGTTTAGCCCATGAATAAGTCCTCTTGGTTAGGGTGAATCGAAGCTACGCACTGTAGGATTCAGTGGAGAGGAGGTGAGTCACGGACTGCTTAAATACCAAGCTCCCACGAATACCAATCCTAGACATGCGCACAATGGTTGCCACACCCTAACTTCGGCTGACTTAATCACAGGTTTGTTTATTAGGCATTTAAGTCTTATGTAAATATTGGGGTAAACTAGTCCTAGGGTTCAAGTACTTATCATGCTAGTCTACGTTCCATTCCATTTCTACCCTTCTACAAATCACAATATAAATCACACAAATAGTTCGGGGTACTTACCTGGTGGACTGCGGGTCGGAGACTTAGGTGCCATGCCAAAAAAAAAAACCTACTTATCTCATAAGATACTTTATAAAACTTATTTGGGCTCGATTTGAAAACGTTTAGGCCTTAGCCCACAAGCTGAGAGTTTAAAACTGGGCTCTGATACCAAATTAAAACACCCCAAACTCGGCCCACGAGCTTTGACCAGATTTGGTATGTTCCTCAAGTAAATCGGTTTTGAAATTCTTTTGTTACTTAGAGAAAACTTGTGTGATTTTTAAAAAAATATTGTTTGGTTGGGCTTGTGTTGAAAACAAACCGGATTTTTATATTAGAAAACCCTTTTTTAATTTTAAGTAATAAACATATCGAGTATATTTTAAAATAAAATACTTAGTCTTTAACCTAATCAAAATCAGAACACAATAAAACAACAAGTAGAAATAAAAATCGTCCATCATGGCCTTATGGCCTTATTACATCAAATAGTTTCCAAAATATTTCAAAGTACTAAAATAAATTCAAGAGTCCATAAAATATAAACTTCATGTTGAGCATGGCCACCACAAGTACCGCCGTCCGGTCCATCACCTGTTCATCACCGGAACATGGTCCCACAACGGGTGAGTCAAATGACTCAATGTGTACATGACACTAAATCATAATAGAATCAGGCATACAATAGTTACACATTCAAAACATAAAATACAAGTTATGATGCATTCCCAAACCCAATCCTAATTGTCCATCCGCTACACACCCCCGTACCTGCCAGTCACACCGTGGGGACTACTAAGTCGACCCTCCTTCCGTTACACTCCAAATTGTGGTCTTAGGTCACCGCATTCGTGTTCTTAGGTCACCATGTTTAGATTACTGTGGTCTTAGGTCACCACTTTCAGATTACTGTGGTCTTAGGTCACCACTTTTCACTTCCCCTTTCAAACAAACCCATATGCCCATAACATATTATGCAATTACATGCCCAAGTTCACATTCTTATCATATTCTCATGTTACGAATAACATTTTTCATATTCCTAGTAGAAGTAGGAAACGTACCTGAGTACTTAGTACCATATCATGGTACCTTAGCCACTTTCATATTCTTAATATCACATATATTATTTAACACAGCCGTAACACGTATTATGAAATAGTGTGGGGTACACACCTGATTCGCTTAACAGATTCCTTGAGATCCCAAGATCTGATCTACTGCCTTGGATCTCAAGTTCCTACAATTGATTAATCACTTTTACCTTAATAAAAGCCATTCGCCAAAATTCCAAATCCTAGTAGGATTAGTATTCTTACCTTGTTGCTTGTTGGATCACCAACAAATCCAAACTGTTCCTTGTTTCCTAGGAATGTCGAGATCCTTAAAACCTTATGTTAGACTTAATCTTAATCATCAAATCATAAATCAAGGCCTTTGGCGAATATTCACATGTCTTACCTTAATCTTAGAAATCCCGAATACTCCTCCTTTTAGTCGACTACTCGATAATCCCGAAGATCCTTCCATATTCTAAAACCAAAATATGTATGGGGTTAGATTATCTCTCGGCTAATCTAAAAGAAAAGAATGGAAACCAAACTTGCTCTTACCTTTGAAGAAATCGACAAGACCTATGCTTGAAGCCTTTCCAAGATTCGCTTTTGAATGGATTGGTAAGGAGAAATAGGAAGAAAAGAAAGATGAAGAGATTGGCTTGCTTTACTAGGGTTTTTGGTTTTAACAAAATGCGAGAAAAGAGAGAATTGGCTAGGAAAATTTCAGAGAGAGGGAATGTCTTAGGAATTTTGATGAGAGAAGAGAAGGAAGAAAAATTGATGAGTAGCCCTCTTTTCCTCCTTTTATAGCGAACTACTACTCGTAATCCCTTACTTGGCCACCACTCTTCTTTATTTGATAGCTTTATCTCTTTAATTTAAAATAATTGAAGAAATATCCTTTACTATCTCTTATCTCTTAATAAAAATAATACTAATAATAATCTTCTTTTATCTCTTCCTTATCTATCAAAATAAAAGAAATAAATCCATATTTATCCATCTATTATCTCTTCAAAAAATAATCCAATTTAAATCCCTTATTTATCCCATTACTTGTCAAATTTAAAGGAATAAAACTCCCTTTTCTAGAAGCCTTGCTGTCCACTCCTCTGCTTGTGGAAGCAAAAATAAAACTCCTTTTATTTGCTTCCCAAGTGACTCAAACCCAGGCCCAACACCTTGCATGTGGCACCATTTCCAGAGGCCCTAAGTGGCATCTCCAGGCCACTTTTCCAAGCCTGTTTGTATGTCAAATTTCACAAACTTTTTCTTTTAAGGCCACCTTGCCTTAATTTCCTCTTTTAAACTTTAAAACTCGACATTTCTAAGTCATTTCTAAGTTTCCAAAAATTTTCGTTCGGCTATGTAAACTTGACATTTCCTTACATTTCCAAGTTTCCAGAAATGTTCACTTTCCTCTTTTGAATCATTTCCTTACATTTCCTAGTTTTCAAAAATGTTCACTTTCCATTTTTAAACTTAACATTTCTATACATTTTTAGGTTTCCAAAAATGTTCATTTCCAAATCATTTCCATTCATTTTCGGGTTTCTAGAAATGTTCGAAATTTATTCCTAGTACATAAAACATGTCACTTCGTACAATTAAACCGAAAATGCATAGGCCCTTTCCAGGATGTTACAAAATGCATACCACATATCACAGTAAACATGCTATTTCATAAAATTAAGCAAAATGCACACAATGGGATTCAACCTCTTCCCTCAAAGTACTTCACTTGATGCCATAACCCTTGCACCTTAGGTGGCGTCCCTTGCCACTTTTCCACATCACTTCTTGTTTTAACTTAAAACCAATAATTGTCCAAAGCTTTCTCTTCCATCCTAGGATTTTAAAACCCTTAATTCACTTCCAAACACCGCCAAAACCTACTACTCATGAATTATGCACAAACGCATAACCCCTAATCTAGGATGTTACAGGTCTAATTGTCTTACAGGCCCTTCCGCATTTTTAAAAATTTACAATTATGTCTGAATAGTTTTTTATTTTTTAATCTAAGCCCTAAAAGACTATTTTTATTTCAATTGAGTCCTCGAGTTATTAAAAGGTTAAAATCAGAACAGCGTCGTTTTGTAAAGGAGGCACAATTACCATATTAGTCCCTGTGGTTTAATGCGCGTTTTGATTTAGTCCTTGTTATCTATTTTTAATTACTATTTAATCCCTGGTTTTTAAAACCTTTTATTTCATCTCATTTTAAATTATTTTAACATTTTATTTAATCATATTAAAATATTATATTATTCTTGTTATTTGTATATTGATTTATTAATAATATAAAACTAGTATATATATTTTTATGTATTATCCTTATATATCTTAAATTATTATTTATTGTTTTATTTGGTTTAATTATTATATATTATTTGAGGATTTATATATTAGTTATTATATTATATATTTTAAAACTTTGTATATTATATAGTATCATATTATATATTATTTTTAAAGTTTTAGTTTATCTAAAATTTATATATTGTATAATATATTATTCTTAAGAATGTAGTTTTATATATATTAAATTATTATAAATATATATTTATTTAAAGTTATAAATTATTTATTTATTTCAAAGTGTATTTTATTTATTTTCTCAACATATAATTTTTTTATTAATTATTTGATATAGGTCATTGCAAGAAAGGTTTAATTTTATATTAAAAGTGCTCATATTTAGTTTTTTTTATTATTTTACTATTTATTGTTCATTATATTTGTTCATATTTTCATTTATTTACAATTGCTTATTTGTAGTTATTTTTATTGGTTGTTATTTTATATTTTTATTGTCTATATTAATATGAAATGTTAGTATATCATAATTGCTTTTAGTATTTATGTTTGTTGATGTATTAATGCAATATTTTCACATGGATCATTATTTAAAATAAAATACATTTTGCAAAATTACTATATTCTATCTAAATGTTTTTTTTAAATAATGCAATGTTTTGTATTTAGAAATTCGAGAAATAGTGCCCTAACGTGCTTGGTTTCGATTTTCCGTTTGACTAAGTAACTAAATATCCTTTTAATAAATTTTGTAAATTATGAGATGATTTTGATTACGAGGGTTTAAAATATCATGTACTAAAGTGCTGGATGCGATATTTGTATTCTTTCGGAACAAAGAAATCTCAAATTTTCTAGTTTTTAAAGAAATCAAGTTTTCAAATCTTTTTTGAATTTTCGACATTAAGACATGAAATTATCAATTAGGTACCAATTTTGGGCGTTACGAGGGTGCTAATCCTTCCTCGTACGTAACCGACTCCCGAACCCATTTTTTTGAGTTTCGTAGGCCAAAATTAATGTTTTGAAATAAAACGTTTTATAAAGTGATCCGATTACACCTAAGTAAAAATGATTAGTGGTGACTCCATTTTTGTTTTTTAAAGTCGACCCCGTTTTATAAAATTAAAAAATAGTTTCGACAAAGCTTGAAATAGATATTTAAAATATAAATAATTTTACTATAAATTATTTAGTAGCCAAAATATTTAAATTTCTTTAACAATCTCGTTTACTAATTAATAATTAGAATCAAGTTAGAAACTATATATATAAAATAGAATTTTACACAATCTACTATATTTTACAAATATCAATTATCATTTTTAAAATTAAACATATTGTTATTTTTAATTTTGCAACTATATTATTAATGAAATATTATAAATTTTATGAAAATTTTTAAAATAATTAACAATAATTTAATTAATACATGGCTTCTGCATCATACAAATAAAAAAAGTAATATATTACGTAATACAAATAACGGAACAATCCTAAATATCCAAATTATTTTTGTAACATTGGCACTCTTTGATGTGCTTGACACATTACCTTAATTGAGTCAAGTTTCTACTGGTAATATCCTCAAATCAAAACAGTTTTGTAAAAGTTAAACTTAGAAAAATTCGTGACTTTTGCACAATGAGGATTCATTTATTAAATGAAAATGATATTTTGAAGAAAGGTAATCATAAATTTTGAATATAAACTGTAAAAATAGATATAAAAAATTTGTATATAAGTAAAACGAAATCGATCAGTTCTTTTACCCAATCCTCCTACCTTCGTCTCTATAAGCAAAAGACAGTGGTCAGAAAAAGAGTGATGAATGTGTCTCAGAGAAAAAAGATGGAAAAAGTTGAAACCATGCGTCGTTAGCAACACTCCTATCTGTTAGAAAATTTAGACATCACATATATAATAATGATAATTACATATTATTATTTACTATCATGATAGGTTTGCCCAAATTAAAAGCGATCTAATTTAGTTAGAATTTTATTGGGCTTTTAATTATTAAATAAAGTATAGGTTAAATATGTGTAGATACTCTTCTAATCAAATTCTAATTAATGATGGGCTAATTAGAATTTGATTAGAACTAATATGTCAATGTTATAAATATTAGAGTTATGGTCTCCAAATTATACAAAAGATATCTTTTCTAATATCCCATCATTAGGAAAGAGAGAGCATATATTCTCTAAATTTCTTGTGTGCTAATTTGAAAAATCAAATCCCCAAAATCCGGTAAAACTGCAAGGAATTCATGGATTCAGGTACGCTTCCGCATTTAGTTTTATTCTTCATTTATTCTTGATGATTTGACATAATAGATCCTGGTTTATTAAGTTTTATTTCAAATTTATTTTACAAATCTAACACGTCATATCCGAGCTTTGTCATGTTGAATCATTGAGAATGAATTGATTCTTTATTATTTTTGGATTGATTCGTTTTTCTTTTTAATTTTATGGATTTGATATTTTAATTATATATTATGTTGAATATTTGATATTCTGTTAAATTTTGGGTTTTGATTCTTTAAATAAAATTTTAAAGTTTTAAATAAAGTTTTAAGGTTTTAATTTTCAGATAACTTGAAAGATTTATAGTTTTAATTGAGAATTAAAAAAAACTAAGGATTTTATGTTGTTTATACAGCTTTTAATAAATATTTAAAAAGTTGTGTAGGTTTGGGTTCATTAGAAACTTTTTATGATATATATTTGATTATATCAAGAGATGGATTGTTAATCGTTAATCGCTTGTTTTTCAGTTTTACTTATTATATATATATATATATATATATATATATATATATATTGTTTTGGAGACACTTTAGTAATTATGTTCGAGATTTTACATGATGATATATGGTTCGTAAAAGAAATTGCTTTAGGTAAAGTGTCTCTTCTATACCGATTTTTTATCAATAAATTCATTATATATGTTGAATCCTTAAGGTTGATGGTAATATTTGTTAGATTTAATTTTTTATCGATTCAATTTTAGGGTTTCATTATAATCATTTTTTTAAATTCAAATCGGTTCAACAATTATACAATTGGATTCAATTTTATAATCATTAATTCTTGAATTCAATATATAGTTGATAGAATATATTATTTATTATTGAGTTTATATGCTTATTCTTCTCATACTATTCAGTTTAAGCATATATTTTGAATTTGGTTTACTTGGGATATGTAAGGCAAGTCGATCGGGGTTATATTTTTATGGTTTAATTATGATGAAATTAGATTTTGATGCAAATTGATGTTAATCATAATATGTGTTTAAATAATTTGGTTTTAAGTTTGGTTCTATAATCTTAAGTTTTAGCATCTCATGGTTCCAAATATTAGATTAAATTATGATGATATGGTCTATGGTATGAACTATGGGTATGTCAACTATTATAATTTTATTTCGAGATATATTGACTTGAAGTTTTATTTTCAAGTATTCATGTGAATATTTGTTTAATCATAAATACAATTTTAAATTTACATGGTAAATTTAGGGTAAGTTTTTCTATTTGATTATGAATACATGTATATCGTGAATTGCTTTGGTATTTTATCCATGCCAAAATTATGAATACATGTGGTTGTTAATTATTTGGCTTTGAACCACTACATTATTTCTATTTGGTTTTGATATACATGGTTTTGGAACAAAAAAGAAAAAGAAAAAAAAGAAATAGTCAAAAATTAAGGTTTTCGGTTTTTTATTGCATAATTAAGACAACCTTATTTGGGGTTATTTCAAAGTTCGTAAAGCAATAAAAAAATATAGTTTTGACATTTGACTATTGGGGAAATTTTAATTTTTGAATATTGGTATATTTATATATTTTTAAAATAACTTAATTGAAGCAATAAGTCACCAAAGTGATTTTTTTGTATAAATTTTTTTGTTTTAAAATATAAAAGTTTGTGTGCATGTAACTTAAGTTATGTTGATATTGATCGGCCCAAATGAAGGTTAATAATATTACATGTGCAACTATGGTGATAAACATGTGACGATTATTCGGTTTTACATGTGAGTAATAAATCTGCCCAAAGGAAGATTTATTGTTCGACATGTTCTTATTGTCTATGTTTGATTACTACACCAATATATCACTTACAAGTTAATATTTTGTCCAAAGATGAAATATTAATAGAGTGTCTGATATCTTAAGATGAGGTTTACCTTTATTCAAATTATTTTGGTTTAAATTTGAAGTCTTATGTGAGGTTATTTATGGTTTATGATTTATTCAACTATTATTTTTGCCAACATCATTGCATGTTGTTTTGAGATAAATATATATACATATATATACTATTATCTTTTAATTTGATTGAAAGATGAAATTAAAAGAGATATTTTGAAACAAATAAATTCATATTTTGGCTTTTCTAATATATTAAATAAAGTAGTTGAAACAAAATGTCGCCAAAGTGACCCCTTTTGTGTAGATTAGTTTATTTGAAATATTAGGATGATTATATATTTTTGTGATTCATGCGTTTATTAATTGACCCAAAGGTAAGTTAATATTTGGCAGAATTTCAACGACATCTGTGGTGATAAATGTGTGACAATTATAAGGTATTTTGTGTGAGCAATAAGTTAGTCCAAAGATTAATTAATTGTTTGACATAATTTATTGTCAATGTTTGATTGCTACAACAAGAGTAACGCTTACTATTAACATTATTGTCCAAAGACTTGATATTAATGTTGTGTTTGGTATCTTGAGATGAGATTAGCCATTATCCTGAATTTGTTATTTACTTATGAATATTGATGTGAGCTTATTTTTATTTATTTTTTGTTCTATATTCAGCTAATTCATATTCTACTGCCACAATATCTGCTAATATAAATTCTATACCCATGCTTAATGGGACTAATTTCAATGAATGGAAAAGGCACTTATTTATAGTGTTTGGTTGTATGAACATAGACCTCACACTAAGGGAAGAACTACTCACACCTCTCACTGCGGAAAGCAACACCTATATTAAAAAGGAATTTTGAGAGGTGGGATCGTTTAAATTGCAAGAGTCTAATGATCATGAGGCACAACATTTTAGAAGCCTTTAGGGGCATAGAATCTGAAAAGATTACTCAGGCCAAGGTTTCCTTGATGAAATTAAGAAACGTTTTACTAAAAAATGATAAGGTTGAAATGACATCACTTCTAACTTCTTTGATGTCTATAAAGTTAAGGGTTAAGGAAATTCTGAGCGATCTAAGGGCTATGAGTTTTATGATCCCATAATAAGGAATATTTTGGAGATGGGAACTACAACATTTTTTGAGGATGTTGAGTTTGGGGGGAGAAATAAGGTTAGAGACATTGCTTTTGAGGAGGAATTGGATTCTAACTCAGTTCCTACTATCACTTTTGATGATGTTTAGGTTCTTGTACCTATCATTGATCAAGAAGTGAATCCAGAACCTCTGCAAGACATAGTTGAACAACTCCCTATTCAAAATGAGATAATTGTTCCAGAAGAACAAATCAACAACCTCAAGAACAAGTGCCATTAAGGATGTCCACAAGAGAAAGGAGAAATGCTATTCCAGATGATAATGTTGTATTTCTCCAAGAACATGAGGATGATAATGGAATGTTGGAAGATGATCTAATAAACTTTCACCAGGCCATGAAAAGTTCTAATTCTCAAAAGTAGATTGATGCCATGAAAGATGAGTATAAGTCTATGCGAGACAATAAAGTTTGGGAACTTGTCCCATTACCTGAAGGTGCAAAACTAATTGGTTATAAATGGATATTTAAAACCAAGAGGGATGCAAATGGTAATGTGGAGAGGTATAAGGCGCGTCTTGTAACTAAATGATATACTCAAAAAGAAGGTGTTGATTTTACAGACTTTCTCTCCAGTTTCATCGAAAGACTCCTTTAGGATAATCATGGCGCTTGTTTCTTATTTTGATCTTGAGTTACATCAGATGGATGTTAAAACTGCGTTTCTTAATGGCGACATTGAAAAAACAATTGATATGGTGCAACTAGAAAATTTTGAGTCGGAGGAATCAAAGAATATGGTTTGCAAATTGACAAAATCCATCTATGGACTCAAACAAGCTTTCCGTCAATGGTACCATAAGTTTCATCAAATAATTTTTTCGTTTGGTTTTGAGATTAATATTGTTGATGATTGTGTGTATCACAAATTCAATAGGAGTAAGTACATAAAGTATAGCCTCAATCAATACCCTAAGAATGATTTTGAAATTACAAAAATGCATTAGATTTTTTACATTTTAGCAGTGGAAAGTCTAATGTACGTTCAGGTTTGTATACATTGGAATATTGTGTACACTATTAGGATGTTAGGCAAATATTTTAAGCAACCCTGATTTGGACCATTGGATAGCATCCAAGAAGGTTATAAGGTATTTTCAGAGAACAAAAGATTACATGCTCACATATCGGAGGTTTAATCAGTTAGAGATCATCAGGTATATAGACTCCGATTTTAATGGAATATGGATATAAGATTTTTTCACTAAGGTGCAAATTGTGAAAACAAATTGCAATCTTTTATTTCAGTAGCAACTGTACAAAGCCCAAATTGCCCGGGCCCATATCAAGACAAACCCTAGCCCATTAAAATCGAAAACAGAAAAACAAAAAACCTAGCCACCCCTTGCCTCTGCAACAACTCGCCCTCCGGCATCCACTGCTACACCGCCACCGCCACTGCACACCTTTCCACCCCCACCGCCTGTGTCAAGATCGCCCATGACACGCAAAGGGACCGATACAACAAGAAAGCAAGAAGCCACATAGCAAAAATCATGTATCATCTTTCAATCTTGGCTATAAAGCCACAAGAAAACCATTGTAATAGGGGATTTTTTCGAATTCAAGAAAAGAAAGAGAAAATACGAACCATCAGAAATCAAAAGAAAAAGAAGGTTGATTTTAATCCTTCCGATTTTATCGTCTGTGATACAACGCTGTTACCTTTGTTTTTTTTCATTTGTTTTTTTTTAACTTTTTTTTAACAAATAGAAAAGTTATAAAAAGAAAAAAGGGGAAGAGTCTCACCGAAGCTTCCACGATCGCAACATCGGAGTGCTCCCTCCGTCGTCAGAGGTTGGCTGAGAAAGGGCACCAAAGCCCTCTCCCTTCGCTTTCGACGCCGAACCACGAGGCTTCACGAGAGGCTTGAAGGAGGGCCTAAAATTGACCTTAAGCATCGCCCCCACCGATTGGTGGTGGCGCGGTGGTGCGACGAACGGTGTGAGAAGCCCGACCGTCGGGCACAAACGAGGAAGAGAGGAAACTTTTCCTCTGCTTCCGTTTTTGAAACGAAAAAGGGGGGCCTTAGGGATTTGTTTTAGGTTCTTTTGGCTTGGGGAATTGAAGAAATAAAGATGGGCTTAAGGGTAATTAAAGCTGCGTCGTTTGGGGTGTTGGGGACCGTTCATATCTCTTTAATGGGCTATTTGCAAGATAAGTCCCTCCCCTTTGCGGCGTCGCTCAATTCAATCCCCTTTTACTTTCCTTTTTTAAATTGTGCCCCATCATTTTGCTGCGTTTTTCAATTTAGTCCATACCTGGTCATTTGAAACGTCACATAATCAAAGGGTTGGGTTATTTACTCGTTTAGTCCCCGTAAGTCTGCGCGCGTTGCAGATCGGTCCTCATCCTTTCTTTTATTTTAAAATTTAACCATAAAATCCCATTTTAATTTCAATTCAATCCCTTTTTAAGTTGACTCACGATTTTTGTACATTTATTATCATTATTACTATATTACTACATCATTATTATCATACTATACTATTATTATTACTTTATTATTATTATTATATTATTACTACTATTATTATTTTATTATTTTATTTCACTACTAGTATCATTTTCATTTCTATTAACACGTATTTATTTACATTTTTTACTATTGTTTCGTTTTTATCACTACTATAATTATTACTATTATTATTATTATTTAGTATTTGTATCATTATATTATTATTATTATTTCTATTATCGTTTGCTACCATATCATTATCATCATTATTATTTTATTTTATTATTGCTATTGTTATTACTATTATATTATTAACATATTATTATTTAATTTTTATTAACACATTTTTACTATTATTATTATTATTATTATTATTATTATTATTATTATTCCTATACCATTATTATCATTTTGCATTATTATTAGTACTATTATTATTATTTTACTACTTTATATATGACTTACTTATTTATCGGTTTACCATTAAAATTCTTTTATTTTCATTTATTGTCATTCTTTTGTCATTTTAACCTATTATTTTCCTTTTAAGTTACATGGCTTGTTAGTTTCATTTTTTTTCCCATTATTCGTACTACTCGTTTATTATTATACTTGTTAATACCATGATTTATTTCTTTTTTATAAACTTGCATTACATCAATTTTTGTCCGACATAAAATTGTTTTCTTTCTCAAAGGCAATGTTCTGTGTTTAAAGATTTGAAAGATCGTGCCCTAAAGTATTGGATTTCAATTTTTTCTCGTTTAATCTAAATAATCGGATATCCTTTTAAAAGAAATACATTTTTTAAACAAAAGCTTATTCTCGTGAACTCGAAACATCGTGTCCTAAAGCATTGGATGTGATGTTTTGTATCCCGAGACAAGATTTTCTAAACTAAGGCAATGTTTTGTATTTAGAAATTCGGAAAATAGTGCCCTGAAGTGCTGGGTTGCAATTTTCCGTTTAACTAAACAACTTAACATCGCTTTTATAAAGTTTTGCGAATCACGAGATGACTTTGATTACGAGGGATTAAAACATCGTGTCCTAACGTGCTGGATGTGATGTTTATATCTTTTCGGAACAAAAAAATCTCAAGATTTGACTCGAGTCTTTTCTTTAAATTAATACGACACGATGTATTTTGTATAATTGCTATACCCCATTTAAAGGTTTTGAAATAAAGGCAATGTTTTGTATTTAAGAATTCGGGGAATAGTGCCCTAACGTGCTGGGTTACGATTTTCTGTTTGACTAAGTAACCAAACATCCTTTTGATAAACTTCGTAAAATAATGAGATAGCTTTGATCACGAGGGTTTAGAATATCATGTCCTAACGTGCTGGATGTAATGTTTGTACCCTCTCGGAACAAAGATATCTCCAATATCCTAATACCTTTTAAAAGATCCGTATTTTAAAACCTTTTCAAACTTCCGACATTAAGACACTAACTAATCATTTTGGTACCAATTTTGGGCGTATCGAGGGTGTTAACCCTTCCTCGTGTGTAACCGACTTCCGAACTCGTCTTCTGGATTTCGTAGACCAAAATCGTTGTTTTGATAAATCAAACTGTTTATTAAAAACAACCGTTTTACGAGGTGACCCGATCACACCTTAATAAAAAGGATTGGTGGCGACTCCCCGTTTTTATTTTAAAACCCAAAGTCGAACCCCTCCTTGTTATTTTCCAAAAAATGGTTACGACAGCTTGGCGACTCCACTGGGGATGTTTTAGAAAGTCAAGCCATAAATTGATTATTTTCTGTCTTTTGTCGGAATTTTGAAAATTCGATTTGAAAATTACGATCTTTTATTGCATGTTGTTTTAATTTCGGCATTGTATTGCATGACCGTTGTGGTCACACCTTTAAGTGGGAGTGAGAAGCTACTCCTTCGTGAGGTCTTCACCTCCGTGCAGGATAGTGGATCGCTTTCGGGATACATCCGTACCTATGTCTTCGTGAGATTTTCATCTCCGTGCAGCCATAGGGAAATGTATTCCCTGAACCGAACTTTCGGTCTAAATGAGCCTATCTTGGGTGAGGATCGAGGAATCGCTAGTTGGTACCTTACCTTAGAACCAAACCACATGTAGTGAACCCTAAGAGCCCACTTTAGATAGAACTACGTCAAACCTTAGTGGTCACCTAGGTTGGTTTTTTTTCACTTTCACTTGTTTTATACTTTGCGATACTAACTCTTTGTATTTTATTTTCGTGCATATCATCTCATTTCAGTAAAGGTATCGATTCACGGTCAGTTTCTAAGTTAGAAAGCTGGTTATGGAAAACGGATTCCTTGATAAAGTGGAAGACAATGCAGTCGTTCGTATAGTTAGAACCTAGGCAGTTAGAAGGGTATGGATCTATTTGAGCAAAAGGAAATGTGGCAGTTGGAAGAAAAGTGATTGGCAGAGGGCAAGAGACCTGTAACAATAAATTGGCTAAAAAGGACTTCGCTTACAACGGGGAGAAAAGTTTATTTACTGTTGATGCTCTTCCAAATAACAAGCATGAGTTTGTAGTTGTATTTGGAGATGTTACATCTAACAGAAACAACAGTAATGCAAGACCTGATGTCCATGATGACTCAAATGGGCAAGACAGGAAGAGAATTAAACGGCCTTATCGGTCAAATCAGCTTTGTTGCATAGACACCCATGCGAGCAACTCAAAATGCTTGGCGCGGACAGGAATCTAAAAACTCTCAAGAAGCATTAAGGGTGATAGATGTCATTTCAAGATAGCATATTGCGAAACAGGGATGCCTACTGGTTTACCAATCTTTCAAGATAATCAGAACAGCTTCACAGACATTGGAAGAGGTGCCCTTGGCAATATGGGCTTCCATTCAAATTTCATGGCCACTCAAAGAGGCCTTTCCCTGAATATTGATATCCGTCCTAGCCCGGTTGTGGATTCTTTGCCAAATCAGAATGCCATGGATCCTGGACTGGACCATGGCTAAGCAAAGCTTTAAGAACTTGAGGACAAAAGTCAGCCCATCCAATCATGAGTACAAGATCACTGGATTGAACGAGTAGTTGTGCAAAGATCCGTCGTTTTTATTGAAGGGGAAAAGTGTGAAATAAGTTAATGGTGAAACTGAGAATCTAGAGATTACTGTCTATAATCATTTTTTCGACCATCACAACATACAGTCACGCTTCTCTGTAAGACTTGCCATGCTTTAATGTCGGAGAGCCGAAACAACCTACATACATTCTTTTGGAACTACATTCTGGATGTATTTGCAATTGACAAAGCGCTAACTAGAGAGCTTCTTTGGTTAAGATAGAAGTCTCAGGAAAGAATGAAAGCCTTATCCAATGCTTCGCAGGGGAGCAACCATAGTGCCAAGCCGATGCTGCGTTCTTATGGTGCTTCTATCAACGAAGTTGAAGATCGTATTCTGTCAGTACCAAGGGGCAATGATGGAAATTTCTTTCTGAAGAATGGGTATTGGATTTAGTGGAGCCATCTAGGATGGAAAGTTAGGTTGTTGTGAACTTCTTGGCTCATTGTTGTGATCCAAACAACATTGTAAGGGATTGGGTTCGTGTGAAGAGGTGAAAGGAATTTGCATTGACCCCATTTGATAGATCCAAAGAGATTAACCAGAATAGACGACTTTCACCTGTGGTTAGAATGAGAAAAGCTATTAAACAGGTACAATCTAAAATATCTGAAGCTCTGTAATTCTTTCTTCGTCTAGGAAAACTCTAATCTTTATGAGCCATGGAAGCAGAAGAATCCCTCAGAGTACGACTCTAGCCAGAGTAAATGATCGATACTTCTTTAGAAAATTGATGCTAAGCTGGGACAGCCTCTTTACTACCCTTGAAGCTGTAACTCTGCGATCGAGTAAAGTGTAGGATTGAAGAGTTAAAATCAGCATTACACAATTGCGAATTGCGAATCAGGCTTCTGAAGACAGGAGAGGAGTGTTAGAAAGAAGAACTTTATCATTCTCATGATCATCAAGTTGAAGAGTCGAGATTACCTCATGAGAGAAGTGATAGTTCAGATTCAAGAGGTAGTTGGTCATCTACAGGTGGATATGTTAAGCATAAAATATGGGCTACAGTCTGATCATAGTCAAGAGCCAGCTCCATTATTTTGGAAATCAAAACCTCTAGGACTTAGGGCGACAGCATATAGTAGTCCATTTTATGTACAAGAATTTGTTTTCTAATAAAGTTTTCTAAAATGAAGTTGATCAGAATCGATGCCTCTTTGCATTCATGCATTCGCACTACATTGCATGCGCATTACATACATTTGCATTAGACCTTTACAAAAAGACCCTAATTAGGTAAAATGTTTCAGTTAACCTGGAAAACATGGAACAAAGGTTGGTGAGGATAGAGCAAAGGCAAATACAGATGCAAGAGCAATTGATCCAAATTCAACAAGAAATGCAAGAGCAAATGCTAGACTTCCAAAAGAACATGATGGGCCAGCTAACTCAGTTACTAGACGGAGGACTTGAAAAAAGAAGTGACCTAGTGACCGAAAATATGGATAATGATAAAGAAATCTTTAGTCCCCAATAAGTGTCCCAACTCAACCAGATGCGCATTCTCGAGTGGTACCTGTCATTATTGGATCTCAATATAGGACCGATACTTCGGTGCTGATGAATTCTCTGAAGAGCCCTGGTAATGAGCAAGACAATCGCGTTGTTTTTGCCTACCAGAGGCAAAGAAAAAGGGAGAAGGGGCTTCAAAAGCCCAAGAGGAAGGATAAAGATGGGGCTAGCAGTGGGTATGCCAAGGTCATTCAAACCGTTCTGATGAACCGACCAAAAAAGCGATTACGATCACCTAGTCCTCCCAAAGCAAAAACCCAATCCAGGATCGTATTCGGAAAAACCTCAGTTCACTCCTATTCCCATGACGTATAGAGAGTTATACCAGAACTTATTTGATATGCATATTGTAGCTCCTTATTATATAAAACTACGCAACCTCCATACCCAAAGATGGTATAACCTAAATGTCCAGTATGAGTATCATGCGGGGGTTACAGGACATTCGATAGAAAATTGCACAGCTTTCAAGAAGTTGGTGGAAAAATTCGTCAAAATGGGTGTTGTGGAGATAGGCGACGCACCAAAAGCAGAAGCATGAACCTGGGAGCATCTTAAGCAATGAAACTGTGGAAGTAATTCCTATAGTATTTAGAAGCTTACCTAGAGTAATGTACGAAGTATACCTGTTGCTTTAAGCCTAGAAGCAATAAGATCCCTTTTGTGAAATAGGCTCATGTTCTGAATTACTACTTCAATAAAATGCATCTTTTGAACCAATATTTTTATTTTCCATGCTATACATTCTATTGAATATTCTTTTATTCTTTATTCATAAATAATCATTCATTCTCTGGAAATTACTTTCATACCGGCGATGGGTCCCGGATATCAATGACATGAGCGACATTACATGCACTCCTTTCTAGTGAGATATGTGTCTAGAAGGATCTAAGGACTTAGAAGATGACAGAAATTGCAACTTACTTCCTAACTTGTTAAAAAGGCGATCCTACCTCATGAAATGTCATTGACACTACAAGCCAACGAGGAGATGAAGATGGAAGCTTAGCTCACCGCAAGAATAAGGCAAGACATTATCGCATGATCACGCTTAGACAAATTGAGGCCACTTGAACGCGGATTCCTATATGTGAGGCATGGGTGCTATCAAGACAGTCTACTCAAGAGCTTTGAGCCAACATCGATTCATATTCATAGCCTTTGGTTACCTTACTAAGAGGGTAAAGGTCGCTTCACATGTCAAAATTACAAAGTCAACGGTCGTCTACTCCAACTTCAAATTCAACTTCCAAAAAAAATTAAAAAAATATATAAAAAAATCAAAAAAAGAAGAAGAAGAAGAATAAAGAGAGAATGGCAATAAAGAATGCGAGAAAAGAAAGCGTGTTGGTATGCAATTTATAGTCCGTCGAAAGATCGGACACCACATCGATCTTGACAAGATAGCCAAAACCATTCAAAATTTTTGAAAAATGACTGAGACTTGTAAAGGTTGGCATAGAGAAGTTACCATTTACCCTTTAGGTTCCTTGAATGTTGGCCAGGACTTTTGCCGGGGCATCTTTCCCATTGGTTTATGAAAGGGAAACAATTGTTGGAAGATAAGATTCTTTTTCCCCAAGCTTGGATTGAATTAGATGAAGCAAAATGCCTCCAGTAAGCTTGATTGAAAGTACTCAGCATGGTCAAATGTACCAAAAACGGACACGGGCTTATGACAAAAAGGTTCGCTCAAGAGAATTTCAGGAAGAGGACCTAGCATCAAGAAAGATTCTTCTTATCCAAGAGAACTCTAAAGGAAAAAGTAAAAGAAGGCCTGTTCCAGGGAAAAATAGGTGTCAACCGAGATAGATGGCAAGGACCTGCCCAATCTAGTGAGTTCAGTTTCGATAAAAAAGTTTTTCAAAAAAAAAACACAAAAACACGAAAAAAGGAAAAAAGAAAAAGAAGGAGAGGCCAAGGCAAAAACCCGCAAAGGGCGCTTTAAGACCAAAGGGTATTTGAGTTGAAAACCCGAGAAAGGCAGCTCAAAATTTTGATCAAAAGTAGGGCGTACGGTAGTCTTACCACGCTTGAGTTAACAATGAAGAAGGATGTTGTGTCTTGGAGCATCGACAAAGTACTCCGGATCCCTTAAACACATATTGAGCCTAAAATGGTCCTCAAGAAGTTTGAGCAGAGAAGCTCAGTCATGATATCTGGGGCACCTAGTTTCTATTTTTACCTTGCAAGATACACTGCCAATAAATTTCTTTCCTAATTGCACTCGCTACCTTTGCTTAACCCATTGGTTTCGAGCTATGCTCCTAACTAACTTCGTTTTTATCTATAGTTATGATCTCTTTCAGACATTTTGCAACGATTAATGGACTAACGACACTTTCACAAAAAGGAGTTTCACATATTACTCTAGGAAACTTCTAAGTAGTATTGGAACTTGAAACAGGACCATTGCTTAAAACTCCTCGAGTTTAGGGGACAGGAATAATGGTGGAGGAAAATTCGAAACTGAGGCTATCTCTTCGGATTGAAAATAGTGATTGAACAAAATAACGAGGTATTACGTAAATAGTATCATCTCGATAAAAAAGGGCAATGTATGAATGGGGAATCATTCGCGCGAAGAATGATTTTGCATCCATCATGTGTGCACACCTGGTCACGATCCACAAGAATGGAAAGGTGCAACGGACCAAATCAACAAATTCTATACCTCTGAGTCGTAGTGGGATTGACTGAAGATGACATAGATTCTACATCCCTGAGTCATAGGGGGACGGATTGAAGATGATACAATTTCTATACCCATAGGGCACAATGGGTTGATCTGAAGATAGTATAGGCCTTAAAGTCCTGTATGTGCCGTGGAGTGCGCCTTGAAGTCACATTGGGGCAAACTGTTTGAGCAAAATACGATTGTTTCTTTGAGTTTCGCAAAGGTACCAAGAATAATGAGATATCGTGGTTGTACTACGGTGGACGACGAAGCGATGACAACCTTAAGCATAAAAATGGGTCATTTCATTTTACATCATTAGGAGCGTGCAATCATCGCATCGTGATCTTTATACATTTTTAACAAAGAATCATTATCATGACATCCTGCATTCATGCAAATGTCCTCCATAATATCATTTAGCTAGGAGCATTCGATTTATTACAATCATTGCATCTTGATCATCATTCTCATGACATTCTGCATTCGTGTAAATGTCATCCATATCACACGTAGTTAGGAGCATTTGAGTCATTCCGACCATAGCATCCACATCCTTTGGCATAAACACAAACATATGAAATCGAGTCTACAGGATATGTCCCCCAGAGGACGGTGTAGCAACACTATTGAAGATTTTCCTATTGCCATCGACCAGCGGTGGAATAGGTTGAAGATTGTCCTATTGCCGTCGACCAGCAGTGGAATAGTTTAAAGATTATCTTATTGCCACTGACCAACAGTAGAATAAGTTGAAGACCGTCCTATTACCACTGACCAGCAGTGGAATAGGTCAAAATTGTAGGTCTTGTCGCCCTAACCAGTAGTGGGGCAAGATCGAAGGCAAATCGTAGCTCCCTAACCAGTAGGGAACATGATTTAGGCCACCGTCCTATTACCACTGACCAGCAGTGGAATAGGTCAAAATTGTAGGTCTTGTCGCCCTAACTAGTAGTGGGGCAAGATCGAAGGCAAATCTTGACTCCCTAACCAGTAGGGAACATGATTTAGGCCACCATCCTATTACTACTGACCAGCAGCGGAATAGGTCAAAATTGTAGATCTTGTCACTCTGACCAGTAGCGGGGCAAGATCGAAGGCAAATCTTGGCTCCCTAACCAGTAGGGAACACGATTTAAGCACCCTCCTATTACCACTGACCAGCAGTGGAATAGGTCAAAATTGTAGATCTTGTCACCCTAACCAGTAGTGGGGCAGGATCGAAGGCGAATCTTGGCTCCCTAACCAGTAGGGAACACGATTTAAGCCACCATCCTATTGCCACTGACCAGCATTGGAATAGGTCAAAAATTGTAGATCTTGCTGCCCTAACCAGTAGTGGGGCGAGATCGAAGGCGAATCTTGGCTCCCTAACCAGTAGGGAACACGATTTAAGCCACCGTCCTATTGCCACTGACCAGCAATGGAATAGGTCAAAAATTGTAGATCTTGTCACCCTAACCAGTAGTGGGGCAAGATCGAAGGCGAATCTTGGCTCCCTAACCAGTAGGGAACACGATTTAAGCCACCCTCCTATTACCACTGACCAGCAGTGGAATAGGTTAAAAATTGTAGATCTTGTCGCCCTAACCAGTAGTGGGGCAAGATCGAAGGCGAATCTTGGCTCCCTAACCAGTAGGGAACTTGATTTAGGCCACCCTCCTATTGCTACTAACCAGCAGCGGCATAGGTCAAAAATTGTAGATCTTGTCGCCCTAACCAGTAGTGGGGCAAGATCGAAGGCAAATTTTAGCTCCCTAACCAATAGGGAACATGATTTAGCCATCATCTCCGTGTCCCGACCACGGCGATCGAATAAGTCAAAAATTGTAATTCATGTCCCTAACTAGTAGGAAGCATGGTTAAGCTTTAGTCCTATTGCCTTAACTAGCGGTGGAATAGGCTGAAGACCAAAGACCTCATTTCTCTGAAGATGCAGTGGAGCAATCTAAAATAAAACAAGTCACATCCCATTGGAGTCGCAGCAAGAGCAAATTGAAGCCACATAGCAGTGGAGTGGATCAAAGCAACAAGATGCGGTGGACAGAAGTGACGCTACCTAGAGAGGAGCACCTGAGAATCACGACTCGGCGAGACCGGGCAATATTGGGCTTCTTTAAGTCTTTACTCTATTCTCGTTACTCGACAAAGAGCAAGAGAGGCATTGTACAAAGCCCAAATTGCGGGCCTATATCAAGACAAACCCTAGCCCATTAAAATCGAAAAGCAAAAACAAAAAAACCTAGCCACCCTTGCCTCTGCCAACTCGCCTCTGGCATCCACCTGCTACACTGCCACCGCCGCGCCAGACCTGCTCCACCTGCCCACCGCCCGTGTCAGCATCGCCCATGACCTGCAAACAGGACCGAACACAGCAAGAAAGCAGCAAGCCACAATAGCAAAAAATCATGTACTGTCTTTCAATCTTGGCTATAAAGCCACAAGAAAACCATTATAATAGGGGGATTTTTTCCGAATTCAAGAAAAAGAAAGAGAAAATACGAACCATCAGAAATCAAAAGAAAAAGAAGGTTGATTTTAATCCTTCCGATTTTATCGTCTGTGATACAACGCTGTTACCTTTGTTTTTTTTTCATTTGTTTTTTTTTAAACTTTTTTTTAACAAATAGAAAAGTTGTAAAAAGAAAAAAGGGGAAAAGTCTCACCGAAGCTTCCACGATCGCAACGTCGGAGTGCTCCCTCCGTCGTCAGACTTGGCTGAGAAAGGGTGCAAAGCCCTCCCCTTCATTTTGGACGTAAGCAGCGAGGCTTCACAGAGGCTTGAAGGAGGGCCTAAAAATTGACCTTAAGCATCGCCACCACCAATTGGTGGTGGCGCGGTGGTATCTTGACGAGCAGTGTGAGAAGCCCGACCGTCGGGCACAAGCGAGGAAGAGAGAAACTTTTCCTCTGTACATTTTGAAACGAAAAAAGTAGTGAGGATTTGTTTTAGGTTCTTTTGGCTTGGGAATTGAAGAAATAAAGATGGGCTTAAGGGTAATTAAAGGCTGCGTTGTTTGGGGTGTTGGGGACCGTTCATATCTCTTTAGTGGGTATTTGCAAGATAAGTCCCTCCCTTTGCGGCGTCGCTCAATTGAATCCCTTTTACTTTTCTTTTTTTAAATTAGCCCCATCATTTTGCTGCGTTTTTCAATTTAGTCCATGCCCGGTCATTTGAAACGTCACATAATCAAAGGGTTGGGTTATTTACTGCTTAGTCCCAAGAAGTCTGCAGCGTTGCGGATCGGTCCTCATCCTTTCTTTTATTTTAAAATTTAACCATAAAATCCCATTTTAATTTCAATTCAATCCTTTTAAGTTGACTCACGATTTTGTACATTTATTATCATTATTACTATATTACTACATCATTATTATCATATTATACTATTATTATTACTTTATTATTATTATTATATTATTACTACTATTATTATTTTATTATTTTATTTCACTACTAGTATCATTTTCATTTCTATTAACACGTATTTATTTACATTTTTACTATTGTTTCGTTTTTATCACTACTATAATTATTACTATTATTATTATTATTTAGTATTTGTATCATTATATTATTATTATTTCTATTATCGTTTAATTACCATATCATTATCATCATTATTATTTTTATTTTTATTATTGCTATTGTTATTACTATTGTTATTACTATTATATTATTAACATATTATTATTTAATTTTTATTAACACATTTTACTTTTATTATTATTATTATTATTATTATTATTATTATTATTATTATTATTATTTCTATACCATTATTATCATTTTGCATTATTATTAGTACTATTATTATTATTATTTTACTACTTTATATATGACTTACTTATTTATCGGTTTACCATTAAAATTCTTTTATTTTCATTTATTGTCATTCTTTTGTCATTTTAACCTATTATTTTCCTTTTAAGTTACATGGCTTGTTAGTTTCATTTTTTTTTCCTGTTATTCGTGCTACTCGTTTATTATTATACTTGTTATTACCATGATTTATTTCTTTTTTATAAACTTGCGTTACATCAATTTTTGTCCGACATAAAATTGTTTTCTTTCTCAAGGCAATGTTCTGTGTTTAAAGATTTGAAAGATCATGCCCTAAAGTATTGGATTTTGATTTTTTCTCGTTTAATCTAAATAATCGGATATCCTTTTAAAACAAATACATTTTTTAAACAAAAGCTTATTCTCGTGAACTCGAAACATCGTGTCCTAAAGCATTGGATGTGATGTTTTGTATCCCGAGATAAGATTTTCTAAACTAAGGCAATGTTTTGTATTTAGAAATTCGAAAAATAGTGCCCTGACGTGCTGGGTTGCGATTTTCCGTTTAACTAAACAACTTAACATCGCTTTTACGAAGTTTTGCGAATCACGAGACGACTTTGATTACGAGGGATTAAAACATCGTGTCCTAACGTGCTGGATGTGATGTTTATATCTTTTCGGAACAAAGAAATCTCAAGATTTGACTCGAGTCTTTTCTTTAAATTAATACGACACGATGTATTTTGTATAATTGCTATACCCCATTTAAAGGTTTTGAAATAAAGGCAATGTTTTGTATTTAAGAATTCGGGGAATAGTGCCCTAACGTGCTGGGTTACAATTTTCCGTTTGACTAAGTAACCAAACATCCTTTTGATAAACTTCGTAAAATAATGAGATAGCTTTGATCACGAGGGTTTAGAATATCATGTCCTAACGTGCTGGATGTGATGTTTGTACCCTCTCGGAACAAAGATATCTCCAATATCCTAATACCTTTTAAAAGATCCGTATTTTAAAACCTTTTCAAACTTTCGACATTAAGACACTAACTAATCATTTTGGTACCAATTTTGGGCTTATCGAGGGTGTTAACCCTTCCTCGTGCGTAACCGACTTCCGAACTCGTCTTTTGGATTTCGTAGACCAAAATCGTTGTTTTGATAAATCAAACTGTTTATTAAAAATAACCATTTTACGAGGTGACCCGATCACACCTTAACAAAAAGGATTGGTGGCGACTCCCTGTTTTTATTTTTAAAACCCAAAGTCGAACCCCTCCTTGTTTTTTTCCAAAAAATGGTTACGACAGCAACAAAAGCACATCAAAGTAAAACACATAGACTTTAAGTTTTTGGTTGTTAAAGTAAAAGTTCAGATTGGTTAGGTGCTTATAAAGCATATTAGGTCAAACTCCATAATTGTAGATCTGCTTACTAAGGAACTACACCTACGGTTTTATAAGAGCACATTGCTCATATGGGTGTAATGTCATTTAAAGGATATTTGGTTTTAGTGGGATTTTTTATTTTTAAATGCTTTTATGTTACAGACACTTTTTTAGTTATTAAGTTTATTTTCTGCAGAAATAAAGTTTATTTGGTTTATTCACACTCTGATTTTGGTAAGGTTTGATCTCACTAAAGAGGACCAGTTGGAAATAGACATGTTTAGATCATATTGCATGTAATTTCCATGCTACACATCCATACTTAATCTATGTCATTTGGTTGTGTTAATATATGTGATCATGGATAGATTTAGTTACGATATATGTAACGAAAGTCGCCTTGGTTCTATGTTAACATTGTAACATCCTAAATTTTTGGGCCTATGCGTTTAATGGGTGAATATGTAGAATGGGTTAATTTAAGTGTTAGGGGCCCATATTTTAAGTTTTAAGGAGCCCAAATCTTCTAATTTAAGTTAGTTAAATTTGGCATTAGGGATTAGGGAAGTGGACGGCACAATGCTATTTTTTTGGAAATTTTATTATATTTATTCTATGTGGATAATAAGCAGATAAAGGCTATTATTTAGGGATTTAGTCTTTAAGGATAATAAGCAGATAAAGACTATTTTTGAGGATATAATAGATTAAGATAAGGGAAAAGGGATAGGAGCTATCATGTGTGGCAGTGTTGGCTGAAAATCAATCTACGCTAAAGGGAGGAATCAGTTTTCTATATAAAGAGGGGTGTGCAAATTTTGGAAGCCTTTCTTTTATTTTCTTTTCTCATCTTCTTCCTCTCAAAAGTCGAAAACCACCATTTTCTTCACCCTTTCTTCCTCTCTAAAATTTCCGGTTGGTAGAATCTTTTAACCTCTATTGTTATTTTTCTTCTAATCCCTAAAAGTCAAATCACATCTCTATTATTCTATTCTTCTCCTTAATATTCATTGGCCAAATCTCTCTTAGCCATCTCTTCAATTCTTAAATATTCTAAAACCAAAATTCTTAGATCTCACCTCCGAAGTTGCGAATTTTCTTGATGAAAGTCTGCCTTGTGCGAATCAAGAAAACAATAGGTATGTGTCGATTTTGAGTTTCAATATTTCTCTGGCTTTTCAAAGTCCCTAGCGAATGGCTATTTAGTGACTAATCAAGGGTTTTCTTATTTTCAGCATTTCGGGATCGAAGAGGAGTCCAACGCTAGATCTCTAAGTCAAAGATCAGTAACACTCAAGTTGTGTTATTTTTGGGATTTCAAGGTAAGGAGATTGGTTTATTTATAAATATATGAAATCGGGTAGAACACTAACCATGGATGAATATAGGAGAGGCCCTATTTTCACATCTTTTCGACTTTTTAAGCAAAGTTGTAGATCGGGATAACAAGGATATCGACTAAGAATATTAGATTTCGCGATATCAGGTGTGTAACAGTTCCACACCATCTAGATCTGTTTGTTAATATATGTTTATAAGTTTTATATGTTCTGATAAATGCC
This sequence comes from Gossypium rotundifolium, assembly GCA_025506655.1. Taxonomy (NCBI): domain Eukaryota; kingdom Viridiplantae; phylum Streptophyta; class Magnoliopsida; order Malvales; family Malvaceae; genus Gossypium; species Gossypium rotundifolium. The sequence continues at coordinate 160,839,937 of CP106732.1, read as the reverse complement.
GAAATTCTGACATAACGATTGAAAACTAAAGAGGGTAAAGCAAATCACGGGTTAGTGATCCTGTCATTCTAAGTGAATGTTCGATTAAATGAGATGTATCTGTTGACTTTCTATAATTGCATGGGTTGGGTTTGATGAAAGGAGGAAGTTATACGTTGTAGGGATTTTTACCGTGATCTATTGTAGCAGTTTTTACCGTGATCTATTGTAGCGATTTTTACCGTGATCTGTTGTAGCGGCTTTTGCCGTGATCTGTTGTAGTGGCTACGGCCATGATCTGACGATGAGCAGCATGACTGCCATCCAGGCGTGTAGCGGTGTGGGTTGATTGTAGAAATCCCCAATGGTGTGAATGGCTGGTACGGGGGCGTGTAGTGGATGGAAACTTAGGATTTGGGGTTGGGCTTGCATATTATTTTTATTATGTATATTAATCTATTTATTCTGTTTTATGGGGCTAAGGCCCAATCTAATGGTGCATGAGGGTTGCACACTGAGTCTCGCGACTCAACTAATTAATTAACATTTCAAGTAGCATTTAGTGCATCGGACCGGGCTGGAGAGGAGCGCAAGGTGGCCATGCGAAAGAACATTTGGATCCAGCAAAAAGACTCTAGTTATTATTTTATATTCTTATTTAATTGATTTTAAATCTTTGTGATAAGGCCATGGGCCACCGGTTTATATTTTGTTTTATTACGGGCTTTTATTACTTTTAGTTATTTAAATTTTTATTTTAATTGAACTAAGGCATGTATTTAAATTTGGGTTTTAATTCATAAAGGCATATTTTATTTAAAACTATAAATTATAAATTTTTCCGAATAAAAGGTTAAACTTTACCAAAATGTTTTTTGAAAATGCGACACGTTTTACAAAATTTCCTTAGTGACATACCAGATTCGGTTGTAGTGTTTGGGCCGGGTTTGGGGTGTTACAAACATAATTAATGGACGAGATTGTTCGGAATACCTTTTGGATATGATAGTAAAATTTTGAACTCATAAGGTTATATAATGACATGTAAATTATAAAGTAATTAGTATATATATGTGGTCCAAGTGGGAGATTGTTGGAAAATTTGGACATCACATATATAATAATGATAATTACATGTTATTATTTACTATCATGATAGGTTTGCCCAAATTAAAAGTGATCTAATTTGGTTAGAATTTTATTGGGCTTTTAATTATTAAATAAAATATGTGTTAAATATGTGTAGATATTTTCTAATCAAATTCTAATTATGATGGGCTAATTAGAATTTGATTAGAACTAATATGTCAAGGTTATAAATATTAGGTTATGGTCCCCAAATTATAGACAAGATATCTTTCTAATATCCCATCATTAGGAAAGAGAGCATATATTCTCTAAATTTCTTGTGTGCTAATTTGGAAGATCAAATCCCAAAATCTGTAAGCGCAAGGAATTCATGGATTCGAGTGCGCTTCGCATTTAGTTTTATTCTTCATTTATTCTTGATGATTTGACATGATAGATCCTGGTTTATTAAGTTTTATTTCAGATTTATTTTACAAATCTAACATTATCAAGTCTTTCTCGTATATTGTTTCCCAATATTTGACCTCTTTCCTAAGTAAACCATGGTCCAAAGTAGCCAAAGTCCACCAACTGACAAAATTACAAAGTTCAACGAAAAGTTTCCATTCTGGCCTCTTCTCTCAAAGCCCCGTCTTGCTTCTCATCAGCAAAGAGAATATCGTTAAAATCTCCTCCACCCAGCCAAGGTAATGAATTATTCCTCCCCAACGATCGAAGTAACTCCTATGTCATCGCTTTCTCTCTTACATCCGGAGCCCCATAGAAACCCCTAAATCTCCATTTTTGATTATCTTCCTCTCATTGGATTTCCACATCAATATGGTTTGTGGAGTGTAACAGTCCAATTTATACCCTAGTTAGAACAGTGGTTTCGGGACCACAAATTCGAGTCCGTATAATATTTTAATATTATTTTCTGTGTCGTTGATATGTGACTAAACATGTGTTAAATTTTTATAAGTTAATTTGTCCGTCTGTGTGTTTAATTTGAAAAAGGATGAAATTGCATTGAATGTGAAAGTTACTTGCTATTTGTTAAAGCACCTATGTGTTGTGGCTTTTAAAAGTTATGGCCTTAAGTGGCAATTGAACCACTATTTTAGTTGGTGGGTGGTTATGGTAAAAAAATGACCTTATTATTTATGTTATAAAAATTTTGTTTTATAAGGCTAAAATTGGAAGTTGTTTATTAATGAATAAGTAACAAAAATTGGAATGAAAATAAGCATTCATTCATGCATTCTTCACCGAAAAATCAAAAGAAAAGAAAGGTTTATAAGCTCTCATACATTCGACACATACAAGCTTGATTCAAGGTAAATTTTTAGTCGATTTTCGATAATTTCTACATTTTTGCAATCGTTGCTTTGAGAGCTAAAAAACCCATGTCTCAATTTGATGAATTGATGTTGTTCATATGAAATTTCATTGATATTATGTTGAGCTTTTGATAATTTATGGTGTTAAATGAAAGTTTGGAGCTAGATGAATATGTTTTGTTCTTGAATTTTTGATGAATTTAGCTAAATAGGGCTAAATTGAGAAAATAGCAATTTGAGGGACTAAATTGAAAATTTGATGGAAAATATGGACTTGTATGGTAGCTAGAGAAATTTGGCTATCCATGTGTGTGAACAAATTTTGTATATTTGATGTTTTGAAAAAAATGGACTAAATTGATAAATTATGAAAGTATGAGGGTTAATTTGCAAATAGCCCTGAATGTGTGTCCTTGGATTGAATTGAATGAATTAGTGAATAAAAGGGTTAATTCTGAATATGTTTAGATCAGGAAACGAGGAAAACGGACTTAAAACGCGGGAAAGCGAAAGTAATAGAGTAGCCATTTCCATTCCGTTAAACCGAATCCGAGGTAAGTCACTATGCAAATAAACGCACTTGTATGAAATTGTTGTTGCTCATATGACTAATGTTGAAAATGAATGCTTATGAGAGGTTATGCATATGAATTTCGAGATAAGTTCGATATAGTGACAATGTCCGAGAAGTCCCATACGAACCTAGGAATAGATAGGATTAGCTATGTCATGACATAGGAATCTGTTCTGTTTTATCATGTAAGACCACGTCAGGGACGTTGGCGTTGATTTGAGATTTTGTGTAAGACCACGTATGGGACGTTGGCATCGATATGAGTTTTACGAGTAAGACCACGTCTAGGACGTTGGCATCGATATGAGCTTTACGTGTAAGACCATGTCTGGGACATCGACTTCGTATTGATTCGTATAAGACCCCGTCTGGGACAGTGGCATCGATATCCGAGTGCATGTAAGACCTCTTCTGGGACGTTGGCATTGTACGACTATTTCGATCTTTCTGAGCATCCTACTAGATTCCTAAAGGTTCAATGAGCAAGTCTGTGATACGAATTGTAAATCCGAGCTATGATCAAATAAGTGAACGAATGTTCGTTTTAGGTACATTGAATGTACAATAAGTGTGTATAAAAAAGTAAGTACCTATATGACTTTGATTTGAAGAAAAGTATGATTGAGTATGATAAGGTGAATGAGATGCAAGAATGATTATGAAAGAGCTATGTATACATATTATTATTGAATTGTGAATATGGCAAATATGGTCACAAGTATATGAACCAAAGCACGTTAGTGATAGTATGCTAAGTGTTTAGGATGTGCCAATATATCTACTTGCGTAATATGCATTTTATGCTAAGTTTGTTTGTATATTGACTTACTAAGCTTTTGGAAAGCTTACTCTGTGGGTGTTTTCTCTATTTTATAGGTCGTCTAAGCTACTAAAGGCTCGGGACCATCAAGGATCGTCATCACACTACTAAACTCTTTTTGGTACTATTTGAAAAATGTATATAGCTAGATATGGCATGTATAGGCTAAATATATGTATATGTTTATGAAGTGAACTTAGCCATGGTTTTGGCTAGTTTGGAGTTGATTAAATGCCTGAATGAATGAGTTATATGATGTATATTTTTGGTATGGTTTGGAGCACAAGAAATGGTCAAGTTTTTGAGTAAGTTTTGGATGAATTATACTTGTGATGATATGATTTTTAGTTTTGTAATTTGGCATGAATGAAATTTGTATTGAATGTATAAATTGATTGGTCAATTTGGTATGTTTTTGGTTTCCATATATGCATGATATGATTTGGTAAATGTTTCTTGTAGGTATGACCCAATTGGCCAGTGGCATTTTGGTCTTGCAAATGACCTATAGTGTCACACGGCCATGGCACACGGGCGTGCCTAGGGACCATGGGGTAAAGTCAGTAGCTAACTTAAGAGTACACGACCATGGCACACGGACGTGCCTAGAGGCCGTCTAAGAAAGTCAGTATATGGCTTAGTAGGACACGGGCTTAGCACATAAGGGTGCTTGATAACCGTGTTGTTTTGGCAGGATTGACCACGGTCAAGGTATACGGGCGTGCTTGGCGGTCGTCGTGTATAGTCAGGTTCATCCACGGGGAGGACACACTGGTGTGTCTAGCAGCCGTGGAGGTCACACGGTTGGCTCTCATGAGCGTGAATCCCCTATTTTTTAGAAAAGTTTTTGAGTTTCTGAGAACTTTTGTATATGTTTTGTTTTAGTCCCAACTCGGTTTATAAGCATGCTTAGGGTCTCGATGACTCACATAAGGGACTTGTGTGTATGGTTGATGAATGAAATGAATGAAATATTATGGAAGTTTCTGATCTGTCTGGTAACTCCTTTAACCCTAGTCCGGCGATGGTTACGAGTTAGGGGTGTTACATGGAGAAACTCTTCAACGTAACTAAACGACCCCCATTACACCCGGTAATTAATCCCCCCCGAGTTCCCTCCGCAGGTACATCCACACCATTTAGAAAACCACAACGACTCCTAACATTTTCCATTCAATTAACAGTCAATTTTGTCTCCATAAAAAGACAATTTGGGGATGATAAATTTTCATCATATGTTGAAGGCAACGTATTGCTCGCGACTCCCCAATCCACGAACATTTTAGCATAAAATTTTCATCGCTTTCATTCAGCGTACCCTTTGGTAGTCGCCGATACGTTTTTAAGATGAACTGATTACCCACTACTAATCTCCAACGAATCCTGAACATTGGAAACATTGGAAATTAAAATCTCGAACCTTTTTCATTTCTTCCCCTCTTCATTGGAAATTGACTCCTCCTCCAGATCACATTCCATTCTCATCGAACCCAAACCATTACCTCGATTCATGTCATCTATGGCCTTAGTTGAATCCATCTCATTCATGCGAGATTCTAGCTGTTGACTTTTACAAAGTGCCAAATCTTTTCCACTAAAATGGCGAGATTCCTGCATTTTATTTGAAATATATGGAGATTTGGAACCTTCCAAATTTATTCTAAGAGTAGAATTAAAATCTTTCCATGATCCTCTCCCATGAATTTGCACCCTCCTCCCTTAGCCAGATGCTGCTAACGGTGGTTGCCTTCCTTGTCTGCGCCCTCAAAGTTAGATCCCATTCCATTTCCACTTCCTGCAACCCACATTGTAACCTTTTTGGGCAGAAGCTGTCTCTATGACCAAGACAACTACATAAAAAACAAAACAAAGTTAACTTTTCGTATTTGAATTTTGCGTAAGTAAAGTTTGATTTAGACAACATGATTTTCTTTTGTCTTTTCAGGGGCTTTCTAACATCGATTTGAACTCGAATACGCATAAAATTCTTGTAGCCATTTGATAAGTTCTTCATATCGTATTTCAGAAATTTACCAATGAAATTTCCAAATACACCGCCATAGATTTTTTGATAAACCCTAGAGGCAAGTCATGAATTTGCACCCACCAATCCGAAAATACAAGAGGAATAGACAATGGATCTTCATTCTCATGGATTCTATGGAGGATCAGCAGATGGTTGTTGAAAATCGAAGGAGAACCGATAATAACTCGATGAATGTCTACTTCATTAAAAAATTTGAACAAATAGCGCTTTTCACCTAAATCTGAAATTTGAACACCCTCCAATGGGTGCCAGAGATTTGCCATGGTATTTCTCATGGCTGGGAAATGGACCACACTTGCAGTTAGGAAGCATCCAACCAGATAGAAACTAATCGCTGGACCCAGTGCTTCGTCCCCAATCAGAATAGAAAAAGCATCCTCTTCGCCATCCTCTAAACTCAAATCCTCCAGACCTCTTTCCATAAGTTTCTCTCACAATAGGCAAAAAGACCCTCAAAGACCGGCAGAATAACTAATCTTCAAAAACCAAGGAATCAATGGACAAGAAGACTGAAAAATAAAAACTAGGAAAAACCCCAAAAGGTGCCAAAAGGCAATGACAGAGAGGCGTCTTAGGAGGCACCTTTTTGGTTCATTAAATTTTATATATAGATAGATATATTAAATTTTGGTATTTAAACTTTTTATTTTTCATTCGATATTTGAACTATTATTTTCATTTCAATTTATTTAAAAAATAAAAAGTTGGACATGTGAATTTTTTATTAAATGCTAGTAACTTTTAAATAAAATGATTGTGAAATAACTTATTAATGATGAATTTAACTATATTTTTATGAATAAATTAGTATAATTTAATAGATATAAATGGGGATAAAAATTGATATATATATATATATATATATATATATATTATATCACAAGGTACATAGAAAATTAAGAAAGCAATATGAAATATATATCTAAAACAATAAGAAAACAATATATATTATATATTAAACAAACGTGGGTGATCTTGGATTTCATAAGTACAATAAAAAACTTTAATGATAAACCAAAAAGTCAAATAAATTTGTTTTATTTATTAACCTATATCTATTACACTCCATTTTTGGTTTGATTGCAACCTTTTTAGCATGTTCTTCTCGTGCTTGTCTTGGATTTTACACATGTCATTTTTAATTCCACAATCTATATGTCTATTTTAATTTTTTTAATAGCATCTAAGAACTTGTGGTTGTGTTTTACATTTGTTTGTTCACTAATAGTGAAATTTTTATTTAATGTGTAATAATACGGTAATAAATTTTAAAATAAATAAATTTGAAGTTAAAAAATTAACTCACTAAATCACATAGAAACATGTTTAGAAAGTATAACACATTAAAATTTAGATAAAATAAATTATTAATTTGTAACAATTCATATAAGTTTATGAAATGAACACAAATTATTTTTTTAAAATGAATCACTATGATCAAGTACACTTATTGAGGATAAAATGAGGAAATAGGTCGAAGTGATGGTTCACATGGTAGCGTGTGAAGAGCTGTGAATTAAAGGTTGTGGTGTCTTTTAATTTGGTTTTTTTAGGTGGAAAGAGTAGAAGGAAAAAAAAAAAAAAACCCTTTCCCCATACTAGAGTGAGCTATTTATAAGTGTGGATGGCCTTCTCTTAACCTGAGGTCTTAATATGTGTATGGCACATGTTCCATCATAGTCGATCATTGGAGAGGCACGATAGTTTCTAGGTGAGTGGCAATGGGTTGGAGATAGGTTAGGCGAGATTCATGTGTGAGTTATGCAAGGAAAGACCTAACACATGTTCCTGGCAATGTAAGCTAAACGAGTTCCAAATAGGTTGATATCAGTTAGATTTGATTTAGTTTTTTGGATTTTCTGAACCAACCATCGATTAAGCCATCCTTATTTCATGAGATAGAAGTTGAATAAAATACTTAAAAGTTTTTCTAAATATGAAATTTTGATTCAAAATTGTAAAAGGTTGTATAAAGATATAATAATTAGACGCTGTTAGGATCGTCCCGATTAAGCAAAAAGTAAAAATATAGCGGAATAAATTGAGAAATTGAACACACAAATTTAACGTGGAAAAACTCCTCCAAAGAGAATAAAAAACCACGGGCAAAGATAATTTTACTATAATGGCAAAAGAACGAAGAGTACAAAAGATGGAGATAAAAACTAAACCCCGAAAACCGAAAACAAAGAACCCTCAAAATGTAAACACAAAATTCTCTAAATGTGTTATGAGTTCTAATATCTAATGGGTATTTTATTTCTAAGGTTGTAAAAAAGCCTATTTATAGGCTAAATTCATTAGTCAAATAATAATAAAATAATCTAAACTAATCGTGTTTGATTGAAATAAATAAACATAGTTTAACTAGAAGATTACTTCTCAAATTTGGTGAAATAGAGTCATACTTAACAAATCTCCACCTTGACTCATACTTCCACAATGCCATCTTTGCCAAAGCCCGCAACGAGCCTATCCTGAACCATGCAGGGAATTAACTGAGTCAAATCTATGCTTAGAAACTGGAAGACTTCTAGCCTTCGACTTGTACACTGCCAAATCAAAACTAACCCGGGTTTGATTTTCACAAACACAGTGCCTTAACTTTTCAAAACCTGCATCCAAAAGAGAACCTCTCTTCAACAAGCGGTCATACCTTTTCCCTCCTATGACCAAGTTGCCTCCGCTCTAAATGAGTTGACTTGACTCATAATGAGACGAGGATGTCCAATTTCACCGTCACTGAGAACCTTCTAGAATATAAAGATCGCCAGTTCTTTTACCTTTTAGCAAAATGATAGCTCCACGAGATACTTTAATGCCTCTCGACTCGATGTTGATTCTGCATCCTTTCAAGTCTAAAATACCCAAGGAGATGAGATTCTTTTGTAAATGAGGTACATACCTGACATTTGAGAGTGTCCTAATCGTCCTATCGTGTATCCTAATTTAACAGTACCAATACCAATTACCTTACTAGATGAATCGTTTTCCATGCACACAAGTCCACCTTCAATCGAACTGTATGTGGAGAACCATTCTCTATTGGGACACATGTAGAAAGAACATCCCGAATCTAGAATCCACTCGGACGTGAGCTTGGAGTTATCGCTCGTTGACACTAACAAGAAATCATCACTGCTTTCATCGGCCAAATTTGCACCAGCTACATCTTCCTCGTTACTCTCAGCAGCTCTTTTCTTTTGCAGTTTATAACAATCTGCTTTGACGTGACCTAACTTTTTACAATAGCGACACCTTTTGTCTCATTTCTTTGATGCTATCAAAAAGGAAGCTTGCCTATCTGCCTTGCTATCCAAATGAATCTCATTGTCGAGTTTGTCTCTACTCAACAAATGACCCTTCACATCTTCGAATGAGAGTTTGTCTCTGCCATAAATCAGGGTCTCCCTGAAAGACTTGTATGAAGGGGGTAAAGAGCACAATAATAGCATAGCCTGATCTTCATCGTTAATATGAACCTCAACATTCTTTAAATCATTTAAAAGAGTAATGAATTGACTGATGTGATCTCTAAGAAGCTCACCTTCGTTCATGTGAAACGTAAATAGACGTTGTTTCAACACTAAACGGTTAGGGAGAGACTTAGTCGCATAAAGAGTTTCTAAAATTTTCCATAAGACGGATGAGGTTTTCCCCATCAATACCTCCTACAATACTGTATTCGCGAGGCACAACTGGATTGCAGACAAGGCCTTTTCATCAAGCTCTTCCCATTCTATTTGATTTAGATTTTAGGCTTTTTTCCCGGTAACAACCTTTTTCAAACCGGATTGAACTAGAATTGTCATCATCCAAACTTGCCACAGATTGAAATTTGTCTCACCATCAAATTTCTCAATTTCAAACCTTGCTGCTGCCATATTTGAATGGGCTGATCTATGAAAATTAAACTAGCTCTTGATACCACTTGTTAGGATCGTCCGATTAAGCAACAAGTAAAAATATAGCGAAATAAATTGATAAATTGAACACACAAATTTAACGTGGAAAAACTCCTCCAAAGAGGATAAAAAAGCACGGGCAAAAATAATTTTACTATAATGGAAAAAGAACGAAGAGTACAAAAGATGAAGACAAAAACTAAACCCCGAAAACCCGAAAACAAAAAACCCTCAAAGCGTAAACACAAAATAATAATATCTAATGGGTATTTTATTTCTAAGGTTGTAAAAGAGTCTATTTATTGGCTAAATTCATAAGTCAAATAATAATAAAACAATCTAAACTAATCAGTGTTTGATTGGAACAAATAAGCAGAGTTTAACTAGAAGATTACTTCTCAAATTTGGCTGAAATAGAAGTTCCATACTTAACAGACGCGTATTTTTTAAAGTTTAGATCTTTTATAATATAATGTACTTCTAATTTTACTTCAATTGAAAACATATAATAGACTCTTATGGAGTTTTCAATTACATTAGCGAACTAAATATTATATTAATATTAATTTTAAAAATATTTTCAACCATGAAGAATTGTTTGATACATGTCACTTCCATAATATTAAATTGCATAATTTTTTTTGGTGTATTACAATAACAGGATAAAGTCCAAACAACAAACGCGACTAACAAGACTCAAATTCAGGCTACATCTGGGGTGGTTAACACCCATGACTATCAGGCCATCACATTAAAAAATGATAAACAAAAAATATGCATTACATATTATATGATAACACAAGCATAATGATATTTTTATCTCCAAAAGATGAGTATCAATTTTTTAACAATTCTCCATAAAACAAGATTAGAAACATCAAAATAAACATTCAAAGGGGATTTATTATCACTTTAGAAATTTTCTCTTTTTCTTTCAGTAAAATAAACTAAATATTTTAGAGTGAAACATATTCTAGACCAGTGGCATTTGGTACCACATTTATGACAAATAGTTTCATTGTTTTGCATACTACAATTTTTTGGAAATAACTTACTAATATTTTTTATTCAATGAAATAACATACTAGTAAATAAGTTTACAAATAACAACATACATAACATGGTACATTGGAAATTAGTATAGATAGTATAGTAATGAAAGAAAAGGCTAGCAACTAGAAGAAAAGAAAGCAAATGTGACTATTGTTATTTTAGTAAAAAAAATATGAAAGAAAGAAAATGTGAAAGCAAATATGTTGGAAGCACACTATAATTTGTTGCATTGTTTAGAAGAAAATATATTTTGCTGATATCTAGCCACATCCTAACTAACTCTAAAAATCATGTTACAAACTAAAAACTTCCTAAAGACTTGGTCTACAGACCTATTATTCAGTAAGTCTAAGGCACATTCACGACACTCCTATTTGCCATAGTAATTGTAGAGGCCTAATTTATTTCTCAAAACTTCCAACTCTAAATTTTGAAAGAGCCTTGGTTAACACATCTCCACTTTGATCTTCAACCTTGAAATAAATTAGCTTGATTTCAACAATCTTCTGTTGTTCTCTCAAATGATAAATTTTGATCTTGAAATGTTTTGTTCTTCCATGGAAAACAGGATAATTTGAAATTGCAATGGCAGCTTGAAAATGCACTTCACTGCACAATGCATAAATCTTGAGCGTAAACTTACTGCAAACAATATGTCTGGTCTTGTGGCTATGAGATACATGAAACAACCGTTTAGACCTCTATATTGACTTTCGTCAACTTTTTTAGCTCCATCCTCTTTGCTAAACTTCTCATTTTGAATCATTGGTGTGCTGGTGTTTTTACAGTCCTCCATGTGAAATTTCTTGAGGATTTCTTTTGCATACTTCTTTTGGCATATGAAGACTCCATCATGATCTTGCTTCACCTTCATGCCCAAAAAATAAAACATCAAACCAAGGTCTGTCATCTCAAATGCTTCAAACATTTTAGCTTTAAACTCTTCCACTAATTCTTGTTGCTTCTTGTTACAAGAAGATCATCAACATAAACATACACTACAATTAAATTAGCATATGTTTTCTTCATATATAGTGTATCTTCACTAGGACATTTAACAAATCCAAGGTTTTGAAGATATTCATCAATCTTGCTGTACCAGGCCATAAGATCCTGTTTAAGACCGTATAAGGCCTTGTTTAACATGTAGACTTTCTTCTCCTGTCCCTTGACTTAGAATCCCTCAGATTGCTCTACATAGATTTCTTCTTAAAGATAATCATTTAAAAATGCAGATTTTACATCCAACTGATAAATCTTCCATCCCATTTGTGCATCCAAAGCAAGTAACATCATGATTGTATCTAAACGTGCTATAGGAGTGAAAGTTTATGAAAAATCCACTCCAAACACTTGACTGTACCCCTTCACAACTAGTTTGGCTTTTTTTATTTATTTATAGAATTAATTTTGATTCTGTAAACCCATTTAACTCCAATGACCTTTCTATGTTGAGGCCTGTCCACCAACTCCCAAGTGTCATTCTTCTCGATCATCTTTAGCTCTTCTCTCATTGCTTCAATCCACTTGTTATACTTCTCAACTTCTTTAAACTCGGTACACTCAAATACAACAACATTGCACCTTTCATAAATTTTAGATAATGATCTTGTGCCTCGAACTGAAACATCATCTATGTTGTCATCAAGGTACTATGGAGTCTCTAACTATTGTTTTGTTGTTGGCTCCTCCTCCATTAGATTTAGAGCAAAGCCTTTTGATTTCTTTTTCGGACGTTTGTTGTTCCCAACTTACAGCCAAATGATCTTCTTCGCTATTCTCATACCATGAACTATTTCGAGTGTAGGTTCGAACCAATTGAATTGAAACACAGAACTAGAAATTTTTTTTCTCCTTTTGGGGTGAAAACGAAATTCTCTCTTCTTTAATAGAAATCAATAAAATTGTTATTTTGAAAAATATGTTTATAAGTTGAGAATAAATTCTCTCTGTTTTTTGGTAGAACAACAATCTCTTAAAGTTGTGTTAGTAGCTCTACCGGTTTTATCTATTTATAGGAAGAGAAGGTAGAACCCTTGTAGAATTGTAAATTTTTGTTTTAAATAAAAAAACATCCTACTTAGAGTAGGAAAGGGGTGAACGACTCACCCTTGCGACTCACCCTTGTATTTCTACTAGGGTTGTCTCCCCTTTCATGTTATATGAGGGGTTTTAAGCCTCTCTCACTTCAAGTTCAATTACTAGTACTTCCTGGACCTTTTTAACCCAATACTCCGTAATATGATCCAACCCGAATCAGTTTTTTTATTTCCTAAAATAAACTTTAATATTTACATATTAAATAATATTCTCATCCCAAATTTATCTCAGTAAATTTTTTGATAATTTTACCCATGGTAAAATTTGGAGAAAGTTCGTTCAATATGTCACAACTCAACATTTTCACTATGACCGAATGGTTTATTTTCATTTTCGGGCTTCAAAACAGTCCAAAAAATATAAACTCATTCTTCCATCATTTTTAAGTAATCCTATATAGGATTGTAAATTTCCATTTCCTTTTTTCGAAACCTACATAATTTCTAAATGTTTCCATTTTTCCATTTCGGAGAAAACCATAATCATTTCTGAATGTTTCCCTTTTTTTTTCCTATTTATTCTGTTCATTTATATTCAAACATGCAATTCATTTCTGGTTTCAACAAGCTAGCGGAGGGACCTATTAGACATATATAATTGAGGCTTAAATGATTTATAATTAAGTTTCGGCTTTTCGCCTATTAATTATAAACTCATTTAGTCATGAAGTCATTCCACTATAGTATCGTGATTGAGCTCTCCTTAACAATATATCATTACGAAAGCAACTACTTAGTGCTCATTTAATGACCTTGTTATAAGTGTGTTACTCTTATAGGATATCCTTGATCTCTTTGGGATAATATCCTCTCTCCCAATATAATCCTATTTTATCTCATGGTAATCATTACATCTTCTTTCATAAAAAGTCAATCACTATCAAATAATAATTAAGTCATCCATCACAAAGACGGACGACCTGTAGCTATGCTTACTTTTCATCGACCATGTAATGTCAATGAGAGTATATCATTTACCTTTAATTACGTAAAAAAATATTTTGAAAAAAATATTACGTAATACAAATAACGGAATAATCCTAGATATACAAATTATTTTTGTAACATTGGCACTCTTTGATGTGCTTGACACATTACTTTAATTAAGTCAAGTTTCTATTGATAATATCCTCAAATCATAACAGTTTTGTAAAAGTTAAACTTAGAAAAATTCGTGAATTTTGCACAATGAGGATTCATTTATTAAATGAAAATGATATTTTGAAGAAAGGTAATCATAAATTTTGAATATAAACTATAAAAATAGATATAAAAATTTGTATTAATTTTTTATCGGTCATGGAAATTGAGGTTTTTTTTTACTGATAGTAAAAAGAATTATATTGGTTTCAATTTGACCAATGACAATGTGTACTTGTGAGTATAAAATTTTCTATTATTAGAAAAGAGACCAAATGTAATCCCAATTTAAGCAAATATTGATTGCTTAGCCTTAGCATAGCCGATTTTGAATTTGACTCACTGACTTTTTTCATTTTCAATTTTTATTTTCTACAGTAATTAACTACAAATATAAAGGAAACATGAACCCAATGACATGCTAATACAAATAACTTATAGTTGACTTAAATAGAAAAAAGAAAAAAGCTGAAAAATAATAGAGCATAAAACTAAATACAAAAGTGACCCACGTATCATTTACAGAAATAAATAATAAAATATATTTATCACAATCACAACATTAAATACAAAAGTTGTGTAATTTCCTCTCTATAAGTAGATATTGTCAATTTAAGAAAAATCCAAAGCATCCCATCATACTAGTAATGTAATATTTGGGTTTTTTTTTCAATCTTTTCTATTAAATTTCAGCATAATTTCTCATAACAAAATGAGAGGATTTTGAACAAATTATCAAACTTCAACTAAGGTTTGCCCTTCGTCTTTAACACAACTTTTTATTATTATATTTGAAACACCCACACCCGCCCACGAGAATGGACCGGATCTCGTATGTTCCTCAAGTAACCCGGTTCAAATTCATTTTCACACTTAGAGAAAATTTGTAAATTTTAGAAAACTATTGTTTTGAGTTGGGCTTAGATTGTAAACCCATTTATTTATACTTGTAAACCCATTTAATTAAATACATCCAAAATAGTTCTTAGCATAAAACTTAATAGTAAAGCAAAAATAAAGAGAAATCCTTTGGGCCTTATGGCCTTATTACATCAAGTAAAACCCAAAATAAAATAAAAGTAAAAAGTCCAAACTAAATAAAATCTCGAATGTAGCATGGCCACCTCAACGTCTCACCGCCGGTCCAATCACCGTTCATCACCGAAAATAGTTCCCACAACGGGTGAGTCAACAGACTCAGTGTGCACACAATACTAACATTCAATAAATCGGGCATTCATGTTCAAATCATCGGTCCATATAAAAATGAAATTATGATGCAACCCAAACCCAATCCTAATGGTCCATCCACTACACACCACCCGTACCTGCCATTCACACCGTGGGGACTACTAAGTCAACCCTCCATTCGCTACTCTCCATCAAAGGCATTCGCCCATATCGTTGTGTCATTAGACACTATAATCAAATTTATCGTTGTGTCATTAGACACTATTGTAACCGGTTACCAAAATTTCGCAATGTGACCGTAGTCAACATATTTAGTTGGTGAGACCAAAGTCAACACCTTCGTTGGTGAGACCAAAGTCAACACCTATTCTCCCCTTTCACATAAATCCCGAATGCCCCAAAAATATATATATTGTGCATAACTTAATTTCATGTTCATATACATATATTCGCATGTTATTAAATAACATATTTCACAATCCTATCAAGTAGGAAACGTGCACAGGTACTTTTGCCACATTTATGGTACATAGCCACATTCACATTCTTATTCATAATCATATATTAAAATATTTAGCCATAAAATATCGAAGGATAGTAAGGTACACACCGATTTGTTTAGCGATTCCTTGAGATTTGAAAAGCTAGATCTAAAGTTTAGATCCTTAGTCCCTACATTTGATTCATCCTTTATTACTTAGCATAAATTCTATTTGGCTATGATATCCAAATCCTAGTAGGATTTGTAAAAGACTTACCTTTGATGCCGATTTGGTGTTTATTCAAATCCCAAAACTTGGTTTTCCTTCACTTGATATTCGCCAACCTTGAATCTCAATATGGGTTAGTTTTCGCTTTTTAATAATTAAAGAACTGATCTAGATAATCATACAAGCTTTGGCGAATACTTTTAGGTACTTACCTTGTGGATCTTAAATCCCAAATTCACCGAATAACTAGGAACACGTGGCCTATGGTGTACCTTCGGAAAATAATTTCTTCTTCCATGATTCTACCAAGATTAATAATCGAAATTAGTCTCTAAATTTCAATAAGTCTAGAATATAAAAGAATGGAAAACTAAACTTGGATCTTACCCTTATTTGAAGGAATCGATTGCACCTTCACTTCAACCTTTAGAGATTCGGCTTAGAGACTTGATGAACAATCGGCTATGATTCCCTTATGTACTTGGTTTCAAAGATGAAAGAAGAGAGGAATAATAGGCTTAGAAGGAAATCGGCTAGGAGGCTAAAAGAAAAGAAGAAAAAGAATGGATGCTCAAGAAGAATATTTGGCAGAAGAAAAGAGAGGGAGAATGAATAATGAATGGCCCTAGTCTCATCCTTTTATAGCCGAAATTACTAGGCCAAGAATCCTTAACTTGGCCACCACTCTTCCTTATTTTCCTAATTAAAGAATAATTCTTCATTTATCTCTTATTATTCACATATTTATGTGAATAAAACTCCTTTATTTATCTCCTATTATTCACATATTTATGTGAATAAAACTCCTTTATTTCTCTCTTATTATTCACATATTTATGTGAATAAAACTCTTCCTTTTCTAGAAACCCATGCCGTCCACCTCAGCCTTCTACGGAAGTAAAAATAAAGCCTTCATTATTTGCTTCCTGGATGACTCAAACTCAGGCCCAAAAACCTCTTGTATTTGGGCCATTTCCTAAGACCTTAGGTGGCATCTTCAGGCCACATTTCCAAGTTCGTTATTGGGGCAAATGTCATGTCTTGTATATTTTTAGGTCACTTGGCCTAAGTTCCTTTGGCTCTGAAATTCGACATTCGGGGTCATTTTAAGTTTCCTAAAATTTTCATGACTCTGTATTTTCCGTGTTTCCAAAATGTTTAGGTTTCCAAAATGTTCAGGTTTCCAAAATGTTGAGTTTCCAAAATGTTCGGGTTTCCAAAATGTTCAAGTTTCCAAAATGTTCAGTTCCCAAAATGCTCAAGTTTCCAAAATGTTCAAGTTTCCTATTTTGGCTTGGTTTCCAAAATGTTCACTTTCCTAATTTACTTAGGTTTCCAAAATGTTCACTTTCCAAAATGTCTAAGTTTCCAAAAGTGTTCATTTCCATTTCCATTTCCATTTTCATTTCTATCTTCATTTTCATTTCCATTTTCCTTTCCATTATCATGCATTTCTAGATTTCCAAAAGTATCAAAAATTTATTCATAGTACTTGAAACTTGTCATTTCATACAATTAAACTGAAATGCATAGGCCCTATTCAGATGTTACAGTTCTACCTCCTTAAAATAATTTAGTCCTCGAAATTACTTAATTGACAGTCGTACAATCTTTCTCACCGCACTATGCTTACTGTTGCACTCTGATCTTAATAGAACCATCATACTTTCTAGGCACAATCTCTAATTTCACACCCTTAGAACTCATTTTCTAACGTCATGATTTAATCGATTTAAAAGTTTTATACATTAGTACTTGTTTCACTTTATTACTCGCAAGAAATTTTATGAAAAAGAGTTTAGGAGTGGTTCTTTCGTATTCATACATGCACAGCTTTTTCATCCATTCATACATCCATCAAACAATTATGAACCTTAGTTCATTCGGAGAAACGTTAGTAGTTTTTTCCTTTGTTGTTGTTTTACCACTACCCGGGGTATTTTCGTAATTTGTCCCATGTGGGTATTTTCGTAATTTGTCAAAATAAGGTTCCTTGGTGTTTTTGTCACAAAGTATTTTGGAAATTTTAAAGTTCTCGGGTATTTTGGAGAATTTTGAAATCGAGGGTATTGCGAAATTTTTGAACCTTGGGGGTATTTTGGTAATTTTTCCACAAACCGGGGTAAATTGTAAAATTTTAATAAATCAGGGATATTTCAGGAGTTGCAAAATTTTGAGGGTTCTTTTTGAGAAATTTATTTCCCAAAATGATGAAGTTGCAAAAATTTTGGAAATTAGGGTCATTTTGGTAATTTTGTAAGTTAGGGGCAATTTTGTAATTTTCCAAAATCAAGGTATTTTGATATTTTACAAATTAGGGTTTTGAATGTTTATAAAATAATGAAATTTTGGTAAAATTTGTTGAGTAGTTGAACATTTTATAAACCAAGGGCATTTTGTAATTTTACCACTAAGGGTATTTTAGTAAATTTGTAAATCGAAAATATTTTAGGAAAATTTATAAAATATTCTTTTCAAATCAAGAGGGTAATTTAGAAATTTTAAAATTAGGGTTTCCATAAAAATACTGCTAGTCCCTTTCGGGTTTTAGTTATTGGGTTTAGCCCATGACTAAGTCCTCTTGATTAGGGTGAGCAGTTACTTACGCACTGGTGTAGGATTCGAGTAAAGAGGAGGTGAGTCACTAGGGCTGCTTAAATACCAAGCTCTTCTTGAATCCACTCCTAGACATGCGCTGTGATTCGACACCCCAGCTCGGTGACTTAATCATAGGTTTGTTTGATTAGGCATTTAAGTCTTATGTAATTGTTGGGGTAACTAGTCCTAGGTTCAAGTCCTTAATCTCTATTCTCGTTCCATTCCATTTCTACCCTTCTACAAATCATAATATAAATCACACAATGGATAGAAGTACTTACCCGGTGGATCATGGGTCGAGACTTAGGTGCCATGCCGAGAAAACCTCTTATTTTTTCAAAGATAATCATTTGGCTCGCTTTGAAAACGTTTTGGGCCTTAGCCCACAGAGAGAGTTTAAACGGGCTCGATACCAAATCGAAACACCCACCCTCCCACGAGAATGGACCGGATCTGGTATGTTCCTCAAGTAACCTGGTTCGAATTCATTTTCGTTACTTAGAAAATTTGTAAATTTTAGAAAAACTATTGTTTTGAGTTGGGCTTAGATTGTAAACCCATTTATTTATACTTGTAAACCCATTTAATTAAATACATCCAAAATAGTTCTTAGCATAAAACTTAATAGTAAAGCAAAAATAAAGAGAAATCCTTTGGGCCTTATGGCCTTATTACATCAAGTAAAACCCAAAATAAAATAAAAGTAAAAGTCCAAACTAAATAAAATCTCCGAATGTAGCATGGCCACCTCAACGTCTCACCGCCCGTCATCACCGCTCATCACCGAAAATAGTTCCCACAACGGGGTGAGTCAATGCACTCGGTGTGCACACAATACTAACATTCAATAAATCGGGCATTCATGTTCAAATCATCGAGTCCATATAAAAATGAAATTATGATGCAACCCAAACCCAATCCTAATGGTCCATCCACTACACACCACCCGTACCTGCCATTCACACCGTGGGGACTACTAAGTCAACCCTCCATTCGCTACTCTCCATCAAAGGCATTCGCCCATATCGTTGTGTCATTAGACACTATAATCAAATTATACGTTGTGTCATTAGACACTATTGTAACGAAGTTACCAAAATTTACGCAATGTGACCGTAGTCAACATATTTACAGGGTGAGACCAAGTCAACACCTTCGTTGGTGAGACCAAGTCAACACCTATTCTCCCCTTTCACATAAATCCCGAATGCCCCAAAAATATATATATTGTGCATAACTTAATTTCATGTCCATATACATATATTCCCATGTTATTAAATAACATATTTCACAATCCTATCAGAAGTAGGAAACGTACCTGGGTACTTTTTGCCACATTTGTGGTACATAGCCACATTCACATTCTTATTCATAATCATATATTAAAAATATTTAGCCATAAAATATCGAAGGATAGTAAGGGTACACACCTGATTTGTTTAGCGATTCCTTGAGATTTCGAAAAGCTAGATCTAAAGTTTAGATCTTTAGTCCCTACATTTGATTCATCCTTTATTACTTAGCATAAATTCTATTTGGCTATGATATCCAAATCCTAGTAGGATTTGTAAAAGACTTACCTTTGATGCCGATTTGGTGTTTATTCAAATCCCAAAACTTGGTTTTCCTTCACTTGATATTCGCCAACCTTGAATCTCAATATGGGTTAGTTTTCGCTTTTTAATAATTAAAGAACTGATCTAGATAATCATACAAGCTTTGGCGAATACTTTTAGGTACTTACCTTGTGGATCTTAAATCCGAAATTCACCGAATAACTAGGGAACACGTGGCCTATGGTGTACCTTCGAAAATAATTTCTTCTTCCATGATTCGCCAAGATTAATAATCGAAATTAGTCTCTAAATTTCAATAAGTCTAGAATATAAAAGAATGGAAAACTAAACTTGGATCTTACCCTTATTTGAAGGAATCGATTGCACCTTCACTTCAACCTTGAGATTCGGCTTAGAGACTTGATGAACAATCGGCTATGATTCCCTTATGTATTTGGTTTCAAAGATGAAAGAAGAGAGGAATAATAGGCTTAGAAGGAAATCGGCTAGGAGGCTAAAAGAAAAGAAGAAAAGAATGGATGCTCAAGAAGAATATTTGGCGAAGAAAAGAGAGGAGAATGAATAATGAATGGCCCTAGTCTCATCCTTTTATAGCCGAAATTACTAGGCCAAGAATCCTTAACTTGGCCACCACTCTTCCTTATTTTCCTAATTAAAGAATAATTCTTCATTTATCTCTTATTATTCACATATTTATGTGAATAAAACTCCTTTATTTATCTCTTATTATTCACATATTTATGTGAATAAAACTCCTTTATTTATCTCCTATTATTCACATATTTATGTGAATAAAACTCCTTTATTTATCTCTTATTATTCACATATTTATGTGAATAAAACTTTTATTTCTCTCTTATTATTCACATATTTATGTGAATAAAACTCTTCCTTTTCTAGAAACCCATGCCGTCCACCTCGTATACGGAAGCAAAAATAAAGCCTTCATTATTTGCTTCTGGATGACTCAAACTCAGCCCAAAAACCTCTTGTATTTGGGCTATTTCCTAAGACCTTAGGTGGCATCTTGAGCCACATTTCCAAGTTCGTTATTGGGGTAAATGTCATGTCTTGTATATTTTAGGGTCACTTGACCCTAAGTTCCCTTTGGGCTCTGAAATTCGACATTAGGGGTCATTTTAAGTTTCCCAAAATTTTCACATGACTCTGTATTTTCGTGTTTCCAAAATGTTTAGGTTTCCAAAATGTTGGGTTTCCAAAATGTTCAGTTTCCAAAATGTTCAAGTTTCCAAAATGTTCAGTTCCCAAAATGCTCAAGTTTCCAAAATGTTCAAGTTTCCTATTTTGGCTTGGTTTCCAAAATGTTCACTTTCCTAATTTACTTAGGTTTCCAAAATGTTCACTTTCCAAAATGTCTAAGTTTCCAAAGTGTTCATTTCCATTTCCATTTCCATTTTCATTTCTATCTTCATTTTCATTTCCATTTTCCTTTCCATTATCATGCATTTCTAGATTTCCAAAAGTATCAAAATTTATTCATAGTACTTGAAACTTTTCATTTCATACAATTAAACTGGAAATGCATAGGCCCTATTCAGGATGTTACAATATTTCATTAATTTGATTTATTATATCAAGCTTATTTACTCAATTATTTATTCTCAAATATAAATTATCAAATTATCTCGTTAGTCACTTTAAAATTCAATCGATTTTGTTTTGGTTAATTCAAATTTTTTTTGTTAATTTCGTAACTGTCGTAAATAAATCGATCAAGTTAGTTACTTAACCATTAAATCCATCTCTTCTACTGATAAATCCATTTTTTAAAAATTCTTCTTTTTCCCCTTATTTTTTCACCTCTTCTCCTTTTCTCCATCTTTGTTATAACCCAAAAACCCTAGTCGTTGCCTTCTTTAAAGATGTCATTGCTTTCGTCAAACCATCGCTAATGAGCTCCTCAAAATCAGGCGGTATCGATGGCAGGATTAGAGTAGAGCACAAAAATTATAAAACTTTGAGAGTGACCTCACAATTTTTTAGGGAGTTTTTAAGAAAACTTGTAACATTCCAAATTAAACCTCATTAGTTGTAAATAGTATGTGATAAATTCTTAGTGAAATAAGATATAAATAAAGACCATGGGATACCAAAGGAAGTTGAATCAATTAGTATAATATGACGTATTAATTTAAGGCAAGGGTTAACTACTGAAAATGTGAAAGTGTTGTGGCCTTAGTGTAAATATTTACAATTCATAAGGTCAAAATATAAATATAAGAATGTTGAAGGATCAAAAGTGAAAATATCCCAAAGGAGAAAAGGAATAAAGGGTAAATAAATAGGTAAATTGTGACCAAATTGAAAATATTGGAAAATAAGAGGGATTAAATAGCAATTTTGCCAAAAGTGAGAAATGACACAAAACTGTATTGAGAGATTAGAAAGGCAAAATGGTCATTTCTAACTTAAGATAATTATCATGATAATAATTATCATGATATATAACACCCCAAACCCGCCCAAACACCCTACGGATTTAGAATGCTCTTGAGGAAATAGTTCGAAAAGAATTTGACATAAGGATGAAAACATAATAATTTTTCATCATTTATAAAACATTGTACCTTTGAAATTCTAAGTAAAATTATGTTGTTACAAATTTTGGATTTAAAAGCGTTAATATAGGTTTAAGATGTAAATTGCTTTTAAAATAAAACTTTCCTAAATATTAACTCGATCATCAATCCCACCTAAACACAATAAAAATCCCCAAATATTTTAAGTGGCCTTATTACAATAAATACTTACTCAAAAAAAAAAAAGAAATACTGAAAGTATAAAGTGCAAGAAATAAACAAAAAAAACATCTTCTGCATGGCCACTTCGTATCTGCCCCAACCCGGTCCAAGATTCATGTATCACCTGCAATGTTTGTGAAAAATAGGGTGAGTCAAACCGACTTAGTGTATAATTATTTCACATGTCTCCACAAATGGGCTTGGCCCACCTCCACACAGTCCACACATACAATCATGCAAAATGAATCCCAACCCAACCTAGTGTCCATCCGCTACACACCCCTGCACACCGCTTTTGACACCGGGGGATTACTAAATCACCCTCCAACCGCTACACACCTCATTGGCGGACCTGCTTTGCCCAAGGTAGAGTGGCATAGCCACCGATCACCTAAGTGACCCCATATCAGATCCACAAGGTGACTCTAAGTCATCCTCAATCCACAGTGATGCACACGACTATCAACCGTCACGATGTGGCACATAGCCAACACCCCACCTTGATGAAGCACATAGCCAACATCAAGCGACAACGTAGCTCAAGGCTAACATCATCCACGTACATAAATATGTACACCCTGTCTTTCGTTAATCATATCCCAATCCCCATGCATATATATAATTTATGACAACATTAAAATGAGTATACATCACATGCTTACCACAATTTCACACATATACCACAGGTAGATCAATATAATGAAACACTAACCTGGTTAACTGATTACCCACCATGGGTAGCCACCATCTTAGTCATTGTTTCCGGCTACCATACACATCTTATACACATATAGATATAATAGCAAACACAAATAACAGGAGAACAGTGCGATAACTACACACCTTTTTGGCACAGTCGACTAAATCTTGAAACCCAAAGCCTAAACGATTTGCACCTTGCGATTTGTTGAACTCCCTCCTACACAACTATGTTAGATTCGGCTCTTACATAAATGAACAAAAGTAACGGCCTTCGTCCTACCACTACCATCATCTTACCTCAATTGATCAAATCCCGGAATCACATGCTCGAACCTAATAGTCTGCCGAAATCCCTGAATGGAACCATATTAGTTTCGGCCTCAACCTAAAGACATAAAAAAATATGTGGCCCTTGGCCGAATACTACTACTTCCTTACCTCGATAGATCGAGCCCCAAGAGATCTCTATTCCTTTAACGTTAGCCTACAGAAATCCCGATATCTCCCTTCATAGATTCGGCCATATCAAGAAAATGGAGTTAGACTTCTCGATTTAATACCTTAATAAAATAACTGAGGCTCAAATAAGAAAGAATCCTCTTACCACAAAACTCGAAACCGATTAGAAGATTGATGGAAAATGAATGTCGACACCTCCTCTTCCACAAGCTCAAATAGATTCGGCCAAGGCTTCCCAACCAAGAGAGATTATTGACTTTCTAAAAAAGAAATAATAAATGAAATGAAGATTTTGCCAAGGTAAAGAAAGTTCAAAGGATCTTGATATGAAGAAAAGAAAGGAGAAGATGATATTGTTCGACTTTTGAAAGTGCCTAGCAAAGGGAAGAAAAGAAAAGGTATTCCACTTTGGCTTTGGTCAATTGAAGAGAGAAGAATAGAACACAAGTTGAATTTCCTAGAGGTTTCGGCACAAATGAGAAAGATGAGAAGAGAACCAATTTTGGCACACCTATCCTACTATCACCAAAACCGAAAATACACCCCCTTAGAGTCCCATATTCGGCCACTTGCTTCTCTCTCTCATTTATCCCTTGTTTTCCTCCTACTTAGCCGAATCTACAAGCTGTCACTCCCAATCTACACCTCATCCTACCAGAGTCCAAATGCCGTCTAACTCTCCCTCCTTCTTGACGCAAAAAGCAACTCAAAATGCTATGTCCACAGCTCGAACCTCCTCCCCCTTGACACCCTTTGTTGACGCACACTCCTCCCTTTCTACTAGGTGCTACCTTGTCACTCTACTGCTCCTTTTCTTGTGTCATTTCCACACATAATTTCTTTTAAAGCCTAGCTCTCCTAGCTCCCCTTTGCTTAGCTTAAAACAAAAATTTTCCTATGACTTCTACCCAAGTCCAAGGTTTCCCGAAACCCCCAAACACTTCCAATCAACATGCAGAGCATATTAACACACAGATATGCACAACCCCCGAACCTCAGATATTACAGTTCTACCCCCTTAAAAATAATTTTGGCCTCGAAATTACCTGGTCAAAATAAGTGAGGGTATTGCTGCCGCATTGCTTCCTCTGGTTCCCATGAAGCTTCCTCCGATCCATGGTTACGCCATAACACCTTAACTAGAGGAACTGATTTCCTACACAAGACTTTTACATCTCGCTCCAGAATCTGAATTGGTTTTTCCTCGTAGGATAAGTCTGGTCTCAACTCCACTTCTTCAACTGGAACCACGTGAGATGGATCCGATCGGTAACGGCGTAGCATCGAGACATGGAATACATCGTGCAACTGCTTTAACTCCGAAGGCATCTCCAATTGATATGCCACTGGTCCAACCCGCTTCAAAACCCGATAAGGCCCTATACACCTGGGACTCAGCTTTCTCTTGCGACCAAATGTCATTACCTTCTTCCACGGTGAAACCTTTAAAAACACATAGTCACCTACTGTAAACTCTATCTCTTTCCACTTAAGATCTGCATATGACTTTTGCGTGTCAGATGCCTCCTTCAACAGTGCCCGAATTACTTTAACATTTTCTTCTGACTCTGCCACCATCTCTGGTCCCAAAACACGACGTTCTCCTAGTTCCATCCAACAAGTAGGTGTCCGACACCTCCCGATCCATCTGATACTTCATATGGCACCATTCGAATGCTCGCTTGGTAGCTGTTGTTGTATGCAAACTCCGCTAAAGGCAAGAATTCCTCCCAGCTTCCTCTGAAATCTACCACACAACCCCTCAACATATCCTCTAATACTTGGATTACTCGCTCAGACTGGCCGTCCGACTGTGGATGGAATGCCGTACTGAAGTCTAACCTAGTGCCTAAAGCCTGATGTAGTGCCTTCCAAAATCGAGACGTAAACCTCAGGTCCCTATCCGAGATAATCGACACTGGCACTCCATGTAGTCTCACAATTTCTGCCACATATAGCTTCACCAACTTCTGCAAAGAATAATCAACCTATACTGAGATGAAATGTGCAGACTTTGTCAAACGATCTATTACCACCCATACCAAGTCTTTCTTAGTAGGCATAAGGGGAAGCCCACTAACGAAGTCCATGGTGATTCTCTCCCACTTCCACTGCGAAATCTTTATCGGCTGAAGTAACCCCGAAGGTACCTGGTGTTCAGCCTTGACTTGCTGACACGTTAAGCACTTCCCTACAAACTCTGTAGCTTAAGACCAGGCCGCCAAAACCCGTAGATCTCTGTATAACTTGCTTCCTCCAGGATGCATAGCATAAGGGCTACCATGCGATTCTTGGAGAATCCTCTGTCTAAGCTCTTCATCCTTCGGCATACAGACTTTATCCTTGAAACACAACACTCCGTCACTATTCACACCTTAACTTTCCAATTCCTTATCCTACACTTGTCGTAGCTTAGCACTTAGATCATCGTCTACCAACTGTCTTTCTTTCACCTGACTCAACCATGTCGGCTTTACTTGTAACTCTGCTAGCAAACTTCTGTCGTCATACAGGCTAAGATGCGCAAACATCGCCCTCAGATCCGACACTACTTTCTGACTTAGGGCATCTACCACCACATTCGCCTTGCCCGGGTGATACTCTATAGAACAATCATAATCTTTCAACAACTCCACCCACCTTCGCTGTCTCAAATTCAGCTCCTTCTGGGTCAACAGATACTTAAGACTCTTGTGGTCCGTAAAGATCACCGACTTCTCTCCATATAAGTAGTGCCTCCACACCTTTAGCGCAAAAACCACAGCAGCCAACTCCAGGTCATGCGTCTTGTAATTAACCTCATGAGGCCTTAACTACCGAGACGCATAGGCAACAACCTTCCCTTCTTGCATCAGAACGCATCCCAATCCCGTGTAAAAAGCATCACAATACACCACAAAGTCCTTTCCTGCCTTAGGCTGAATTAAAATCAGAGCTTCAGTCAAAACCTTCTTCAATCTCTCAAAACTTCCCTGCTGCTTGTCCGTCCACACGAAAGGTACCTCCTTTCTCAACATTTTCGTCAAAGGTGCTGCTATAGACGAGAACCCTTCTACAAATCTCCTGTAGTAGCCTACTAATCCCAAGAAACTGCGAACCTCTGCCACCGACCTAGGTGGTTTCCAATCTAATACTGCATCAATCTTCCAAGGATCCACCCTTATTCCTTCGGCAAACACTACATGCCCTAAGAACGTAACTTCTTTCAGCCAAAATTCGCATTTGCTGAACTTGGCATACAACTTCTTTTCCCTTAACACTTGCAACACTACCCGGAGATGCTCATCATGTTCCTCCTCAGACTTGGAATACACCAGGATCTCGTCTATGAACACAACGACGAATCGATCCAGGTAGGGTTGGAAAACCCGATTCATCATATCTATGAACGCAGCTGGGGCGTTCGTCAACCCGAACGGCATCACTAGGAATTCATAATGCTCGTATCAATTTTGAAAAGCTATTTTATGGATATCCGCTTCCTTCACCTTGAGTTGGTGGTATTCCGACCTTAGATCTATTTTTAAAAATACCGCAGCCCCCTTAAGCTGATCAAACAAGTCGTCTATCATCGGTAGCAGATACTTATTTTTGATCGTCAGCTTATTCAGCTGCCGATAGTCTATGCACATCTGCATAGACCCGTCCTTCTTCTTTACGAATAAGACCGGTGCTCTCCATGGAGACACACTGGGTCGGATAAACCCACGATCAAGCAACTCTTGGATCTGAGCCTTGAGCTCAACCAACTCCTTTGGTGCCATTCTGTACAGAGTGATAGATACTGGCGCCGTACCTGGCAACAAATCAATCCCAAATTCCACCTCGCGGTCTGGTGGCAACCTCGGCAGTTCCTCCGAAAAAATATCCCCAAACTCTTTCACTGTCCTGACCTCACCTACCGCTACTCCCTTAACCTCCAAGGCACTAACAAGCATCAGAAAAGCTACACATCCTTTCCTCACCATCTTCTCTGCCTTAAGAGCAGACACTACATTTGACAAATAATTTCTCCGTTCCCTTATCACTACAATCTCTTTGTCATCGAAAGTTTTCAATGACATGCGCTTAGCAGCACAGTCTAGATTCGCATGATACCTCACCAGCCAGTCCATGCCTAATATTAGGTCAAACTCCCCGAATGGTAGTTCCATTAAATCAGCCAGAAACTTCACTCCCTGAACCTCTAAAGGTACTTCCTTAAATAGTTTGTCTACTATTATTGATGGCCCTAAAGGACTAAGTACAGTCATCTTTCTAGGTACAATCTCAAAGTTTACATTCACAGTTCCAGATACTTCACTAGCAATATAAGAATGAGTTGACCCGATGTCTATTAAAGTAATAAAGGGTAATCCAAAGAATAAGGAACGCATCAGTAATTACATCTGGCATCCCCTCTTCACGACGTCGTCGCATACACCAACCACAGCCGCCTTGTATCCAACTCCCAAAGACCTCTGCTGGTGCACCCCGACCTCGGCCAACGCCATTTCCTCCACGGTTCAGACCACGACCTCTCGACACCTGTTGACCACCTCTTCCTGGTCAGACATACCTTGACCTCTTGTCAGAGCCTGATCAGATCCTGAGGACAATCTTTGATCAAATGAGACTTAGACCCACACCTAAAACACTCCCGATTCCGTCCCGAGCACTCACCAACATGAAACCTTCCACACCAAGCACACGAACGGTCTTAATTTCCAGTAGCTGGTATAGAAACACGAGCAGAATTTTTAACCTTCGGTCTTTTCTAAAACCTCCGGAAGATCTTGTGACCCCAAAACTCCTCTTATTTTAGTTTCTATCTCTATCCACTTACGCCTTTCAGGTCCTCTTGACCTCCTCGACTATCTCGAGCTTTCTACTAGAACAAAGAAAGTCCCTCTCTCTCTGCGGAGTAATCAACACTGCAACTCATCTCTCAGTCCATCCTCGAATCGGACACACCTCTCATAATCAAGAGTCACGATGCCCCGAGCATACCAAATCAATTGCAAAATTCGCCTCGTACTCATTACTACCGACTTGCCACCTTGCACTAAATTGAGGAACACCTTCCTCAGTGCGTCCACATAACTAGCTCCTACGTACTTTCCCTTAATCTTGATCTTAAAATAACCCCAGTCCACTCGGTTTGGTAAGCCTCGTTCCGGAGCAACGAGACAACACCCTTTAGCTTTTCCTTAGCGGTGAAATCCAAATCGTCCATGATCCTTTCGACTGCCTCTAACCAGTACTCCGCCACATTCGAAGCTACTCCCGATACTCCTCTAAAAACCTCAGCTTCATTCACTCTAAGTCTCTCAAATACTGACTTTCGAGCCCTATTTCCCATACTCGCTCCAGCCACTCGCTCTAAAACTCGCAGCATAGCCTGCGATACTGCGTCATCTCCTCTTGTCTGCTCTCTGCCTCTACAGCTGGTGGCGGTACTTCATTTTTGGAACCTTGACCAGACCCAACTGGTTCCGACACAGTCATTCTGCCTCTACCATGCCCTCGCACATTTCGACCACGTCCCCTAGAACTCATGTCTACGTTCGTGATTTAATCTGCTTAAGAATTTTATGAATTAGTTTTTGTTCCACTGATTTATCGCGAACAGTCTTATGTTTAATAATTCTAAAAAGTGGTTCTTTTGAATTCATACACACACACACAGTCTCAAGTTCATTCATCCAATCATCAACATTCATGAACTTGTGTTCATTACAGAAAAGTGTTGTGGTTGTCATTGTTGTTGTTCTCCAACAGAAAGGGACCCGATCCCTTGTTTTGTACAACCTTAAAATTTAACCTTGGTTTCAAAATTACCAAAATACCCTTAATTGCAAATTGACCAAATTACCCCTAACCTGTTCAAATTACCAAAATACCCTCAGTATGAAAAGTTGCCAAAGTACCCCCGAATTAAAAATTTCCAAAATACCCTTATTTCGTAAAATCACGGAACCATATTTTGCAAAATTACGAAATACCCACTGGTTTGTAAAATTACAAAATACCCTAACTCATGTAAATTACCAAAATACCTCAAGATGGAAAGTTGCCAAAGTACCCAATTGTAAAATTTCCAAAATACCCTTATTTCATAAAATCACACGGAATCATATTTTGCAAAGTTACCAAATACCAATAGAGATTTTTGGTATTTTTGCAAAATAGGAATACTTAGTAAGAAGATTCAAGGGTAATATGGTAATTTTATAAACCGAGGGTATTTTGTAATTTTACAAACCAGTGTATTTTAACTTTGCAAAATATGGTTCTGTGATTTTACTAAATAAGGGTATTTTGGAAATTTTAATACTGGTACTTTGGCAACTTTCCATACCGAGGTATTTTGTAATTTGTACAAAGTTAGGTATTTTTGTAATTTTACAAACTAGGGGTATTTGGTAATTTTGCAAAATATGGTTCCGTGATTTTACTAAATAAGGGTATTTTGGAAATTTTAATTTAGGGTACTTTGGCAACTTTCCATCTTGAGGGTATTTTGGTAATTTGAGCAGGTTAGGGGTAATTTGGTCAATTTGCAATTAAGGGTATTTTGGTAATTTCGAAACAAGGTTAAATTTTAAGGTTGTACAAAACAAGGTGGTGGGTCCCTTTCGGGTTTTAATTATTGAATTTAGCCTGTGATTGAGTCCTCTTGGTTAGGGTGAACCGTCACTACGCATCAGGTAAGATTCAAGTGAAGAGGAGGTGAGCTACTCAGGCTACTTAAATACCAAGCTCTCACCGAATCCAATTCTAGACATGCGCACAACTGTTGCCACACCCTAACTCGGCGACTTACCCATAGGTTTGTTCGGTTGTACTTTAAGTCTTATGTATTTTTGTGTTGGAGTAAGCTAATCCTAGGGTTCAATACCTCCTAATTTACTAATCTACGATCCCATAATGCCCATAAAGTTTCACATACCAATCACTTCATGAGTTAGGGTTACTTACCGGTGGACTTGGTAGGAGATACAGTGCCATGCGTAACAAACTGAGAAAGTTCATGAAAGTCTATGTTTTTGAAAAGCCCATCTTTGAAATGTTTTGGGCCCAAAACCTCAAAGTCGAGTTTTGAACTGGCTCGATACCAATTTATAACACCCCAAACCCTACCAAACACCTCGGCGATTTAGAATGCTCTTGAGGAAATAGTTCGAAAAGAATTTGACATAAGGATGAAAACATAATAATTTTCCGTCATTTATAAAACATTGTACCTTTGAAATTCTAAGTAAAATTATGTTGTTACAAATTTTCGGATTTAAAAACGTTAATATAGGTTTTAAGATGTAAATTGCTTTTAAAATAAAACTTTCCTAAATATTAACTCGATCATCAATCCCACCTAAACACAATAAAAATCCCCAAATATTTTAAGTGGCCTTATTACAATAAATACTTACTCAAAAAAAAAGAAATACTGAAAATATAAAGTGCAAGAAATAAACAAAAAAACATCTTCTGCATGGCCACCTCGTATCCGCCCCAGCCCGGTCCAAGATTCATGTATCACCTGCAATGTTTGTGAAAAATAGGGTGAGTCAAACCGACTCAGTGTATAATTATTTCATATGTCTCCACAAATGGGCTTGGCCCACCTCCACACAGTCCACACATACAATCATGCAAAATGAATCCCAACCCAACCTAGTGTCCATCTGCTACACAACCCCGTACCTGCCGCACACACCAGGGGATTACTAAATCACCCTCCAACCGCTACACACCTCCTTGGCAGACCTGCTGCCCAAGGTCGTGGCATAGCCACCAATCACCTAAGTGACCCCACATATCTGTATCCACGAGGCGACTCTAAGTCATCCTCAATCCACGGTGATGCACACAGCTATCAATCATCCACGATGTGGCACATAGCCAGCACCCCACCTTGATAAAGCACATAGCCAACATCAAGCGACACGTAGCTCAAGGCTAACATTATCCACGTACATAAATATGTACACCTCGCCCTTCGTTAATCATATCCCAATCCCCATGCATATATATAATTTATGACAACATTAAAATGAGTATACATCACATGCTTACCACAATTTCACACATATACCATGTAGATCAAGATCATGAAACACTAACCAGTTAACCGATTACCCACCATGGGTAGCCACCATCTTAGTCATTATTTTCGGCTACCATACACATCTTATACAATATAAATATAACAGTAAAGACAAATAACAGGAGAACAGTGCGAACTACACACCTTTTTGGCACAGTCGACTAAATCCCGAAACCCAAAGCCTAAACGATTTGTACCTTGAGATTTTTTAAACTTTCTCCTACACAACTAAGTTAGATTCGGCTCTTACATAAATGAACAAAAGTAACGGCCTTTTTCCTACCACTACCATCATCTTACCTCAATTGATCAAATCCCAGAATCACACGTTCGAACCTAACAGTCTGTCGAAATCCCTGAATGGAACTATATTAGTTTCGGCCTCAACCTAAAGACATAAAAAAAATATGTGGCCCTTGGCCGAATACTACTACTTCCTTACCCTGATAGATCGAGCCCCTAAGAGATCTCTCCTCCTTTAACGTTAGCCTACAGAAATCCCGATATCTCCCTTCATAGATTCAGCCATTTCAAGAAAATGGAGTTAGACTTCTCGATTTGATACCTTAATAAAATAACTAAGGCTCAAATAAGAAAGAATCCTCTTACCACAAAACTCGAAACCGATTAGAAGATTGATGGAAAAATGAATGTCGACACCTCCCTCTTCCACAAGCTCAAATAGATTCGGCCAAGGCTTCCCAACCAAGAGAGATTATTCGGCTTTCTAAAAAAGAAATAATAAATGAAATGAAGATTTTGCCAAGGTAAAGAAAGTTCAAAGGATGCCGATATGAAGAAAAGAAAAGAGAAGATGATATTGTTCGGTTTTTGAAAGTGACTAGCAAAAGGGAAGAAAAGAAAAGGTATTCCCACTTTCGGCTTTAGTCAATTAAAGAGAGAAGAAGAGAACACAAGTTGAATTTCCTAGAGGTTTCGACACAAATGAGAAAGATGAGAAGAGAACCAATTTCGGCACACCTATCCTACTATCACCAAAACCAAAAATGCACCCCCCTTAGAGTCCCATATTCGGGCACTTGCTTTTGTCTCTCCCTTATCCCTTGTTTCCTTCCTACTTAGCCGAATCTACAAGCTGTCACTCCCAATCTACACCTTATCCTACCAGAGTCCAAATGATGTCCAACTCTCCCTCCTTCTTGACGCAAAAAGCAACTCAAAATGCTATCTTCGCAGCTCGAACCTCCTCCCCCTTGACACCCCTTGTTGACGCACACTCCTCCCTTTCTACTAGGCGCTACCTTGCCACTCCATCGTTCCTTTCTTGTGTCATGTTCCACACATAATTTCTTTTAAAGCCTAGCTCTCCTAGCTCCCCTTTGCTTAGCTTAAAATAAAAATTTTCCTATGACTTCTACCCAAGTCCAAGGTTTCCCGAAACCCCCAAACACTTCCAATCAACATGCAGAGCATATTAACACACAGATTAAAATATGCACAACCCCCGAACCTCGGATATTACATGATAACTATCATCTTTTTTCGATTTACAAAATTCGCCATCACAAATTTCTTTTTCACTAGAGTAAAAGTCAACAAATGGTACAAAGTAATACTTACTTTCTTCTCTAGTTGGATATTTAATTGGACATTGGAAAACTTTATGATCTTTTGAACTACACCAATAACATTGCATAAAAAGTGATAACTTAATTGTATTATCTCTATTTGGATAAGGTCACCATCACAAATCTCTTTTCCATTAGAGTAAAAGTCAGCAAATGGTACAAAGTTATACTTACATTCTTCTCTAGTTAGATATTTAATTGGACGTTGGAAATCCTTATAATCTTTTGAACTACACCAATAACATTGCATAAAAGGTGATAGCTCAATCGTATTATTTCTATTTGGATATTTAATTGGACATCAAAAGCCCCCATAATCTATTGAACTACACAAATAACATTTCATAGTAGGTGAGAGATTAGTTGTACTCCTCCTTTCATTTGGCCATCTCCCCTTAAATTGACAAACTAATTTATGGCCACCTTTCTCATCACAATAAGTCTCTTGATCATTCTTTCCATGAAATTGTGGAATTGCAAACTTTGATTTAGCTAAAGAATGTTACCCACGATCATTATTAACCAAAGTCTCATAATTTGCACGAGGGACATGTCGCATATTATTTGTATGAAGACGAGGTTGATCAACCTCATCTTCCTAATTACTATTTTGACGCTCAATTTAGGTACTTAGACAAGCCAATTTTTTGTTGATTGTGTCTAGAATAGTGTCTCATTGCTGATCTTGAACATCTCGAGCATATAGATCTTTTTGCAACTTTGCAAACTTTTTGAATTTATCATTGACCTGAAAAAGGCCTTGTTGAAGCTCCGTCGCGAAACTAGTAGGTTCTCTATGATAACTAGTGGCTTATCACTTGGATTATCACTCCATTTGCTACTACGAGTATCACAAGCCATTACAACACTCAAAAAGAAAAAAATTAAGCAAACATCACTATTATACACTCAGAAATAAAAATCAAATTCCCAATGAGGTAAGAATTAATCTTTTTAGTATTTTAAAAGTGTTTATATCAATTTATCATAGTGTATTAGAATTAAACTAACAAAGCAAACCTAGTAGCACTATAAGTTCAAAATTGACTAGACACCAAAGAATTATGTTGCACGGAGAAAGAAATGTGCAATGTGCTTGAACCTACTAACACAAGAAGCAAGAAAGTGTTAGAATGAGTAAAAGAACAATAAAAAGTAAACACAAATGAAAACTTAAGGCTAAGAGTCAATGAAAATCCCTGAAACCCGAAAACCAAAAATATTGCAAAGCAAATTGACAAACTTCGTTCTAGGTGTTCCCAATTTCTAAAAATCATGAAATTTAATTTGAAGCCTCCTCAAATAATGTATATTTGGTATGGAATTTTTTGGCACAAAATTCAACCCACGAAATATTTTTTAAATTTTTTTCTTTTTTATTTTTGTACTTTTTTGATCACTTTTTTCATGGGAAATATTTTGTATATTCTAAATAGTTCCAAGAAACAGTATGTAAAATTTCAAATTATTTGAAAAGTGTTTACCCACTAAAAAATTATTTTTTTTGAAAACTTTCTAGGGTGAAAAAATTGTTTTAAGGCTATTTGCTAGAAACCAATTTATAAGAACATAAAGAACACTTAAAACGCCCAAATTTGATACCAAATGATAAAGATGGATGCGAATACATGATCATAAAGTTTGTACAAGTTTCAGATTTGACTTAGGGCTCTAGACGTTTGGAAAGAAACTTGGATTTTTGACACAACCTGAAACGCGATCAAATCCAAGTATAATAAAACAATCAAATAAATAACTAAGATAAATAAAATAGAATAATAAATCAAATATTAAAAAAATAATGAAGGAAATAAAGAAGATAGATAAAAAAAATAGAACGTGGCATGTAGAAGTCCTAAAAAGCCTGAATTGAAAGCCCGAAACTCGTAATTCCCGTCATAATCCTGTCTAGAAATTCTGCTCCGTAGCCTTCACTAAAACGGTCATAATTTGAGTTCCTGAACTCAAAATCTAGTCATTCAAAGTGTGTTTCAAAGATAAGAGATAGATATTTAAACTCTATGAAGACATCCTAATCCATAAATTCCTAGATCCTATATAAATATTTGCTGCAAGTTGACTAATCTTTTGAGCTTGAAATTGACAGCTTGGTTGAATTAACTTTAATACATTTTACCCATTATGTGCATTTATCATTCCTCGTTTCCTCAAAAAGATTCATCCTCACATACTGGCTTTGATCGAATCTTGGTTTGATTTGCTTGACCTTTGACCTTGTTGTTGGGCCATGAGGTAGTGTAAGCCTATCACATCCATGGGCTTGAAATTGGGCCTTGAGACTCGTATCACGCCACATGCCATTGTTTAGTTATTCTGTCAATCATATAACACTTAACACTAGAAATGGATGAAATTTTTAATAGGACCAATTTGATCTTTGATCTAATGTATAGAGACTAATTTGCCCATTTTTTAGTAAAGGGGTAAAATGCAATCCAACTTCTAGCGTTATAGGGCTAGAACTTTAGTCTCACAATCCGTGCGGCCTTAGGTGATTCTTTCGTTTCAAACACTCCTAAGTCAGCCTAACTCCCAACAATTCATGATTCTCACAGAATTCCTCCAAGGCACCAATTTATATAGCGGAAGCAACTTTAGCCAAAAAAATGCTTAAATGAATAGAATGGCCACAGAAACAATACATGGGAGGTGTTTGAGTAAATGCTCTCACATTAGTATTCCTCTCTCAAAGAATAGAAAACAATGGGTGGATGGATGATTTACAATTAAGAGGGAGGCTCTCTATTTATAGTTGCTCCCCAAAATCGACGATATAGATCGAATTATATCGATGAACGAGATGAAACCTATCCCTACAATTAAAGGATTTACAAGATTTACATAATCTAATCTAATAAAATATTATTTTCTCTTTTGATATTACGTTTCATGTTGTCAAAACCATTTTTAAATCTAGTTTTGAAAAACGAGAATCAACTTTAAAAATATGGAGTCGCCACCAATCCTTTTTGTTTAGGTGTGAATGGGTCACCTATAAAATGAATTTTGGTCACGAATTTCAAGAAGAAAATAGGTTCGGGAGTCGGTTACGTGCAAGGAAGGATTAGCACCCTCGCAACGCCCAAAATTGGTACCAAATTGATTAATTGATGTCCTAATGTTGAAAAGTTTGAAATAATTTTGAAATTCTGTTCTTTTTTTATAATTTTAAATAACTTGATTGAATATTGAGATTCCCCTGTTCCAAAGGAATAGAGTATCACATCCAGCACGATTGGATACGACAATCTGAGTCCTCGAATTCAAGATCATCCCCAAAATTCTCTAAGCACATGTATTGAAATTTTGAAAGGGTATTTGGTTATTTGGACAAACAAAAAACCACACCCAGCACGATTGGGCACGATTTTTTCGAATTTCTAAACGCACAAATATTACCTTATTTTGAAAATATGGACGAAATTTTAAAGGATATTCGTTTATTTGGTCAAACAAAAAACCACACCCAGCACGATTGGGCATGATTTCTTCGAATTTCCAAACGCACAAATATTACCTTATTTTGAAATTATGGACAAAATTTGAAAGGATATTTGTTTATTTGGTCAAACAAAAAACCACACCCAGCACGATTGAGCACGATTTCTTCAAATTTCCAAACGCACAAATATTACCTTGTTTTGAAACTTTAAGTAAAAATGATTTTAGAGCTCAAATAGTGTTAGAACATGACATTTTTGAGTGAATATAATGCTATGGCATAACAACATACAATATGGAGCAATTATTTACAAATGAAATATAATGCTATGAATCTCAAGCAACAAATAAATATAAAATGAGAATTGAAACATACATAATAGCAATAATTATCAAACATTAAATCAATGATAAAGAAAATTAATTAACATACATACATCAACAATATTACAAAATCAATGGAATAATTCTAATACTAATTTTATATATATATATATATATATGTATGTACACATTAAAATATATATATACTAAATTATGAAAGAAAAATATATATAACATAAGTAGTTTTAGAGAAGATTAAATATCTACATAAATAGATAATATATATATATATATATATACATAATATGAACTTAATAATATATGCACAAGAATAAAATAATTTTAATACAAATTATATATACGTATATTAGAAAATAGTTTAATTTAAATAGTATACATGAAATAATGATGTGTAGAAGCATTTGAACATATTATATAAATCTTTAAACCAAAGAGATATACATAAAAGACCATTTTAAAATGAACAAACTATTAAAATATGTAGAATAAATAATATGTACATATAAATAGTTTAAAACAAATAGTATATAAATATATATTTTATCATATTATAAAATAATTCAAAACCAAAATAAAAAAAAATGAATTAAACCTAACAAAAATGTGAAGATTGTATATGAAAACAAAAAGGTGTTTAATTGAAACAAAAACAAAATTTAAAGGCTATTTGATAATTAATAAAATCATTTAAAAATGCGCAAGGATCAATCTAAAATGCGCGTGATTTATCAGGGGTTAAACCAGCAAATATTCTAACTAGCTAAAACGTTGCGTTTGAATAGGATGAAATTGCAAAAGAATTGGAGAATAGAGGGATCAATTGCATAAATAGTCCTAAAGCGGAAAGGTGCGGATCCGGGTCACAAAGCGGGTTGACGCGCAGGTCTTACACCCTCCTAAATGGCGACGTTTTGCATTATTTCTTTACCTAATACCTTAAACTAATCAGATTTTCTTATTTCCTAAATCAAACCCTAACCCCCTTTTTATTTCTTTCTCAGCCACAATCTCAAAATTCCTTCCTGCTAACCACCCAAATGCCACTGTCAACGGCGAAAGGTGATCCACGAAAGCTCGATCGATCAACCACTGTCCAACCCCGATCGCAACGGTGAGAACGAGGGCAAGATCTAACTAAGGTAATCTCCTCCTCTTTACTTCTTTTTTTCCTTTATGAATCGATATCAGCAAAAGAAAATAAAAAAGGAAAAGAAAAAAATGAGAAAATCACCTTTCAATCTTTTTTTTGATTTTGTATTTTTTGTATATCTGTTTCTGTGTGTACAAAAAAAATGGGGATCCCCATTCAATCATTTGTTTTCGGGCTTTTTAAAGCCGAAATGAAAATAAAAAAATACAACTATTTTTCCTTTTTTGTTTTTGCTTTGCTGTAGTTTGTCCTTGTTTTCACAAGTTCGGTGGCCAACTGTGGAGTACGGAGGGCAAGTGATGTACAGCATACGGAGGCGCTAGAGCTTGCTGAAGTGACGTTACTGCGGCCAGGGGATTCTAGGGTTTCCGAAATCCCAACTTGTTTAGGCCATTTGGGCTAGTCTTGATTTGGGTTGAGTGGTTTAGGGTTAAATTTGGGCTAGGATCAGGTTTACTGTAAACAGGTTTTGAATTTTGGGCCACAATCTGAATCTGGGCCTATGTAAACTGTTATTGTGACTGTTGGATTTATTATTTATTATTTTGGTTTTAATTTATGGTTTTAAAATGGGCCGGGCAAAAATTGGGTCTTACAGCTGCCCCTCTTTGCTCATTGTCGTGTAACAACAATAGAGATAAGACTTCAAAAGGGCCAATTTTGTCTGGTCATGCCTCTTTCAGTGCTTTTCTCCTTCGAGTAGCTTCATTCCATCCCGCTGTATCTTCAGGGGCCTAGGAACTGACGCTTCAATCCACTCAAAGAAATTAGACTTGTAGCTTCAATTTGCTCTACTACGAACTCAGGGAGATAAGATCTAATGTTTTCAATCTACTCCTACAACTTCAAGATTTCTAGATCTGCTATCTTCAGTCTACTCCTTCAAACTCAGGATTGCCAGATTTGCTATCTTCAATTTGCTCCTGCAAACTCAAGATTGTCAGATTTGCTGTCTTCAATCTGCTCCTGCAAACTCATGATTGCCAGATTTATTGTCTTCAATCTACTCCTGCAAACTCAGGATTGCCAGATTTGCTATCTTCAATCTGCTCCTGCAAACTCAAGATTGCCAGATTTGCTGTCTTCAATCTGCCCCTACAAACTCAGGATAGATTTGCTATCTTAAATCTGCCTTGCAAACTCAAGATTTGTAACATCCCAAAGTTGGGCCTAGTAGGATTGGGCCCATTGGGCTTTAGGCATAGGAGCGTTTAAAATTTTTAAGAACAAGAGAACGGCTTTAGTGTTAGTTGGACCTATTAGATGAGTGATTTTGGAAGGTTAGAGGGTTTCTATAAAGTCTCGGGTTCAAACTTTGGCTTTAGGAAAATTTTGGTTTTAGGTGAATAAAACCCTGAGAGTTAGTAGTAGGCTTTAAGAATAAAATGTGGAGAAAAATGACACAAGTGGAGTGTTTGGTGTAATGGCAAAGTGACGCCACTTAGGGAGACAAAGGGGTGACGCCACAAGGAAGAAAGGAGGTCCAAGGTTTAAATCTTGGCCCTTGCATTTTGGATTCCTTTTTAAATGGACTCTAGAATTTTGCCATAGGGTTATATTTAGTTGCGCATGATTTTAGACACAAGAAAGTGAGTGGTCTAGTGGCAAGGCATCATTAAGGGTGCAAGGGAGCCTGGGTTCGAATCTCATGACAAGCAAGGGAGTATTTATTTTGTGGATTGGACGAGAAGAGTTTGAGTTGGATTTAAACTCTGCTAACGGAGGGATCCCACATCGGAAAGATACAAAGACATTCTATGAGGAGATTTAATATACCTTGGTGGGAAGGGCTACTAGAACGTGAGGAACACGATAAGGTTACGGTGAGGTTTCGGTTTTCGATAAGTGTATATTAAGTTATGATTAATCGTTAGGTGATGTCGATTGTGGGTTCGAGACTAAGGGGTTTGCAGCGCGCGTGGTTACCAGGTGTGTACAAACACTACACACATGATATCGGTAATGCCAAAAAGTCGAAAAGTCGAAAGTGGCTAAATAGGCCCGGTGGGCCCTGAGGCTAAGTTTGATGAAATGGTTTGGTTGGTTATACGAGTTGAATTAGTCATGCATGATACATGAATTGGATTTGATTTGGGCCTAATGGGCCGTAAGGGAGTGACTTGGGCTTGATGGGCTTATGGGGACGTAGACATGTATGTTAGGGTTTACGGACCTTAGGTCTAGTTTGAATAACTCTTAAATTCCATAAGACTTTCTAATAATTAAACATGTCCGTAAACAAGTCGCTGGGTTGGAGTGTGGCAACGGGCATATGCATGTCTAGGATTGGATCTAGGGAGAGCTTGGTACTTAAGCGGCCCTAGTGGCCCACCTCCTCTTTTCTGAAATCCTACCTGGTGCATAGTGTCCGTTCACTTTAGCCGCAAGGACTTGTTGATGGGCCAAAGTTCATAGCTAAAACTCGAAAGGGACCAAAATACCCCATGTTTGCAAAATTACCAAAATACCCTTGATTTGCAAAATAACCAAAATATCCCGATTTACGAAATTACCAAAATACCCTTGATTTGTGAAATAACCAAAATACCCCTAATTTGTAAAATTACCAAAATATCCCTAATTTGTAAAATTATCGAAATACCCTTGGTTTGCAAAATTACCGAAATACCCTTGGTCTGTAAAATTACCAAAATACCCCTAGTTTGAGAAATTACCAAAATACCCTCAAATTATAAAATTACCAAAACACCCCTAGTTTATAAAATTATTGAAATACCATAATTTGTAAAATTACAGAAATACCCTAATTTGTGAAATTATCGAAATACCCTTGATTTGTAAAATTACCGAAATACCCTTGGTAGGTAAATTACGAAAATCCCTTGGTAGGTAAATTACAAAAATACCCTTGGTAGGTAAATTACAAAAATACCATCGATGGGTAAAATGACCGATATGCCTCTGGAGGGCAAAAAAATGATGAAAACGCCCCTACATATTTTATGATTATTCATGTATGTGATTGATGATTGTTTTCGTATGATTATTATTGTATGTTGCATTCATGTGTTATTATGTTGCATGGGGATGGGATTATTCGAAAGGGAAGTGCGAGATAGGATCGCATGGTCGCTGACGATTGGGGATCCACCAAAGGCTTTTAGCCACCGAAAGCGACTATCTCAGCACCGATAAGTTAGTCATAACCGGTGCTACATAAGGAGTTTAGGGATGGGTGGGTCGATTAAATCCTCACGGAAGTGCAAGGTTGGACAAGAGACGGGTGTAGGGTTGGTATGGGCATTAATGCATTACATATGTGGTTTTATTTGAGATGGGCTCAGCCCGGATAAATATGATTTGTGACATTTATGGGTTCGAGGCACAATCGAGGCTTTTATGGGCTAAGGCCCAATTGCCATCAGCATCGAAATGGGCTTCACTGAATCATTGTGATTCATGTTCTTATTGATGAGGGTTATGCACACCGAGTTTTTGTAAACTCACACCCTCTTTTAATATTTTTCTCGTGTAATCCTCGATGCGGTTCGACGTCTTTGGAGGACTCGGAGGTGGCCACACTACGAGCGCTTTTGGACTCTAGTATTTTTCTTATTTTTAACTTGGGTTAATATTTTGCGATAAGGCCTCTCTTAAATTCGGTTTTAGTTTTGGATTTTTAGTTTATTATGTTTTAAATCGCTAAACTTTGTATCACGATTTTCCAAAACAATATCGCTTTCAAAATACTACGCTTTCGCTAATAGGTCGTAAACATCACGCTTTCATAAGTCACCATTTTAATTAAGTTTTCGCAACAAACAAAGTTCTTTCCGTAATAACTTTTTAGTAAATGTCGATTAATAATGAACAAACGCAAACGGGACTTTAGTTTTAATATCAAGAAAGGTTTTCAAATGGAACCATGATTTCTTGAAAAGCACCCCAATGTGACATGCCGATTCTAGCCTAACTTCTAGGCCGAATTTGGGGTGTTACATTTAGTGGTATCAGAGCTTAGGTTGCAAAACTCGAGTTGTGAGATGGGTTTTAGTGTTTATTTTAAAGATGTTTACAAATGATTTTGAAGTAGTTTTGAAAGGTTTTTGTGTGGCACACCTAGTCTCCAAATCGGACCAAATAAGTTCTCTTATTTATTTTAAATTATTCTTCTTATAGGTAGATATTGGGCTTACTTTAGATGATAGACTATACCGAGGCCGTAAGAGACTAAAAACTATAGTGAGCTGGCAATTTTGAAAATAACTCTTAACTACTACTTCCATAAAATATTTGTTTAATTATTGGAACTATGAGCTAAATTCATAAAATTTGTAATTCAGATAATTAGGACTAGAGTACTTGCAGAAGCGTAGTGGTATATCCATGATTGTGCGACAATGAGATAGTTAGAAATTTCGAGGACAAAATTTCTTTAAGGAGGGTAGATTTGTAACATCCCAAAGTTGGGCCTAGTAGGATTGGGCCCATTGGGCTTTAGGCGTAGGAGCGTTTAAAATTTTTAAGAACAAGAGAACGGATTTAGTGCTAGTTGGACCTATTAGATGAGTGATTTTGGAAGGTTAGAGGGTTTCTATGAAGTTTGGGTTCAAACTTTGGCTTTAGGAAAATTTTGGTTTTAGGTGAATAAAACCACGAGAGTTAGTAGTAGGCTTTAAGAATAAAATGTGGAGAAAATGACACAAGTGGAGTGTTTGGTGTAGTGGCAAAGTTAGGGACAATGGGTGACAAATCCAAGTTCAAGTCTTGGCTCTTGCATTTGGATTCCTTTTAAATGGACTCTAGAATTTTGCCATAGGGTTATATTTAGGATGATTTTATGAGTGGTCTAGTGGCAATCAAGACGAAGGAAGGTTCAATCTCATGACAAGCAAGGGAGTAAGGAGAGTTAATATACGGTGGGCGTACTGAGGATAATCGCCAATAGTAGCGAAGGAAGGGCTACTAGAACGTGAGGTACTGAAGGTTATGGAGGTTTCAATTTTCGATAAGTGTATATTAAGTTATGATTAATCGTTAGGTGATGTCGATTGTAGGTTCGTGACTAAGGGGTTTAAAGCGCGCATGGTT
The DNA here is from genome assembly GCA_025506655.1 of Gossypium rotundifolium. Classification (NCBI taxonomy): domain Eukaryota; kingdom Viridiplantae; phylum Streptophyta; class Magnoliopsida; order Malvales; family Malvaceae; genus Gossypium; species Gossypium rotundifolium. The sequence continues at coordinate 160,796,226 of CP106732.1, read as the reverse complement.
ACCAGGTGTGTACAAACACTACACACACGATATCGGTAATGCCAAAAAGCTGAAAAGTCAAAAGTGGCTAAATAGGCCCGGTGGGCCCTGAGGCTAAGTTTGATGAAATGGTTTGGTTGGTTATACAAGTTGAATTAGTCATGCATGATATATGAATTGGATTTGATTTGGGCCTAATGGGCCGTAAAGGAGTGACTTGGGCTTGATGGGCTTATGGGGACGTAGACATGTATGTTAGGGTTTACGGACCTTAGGTCTAGTTTGAACAACTCTTAAATTCCATAAGACTTTCTAATAATTAAACATGTCCGTAAACAAGTCGCTGGGTTGGAGTGTGGCAATGGGCATACGCATGTCTAGGATTGGATATAGGGAGAGCTTGGTACTTAAGGGGCCTTAGTGGCCCACCTCCTCTTTTCTAGAATCCTACCTGGTGCATAGTATCCATTCACTTTAGCCGCGAGGACTTGTTGATGGGCCAAAGTTCATAGCTAAAACCCGAAAGGGACCAAAATACCCCATGTTTGTGAAATTACCAAAATACCCTTGATTTGCGAAATAACCAAAATACCCTCGATTTGTAAAATTACCAAAATACCCTTGATTTATGAAATAACCAAAATACCCTCGATTTGTGAAATTACCAAAATACCCCTAATTTGTAAAATTATCAAAATACCCCTAGATTACAAAATTACTGAAATACCCCTGGTCTAAAAAATTACCAAAATACCCCTAGTTTGTAAAATTACCAAAATACCTCGAATTACAAAATTACCAAAATCCTCCTAGTTTACAAAATTATCGAAATACCCTAATTTGTAAAATTACCAAAATACCCTAATTTGTAAAATTATCGAAATACCCTTGATTTGTAAAATTACCGAAATACCCTTGATAGGTAAATTACAAAATACCCTTGGTAGGTAAATTATGAAAATACCCTCGATGGGTAAAATGATCGATATGCCCCTGGAGGGCAAAAAAATGATGAAAATGCCCCTACATATTTTATGATTATTCTTGTATGTGATTTATGATTGTTATCGTATGATTATTATTGTATGTTGCATTCATGTGTTATTATGTTGCATGGGGATGGGATTATTCGAAAAGGGAAGTGCAGATAGGATCGCATGGTCGCTTGACGATTTTGGATCCACCAAAGGCTTTTAGCCACCGAAAGCGACTATGTTTGACCGATAAGTTAGTGCCGCAACCGATGCTACATAAGGAGTGTAGGGATGGATGGGTCGATTAAATCCCACAGTGAGTGCGAGGTTGGACAGAGACGGGTGTAGGGTTGGTATGGGCATTAATGCATTGCATATATGGTTTTATTTGAGATGGGCTCAGCCCGGATAAATATGATTTGTGACATTTATGGGTTAAGGCCCAATCGAGGCTTTTATGGGCTAAGGCCCAATTGCCACACATCTTGAAATGGGCTTCTACCAAACTATTGTGATTCATGTTCTTATTGATGAGGGTTATGCACATTGAGTTTTTGTATCTCACACCCTCTTTTTAATATTTTTCTCGGGTAATCCTCGAAAGCGATTCGACGTCTTTGGAGGACTCGGAGGTAGCCATACTACGAACAGCTTTTGGACTCTAGTATTTTACTTATTTTAACTTGGGTTAATATTTTGTGATAAGGCCTCTCTTAAATTCGGTTTTAGTTTTGGATTTTAGTTTATTATGTTTTAAATATGCTAAACTTTGTATCACGGTTTTCCAAAACAATATCTCGCTTTCAAAACACTACGCTTTCACGAATAGGTCGTAAACATCATGTTTTCATAAGTCATTCATTTTAATTAAGTTTTCGCAACAAACAAAGTTCTTTCCAGGTAATAAATTTTTAATAAATGTCGATTAATAATGAACAAACGCAAACTGGGACTTTAGTTTTTAATATCAAGAAAGGTTTTCAAATGGAACCATGGTTTCTCGAAAAACACCCCAATGTGACACGCCAGATTCGGGCCTAACTTCTAGGCCAAATTTGAGGTGTTAAGGATTACCAGATTTGTTGTCTTCAATCTGCTCCTGCAAACTCAGGATTGCCAGATTTGCTATCTTCAATTTGCTCCTACAAACTTAGGATTGCCAGATTTGCCATTCGATCTTGGTCTACTACTGCTTAGGGTGACAAGATCTACAATCTTCGACCTATTCCACAGCTGGTTAGGGAGATAGGGCTGGTGGCTTAAATTTGTTCCACTACTACTTAGGGAGACAAGATTTGTCGTTCAATCTTGGTCCACTATTGCTTAGGGCGACAAGATCTACAATCTTCGACCTATTCTACTGCTAGTCATGGAGATAAGGCTGGTGGCTTAAATCTGTTCCACTACTGCTTAGGGAGACAAGATTTATTGTTCCAACTTGGTTCCCTACTGCTTAGGGTGACAAGATCTACAATTTTTGACCTATTCCACTGCTGGTCAAGGAGATAGGACTGATATCTCCGATCTACTCCTGCAACTTCAGGATTGCCAAATCTACTATCTTCGATCCGCTTCGCTCATGAAGGAAAGATCTTCGAATTCACCGATGTTGGGACAACGTCCTCTAGGGGACTTGTCCTATAAAATCAGTTTTGTGTTTATGTTTTATGCAAAATGGTTAGGATGCAATGATCGGAATGAATCTAATGCTCCTAACTAAATGTATTATGGATGACATCTGCCTGAATGCAGAATGTTATGAGAATGATTTCTTACAATGATTAAGATGCAATGATCCAAATGAATCAAATGTTCCTAACTAAATGTGTCTTGCATGAATGTAGAATTTCATGAAAATGATCTCTTTTTAAAAGTTTAAGGTGTCATCGTTCCTTGTTTATTAAAGCTTTATCATTGATGTATTATGCTGCCATCTTTTTCGGCTGGTATTTTCAATAGAAAACTCGAGAAAACGATTATATCTTGCCCAACAGATTTGCTCTACTATAACTTTAGGGTTCATCTCATAGGATCTGAATTTTTTCCATCCATCCTACTACGACTTCAAAATATAGGATTTGTTTCTTCTTCAATCCATCCCATTGCTATTCAAAGGTATAGGATCTGTATCAGCTTCCATCTAGCCCACTGTAACTCGGTGGTATAGGATCTATAACTTGTTCCATCAACTGATCACTTCTCGAGTGACCCAACCAAATATGTTCGCCTGATGCTCACATGAATGCAGAATATCATTTTTTCTTCTTCGATACTAATTCCCATTTTACACTTGGGTTGTCATTACTCGTGTTCCGTCGAGATTGTACCATCAACTATTTTGACAAAAAATCCAATGAGATAGCCTCAATTTAGACTTTTCCTTCTCAAACATTTCCAGCCCTTATGCTTGGTAAGTTCTAAACAAAAGCCCAATTTCAGGTTCTTGTATTTTTTAGAAGCTTCCAGAGTAATATACGAAACTCCTTTTATGAAAGTATTATTAGTCCACTAATCGTTATTTCAATGCCAAATGCTTGAAAAATATCATAACAATGGACAAGTAAGAAATTCATTAGGAGCATAACTCAAAACAAATAAACTAAGCAAAGATAACAATTGTAATCAAGAAGGAAATTTATTGGTAGTGTATTTTGAGATGAATAATTAAAGATAACAAATTTAGAATGGGTAAAATGGAAACTAGGTGCCCCAGATATCGCAGCCTGAGCTTCTCTTGTTCAAACTTCTTGAGGACCATTTTAAAGTCAATATGTGCTTTAGGGGATCCGGAGAACTTTATCAATGCTCCAAGACATCACATACTTCCTCATTGTTAATTCAAATGTAGTGAGACTACTGTATGCCCCACTTTTGATCAAAATTTGAGCCGCCCTTTTCGAGTTTTCAACTCAAATTCCCTTTGGTCTCAAAGCGCCCTTTGCGGGTTTTCGCATTGGCCTCTCCTTTTTCTTTCTTCTTCTTCTTTCTTTTTTTTTATTGAAAAATTCTTTATTTCTTTTCTTCTCTTTTTTCTTTTTTTTTATTTTTTAATTTGAATTTGAATTGGACCTAAATTTGGATTTGAATTTGGTTTTGAATTTGATAACTGTTGACTTTGTAACTTTGGCATAGAAACGACATTCATCCTCTGAGTGAAGTACTTGATAACCACGAAGATGAATTGGTATTGGCTAGATGCTTTTTGACGAGATCTGCCCTATAATATTTATGTCCCACCTATAGAAAGAATGGAAGAGGCACATAAATCACGTTGCCCCTAATGTGGCATTTACGACGTAACTGATGCCATTTCCTTTTCTTGGTAAACCAGTAGTCTGAACCTCTTAATTAGCCTAGCCGTCATGGAACCATTAATATGGGCTCTTTAAACACCAATCTTAATAGCATATCCACGTTTCAATAACTTGGCGTGCCTTGATATGATCGTGCGAAAATGTCTCGAATTCTTGAAAATAGCTCAATGATATCTCGCCTTATTTCTATGGTGAATTAAGCTTTGATCCTTGCCTCTTTCCTAAGCTTGCAACGTCTACTGACCCTTTGCAAGGTAGAATCTATTCTCATCTTGCTCTACCATCCTTAATAATTCAAAAGATAGGCTACAATCTCTGTCATCTTCAAAGTCCTTAGATCCCCTAGACCCATATCTCATTCAAAAAGAGAGTCCGTAACAGCGTCGCTCATGTCATTGATATATGGGTACCTTGGTACAAAGGCAATCCAAAGAATAAATGATTCTAAGGATGACTATTTTTATGGTCATGAATAAAGAATGAATATTCTGAAAACAAAAGAATGTACAGTATGAAATAAACAGAATGAAAATTATTTACTTAAAAAGATGCATTTTGTTGAAATAAAAATTCTGGACACAAGCCCATTTCACAAAAAAGGATTCTTATTGCTTCTGGGCTTAAAGAAACAAGCATGTTTTGAATATTACTTTAGATTAACTCTAAAAATACATGGATCTTTTCCACAATCCCATTGTTTAAAAATCTTTCCAAGTATGTAAGGGCTCAGAAATTTTATTCCCCGATTCTCTCTTCAGATATGGCATTGATATAGACATTGTCCAACATTGCTATGATGGCTTCTTCTTTTGGCTCCTTCTACTCAAAGATGAATGACCCCTCCTGACATAAAGGTTTTAGATATATGTAGAATTATCATGGGTTCCCACTTGATTTCTTCACCATTCAAATGAGTCATTCTTCTTTCCTGCCTTATTTCCAAATCTTTCTTTCTTTGTTTTGCATCTGGCCTGAATCTTAAGCTAATGTGATCTTGCTTTTCTTTCGGTATTGGAGCCACAACTCTCCCCTGAAGATATTTTCCAAGCCCTTTTCCTGGCGAAGCCCCCTTTTCTACGGTCATTTGCAATCCCATTCTCGTAGCTTTAGAGATTTTTGGTATCGAAATTATGCTTCCTTCTGTAATGAATGTTGCATTCATAAATTCCAAATATCAAAAAGAGCACTCGATTGCCTTGTCATTTATCTCCAGATAGGGTGCATCACTGGTTACAGCTGCGATAATGTCCTCTTCAGTATTTATTGTCACTAGCCGGCCTTCTAATACTAATTTCAGCCTCTGATGTAACGATAAAGATATCGCCCCCGCTGAATGAATCCACGGTCTTCCTAGTAAACAGTTATAGGAAGGTTTAATATCCATGACTAAGAAATCCACCTCATATGTTTTCGGACCAATTAGCAGCGGTATTTCAATCCTCCCCATAACTTTTCTTTGTGTGCCATCAAATGCCCTAACTATGTTTCGCATTCTTTCATGTAGGAACTATCCACAGGTAATCTGTTTAATGTGGATAAGGATAATACATTTAACGTTGACCCGTTGTCTATCAAAACCCCTAGCAGTGTATACCCTTTGCATCTAGTAGTAATATGTAAAGCCTTAGTAGATCCTCTGTTGCCTTACAAAATTTTATCATCATTGAAGTAAATGAAGTTATCAGCACTTATATTGTTGATTAGCCGGTCCAGCTTACCAATTGAAATATCATTGGCCACATATGTCTCATTCAAGACCTTCATTAATGCATTTCTATGTACCTCCGAACTCTTAAGCAAAGCTAACACAAATATGCATGCTGGCTATTTATGTAGCTATTCAACAACACAGTATTCACTATGTTTCAAAAATTTTAGGAACTCCTTAGCTTCCTCATCTCTTACTGGCTCATTGACGGACAACCCAGGCTCGACTGATTTTTCTTTCTCTCGTTCCACCATTGGAGCTTTCCCTTTTACCAGATCGTGGTGTCTCCCACTACGAGTATGAGAACCTACATCTTGATCCTCTTTTGCAGCCCTAGCTGGATTTTCCCTTTTGGATTGACACATTACACTCATAATTCCAAGGGACTCTCTTGTCATCCCTATACGGAAAAATTGTTGGTTTTTGGATTATAACTCGCGGTGCTACCTACGTTCTAGTTTCATCGACTTTTGGTTTCAAGATGATCACTAATGGGCAGTTGCCCTTTTGGACCTGTTTCGTTGATCCTTCCATTTATCAAATTTTGCATTGTGGCTTAGAACTCAATTTAGTAGACTCTTTGTTGGTACCCTGGGTTACTGAAATAATTTCAACCAATTAAGGTCTTCTCATGAAATCTAATGCATATGATGTAATGCCATGTGAATGCATGCAATGGGTGCAAAAGTCATCGTTTCTTATTCGATTTCCATTAGAAAACTTTTCTAAAGGGCAAAATTCTTTACATGAAACAGATTACAAATATACAGACAACCGTATTGTCTTCCGTTTTATCAAGAAATTCGTTCTCCATGACAAACTCTCTAATTTGGTAATCAAATATGAATCGACACTCTTTTAGATATTAGATGATATGTGATGCAATCATAACCAAAACAAAATGAAATATATTAGTAAGAGATAAAAGTAAACAAAAAGAAACAAGTAGAGTACTCATTTGGATGACCACTATGGTTTATTGCAGCACCATTCAGGGTGGGCTTTTAGGGTTCACTATATGTGGTTTAGTTCTAAGGAATAGGTACCTGAACCAGCAGATTCCTCAATCTTCACCCATTATAGGCTCATATGGATTGAGTTCAGTTCAGGGGAATACATTTCCCTATGGCCATGCGGAGATGAAAATCTCACGAAGCACATAGGTACAGATGTATTTCGGAAGCAGTCCACTAGCCTATGTGGAGGTGAAAACCTCACGAAGGCATAGCTTCTTACTCCCTCTTAAAGGTGTGACCACAACGGTCATGCAATGCCAAAGTATTTCATAATACTCGACATTATAGCACAAACAAATGCATTAAAAGAAACATGATTTTCCAAAACAATTTTCCAAATTTTCAATCAAAAGGACAAAAATTAATCAATTTATGACCTGACTCTCAACCGGTCCCTAGTGGAGTCGCCAAGCTATCGAAACCATTTTTAAATCTAATTTTGAAAAACGAGAATCGACTTTAAAAATATGGAGTCGCCACCCATCCTTTTTGTTTAGGTGTGATCGGGTCACCTATAAAATGAATTTTGGTCTACGAATTTCAATAAGAAAATAGGTTCGGGAGTCTGTTACGTGCGAGGAAGGATTAGCACCCTCGCAACGCCCAAAATTGGTTCCAAATTGATTAATTGATGTCCTAATGTTGAAAAGTTTGAAATGATTTTGAAATTCTGTTCTTTTTTTATAATTATAAATAACTTGATTGAATATTGAGATTCTTCTCTTCTGAAGGAATAGAATATCACATCTAGCACGATTAGATACGACAATCTGAGTCCTCGAATTCAAGATCATCCCCAAAATTCTCTAAGCACATGTATTGAAATTTTGAAAGGGTATTTGGTTATTTGGACAAACAAAAAACCACACCTAGCACGATTGGGCACGATTTCTTCGAATTTCCAAACGCACAAATATAACCTTATTTTGAAAATATGGACGAAATTTTAAAGGATATACGTTTATTTGGTCAAACAAAAAACCACACCCAGCACGATTGGGCACGATTTCTTCGAATTTCCAAACGCACAAATATTACCTTATTTTGAAAATATGGACGAAATTTGAAAGGATATTCGTTTATTTGGTCAAACAAAACACCACACCAGCACGATTGGGCACGATTTCTTCGAATTTTCAAACGCTCAAATATTACCTTATTTTGAAATTATGGACGAAATTTGAAAGGATATTCGTTTATTTGGTCAAACAAAAAACCACACCCAGCATGATTGGGCACGATTTCTTCAAATTTCCAAACGCACAAATATTACCTTGTTTTGAAACTTTAAGTAAAAATGATTTTAGAGCTTAAATAGTGTTAGAACATGACATTTTTGAGTGAATATAATGCTATGGCATAATAACATACAATATGGAGCAATTATTTACAAATGAAATATAATGCTATTGAATCTCAAGCAACAAATAAATATAAAACAAGAATTGAAACATAAATTATCAAACATTAAATCAATGATAAAGAAAATTAATTAACATACATACATCAACAATATTACGAAATCAATGGAATAATTCTAATACTAGTTTTATATATATATATATATATATATATGTATGTATGTACATTAAAATATATATACTAAATTATGAAAGAAAAAATATATATAACATAAGTAGTTTTAGAGGAGATTAAATATCTACATAAATAGATAATATATATATATATATATATATATACATAATATGAACTTAATAATATATGCACAAGAATAAAATAATTTTAATACAAATTATATATATGTATATTAGAAAATAGTTTAATTTAAATAGTATGCATGAAATAATGATGTGTAGAAGCATTTGAACATATTATATAAATCTTTAAACCAAAGAGATATACATAAAAGACCATTTTAAAATGAACAAACTGTTAAAATAAGTTAGAATAAATAATATGAATTAAACCTAACAAAAATGTGAAGATTGTATATGAAAACAAAAAGGTGTTTAATTGAAACAAAAACAAAATTTAAAGGCTATTTTATAACAAATAAAATCATTTAAAAATGCGCAAGGATCAATCTGAAATGCGCACGATTTATCAGGGGTTAAACCAGCAAATATTCTAACTAGCTAAAACATTGCGTTTGAATAGGACAAAATTGCAAAAGAATCGGAGAATAGAGAGATCAATTGCATAAATAGTTCTTTAAAGCGAAAAGGCGCGGATCCGGGTCATAAAGCGGGTCGACGCGGATCCTACACCCTCCTAAACGGCACCGTTTTGCATTATTTCTTTACCTAATACCTTAAACTAATCAGATTTTCTTATTTCCTAAATCAAACCCTAACCCCTTTTTATTTCTTTCTCAGCCACAATCTCAAAATTCCTTCCTGCTAACCACCCAAACGCCACTGTCAACGGCGAAAGGTGATCCACGAAAGCCCAATCGATGAACCACTTTCCAGCCCCAATCGCAACGGAGGGAACGAGGGCAAGATCTAACTAAGGTAATCTCCTCCTCTTTACTTCTTTTTTCCTTTATGAATCGATATCAGCAAAAGAAAATAAAAAAGGAAAAGAAAAAAAACGAGAAAATCACCTTTCAATCTTTTTTTTTATTTTGTATTTTTTTGTATATTTGTTTCTGTGTGTACAAAAAAAATGGGGATCCCCCCCCGTTCAATCATTTGTTTTCGGCCTTTTTAAAGCCGAAATGAAAATAAAAAAAATACAACTGTTTTTCCTTTTTTGTTTTTGCTTTGCTGTCGTTTGTCCTTGTTTTCGCAGGTACGGTGGCCAGCTGTAAAGTACGGAGGGCGAGTGACATGGAGTGTATGGAGGCACTGGAGGCTGCTGAAGCGACGCTGCTGCGGCTAGGGGATTCTAGGGTTTCCGAAATCCCAACTTGTTTGGGCCATTTGGGCCAGTCTTGATTTGGGTTGAGTGGTTTAGGGTTAAATTTGGGCTAGGATCAAGTTTATTGTAAATAGGTTTTGAATTTTGGGCCACAATCTAAATCTGGGCCTATGTAAACTGTAATTGGACTGTTGGATTTATTATTTCTTATTTTGGTTTTAATTTATGGTTTTAAAATGGGTTGAGCGAAAATTGGGTCTTACACATGTCATCATTTAACGGTGAATTTTTAATAGAGGACTAATTTGCACTTTTTTTAATGTATAAATTAATTTGCACTTTTTCTAATATAAAAAATTGATTTACTTTATTAGTAGAAAAAAAAGAGTACAATCTAACTGTTAACACAAGAATTTATGTTATAATGTTGTTGATTAAGATTCAATTTTGAAAGAAATTTGTATATTTTTATTGTTTTGTGTTCATATGTTTCGTTCTTGTATCATATTATGTTAATGTTATTTATTATGCCGTTTTACATTTAAATTATTTTTATATGTTTTATTTATTTTGCTTTAATTCATTTATATTTTTCATATTTTATCATAATTATTTTATTTTACCTCAATTTAAATCAAATTACTCTAAAATTGAACCATTATATTTGTCTTATATATTAATATAAAACTAGTATTTCCCATGCTTCATATTATATTAATTATCTATTTATGTTATAAATGAAAATTTTAGGTTAAAATATACTCTAAGTTGTTATACATTTTATATATTTTAAATTTAGTTTTCTTACTTTTATTTCAAGATTTAATTTTTTTAATTTTTAAATTTAAATATTTAAATCTAGTTGGTATGGTCTTAAAATTCATCTATTAGATTTACTATTGCGCTATTTTCAAATAAGAAAAACATTCAAGCGATAAAAAATTGAAAATATTAATATAATTTTTTCTTAAAATACTGATTTGAACCGGTAAAATACCTAAATATATCAAAAATAACAAAATTTACGAAAAAGGATTGGTTTTTTGAAAATTTACGGAAAGAATCGTTTCCCCACAAAACACGCCCACGCCGGTAGCGTTTTGTGGGGAAAACCAGAGCGTGCTTCTCGAGACGCTTTGTGTGCACATCGACAAAGCGCCACGCGTAGCGCGCTTTGCTAATGTGACACAAAGCGTCCCCATGGTGTGCTTTAGGCCTGCAATGGTCAAATTTTTTTTGACCGTTGGAGGCCCAACGGTCAAAACTCACCCTATAAAAACCCCCAACCCTTTTATTTTTTTCACACTTTAGTCCTCTATCATCTTTCTCTCAATTTTCTCTCAATTTTCTCTCAAATTTCTCTTAAAGTCCTTGAAACTTACTCTCAAATTTCAAAATAGTCCTTTACTATTTAAAAAAAATCCTTGTTTAATTTTTTAATATATTTTTTGGAAAATTTTAAAATTTTCTATCGTATTACAATGGTAGGAATTAATTGTCTGACAACAAGCACATCTCCGTCGATCAAATGCAAATGGTAAGTTTTAATTTTAATTTTTCAATATTATTTAATATTTTTAGGTTTATGCAATTTTAATTAATTTTTATTTTATAATTTTTAAATGTCTTTTATCTCTTATTATTCACATATTTATGCAAATAAAACTCTTCCTTTTCTAGAAACCCATGTCATCCACCTCAAATTTACGGAAGCAAAATTAAACTTATTTACTTGCTTCCCAAGTGACTCGAACCAGTGCCCAACAGCTTCTTGCTCATGGCGCCATTTCCATAGGCCCTAAGTGATACCTTTAGACCACTTTTCCAAGCCGGATTGTATGTCAAACTTCTCCAACTTTTTCTTTTAAGGCCCTTTAGCCCTTATTTCCTATTTTGAACTTTAAAATTTGACATTTCGGCATCATTTCTAAGTTTCCTAAAATTTTCAGCATGCTCAGATTTTCCAAGTTTCCAAAATGTTTAGTTTCCTATTTTGGCTTGGTTTCCAAAATGTTTAGTTTCCTATTTTGGTTTGGTTTCCAAAATGTTTAGTTTCCTCTTTTGGCTTGGTTTCCAAAATGTTCACTTTCCTAATTTACTTCGGTTTCCAAAATGGTCACTTTCCTATTTTAGTTTAGTTTCCAAAACTTAACATTTCTAAAGCATTTCCTTACATTTCCACACATTTCCATACATTTCCATACATTTCCTTACATTTCCATATATTTCCTTTCTTTTCCTTACATTTCCTTACATTTCCTTTCATTTTCTTTCATCTTAGGGTTCTTGAAACTCTTCAGAACACATCCAACACACCCACTGATCCCACTATCTCATGAATTATGCACAAACGCATAACCCCTAATCTAGGATGTTACGCTTCTACCTCCTTAAAAATAATTTCGTCCTCGAAATTACTTACTATCGCTCATCCGTCATATCCTAACTCACCACACTACGCTATTGTCACAAGACTCGATCTTAAAGAACTATCATACTTTCTAGGCACATTCTCTAAGTTCACGTGCCTTAGAACTCATTTCTAACGTCGCGATTTAATTAAAAAGTTTTATGAATTAGTCCTTGTTTTACTTGATTACCCGCGAAGAAGTTTTATGAAAAGGATTTAAGAGTGGTTCTTTCGTATTCATACAAACACACAGTCTTTTCCATTCATTCATCCATCCATCAAACAAATATGAACTTTCGTTCATTCAGAGAAATGTTGTAGTTTTTGTTGTTGTTGTTTTTCACTACCCGAGGGTATTTTCGTAATTTTTTGTCCTACAGGGGCATTTTCGTAATTTTGTCAAAATAAGATTCCTTGGTGTTTTTGTCACAAAGTATTTTTGGAAATTTTAAAGTTCCTGGGGTATTTTGGAGAATTTTTGAAATCCGAGGGTATTTCAGGAATTTTTGAACCTTGGGGGTATTTTGGTAATTTTTCCACAAACCGGTAAATTGTAAAATTTTAATAAATCAGGGATATTTCAGAAGTTGTGACATTTTGAGGGTTCTTTTTGAGAAATTTATTTTCCAAAATGATGAAGTTGCAAAAATTTTAAAAATCAGGGTTATTTTGGTAATTTTGGTAAGTTAGGGGCAATTTTGTAATTTTTTCCAAAAATCAAGGTATTTTTCTGATAGGTTGCAAATTAGGGGTTTTGAACATTTATGAATTAATGAAATTTTGGCAAAACAGTTGAGTAGTTGGGCATTTTATAAACCAAAGGTATTTTTGTAATTTTACCACTAAGGGTATTTTAGTAAATTTGTAAATCGAAATATTTCGGAAAATTTATAAAATATTCTTTTCAAATCAAGAGGTAATTTAGAAATTTTAAAATTAGGGTTTCCATAAAAATACGGCTAGTCCCTTTCGGGTTTTAGTTATTGGGTTTAGCCACGACTAAGTCCTCTTGGTTAGGGTGAGTCGACTTTACTCACTGAGGATTCGAGTAAAGAGGAGGTGAGTCACTAGGACTACTTAAATACCAAGCTCTTCCAATCCACTCCTAGACATGCGAAGAGTGTACCACACCTAGCTCGGTGACTTAATCACGTGTTTGTCTAGTGTATTAAGTCTTATGTATTTGTTTTTGAGTAGACTAATCCTAGGGTTCAAGTTCCTATCATGCTATTCTACGTTTCATTCCTTTTCTACCCTTCTACAATTCACATAATCGCATATAGATAGGGTACTTACCGGTGGATCACGAGACTTAGGTGCCATGCCATCAAACCTGTCTACTTTCAGAAATATTTTCATAAAACTCATTTGGGCTTGTTTTGAAAACGTTTTGGGCCTTAGGCCACAGGCCGAGAGTTTAAAACTGGGCTCTGATACCAAATTGAAACACCCCACACCCGGCCCACGAGCCTGAACCGGATCTGGTATGTTCCTAAAGTGAACCGATTTCAAAATCATTCACACTTAGAGAAAATTCGAAAATTTTTAGAAAATGTTGTTGTGGATTGGGCTTAGATTGTAAACCCATTTATTTATACTTGTAAACCCATTTAATTAAATACATCCAAAATAGTTCTTAGCATAAAACTTAATAGTAAAGCAAAAATAAAGAGAAATCCACTTTGGGCCTTATGGCCTTATTACATCAAGTAAAACCCAAAATAAAAAAAAGTAAAAGTCCAAACTAAATAAAATCTCCGAATGTAGCATGGCCACCTCAACGCTCTACCGCCCCCTCCCGTCATTCATCACCAAAATAGTTCCCACAACGGGTGAGTCAATGACTCAATGTGCACACAATACTAACATTCAACAAATCGGCATTCATGTTCAAATCATCGGATCCATATAAAAATGAAATTATGATGCAACCCAAACCCAATCCTAATGGTCCATCCGCTACACACCACCGTACCTACCATTCACACCGTGGGGACTACTAAGTCAACCCTCCATCCGCTACACACCATATTCAAATATTTGTGACCGTTGTCACCATATAACGTTAGTGAGACCAAGTCAACACCTTCAAATATAACGTTGGTGAGACCAAGTCAACACCTTCAAATATAACGTTGGTGAGACCAAGTCAACACCTTCAAATATAACGTTGGTGAGACCAAGTCAACACCTTCAAATATAACGTTGGTGAGACCGAAGTCAACACCTTCTTCCCTTTCACATAAATCCCAATGCCCCAAATATATATATATATATCATGCTTAACATTCAAATATTCACATGTTATAAAATAACATATTTCATAATCCTATCAGAAGTAGGAAACGTACCTGAGTACTTTTGTACCACATTAGGGTACTTAGCCATATTCATATAATCATATAATAAAAATAATTGCCATATGAAATATCGAAAGTTAGTGTGCGTACACACCTGATTGGCTTAATAGATTTCTTGAAATCCCGAAGAACGATCTACCGATCTAGATCTTTATCTCCTATATTCGGCCAATTATTAAAACATATTAACAAACCTATTTGGCTTAAAAACCAAATCCTAGTAGGATTTGTATTATTTACCTTGTTGCCGAATTGGATGATTGTAAATCGAATCCCACAATTGCTAGTATCCTTTTCCTTGAAATCGCTAACACTAATTCATGTAACCATGTGAGTTTTCGCTTTTGAAATAATGAAAATAATTCCAAATACCAAAATTAAGCCTTTTATCACTTACCATACAAATTCCAAATCAAGAGGATTCCTTGCCTATATGTATAAATCTTCATGTTAGATCTAATCTAACATATACATCATAACCTTTAATCAAATAAATTTATCTTACCTTAGATCCTTGATCCTTGTATTCGATAGTTGAAGAAACCCTTTTGATGTTATAGTTGATTGCTCCTTTACTTAGAATCAACAAAGATTCGGTTTTGACAAGAGAGACAGAGAAGAAAAATAGAAGAAGAAAAGATGGATTTTGCTTGAAGAAAGATTCGAGAGAGGGGAGAGAGCTAGGAAAATTTCGCAAAGAGGAAGCAAAAGTGATTGAGTAGCCCTCCCCTCCTCCTTTTATAGCCAAAGTTATCACCTAGGAGTCCCTTACTTGTCCACCACTCCTCTTTTGATAATATTATCTCTTTTATTTAAAAGATAAAAGCCTTTAATCCATCCATTATCTCCTCAATTATCTCCTTAGAAAATAATCCTTTATTTATCTCTTATTATTCACATATTTATGTGAATAAAACTCCTTATTTATCTCTTATTATTCACATATTTATGTGAATAAAACTCCTTTATTTATCTCTTATTATTCACATATTTATGTGAATAAAACTCCTTTATTTATCTCTTATTATTCACATATTTATGTGAATAAAACTCCTTTATTTATCTCTTATTATTCACATATTTATGTGAATAAAACTCCTTTATTTATCTCTTATTATTCACATATTTATGTGAATAAAACTCTTTATTTATCTCTTATTATTCACATATTTATGCAAATAAAACTCTTCCTTTTCTAGAAACCCATGTCATCCACCTCACCTTTCCGGAAGCAAAATTAAACTTATTTACTTGCTTCCCAAGTGACTCGAACCCAGGCCCAACAGTTCTTGCTCATGGCGCCATTTCCATAGGCCCTAAGTGATACCTTTAGACCACTTTTCCAAGCCGGATTGTATGTCAAACTTCTCCAACTTTTTCTTTTAAGGCCCTTTAGCCCTTATTTCCTATTTTGAACTTTAAAATTTGACGTTTTGGCATCATTTTAAGTTTCCTAAAATTTTCAGTGCTCAGATTTTCCAAGTTTCCAAAATGTTTAGTTTCCTATTTTGGCCTGGTTTCCAAAATGTTTAGTTTCCTATTTTGGTTTGGTTTCCAAAATGTTTAGTTTTCTATTTTGGTTTGGTTTCCAAAATGTTTAGTTTCCTCTTTTGGCTTGGTTTCCAAAATGTTCACTTTCCTAATTTACTTCGGTTTCCAAAATGGTCACTTTCCTATTTTAGTTTAGTTTCCAAACTTAACATTTCTAAAGCATTTCCTTACATTTCCACACATTTCCATACATTTCCATACATTTCCTTACATTTCCATATATTTCCTTTCTTTTCCTTACATTTCCTTACATTTCCTTTCATTTTCTTTCATCTTAGGGTTCTTGAAACTCTTCAGAACACATCCAACACACCCATGATCCCACTATCTCATGAATTATGCACGAACGCATAACCCCTAATCTAGGATATTACGTTCTACCTCCTTAAAATAATTTCGTCCTCGAAATTACTTACTATCGTTCATCCGCATATCTAACTCACCACACTACGCTATTGTCACAAGCACTCTAATCTTAAAGAACTATCATACTTTCTAGGCACATTCTCTAAGTTCACGTTCCTTAGAACTCATTTCTAACGTCATGATTTAATTAAAAGTTTTATGAATTAATCCTTGTTTTACTTGATTACCCGAAGAAGTTTTATGAAAAGGATTTAAGAGTGGTTCTTTCGTATTCATACAAACACACAGTCTTTTCCATTCATTCATCCATCCATCAAACAAATATGAACTTTCGTTCATTCAAAGAAATGTTGTAGTTTTTGTTGTTGTTGTTTTCCACTACCCGAGGGTATTTTCGTAATTTTTGTCCTACAGGGGCATTTTCGTAATTTTGTCAAAATAAGATTCCTTGGTGTTTTGTCACAAAGTATTTTTGGAAATTTTAAAGTTCCCATTTTGGAGAATTTTTGAAATCAGGGTATTTCGAATTTTGAACCTTGGGGGTATTTTGGTAATTTTTCCACAAATCGGTAAATTGTAAAATTTTAATAAATCAGGGATATTTCAGAAGTTGCGACATTTTGAGGGTTCTTTTTGAGAAATTTATTTTCCAAAATGATGAAGTTGCAAAAATTTTGAAAATCAGGGTTATTTTGGTAATTTTGGTAAGTTAGGGGCAATTTTGTAATTTTTCTAAAAATCAAGGTATTTTTCTGATAGGTTGCAAATTAGGGGTTTTGAACATTTATGAATTAATGAAATTTTGGCAAAACAGTTGAGTAGTTGGGCATTTTATAAACCAAGGGTATTTTTGTAATTTTACCACTAGGGGTATTTTAGTAAATTTGTAAATCGAAATATTTCAGAAAATTTATAAAATATTCTTTTCAAATCAAGAGGGTAATTTAGAAATTTTAAAATTAGGGTTTCCATAAAATACTGCTAGTCCCTTTCGGGTTTTAGTTATTGGGTTTAGCCAAAGGTGACTAAGTCCTCTTGGTTAGGGTGAACAGTTACTCGCACTGTAGGATTCGAGTAAAGAGGAGGTGAGTCACTAGGACCTTAAATACCAAGCTCTTCTGAATCCACTCCTGACATGCGCACATGAGCTACCACACCTAGCTCGGTGACTTAATCACGTGTTTGTCTAGTGTATTAAGTCTTATGTATTTGTTTTGAGTAGACTAATCCTAGGGTTCAAGTTCCTATCATGCTATTCTACATTTCATTCCTTTTCTACCCTTCTACAATTCACATAATCGCACAAATAGTTAGGGTACTTACCGTGGATTGGCCAAGACTTAGGTGCCATGCCATCAAACCTCGTCTACTTTCGAAATATTTTCATAAAACTCATTTGGGCTTGTTTTGAAAACGTTTTGGGCCTTAGGCCACAGGACGAGAGTTTAAAACTGGGCTCTGATACAAATTGAAACACCCCACACCCGGCCCACGAGCCTGAACCGGATCTGGTATGTTCCTAAAGTGAACCGATTTCAAAATCATTCGTTACTTAGAGAAAATTCGTAAAATTTTTAAAAAATGTTGTTGTGGATTGGGCTTAGATTGTAAACCCATTTATTTATACTTGTAAACCCATTTAATTAAATACATCCAAAATAATTCTTAGCATAAAACTTAATAGTAAAGCAAAAATAAAGAGAAATCCATTGGGCCTTATGGCCTTATTACATCAAGTAAAACCCAAAATAAAAAAAAGTAAAAAGTCCAAACTAAATAAAATCTTGAATGTAGCATGGCCACCTCAACGTCTCACCGGCCGGTCCACAACTTTTCATCACCGAAAATAGTTCCCACAACGGGTGAGTCAATGACTCAATGTGCACACAATACTAACATTCAACAAATCAGGCATTCATGTTCAAATCATCGGATCCATATAAAAATGAAATTATGATGCAACCCAAACCCAATCCTAATGGTCCATCCGCTACACACCACCCGTACCTGCCATTCACACCGTGGGGACTACTAAGTCAACCCTCCATCCGCTACACACCATATTCAAATATTTGTGACCGTAGTCACCATATAACGTTGGTGAGACCGAAGTCAACACCTTCAAATATAACGTTGGTGAGACCGAAGTCAACACCTTCAAATATAACGTTGGTGAGACCGAAGTCAACACCTTCAAATATAACGTTGGTGAGACCGAAGTCAACACCTTCAAATATAACGTTGGTGAGACCAAAGTCAACACCTTCAAATATAACGTTGGTGAGACCAAGTCAACACCTTCTTTCCTTTCACATAAATCCGAATGCCCCAAATATATATATATATCATGCTTAACATTCAAATATTCACATGTTATAAAATAACATATTTCATAATCCTATCGAAGTAGGAAACGTGCTGGGTACTTTTGTACCACATTAGGGTACTTAGCCATATTCATATAATCATATAATAAAAATAATTGCCATATGCAATATCGAAGATGTGTGTGCGTACACACGATTGGCTTAATAGATTCCTTGAAATCCGAAGAACGATCTACCGATCTAGATCTTTATCTCCTATATTCGCCAATTATTAAAACATATTAACAAACCTATTTGGCTTAAAACCAAATCCTAGTAGGATTTGTATTATTTACCTTGTTGTCAATTGGATGATTGTAAATCGAATCCCACAATTGCTAGTATCCTTTTCCTTGAAATCGGCTAACACTAATTCATGTAACCATGTGAGTTTTCGGCTTTTGAAATAATGAAAATAATTCCAAATACCAAAATTAAGCCTTTGCGAATATCACTTACCATACAAATTCCAAATCAAGAGGATTCCTTGCCCTATATGTCTGTCGAAATCTTCATGTTAGATCTAATCTAACATATACATCATAACCTTTAATCAAATAAATTTATCTTACCTTAGATCCTTGATCCTTGTATTCGATAGTTGAAGAAACCCTTTTGATGTTATAGTTGATTGCTCCTTTACTTAGAATCAACAAAGATTCGGCTTTGACAGTAGAGAGAGAGAAGAAAAATAGAAGAAGAAAAGATGGATTTTGCTTGAAGAAAGATTCGGCAGAGAGGGGGAGAGAGCTAGGAAAATTTCGGCAAAGAGGAAGCAAAAGTGATTGAGTAGCCCTCCGCCTCCTTTTATAGCCAAAGTTATCAGCCTAGGAGTCCCTTACTTGTCCACCACTCCTCTTTTGATAATATTATCTCTTTTATTTAAAAGATAAAAGCCTTTAATCCATCCATTATCTCCTCAATTATCTCCTTAGAAAATAATCCTTTATTTATCTCTTATTATTCACATATTTATGTGAATAAAACTCCTTTATTTATCTCTTATTATTCACATATTTATGTGAATAAAACTCCTTTATTTATCTCTTATTATTCACATATTTATGAGAATAAAACTCCTTTATTTATCTCTTATTATTCACATATTTATGTGAATAAAACTCCTTTATTTATCTCTTATTATTCACATATTTATGTGAATAAAACTCTTTATTTATCTCTTATTATTCACATATTTATGCAAATAAAACTCTTCCTTTTCTAGAAACCCATGCCGTCCACCTCACCTATACGGAAGCAAAATTAAACTTATTTACTTGCTTCCCAAGTGACTCGAACTCAGGCCCAACAGTTCTTGCTCATGGCGCCATTTCCATAGGCCCTAAGTGATACCTTCAGACCACTTTTCCAAGCCGGATTGTATGTTAAACTTCTCCAACTTTTTCTTTTAAGGCCCTTTAGCCCTTATTTCCTATTTTGAACTTTAAAATTTGACATTTCGGCATCATTTCTAAGTTTCCTAAAATTTTCGCGCGGCTCTGTATTTTCCAAGTTTCCAAAATGTTTAGTTTCCTATTTTGGCTTGGTTTCCAAAATGTTTAGTTTCCTATTTTGGTTTGGTTTCGAAAATGTTTAGTTTTCTATTTTGGTTTGGTTTTCAAAATGTTTAGTTTCCTCTTTTGGCTTGGTTTCCAAAATGTTTAGTTTCCTCTTTTGGCTTGGTTTCCAAAATGTTCACTTTCCTAATTTACTTCGGTTTCCAAAATGGTCACTTTCCTATTTTAGTTTAGTTTCCAAAACTTAACATTTCTAAAGCATTTCCATACATTTCCACACATTTCCATACATTTCCATATATTTCCTTTCTTTTCCTTACATTTCCTTACATTTCCTTTCATTTTCTTTCATCTTAGGGTTCTTGAAACTCTTGAACACATCCAACACACCCATCGATCCCACTATCTCATGAATTATGCACGAACGCATAACCCTAATCTAGGATGTTCTGAATACATGCTATGGTTTAGGATCCATGGTGTCCGTATTTGTTGTCAGAAGAAGAGAGGCGACGGCAACTTCATCAACAAAGGGAACGTTGGTTCCCTTTAAATCCGAGGAGAAGGGGTGATGAGACGGGGCCATCAACAGCGCTGACACAGTCACCGGCCCATCAACAGCGCCCACACAGTCATCGGGCCCATCAGTTCAGCTGACGACACCAACATCACAGCCTTTAGCCTTTATGCCAGGTGCGTACCCTACCCCTTATATGTATCCTAACCCATATATGTTTCCTTTTCCTAGTCCCACCCCAGGTTGGAATGCATGGCCGGGTTCGAGTCCGTTCTCGACTACTCCGACTGGTCAGCCGATCTTGAGGCCTCCGTCGCATGAGGGATCACTGGAGGCGCCGTCGGGGAGCACTTCTTTTTACCAGTGTCCTTCGCCATACGGGATTCAGACACCCCCCCGTAGTTTATGCAAACACCTCCGGGGTCGTTATTTTATCAAGATGGGTCATCCTTGCAACACCCACAACTAGACCCACTGCTGGAGGAACCGGAATCCCCGCCCGAGGTTCCACAACCCCCGCCGGAAGCTAGAAGAATGAGGAATCCAATACAGAATCACCACCACCCCCTGTGGCACGATTTAACCAAGCATCAACATTGATTCGGATGGGCTTTTTTATTTTTAAATTGTAATAATTTTTTATTTTTTAATAAAATAAAAGTTATTTTTTTATTTTGTTTGTAATTTAATTTTAATATCTTCACTAAAATAGAAGTTGTTTATTTTTTGTATGTAATTTAATTTGATTTTTAATAAAATAAAAAGCTATTTTTATTTTTTATAATTTAGTTTTAATATATTTAATAAAATAATGGTTGTTTAATTTTTATTGTAATTTAATTTTAATATCTTTAATAAAATAGAAATTGTTTATTTTTTATTGTAATTTAATTTTAAAATATGTAATAAAATAAGAAGTTGTTTTTATTTTTTTTTTTTTGTGTTTTTATTTTTATTTTTGTAATTTAGTTTTAATATATTTAATAAAATAATAGTTGTTTAATTTTTTATTGTAATTTAATTTTAATATCTTTAATAAAATAGAAATTGTTTAATTTTTTATTGTAATTTAATTTTAATATATGTAATAAAATAATAAGTTGTTTTTATTTTTTATTTTTGTAATTTAAATTTAATATCTTTAATAAAATAAGAAGTTATTTTTATTTTTTATTTTTTTTTGTAATTTATTTTTAATATATTTAATAAATAAGAAGTTTTTTATTTTTTTGTAATTTAGTTTTAATATATTTAATAAATAAGAAGTTTTTTATTTTTTATTTTTTGTAATTTAGTTTTAATATATTTAATAAAATAAGAAGTTTTTATTTTATTTTTTTGTAATTTAGTTTTAATATATTTAATAAATAAGAAGTTTTTTTATTTTTTATTTTTGTAATTTAGTTTTAATATATTTAATAAAATAATAAGTTTTTTATTTTTGTATTTCATTTTTGTAATTTATTTTAATATATTTAATAAAATACTAGTTGCTTTTATGTTTTTGTAATTTATTTTAATATATTTAATAAAATAATAGTTGCTTATATATTTTTGTAATTTAATTTTAATATATTTAATAAAATAGAATTTATTTAATTTTTTGAAATTTAATTCTAAAATAAAATTCTAATATTTGTAATTTTATTGTAGTTTAAAGCGCGTCCTTGGAGACGGGCTTTGTGCCACATCAACAAAGCACGTCCACGTCAGCGCTTTTGATGATTTGGCACAAAGCGCGTCCCAAGGAAGCGCTTTCCTATTTTTCCCACAAAATGCGTTGACGTGGACGCGTTTTGTAGGAAAACGGTCATTTTCGTAAATTTTTAAAAAACCGATCATTTTTTATAAATTTTATTATTTTTTGATATATTTAAATATTTTAACCGATTTGAACCTATCATGTTAAAGCTTTTTATTAGAATAGTGTTGATAATAAAAATGACATCATCATTTTTATTGAATTAGACAACAGTTCATACCTAATTTATTTAAAAAAGTACAGTATAATTTGATGTTTTACTTTTATAAAGATATTATTTAATCAAATAATTGACTTCTTTAATTATTTTTATTAAAATATGACGTAAAATTTCCTTTAGAACATCTTTTATGATAAATTAAAATAAGTTTTTAAGAACAAAAATTCAATCACAATATTTTAACTGAAACAATTAAGGGTGTTTATTATTTGAATAAACTAATGATATTAGAAGAATTTTAAATTAAAATATTAGTTACTAAATCCTAAATCTAAACATAAAAGAGGGGCCGTAATCATAATTGGACTTAAAATAATCTATGCATGACATGATCATTTGATATTTGATTAAATAAAAAGTTTGATATATATATATATATATTAAAAAGATTGTTTTAGTTAAATTTAATTAAATTCATTCAAATGGTTATTTTTCACTTGAAATGAAACGAGGATAGCAAACTAGTTAATTTAGGTATGATGATTTATTAGGTTATTTAATTTTTTAGAAAAAATGTTATTTTAATTATTCATTTAATTTTTCACCTTTTTAGTTTTTAAATTTACACTATTTGTCAAATCAAGTAAAAATAATTGAAAAATTTAGCATTTATTAACTTTATTGACATGATATATTCATATATGTCATGTTAGCAATTGATTAATTTTTAATTATAGAAAGTAAAAGAATATAAGAATTTTAAAAATTAAAAAGAAGTATAAAATTCATATTATTTGTGATGTTTTAACAAAATAGGTAGAGTAAAAAAATCACAAAGAATGAACTTTTGGTAATGCTTGTGTATAATTGTTAGTGATGTTTTAAGACGTCATGAAATGTCGAATTTTCGTTATGCTTGTGAAGGTCTTTTCGTTTTGAAACCACATCGATTTAAAATATTTTTGTGATGTTTTTCACATCTTTCATAACGTTTTGAAATTTCACAAATTTAAAACATTTTTTGTGATGTTTTTCACATCTTTTCATGATGATTAAAAACGTTAACAATGCAATCGTGTTTCTATGACCTATTCTATGAACTTTTTGTGAAGTTCAAAATTTTATAATGTGACTTTGGTTGAAATGATAAAGTTGATATAACATCTTTTGAAAAGTAAATAGTATTAATTTGGGTTGACATGTATTTAAAACTTTTAGAGTAGATAAAATACATTTATTAATATTAGTGGGAAAAGTAATAGGATATTATAAGTAATTAAAAGACATTTGAATTTAGGGAATTAATTTAAGGAATGGATTAGATTGTAAAAGAGTGAGAAGTGTTGTGTCATGGTGTAAAGATTAAAAATAAGAAGAGACTAGGTTAAGTGAATGAGAAAAGGATTAAGGACTTGGAGTTTGTCCATTGAAGTACAAAAAGGAGTGAATGATATTGGAAGTAGATAGGTATCATACATGTGCATGGAGATGATAGGAAATTGATTAATTTAATATTAAAAAAAGTGAAAAGATGAAAGATATTTTGTTGGAAAGATGTAAAAAAAAAGAAAAGAAAAAAAGAAACACTTTGTCATCATCATTTTCTTTCCATATGCTTCTCTTCTACGTCTCATTCTCCTTAACCTCACCAAGTTTAGTTTTTCTTTCATTTTAGTCCCACTTCCATTTTCAACCATTTCCCAAACTTAAACTCAAAAAATTCTTCATAGATTGTTAGCAAAATTAAGAGGACAACTCCATAGTGGGTGATTTGTCATAATTCGTTGTAGCAGATTAAAATAGTTTTCATACTTAAGGAGCTTGAATATAAGGAATCTTATTATATTTTATTTAGTTTTGCTACTTTAGTTTCAATTCAATAAAAAGTGTGATTTGAGTGATTTTATGACCTTAGGGGCCAAAGGAGGCCTAAGGGAAGATTAACATACTTATTGAGTGTGCAGGACACCATTCAAAGGAATGAGGACTCAATGCTGGTCACCATGTTGCAACACAAGGATTTCAATGTCGCAACATAGTGAACAAAGTACCAAAATACCAAGTCTGTCTTTGGTGTTGCGACACACCCCTGAAGCTAAGCCTGAAGCTAAGCAAACTGCCATCAGTGTCATGACATAGGAGTGGATGTTGTGGCATCGACCTTGTACGTGAAAGCATTAACGAGCTAAGGGTGTTTTGGTCTGCACAATAAAAATTAAAGTAAAAACGTCAGCCAACCTAGGGCTATGGACGACGACCAACCCTTACATTATAAATAGGGTCATTAAACACTAGAGAAGGGACCTCTTCTTTAACTTAGAATTTTCCTTTCAATTTAGTTTCAAGTTTTTAGTTCTTTTTAGACTTAGGATTTATTTTCAATTTGTTTTCATTCGTGACATTTTGGAGAATTTGATTTGTTGGTTCAGCCAAACATTTTGTGGATTTCTGTGCTTCAATCAATCAATACAATCATGATTTTTCTTAAACTTTTATTCTTGATTTTTTCTTCATGTTTACTTTATTTATCAAGTTCACATTGTTTATGAAATCCATCATGGACGAATCCTTTTATGGGGGATTAGTGAGTGAAATTGTGATTAATCAATTTCTATGTAGGGTTTCTTAGCGGATCAACTATTTGGGATAGGAAGAATTAAACCCTAGGCCTGAAAACCCTAGGAAGTCATTTAGGTGGGAATTAACCCAGAATTGGTATTACCTATTCATGAAACCCTTACCCTAATCTAGTTTGGACTATGAGGTCGAGAGATAAGTAGTTCTTGCTGACTCGTTAGTTTAGTGGAAGATCGAGAGATCCTACTAGGTAACAACTAGTTGATTGAATAGAAACCTAAAATAGGAATTAGTTATGACCACCGAAGCGAGCTAATCACCCATTGATGGTCTTGAAATTAACTAATATTTCGACAAAGGCAAGCGCACCTATCGAACAGTAGTATAGCTTTGATGATTCCAGAATATCGTATCTTTAAGGACTAAAATTACTAGTAATAACTATCCTTTTATTATTTAGCCTAATAGTTAAGGGGTTTTGTTGTAATCTAAAATTTAACTAACTAATTTACTATGAACGCGACAGAGAGTGAAGAAAATAACCGAATAAACCAATGAATAAAGATAATACCCAAGGAAGAATCCATCTAGACTTCACTTATTATTCTGACTCTGAATTAAACGATTTATTCACTTGTCTTGATCTGTAGAAATCCCTAAATTATGTTAATATCTCTTTCAAGACTAAAAACAACTGACTCTAGTTTGATTAATTGAAATCTCTTTCTATTATTGCATTAACTCGATCTATGGATTCCCTTATTAGATTTGACTCTAATCCGACAGATTTATGTCATCCTATTTCTAGGGTTGCAATCAACTCCGCTTAATTACGCGAGATCTACTCATAAATAGGGACTTTTGCTCTACTGAATAAGCACATCAATCTTAACTTAATATCTTGAAAATATTAAACCAAGGGTTAAGAACACATAATTAAGAACAAGAACAAGTATTTATCGTGTAATTCAGATAATTAAGTAATAATATTCATCATAGGTTTCATCCTCCTAGGTATTTAGGGAGTTTAGTTCATAACGTATGAGGAAAACATCTTAGGAATAAGAAAACAACAAGACAAAAGAACCCAAAAACTTTTAAAGAACTTGATGGAGATCTTTAATCTTGGAGTGAATCCGCTTTCGAGATGATTTCGATGGCTTCCTTCTATTAATTTCTTCGATCTACTCTGCGTGCTCCCCTTTAGTCTTCCTCTAGCATGTATTTATGGATTTTAGAAGGCTTAGAAACCCTAAAAATTGGCTTTTTCTGCGTGAAAACAAAGCAGGGTGTGATAGGGACATGGGCGTGTGCATAGCCCGTGTGAGGGTGCCCAAGCCGTGTGGAAATTCGGGTGACTCGTGAGCGACATGGCCTAGTACACAGGCGTGTGTCCAGCCCGTGGGCATGTGCTCTGCCCTTGTGGTTCACACGGGCATGTGCTCTGCCCTTGTGGTTCTAGCTTGGCCGTATGGATCTTTAAGATGGCCCGTTTTGTCCAGTTTTGGCCCGTTTTCCACTCCTTTAGCTTTCCTATGCTCTCCTGAGTATAAAAATACAAAATTAAAGGATTAGGAGCATCGAATTCACAAAATTATATAAATAAACATCCAAAAACATGCTAAGCATGGGATTAAAATATGTTACTTTTATGGTTTATCAAATATCCCTACACTTAAGCGTTTGCTTGTCCTCAAGCAAAATCCTCAACTCACAATTAAAATTAAACTTCCTTAATTCACAACCCTTATCAATAATGTCTTATCATAATTCAAAAATAATTCATACATTGATAATTTAACTAAAAGAGTGCTAAAGATTCAAACAATCCAAGTCACAAATTTTTATAGCATGAAAACATAGGTGTTTTCCCTTATCTAAATAG